>CM034149.1:161832520-162473229 GCA_019776745.2 Taxus chinensis
ACCCAAGACTTGTCTGGATAACTCATTAATATCTCTTCATTCGTTCATAAAAAGGAGCTAGACAACAAAGTGAGCATAATCGTTTTATTTAAAATTATATCATGGTAATTGCTGATCATCTAAACCTGGTAGAGATTGAAAGACTGAAATTTATAGAAGCTACCCATCGTCCAAAACTATGTATTTATGGGCTTATCAATGGGAGGCTGATTTTAAGTCTTTTCTAATTTGACACATATATGTCTCTGCTTTTTAGTCTTTGGCAATGTAGATTTCGAATTCTAAAGAGGATCCTAGAGAAAATAAGAAACTTTTCAAACCAACAGCTCTTACAAGTAAGAGGAAGGAATGTCTTTGGTATGTGAAAACCAAAGGGAAAGAGTATGCACCAATACATGAGCACAGTTAAGTACAAAAATATAGTTATGGAAGCACAACAGTAGGACAAATTGATGAATTATATTACACGACCAATACCATTACAACAGTGGATACAGTATTCTAATACTAACAACAGAGTACTGAGAGGCACAAGATATCTTTGACTCAAATATTTTTAAGAATGGTTTGTGTGCTCCAAAAGATCAACCAAATGAGGCGTTCTCACAACTTTTTAGAAATGGGAGGTCTGCCTTCAGAAAATCCCACCTCTAGAACCATGCCAGGACCAATGTTGCTAGATTAGTTCAACTACATTAAACTGCAACTTGTATTTTTAGGCCCAAACAAACATATCACAACACAGAAGAGAGCTTCATACCATTGAGCGCGAGGGCGGACTGCAGTTCACCTCATACATTCATTACATTCAATCTAGATAATGGTACTCTATCAAGTTTTCATTTCATCCTAGTTTTTCAACCGTCCTTTCTCATACTTCTTGTTCCTATAATATATTGGTGGCAATGAGGAAAATATGCCTTTAAAGCATCCTTGCAATAAAAGTACAGTAATCACTCATAACAGCTACAAGTAAATGGGTGTCATTTAGAATTTTTAAGTACTGAATAATGTTGACCCCCTTGAATTCAAATTACTGAATATTTATTGTTAACTAAGAAAAAGATGACTTTGACTAAACATTATTTTGTTATAATTTATGACCAGAAGTCCCATGAAAGTGGCCATTATGTGTATACTTGGCCAGCAATCCCAAGAGAGATGGGGGACATAATAAATGAATTAGGCACCCGCTAAGAATGAACCCACCAAAAGAATTCACTGATTGAAGCCATTCACAATATTTTTGCTTCCATGTCATCAATCTCAAACCTGATTTTATAGGGTTTCTTTTTTTTAAAGTAAAGTATTATATTAATTCAAAAATAGGATTACAAAAGTTGGATGACTGGAAGAGAACTCAAACTCCACCAACCAAAAGCACATCCAATGAATGACTAGAACATTGATGACAGAGGCTACTTGAGTAGTTCTGTGAGATGCCATCAGCCTGACCCTGTTTCAATAAAATAATTTTTTTCAGAGTCCATAGACTTCTAGAAGATTGAATTACGTCATGACACCTATACAGAATGAAACAAACAGCAGCACTAGCCAGCATTATGTACAGAGTTTATATGGGTTTGAGTTAACAGCAATTATTGTGGCATTATGTACCGAGTTTATATGCGTTTGAGTTAATAGCAATTATGGTGGCAGAGATGAACTGTATAATTAGTGTATTATTTTTTACTTATATTTTTTATCAGAATTTGTTACAAAGAAATAGTTGTTCAAATGCCATAATAGATAAAAATAACACAAAAGTAAAGACAAAAGAAATTGTATTTTAAGTAAGTGGAAAGTGGAAAAACAATATTTTATAGTTCTTTTTTTAAGTTACACACTACATTATGACACCTATACACAATGAGATAAATAGCAGTACCAGCAACCAGTATGTGCAGAGTTTAAATGGGTTTGAGTTAATAGCAATTATGGTCGCAGAGATGAGATGTATAATCCGTATTTGTTTTTTTACTTATATTTATTTTCAGAGAATGTTACAAAGAAAAAGTTAATCCTGTCGCATAATAGATAAAAGAACTAATATAAAAGTAAAAACAAAAAAAATCTTCGTAATATAAGTGTAAAGTGGGAAAAAAATGTTTTCTAACTCTTTTTTTAAGTTACACGCTATAAATGGGTAATTCTATGATAAAATTAAATAAACTAGCACAAGCAGTATTTGACCCAGAGCTTCCACATAGAGTATTGATCTTCCTCTAAAGGGGAGCGTGCAATTCCCAAAAAAAGGTCTGATGTAGCCATACATTTCCATCGAAGAGAGGATTTGCATTCTTAAAAGCATGCAATCCTCATGTAGTCTCGTGTCATTCTTGGGCTTGTGACTAAATAAAGGCAAGGAAAATTTGAAACTCAAGTTTGGAGGTCTTGTACCACAAAGAAGAATCGATGCTCAAGTTTAGTAGTCTCGTAATGCGAGGAAATAAATTAGAAGAAAGGGATATGTAAAAGACTCCTTATTGTGAAGTAGAAGAGTTATGTTGCAATATGAACTCATGGATATCTCTCTATCTCACCAATCTAGGCAACTAGAGGCCAATCTAGTTATTTATGGATGGATGGATGGATGATGTGATGCAGTCATTAGTTGTATGCAGCAGCCCTGTTTTCGATGTCAAACTAGAGTGAATGCCTAGGTATTTCATTTTGTTTTCGTTGCTTTGTCTCGCCTCACCAATTATGTAAGACATTCTTTCTGCTCTTTCCTTCCAATGTTCCAAACAACTTTCCATGTGTTATTACACCTACACCTTTTATGACTTATACAATACAGATCTAATAGTTCTATCGATTTGTCATATCGTATAGTCCCATTCAGCTGTTCGCATCTATAGTCAATCAATGGTTCCTATTTGATCAACAAGTGAATAGGTTGGTCTCCACTCCATTTCGTTGTTCGATCAACCCCAAGAGTTAATTATTCAATCAACAACTTTCAACCAGCCTAGTTCAATAGTTCCTCCAGCTTAATTCCACTCAAATGAAATCTTTGTTCTATAAGATAATTCATTTTGCTCTCCCAATAGAGGGCATTTAGGTACTCAATTGACAGTCAAAATGTAAGAGCTCTCCTCACTGATTGGAGTTTTCTTTGCAAGCAATAATCAATCAGTTCACATGGCTTACAACTTCAACATTAATGCTTTTAATAAAGCGTATCCATTCTAATCAAGTATTTGTGATGCAATGGTCGAGGAGAGATCGAGAGCTTTAGAAGTTGATTGCATAAATGACATTTCATCGAGACAATACCTCATAAAGTCCCTTTTTGTTAAGAGAATACCTCGTAGAGTCCCTTTTTTTGGGAGAATACCTCATAAAGTCCCTTTTGTCGAGAGATCACCTAAAGGTCCTCAACCTAATGGGGGAGGGGCACAAACGCTAACGAATTCCTCTCCCTTCTTCGTTAGGAGATTGCATAAATGCCCTCAATCTCCTCTCCCTCTTTCCTCGAGAAAGTACCCAAAGGTCAACCTAATAGGAGAGGGGCATAAATGCCCTCGACTTCCTCTCCCTTCTTCATCAAGAGACTACATAAATGCCCTCGGCCAACTTTAGGAACTTTAGGTACTATTCCAAATCAAAGGATCGGGTGGCTTGGTGTATGTTATATTAAGGAGTGGGGAGTGGTTCGATAGAAGAAATAACAACAAAAGGTCCTCTTCCAAACATTATGGCTTAGGTCTCACAATATCTAGTCGTCAAGCCCATAAATACATTCTCCCACCCTTGATATGAAGTTATGACTGAGCTAGAGAAATTCCCTACACAACTCTTGAACAAAGGGTGACTCGAGGTTGAGCCTTTAACAACCCAAAAAGGCATTGAACATGAGATCCCTTCATCATTGAGGAGTACAAGGGCATTAATGCACTCAATTGATAGATCGAGGGGAGAGAGCCTTTAGGCAAGGGGCAATGGAATTCACACTCTCGAATCAACATGAGGAAATCAAGAAGTGGACCATAAGGGAGAGGTTTTCCCTCTCTTGACAAAGGAGGACTCTACCATTGGGAGAGCACTTGACCCTAAGGTTAAGGGAATTTATGCTCTCAATTGACGATAGGGCCTTTAGGCCTCAACCTTTAGGTCAAGGTCCTCCCTCTCTAGAAAGGAGGGGGCGGAGACTGAGGCAGTTGTGCCAACATTAGGGCTCAACCAACAAGAGGGTATTCGATCAATACATCGTAAACCCTAGCCCGATAAAGACCTTATACGCACTCGTCCAATGTGAGGTCTTTTGGGAAGTTTATCCTAATAATATTATTTATGCTCTTGACCTTTATATAGGAGGGAGAGGGTCTCATACGAAAAAGGTGTGACTAATAACAAACCACTTGATAGATCAACGTCCTTTAAGAGCTCATCCAACAGGATAAGAAGGGAGAGGAGGACGAAGGCATTTATTCTCTCTCCCAACAAGGAAAGGAGAGCTCAACCATCTCAAGAGCCTTCAACCTTTAGGTTGAGATTCTCACTCTTGAACGAGGGCTCAAAGAACAAAGACTTTAAAAGCTCAATGCATAGAGCAAGTGCCTTTAGGTTCTTTCCAAACAAAGGAGGGAGAAGGGGAGGGCCTTCAAAGCATTTACACGCTCAACTTTCATGCCAAGTCTTTAGCACTCGTCAAACAAAAAGAGGAAAAGGCCCTCTAAGCACTCAACCAATACGTAGAGAGACTTGTTTGACAACAAAGGACAAAGCCCCTCGATCAACTCTCAGCCTTTAGGTCAAGGAGGGAGAGGGCCTTTATGGCACATATGCCCCTTAACTAACGGAAGCAGGACTCGACATTTAGAGCAATAAAAACGATAGGTTGAGGGTTTTAAGGAATTCGACCAGATTTGGAAGAAATGGCCACTATAGGTGGGGGTATAGAGGACAAGACATGACGAAGGAAAAAAAAGTAAAATTTCACAAACAAAATCTTAAGAGAAAGCAAGAAATGAATCTTGAGGGGATTTCTTCCTCATGGGATACCTAGAAAGGGCAATTGAGAGTGAAAGCTTGGGGATTTGCATGCCATCGATGTAAAACCACTGAAAGTATGTGGTTGATGAGTCTTGCAAAGAGGAATCAAAGGGGACAAGTGGCTTAACATTTGAAAAGTAAGAGCTACATTTTGGAGCTACTGATAGCAATTAGGCCTTGCTCGGCATATAATTTATTGAAAACATCAAAGATGAATTATCACATGAAGAATTTCATGATGATTTTTTTAATGTGGGTCCATAACTCGATACTCGTATAAAATAATTTGGAAACATCACAATCAATTGGAAATTTTTATCAATCAGCAGATATCTGGAAGACAGTGTTAGAGTTATATTGGGCTAGAACAAATGTATATAAATGGCCTTATACAAACAAATAAAAATGAAGATGCTTGAGCAATTGATGTTGAAAAATAATGTGCAGGGTGCTTCAACTATAAATACTATGCAAAAAGAAGATGGAAATCAACTGAATATGCTTAAAAATGAAAAAGAAATTCCATTTTCAATCAAAAATAATTGGTGAAACAACCAAAGTATTCTCCAATTGAAGAACAAAATGTCTGTTTTCCAACTGGTGAACATAAAGATGATGTGACTGAAGCCAAACTCAGACAGTTTAAAAGGAGTTTGAAAAAGAGAAAGACAAGGTTTTCTCCTACTAGGCCAGATTAGTAATAAAAATGGCAAGAATTTTCACAAATTCTAATCATACTCGGGAAATTGGATCCACTACCTTGTCAACTGGTTTCCCTAATCTGTAAAGCCTCTTATCCAAATTGGAAATGGAGGGGAAGTATTCCATAAAAAACTTTGAAACACCTTTGCGAAATTAAAAAGATGTGACTTGGCATTAGCAAAGCATATTCCAACCAAAGAGTGAAATGGAGAAATTTAAATGCCTAGTACTCGGCATTTCTAAAATTTGTTTTGCCTAAAATCACTTTGAAATTTAAAGATACGGTATTGTTTGAGATTTTTATGTTTAAAAAAATCAAATCTAATATCAAAGTAATTTGAGAATGGGAGTATGAGCAAAATAAATTGAAGTGGTCTCTCAGAAAGCCGATATGTTGGTGGTGACCATCAGACACCTTTACTTTCTAGCGCCTGACAAATATCATCTCACCCGCACCACCCAACAAATATTTTTACACTTCATTTCCCAACAAACAGCATTACCCTCAACTGATCTGTAGATGTCCTCTCACCCCTGCCAACTGACACGCTTTCTCATTCTGCATGATAGGAAATAATATTTGGACAGACTACATAGAAAATCTGAAGGAATCAACTTCGCCCTTGTCAATTCAGTATAGTTTTATCTTTGACAACTAAGAACAACATGACAATCAATGAATTTGAGCCATTAACCCATTCTTTTCACCTCACTCAAAACATCTACAAAAATTCTATGAACGATTTCTTGTCACACATAGTGCATGTCAAAGTGACAGATTTTGATCCGGGAGCTTAAAAATTCCATGGACTGGGTGGATGCATATTATGATGAAGAGGAGGAAAGGTTGGAGAATTAGTAAGGGTATACGCTGAATTCATGGGTGCTTATGAGAAGTGTAATGCCAATGACGCATCCCACAGCTTACATATCACATTCATGTTGAAGTCTTGACGTCATTTCTGCAAGGTTGGATTAATACTAATTGTTTGTGCAAATGATCACTCCCGACAATTGCAATCATTCAGCTCGTATTGTTTCATACTTATAATCTTGGATATCAAATTCTGATTAAGAAGCGTTTTGGAGTTGGATCGCCAAGTGGAGCCTTATATATGCTATTATATTCTGTTATAAAATCTATCCTATACAATCTATGTATGTGCATCCTTATTGTAACGAACACATAAAATCTCTAATGAAATTATTACATTTCCTGATTCATTATGTGTTTCGGATATATTCAAATTACTTCAGCGTTCGTCAGTTTTTTCTTTGGCCTGGAACAACACGCAGAAAAACAGAGAGCAAGGGATGAATTTTATGCAAAGTGAAATAGTGACTACTCAGAACAATTAGAGGACAACTACATCCCATCTAGGCAAGCAATTCCTAGAGTGACTAATAACAAAGAGTTCATGAATTCAAGAGGCAAAATTTACACAAAAGGACTAAAAAGAAAAATATATTCTGGGGAATTTTGAACATTCTCTGCAGAAAAATAATGAACACAGTCCATCTTTTGTTTTTGTAAGTGCACCAAATCCTTGACATACAAACAATTTTCATGCACCATCCACCCGAATGAAAATAAAACATTGGCTAAAATTGAAATTCGATAACCCAACAAGATGGTTACCTGTTATGTTTGTGTCTCTAGGTACATCCACAAGCAACGCATGACCTGTTTTCATCAGAAACAAGGTCTATTAAGAAAGTAGTTATGGAAAATTAATGGATCTAGAAAGGAATTATAAAACTTGCGTCTCGTTCCAATTTCTACATAATTTTTTATTTCCTTGCATATTTAAGCAGACGAACATTTAAGAAAATACATTAAATCACAAATATCAAAAGATAAATAAACAAGAATAATATGTATAATGTTGCATTCATTTAACATTCTTCTGGTTATCATTTCAAAGGAATATTTATTAAGAAAAGTTGATGTTAGAAAAGAAGTTTTAAAATATCCTCAGAAAAAATGTATCTATGTTTATTAAAAATAAGCCAAAAGGGGATGACAACCGGTAATGTTGATTGCACCCAATTAGAATAAAAAACATGAAAACTACTGCCAGGGTCATTGTTCTGACACTTGTGCAGAACCCATCCTTTCAGATTATATAATTATTATTAAATGCCACATAAACTTAACATCCATCAAACTAAATCTGAAAGTTCGGCCCTTTAAATCTAGCTTTGGTGATAGTAAGTCCAACTACAGGTTTGTGGGAAAAAAAGAGGTTCAATATATATGGAACTATCCAATGAGAGATAAACAATTTCCAGATATATCTTGAGAAGAACAAGCACAGACCATAGCAAAACCTGCTAAGGTTTGCATACTATGGCAGTATATAGCCTAGACTCGTTAAAGTACCCTCATGACTAAATTGAGCAATAACTTGTGTATGCAATGGAAAAGTTGAAAAGCTATGGAATGTGGCTAAAGAACCTCAAAGCTTTGCTAACTCATCTATGCACCATAAGATAAGAGCTAAACAAGAAATTATCTATTTACATGCATATATAAATTTGAAACAAACATTCAAACCCTAGCATATCTAAATATCTCTCTACTCCATGAAAGCTTAATGAAAGTGAACCTAGAAGCCTAAAAAACCATAGCACCTAGCCTAAAGGTGGGAAAAAAAACAAAAAAATGGCATAATCTGAAGCCTAGATATCGAAATCTTCATTAGAGTTTCATAAGGAGGTCGAAATTGCAGCAGTACATGATGAGAACAAGTGTATCAAGTATTGCAAATAGATGTAGGATATCACAGTACTCTCAGACAGAGGACCCACATTTTAGAACTGAAGACCCACCAGATTATTTTGTGTAAATGACAAGAGTCGTGAGTTTGATCATGTATGAATTATCATCAGAGCAAGGTGATGAGAGAATGCCAACCCCCAATATAGTCATTAGTGACTCATTGATGTCCATGTATATCGTTGTAGTATCTTGACTCCTAAACCATAGGCAAAGATAAGTTAAGATCACAAAATTATCATTATGGGGGAGTATCAGAATTTTTTTAATAATGACTGATCTTATGTGGGAGCACATGTGTGAAAAAGAAAAAGGCATGTCATCATATTTTACGGTATATAGATGATCCCAAGTGATGTGATGTGAGTCATGACCACCCGTGTGAGAAAATGGCCATTGCCATAAGATGAGATTTTGGAAAGATATTGGGGAGTTTGAACAGGTTGGGTCAAGATATTGTGGATGTAGCAGTTGAGTATGATTGGCTCTACTTTATGTCCATGAGAGCTAGAATTAAATATCAAAAGGCATGTTAAGTGATTATGAAAAATATGAACAATCTTATATGAGAGAATAATCTGAAATGAGCTTGGGATTCTAATTTACAAAAGACATGATTTTGGATACCAATATGGTTTCAGAGCTCTAGCTTGAATCTTAAAGATTTTATTTGCATAAGAGGATTCTCCTCATGGCACAGGGACAAGCTTTGGCTCCAACTTATTCCAAGATGCATCTTAAAGGAGTGACTCCCTTTGAAAACGATGAGTGACTCCATATCGATCCCAAAATTTGGGCAAGGATGAGTTCCCCTCAAAGTTTAAAATAAATGAATTGGGGATGGACTAATTTGCTCATGATTCTGATGTGAATATAGTCCTTACTAGTTCTTGTTTATTTGCAAAATGGTGAGAGCATAAACCTTGGTGGGAGGAGGGCCTGGAGTAGTTCTTTCTCTTTCAGCTCCCTAAATGCTTTTCATGGGGAGAGGAAGATAATGGAGAAATGACTCTTGTCCTTAACAATCAAGTTAAAATTAGATTACTAATTTTTGTGTGATTTTACTCATGTGTGTTTCAGTCATCTCAAGATGACCTCCATGGGTGGTCATTAGCCAAATGAAAATTTTGGGAATGGGGATCGCGACTCCAATCAAATTGAGCAGCAGGAATAAATGAATACGGAAAAAGTTATATTATATAAATATATTCACCAATAAATGAATATGAATAAGGCTGCAGTCCTTGACCCTGTACTGGAGTTTCCTGGTGATTATGGATAGAACCTGTGCATATGACACCATGGAAATTCACATTGGTGGTGAGTACGTGGCATCATCCTACAAGCTTGGCTTCCAATAATTATGGCAAGAAAGAGAATAGCACATAACTGTTTCCTTCACTGTTTTGGATGCATAGCTATCATCATACGGCTACTACAGTTGAGTATCTTGATTTGAACGGGGTATGTCGTACTCCATTTTTTGTGTTAGTTGTAGTTAAATTTGCTTCAGTTTGGTTTGTATGAACAGTCCCGGTGAATCTAATTTAGCCTTGAACATAGCTTTTAAAATGCATATAACAATAGTTTGGAATCATTACACAAACACTCAATATGTATGATATGATATTGTCGTTTCCACAGCACGTTTATGCAACTTATATAATTTCCATGGTTTTATCTTCATCCAAGCAATTCATGAGTAAATCACTTACTTTGCACTCCTTAAATGCCCTACTTCTCAAACAAATCCAGTTGTATTCTATAAGTCTGATCAGCAAGGAATAAATATTCTTAAACATGGTCATAAGGTCTCAACTTGGGAGTGCCAAATTTGAGCAGTATACAGGTAAATGGCAAATAGATCCTCTGCTGGGATTCCATAAGCAAGGTCTCATTTGCCAAATTGGCATGTCCCTGACCAGAAAAAAACTTTACCTATTGATATAGTAATTTATTGTTAAAAACAACTAGGTTGGATCTTAATTTTCTAACCTAATTTTTCAGGCAAGCACAAAAATCCTGCAGATTACAGGATTATTTTTGGGGCGCATCGGATATGCAAGGAGGAGTCATTTCATTAAATTTTATTGCAACCACTGCTAGATAGGAAACAGAAAGCATTCATGAACTTAAAACAGTATGGCCAGACTCAATAAAAGGTGAACGTAAAGGTTTTTTTCAGTTCACAGCCAAACCAGATGCTAAGTTGGCAGGCCTGTTTGAGGAAGCCCACAAGGGAATTTCTATCCATTAGAATAATTAATATCGTTCAAATTTTATACCCCGGATTTCGACATCTGTGCGGTGAACCGAAACTTGCGAATACACATACACCCTGAATAATTCACCTAAGTGAAGCAAACTGAAAACACCATTTGACATGACCTATTGCTAAACCAACTCTATACTCTGAAATAGTTTACCCTTGTTGCAATACAAAAATTTACAAAATTACCGTTAATCATAAGTTACCAGAGGCCAAAAAAAACATAAGATTCTGAGAAACCAAGTACCATTCAATATTTTGAGATCGAGAGTATCCACATCAAAGCCAGCCTCATAATACTCCTGAAAAACGTGACCGGGTGCATCCACATGGGTGCCTGTATGGGTACCCATCTTCATCTCTGAATTGTTTGCAAGGGACCCATTTTTCATGCTATAAGCCAGCCAAAGATAGTCACCCAAACCCTCAGTAGAATCCCAAACAGGCATATCTGGGGTGTATGCATGCGATATGTCCCAAATCCTTCTCTCATCTCTTGATGGTGAAATAGCCACTTCACATGTTTCATATCCTGGATGAGCTTGAACTTGAGATTGAGCTTGGCATGATGATCCAACTACGCCACAAATGGGTGAACAACACAGTCCAATTATGAGCAGTATACTCTGCACCCACATGATTGCTGTAGCTCCTCTTGCTCGGAACAGGCAATGTTCGAACGATTTAGCCTTAAAAATGTCAGAAATATATATTTCTATGAATCGTAACAACACATATAACTGAACAATAAATTGATGAGGCTTTTAGAGTCGTTGGAAATTGGATCGCAAAGGGTTCCACAACGTAAAAAATTACGTATGTTTGTTTTAGATGGTCGAGGTAATCCACCCAAAGCTTTGTAGAGACTCACTATTATATTCGACAAAAATCAATTATTTATTATCCTATCAAAGGCTAGGATATTGTTTTCACATTGACAATTAGTCATTTGCATTTTGTCCAATGAAATTGTGCCGTTTGTATTTTAGTGAGTTCAACTATGGTTTCATGCTTCAATTTTTTGTTGTTGGCAGGTTTCTATTGGTTATTGTCTTTATTTGTTACTGAAGAAGAAAAAAGTGGATGTCCTCTTCATCAATTAATGCAGTTACTGTGTGTGATGCAGGTTCGTGGTCCGAGGGAAGGTATGAATATTGATTTTTGAGTGTGTTCCCCTTGGCTTCTTTATCAAACTAGAGGAGATACAGGAGTCTGGCGCTTCTAAATTTCTGATATCTAATTTCTCTAGCTTCCAGATGACCAGAGTTCCGAATTCCCTTAATCCTCGGTCGGTTAAACCCTGAACATTTGCCTCTTTTGATGGATATAATAGAACTGTAAAATCAGCAGATTCCTATGTAATTTTCGTTCTTTTTTCTTCATAGAATACATTTACGGATTATTTGCATCATGTCTGTATTTTGTTTGGGTATTTGGTTTTTTGTATTCTGGCTTGAGTTGATTGTATTTAGATCTTGTTCAACACCAGTATGCACACCAAATGATAGATCCAACATATTATTTAGGCCTAAAAATTCTTGTAAGGCCTCTTATCTGATATGACTACTGTTAATTCTTTGTTCTTGTTTTTATTGAGTGCAAGTCCGGTGAAGCATTTTCTAATGAAAATCTGAGTTTGGCATATAAGGCAAGTTGTATTGCTTACAAGATTAGAGATGGGTATGAGATAAAAGAGGTGGGAAAGAACATAATTTGCATATCCTTTTATGTCTCTAGATGGCAGTGCCTTCAGGCAAACAACCACCAAATTTGGATTGCGTGGAATTAATGAGGGTACCAATGAAAATTATTTTGGTCTATGATAGATGGGAGTACAAGAAAGCCGAAGCCCTAGCCAACCCTTGTCTACGAAGAGGCCCTCAAGAAATTTTTACAGGTTTGGGTCTCCGACTTGCAACAACAGGCTTGTACTCGGCACTTGCAGCATCAATGGGAGATTATTTCTAGATTTTACCATTAATGAGTTTAGATTACGAAGGGGATTAAGAATGTAATAAATGTGTTTAAATCTGTACATATAGAGTTTGAATTCATGTCTAACAAACATTGCAGTTGAGAGCACTCTACCCAGCTTCCCAAATTGTTTGGTATTAAATTGTGGAATGTCACCAAGAATATGCTATTTTAATCACTAAGCCAACTTACTGACCCAGATAACGTACGAACTATATAAACTCTTCCATTTCATATACTCTTCCATTCAACATTGCAACTCATTTTCTCCAAAATTATTCATTGCCTGATGTTTTCGGTTTTAAACTTGGAATTAATTATATTCTTATTTTGTTCTTGCAGGTTGAAGAGCCACTCGCAAGAGGAAAAACTATTTTATTTATAGGCCACTCCGTTGGAGGGGCAGTTGCCACTTTGGCCAGAAATCTCAGTTTTGGAGAAACTAGGTAAGGGTACCTTTGTTTACTGCATCACTTTTGGTTTTCCTCTTATTGGAGACGAAGTTCTTGCAAGAGCAGTTCGTAGGCAGGGGTGGGACAATCATTTCTGCCATGTAGTTTTGAGGGGTGACATTTTTTCCAAAATCCTTTTGGCTCCTTGTATTACAGTGTCCACGCCCTTGGAGGCCCTGCTGCCTAAGTGGCAGAAGGCTATGAAGCAGATGAATGATGATCAGTGGTGGTCAACTACACCAGTGCAACCAACATGGATCCCTCAAACAAATTTATAGCTAATTTGAAGCATGTTGTCAAGTTAAGCCCTTACAGGCCATTTGGGTACTATGTGTTTTTCTCGAAGCAGGGTGCTCTTTGGGTAGATAACTACGAGGTTGTGCTACCTATCCTATATTATTGTCCCGCTACTGCTCCGGCTGCTATCTCAAAGCACATTGAGAATGGTAGAATCTTACATGCCATCACAAACAAGGCCAACTTGGAATGGCTTTCAAATCTTTCCTTATCACATGCACCATCTACTTCTGCCATGGAAGACCAAATGTATGCTCTTGGACTTGAAGTTCAAGTAAGGCTTTTCACATCCTTAAGCTGACTTTTTGATAAAATCGGAGGTAGAGGTGGAATATAACTAACTCAAGGCTATCTCCTTCCTATCTCTAATCATACGATCCGAAGTACATGTCACCATTTAAATTTTGCTCATAACTTTTGAAGAATCTCAAAATACAATGATAATAGTGAGTTTATTAATGGATATTATAAATTCCTCTATGCTCTTTTAATTACCTTCTCTATCATCTGGACAGGTTAATCTCCATTATAAAAGATTCCATACCATTTTGGACAGATTGATTTCTATTCTAAAGAGATTATTGTTTCCTTAGTTCCATATTGCCCAAATAATCCATACGATGATTGCCCAAATTTCCCGTGGTTATTGAAAATACATTTGTTTGGAATGCCAAACTTGTCTCCATTAGTAAGCCGAGATCAATTATGAGTTAACAATTATTTGTATGAGACACATAAATTTAGATAGTTCACATGGCATATGATTATGTGTCCATTTTTGTACATGTGAGTAAATTTCTTCATAATATTAGAAACTTAGTAAAACTTTTAAGGAACTTATTTTAATTTTAATTATAGTTTTTTTGTTCTCTTATACATGGCATGCACAAGGAGGGAGTTGTCAAATTCTATAGAGCCTTCTTAAAGTTGCACACGGAATTTACTTAAGGTTTACAACACTTTTAACCATTTTGTGCATGTCCAAACTTCCTTCCAATGATGAAACCTCATTTCTTTCAAGCGCCTGCAATGACTCCATGCCTTTTTTTAAAGCTCTCTCAATTACACAAACAATGGACTTTGTTGGCAAGATATGGGTGTTTGGCTTTACACCTGACAGGTATTTTAAAGGCTTTTCAATAATTTCCATTTGCGGAGGCCTGCTGCCAAATCATTTTATGTAGCCACACTTAAATTTTCTTCAATGCAACTTCAATCATTGTAAACACGTGATTTCAAGAGTCCTCACATCAAAAGGTGTGGTAATTTATAAAAATAATTAAATTTAACCCGGCCCTGTTATCCAAATAGTCATACAAATCAAAAGAGAAAAAATGCAATCGATGTATTTAACTAGAAATTTCTAACGTCCCAACAACCCAAAAGACAAAAATGTAATTGATGTATTTAACTAGAAATTTCTAACGATCCAACAACCCGTAAGACAAGAAATCATTGAAGGAAACAACCAAAGGTTGTGGAATTTGGCTTTGGGTGTCGGTTAAAACTTTTCAATATTTTTGGATATTGCAAATATATTTATGATTCTAATTGAAGCTTTTTAGCATTTTTCTTGGATATATGTGATTTACGAAACTATTCAAATACATAGATACTTATGGAATATTACAAATCTAAGCATGTTTTTTATATTGGTTATTAATGTTTTAAATAGAAGTTTCAACAAACCAATAGGCTCATCAACAAATTCCACTTAAAAATCTACCTTCCAAGATTTTGTATTTTCATAAATGTGTTATTTTTATTAATTGATCTCTATGATAAATTTATTTTTTCCATATTTAATAGTGCAGTTAGGATTTTAAGTTCTTTTCAGAACAAGTATCATCAGTTAAAAATTAATCGCATTAATATTCCCATATAGTTTCATTATAATGTTTTTTAGATTGTTAGAATTAATTTTTATTTTCCCACATTAATCTACAAAAAAATTGGTACTCTGAGTATTGATATTGAAACCAAACTTGTTTCTGATGAGTTTGAATCATGCATTTTTATCTTATTGTTACTTAAATTATAATTTTCGAAAGTGGATGATTGTAATAAAAATTTGTAGAATGAATCCCATAACACAAGTCCAAGGCAAAGGGAAAGCCCTCATAGAACACCACAAACAATATCTCTTTTCGCCTGCAGCTTATGTGACTAATTTTTAACATTACTGAATATAATTATTTGTTTTGATTTTGTGCTTTTTAAATTGTAACATGAAGGGGAAACTAGGGCACAACTCTATAAGTGAATTTCAAAGGACAAGTAAGCAAGATCAATTATAAGAAAGATCAATTATGAAGCAAGTTTTTCTCCCTTCGAAGCATGGTCATTAACAGAACAACAATAACACAACCAGAACAATTTGAATAGAGGGTATACTTAAATTAAAGAGATAAATAACTTTGTAAATGAAGATCTTGAAGAAGAATTATTACTGCAATAACTACAAAATTGTAAGGTCAAAGGTAAAGAATGCCATATTTGTAAATTGATAAATTATGGATGAAACCAGGCCCCCAAGCAGGGCAAGTGTCAGAGGTGGAGGCAATCCGAGCAACAATATGTACATAAATATGGTCAAGAGAAAGAAAAGGTGAAGCAATTGAATCAGCATACTCAAGAGTCAAGAGCAAGTGGAAAATATCTTCACCGAAGGCTTTGTGCAAAGACAAGTTTGAGACATTCAAAATGGTGCTCCAGTTATGGTAAACATATGACCATTAAGGGAGGCGAGGGATGTTAATGCATTAATGAACATGATTCATATTGCCTGCTTATACATATTTGTACATTATTAGAGATTAAAATAGGTATTGCAACTTACACTTTCGTAATGCCCATATATTGCTAGTGTAATGTACAACTAAATGTTAGAAAATTGTAAGGATTTAAATTGAATGGTTAGGCAATTGCATGTGCCACTAGTAGGTTCAGAACAATCAAAATCCATTTACTAAACATTTTTCTCTTACCACATATTTCTTAAGGTCAAGAGCTATGCATGTGGGGTTCACAAGGGTTATTCAAAAGTTGAAAATATGTCTATATATATACATGCACTCGTTAGCAATTTTAACAATACTCAGTTAATTCCCCGCCCACTTTTTGCATTCTTGTTTTCAATTGAACTGTAGCTATAGAATTTACCGATGTGGGTCAAAAATGTTTCTGAAACTCAACCCTGGCAGGCTTGCATTCTACAGGATAAAGGAGACCTACTAATGCAATTTATGTTGGTTTACTGCTCGCTTTCTTCTCCACACTGGCGTAGAACATGTCAGGAGCCTGGACAAATCACAATCAAACAAATGTAGATCAAAAACCTCAATATACAATGAAGAAACATAATTATTTGTTTTCAATGATCAATAATATATTTCAGAAGAAAACGAAAATCATGTTAATTAATGGGTTTAACCTTATAACAAGCATTTTGTCCAGCTGAGAGGACGTCCTTACAAACATGTTACAACAGGGTTACATTAATTAAGATGTATAACATTTAAAGGTACTCCTACGATATTTGACATTCTTAAATCAAATTTTTAGGGTTAACAATTGACTTGTTTTCTAAGCCTTGTTTCCATACAACTGATTTAATAAGATCATCTTTCGCAATGGGATCATGACTGCATTCACCTCAAAGGCCAACCAATTTTTGACGCTTTGAACAATGTGACTTGGTAATACTCAAAACAAGGATGAAATGCTTCTGGCCAAAATATTGCTTGCTTCATTATGGATTTAGTCATGCGAGTTTTGTTAATTTTTATGAGAAATGCATCTTATTTACTTCACAAACATGTTACAAAAGGCTTACATTAATTAATATTTATAGCATTTAAAGGTACTCTTGTGATATTTTACATTCTTAAATCAGATTTTCAGGGTTAACAGTTGACTTGTTTTCTAAGCCTTGTTTCCAAACAACCGATTTAATTAGATGTTCATTTTTAGGTTGAACCATTATAGTGCTAAAAATGTTTTGATTTCAGTTGAAACTTGCATTCTGTAATTCAAGATTTCATGAGAGATCACCGAACATAAAAATTGGAGTTGTTCCCCATAAAAAATAGGTGAAGGATACTGCATTTATTGGTGTAGTGAGCATTTTCCTTATTTTCACTGTGATACAAGTGGGACACATGAGTAAACTAAGCACCTCACTTGCTTCATGACATTTTCGCTCATTACCTTCTTCTAGATGAATAACATGGCTCATAGCATGTTTATCATCATAAGAGTATTCTTTGTAGAGGCATTCATTAAGTTGAAACTCATCTCTGTTAGGATGGGTCTGTATTTCTCTTAGTGTTGAATCCCTTTCTTTTTGTGTTTCTAAATATTTGTAGCTTGACCTTGATTACGTTTTCTAAAACACTTTGTAGGTCTTGGGTTGCATGATCCCTTTTGGCAGAAACCTCATTCATTATGTTTTCAAGTATTCTGAGGCTTTGTCCTGTTATTTCTAGCTCTTCAATTACTTCATCTCTTTGTCTTGAAATTTATAGGATTTGTTGTCTCGATGACCTGAGGAGTTCCCTTCTTTATTCCTTTTGTTTGATTTTGTTACCCTGATTTACACAACAACATTGAAATCAATGCTAACATTATTGTACTATTAAAATTCAAAAAATTAGATTAAAGATATATCTATATTAGAGAATAACTATAAGATGTCTACACATTGATGCAAAAACATATTATTGAATAAATTTTGTAGCTATTTTGTAATCTAATTCTGACGTGATTTCCTCACATGATATGATGTATCAATATGAAAGTTTTCATATTAATGTTTATAATCTTGTGATTCAATGGCTCCATCCCCTTTCTAACACACAAATTCCACGCAAAAAACATAGAACAGATGCATCCACCGCAGTAAAAAAAACATGACTTTCTCTTATTTTAATGTTTAGCTGATAGTATAGGTAATTCTCTCAGTTTGGATGGTGATTTTCTAAATTTTGATGGAAAAGTTGTGTTTCTAAGATATTGGGCATTCATTAAAGCGTACTTGAAATTCGTTTGTAGTTGAAAATGCTTTCGTACATATATATGCTAAATGTTGAAGCATATACAAAAAACACATACCAAAGACATCTTGCACGATAAAAAAAAAATCAATTTCAGCAGGATTTGCCATATCATGGCCTTGTTTTGTAAGAAAATAATCTTTTAAATAAAACTCTTTTTACCTCTCATTCCGATTCTTATTCTAATTCTAATATTTTAAAAATTAATTGTTTTTTTGTTGGGGTAATTTCCAACAACTTTTCCATTCCTTTCATCGTTGCCCACCTCTTTTTATATTAGATGCTTTTCTTATTATTATTCTCCAAATAATAGTTCATCAGATATGACTTGAAATGTTTTAATTATCTAATTTATTATTCAGGCATACATATAGGTTTCAGTTCGCTATTATGTTTTTTTCTTCCAACAAATCACACTATGCCATGTGGAAAATCTAATTTCTATTTTTAATGTTTTCTAATGTTGTGCAAGGAAAATTTTCAGAATATTCTTTTCATGTTATTGGAGAATATTCCATTATTTTACTTTAGACTATAGTTTTGAAGATGCAAAAAGATAGGAATTTTCTGATTAATTAAAAAACATGTATTTTCAAATTTTTCGTATCTATAATTTAAACATTATGATTGCAAATTGTTAACACAATGCAATAAATGATATAAGTACAACAGTAAATCAATAGTAAATGTTGCAGTAATTGGACCCACTTCAGATACGGATACAGATCCAGATTAATCAATAATCAATTCATCGCGGATTTATTGCAGTGCTTGAGTGATATACGGTTAAACGTGTTAATTCAGGGTTACAAATCTATCTCCATGTGTAGCCTTGATTTACCCCATAAAGGTATTGATTTTAGGATGGCCTTCATCTATTACAGAGAGCTCCATTTACCATCCTTCCCATGACGTTCTTTTGTTTAATTATAAGAGTATAGTTCTCGTGACATTGTTTGGGACATTCTGTTAGCCCCAATTTGGCTTTCCACATGGTCACCTTTGATTCACCTTGACCCGCTCCGCATGGCTCTTCCTCTTTTGTTGTGGAGTCGGGTTTTGCTTGCGTGTTCTTCGACACACGTTCCCCCTTTTGGCTACTTGTTCAGCCCACGTGCATTTCCTTCCACTACCCTATGCTTCCCTCTGAACTCGAAAATTTATTTATCTCGGCTTATTTTGGGGCTTGGAGTCCGTTGGAGGCCCATCTCATTAAGCTGTGTCAGAATGGTGTCATGTGGCATCCCATTGTTGTTTGATCCTCGTCATGTGGCATCCCATTGTTGTTTGATCCTCGTCATGTGGTAGCTTCAAACTCCATCGCTTGTCCATGCATTGACCTATCCTCTTCATCATTAATCTTTATTATGTGGCCTCGTCCTAGCCTATCGTGTGTCGTGTCTTGGTTGCTCAACCCTCACACTGGACCCGAGACCTTAATCAAATGTGACTGATTTTGTGGGCTTACATTCGTCAAAGTGCATTAGAGAACCTCAGGATCTTGATGCGTGTCCACCTTTGTATTTATTTCCTTTCTTGCAGGGAAGGGCAAGTAGTGGGCAGCGGGCTACACAATAACATTGAAATAGCAAGTTATTATTATGCATTAGATTTCACAAGTACGTTTTATTTGAAATTTGAATCAAGGTAATCGTTATATTATGCCTGCTCATTCAAGCTCAACAATCTAGCCGTTACACAACACAATCACCAGTAATCCCCACAAGAATAGATCATGTGCCTGAAATTATGAAAACCGTTTACATCCCTCGAACAATCTTGGACATGAATTTTATAGTAGTGTGGTAGTCACCACGCACATGTAGATTTTTAGTAACTTGGATGGGTGTCCTAGGGCTTATATTAATAAGCCCAAAGGCAATGGCCAACTTTCCATCGTGGTTATAGATGACATTCTTCTTCTCATCCTCATCCACATCACACACAGAGCTTGTGTCAGCTATATATTCTTCATCTTTCATATGCTTTTCTAGGTTCCCCAACACTATATGTATGCATAGATTGTACCTAGTTACGTGTGTGCTTTGGAGAACAAATACAATTGTAGCAAGGAATGGGAATGATCCATATGGATCCAAAATGACTCTACTTCATCAGATTAATCAGCACAAAGAAGGAAAAATAATACACAGAAGTTCTGTCTTTATAGTAACAAGACCGCCGCTCTATGTAGAGCGGCGGTTACAGAACCACCACCCAACCAGGGTAGCGGTCATAAAACCGCCAGTCTACATTGGGCGGCGGGTCTTGACTCTTTTGGACAAAAAACAAAAAAAATGAAACGAACAGCCCTGAATTTGGAAGGTTGTCTGTGTCTCTTCTCCTCCATGACCTTTCCCATTCTCTAGTGCATGGGAGGACATGAGAAAGGCTATAAATACATTTTCGTAGAACAGAATAAGATCATAGAAGCATGAAAGCAAGTGAGCAAGAAGTTCTTACTGCTAGATTTGTGTTTTGTAGAAGAAAGGAGTGTTGAGATAGAGCAAACAAGTAATTGGGAGGAAGTGTGAGATATTATCTACTTCTCTTTCATACTTATTGTTAATTTATGTACTTATTGTTTTGAATTGGCCAATAAAAGTGGGAAGAAAGAGCAATTGCCCTTTTCGACTAGTTTTTTCCTCCTCTGGAGGTTTCCAAGATAAAAATTGTTGGTGTTTATGAGTTTATATTTTTTCCTTTCCTACAACTGTGGATTCTAAGCATAAGAAAAATTCATTCACTAGTTATCTCTGTCATTTTCTAATAGAAAGTAGAACATCAACGCTTAATTTGTGATTCTATGGATAATTCCAAAGTTGAAGAGTTTTACAGATCATTTTGGTATCATAGCTATCAAGTATCCAGGACTATGGTATTCGTTCTTAGATTTGTATGATAGTGACAAGATCTAATGGCAAAGAGGCTTTACCTTGCAATCCATAAATTTCTACAAAGAAGTGGAAACAAAGAATTCGGCGAAAAAATGGAGGAAGAGAACTTGGTCCATAGAATCGAGATGTTAGAGACAATGATGGACAGGATGTTTAGAAGTCAAGAAGAATTTGCAGATTTGCAGAAGATAACTATCTATCAAGCAAGACTCCATGGACTTAGTGGTTCGAGGCTTAACTAAAAAGTTTGGCATAGAGAAGAGCCACCGTGAGGAAGATTATGGGGATGAGCAAGAAGAAGAGACTTAAAACGCGAGAGAAAAGGTAAAATCTGATCATACTCCTTTTAAAGTTGAGATGGAAGTTGAGATTAAAAGCTTTAAAGGACAACTAGATGCAGAGTTGCTTGATAAATGGTTAAAACAATTAGAAGTCTACTTTAGTGTCCATAATGTCACTGAGGCACAAACGATCACCTTTGCACATCTCAAAATGGAGGAACACGCTCTAGTTTGGTGGGAAATACATCTAACCACTTGTGAAAAGAAGCGTCCTATTGTGAAATCTTGGCAAGAATTTAAAGAATTACTTAGAGCTAACTATTATTATATTAGCCACAAGACTGACCAAATGATTAAATGGCAGTATTTTAGACAAGGCAGTGGTCAAAGTGTGCAGGACTATACTACGGAGTTTCAGAGGTAGGCCATGTTGCTAAACATGGACTTGGAGGATGAGGATATTTTGACTAAGTACTTGGGAGGACTTCACACTCACCTTCGAAGAAAATTCATCTCCACCAAGCCCAAAGATCTCAACGAGGCGTGTGTGCAAGCATACTACATAGATGATGAAAAGAAGCAAGGAGAAGTAGAGCCAAGGGCAAAGTAGTCGTCAAATTAGCATAAATAAGAGTATGGGAAAACAATTACAAGGGAAAGTGGAAAGGTAAAGGTAAACAAGTTACCACTACTTTCAATACTTGTATAGATCCCAAGAATTGTGATATCAATGGTCATACTGACACTATATGTTGGAAGTTGCATCCGGAGTTACATCCGAAGAACCGAACCAAGGACTCAAAGAAGTCTATGACAGCTGTAAAAATAGAAGGGAAGGTGGAAATCAAAGATGACTTTGATGTAGATGAAAGGCTTGGATGCATGGCCACCAACATGGACAGCTAGGGAGAAGAGATGAGTAAACTATTCCAGATCAAGAGAACTAAGGTAAATGCTTTTTGGTTGATACCGGTTCTCAATCTAACTTGATTTCTGAAGCAGTTGTAAAGAAGCTTGGTCTTGAGACTTACAAGCATCCACACCCTTATCCTTTGGGTTGAGTGAAGAAGGGTGTTGAAATTAGGTTAATAAAAAGATGTAAGGTCAAGTTCAGGATAAATTCCTAGTATATTGATGTTTTGGAAGCTGACGTTATTCCTCTTGATGCTTTTGAGGTTGTATTCAGGAGTCCTTACTTGTATATTAGGGATGTTATATTTATGAGAAGGGAAAACCGATATAGATGGGTCAAGGATGGGATCAGCTACAACATCCAGGCACACCAACGTAAGACACGGGTTTCTATAGTGAGTGTTAACCAAGCAAAATGACTTATTCAGGATAATCACAATCAGTTTTGTTTACTTTTGTTAAAGGATAAACAAGATGGGGTAGAATTTTTAGATATTTCTAACTAGGGAAAGCATGATTTGGATGGTATTATTCTGTCTTTTCAGGAAGTATTTCAGGCTCCTAGTGGGTTACCACCAAAATGGGAAGTAGAGCATGAGATTCAGCTATTGCCAGAATCCCCTCTATCGAACATCAGGTTGTATAGGCAATCCTTACTTGAGAGAACTAGACAAAAGAAATAACTTCAAGAACTACTAGACCAAGGGGTGATACGTCCGAGCACCTCACCATGTGGTTTTCCTATTGTGATGGTGCCAAAGAAGGATGGTTCTTGGAGAATGTGCATCGAATATGAAAATTTGAACAAGATCACCATAAAGAACATATATCCACTTCCCCGCATAGATGATCTCTTGGACCAACTTCAGCATGCCAAATTCTTCACAAAGTTGGATCTCAAGTCTGGTTATCACCAAGTCAGAATGAAGGAGGAGGATATATGGAAGACTGCCTTCAAAACAAAACAAGGTTTGTATGAATGGTTAGTACTTCCTTTTGGGTTATACAATGCACCCGCTACATTTATGAGATTGATGAATGATGTATTACGAGATTTCATAGATTCACGTGTCATTGTATATCTAAATGATATCTTGATTTTTAGTGCCACATCGGAAGAACATCTAACTCATTTACAATAAGTCTTGCAAGTTCTAAGGGAGAAACAAATGCTTTGTAATATGAAGAAATGAGAATTTTCCAGACAATCACTTGTCTATTTTAGGCACGTGGTTGGAGGAGGAGAGCTACGAGTGGGTCCAAAGAAGGTGGAAGCCATCGCTAATTGGCCAACACCAATAGGAGCCACAAAGACTAGGAGTTTTGAGGGAGCAGTACAGTACATGCGGAAGTTCATTCTGGGCTTCTCCGTGATTGTAGCACCTCTACACACAGTGGCTGCAAAAAGTAAGGGTTTTGACTGGGGTAAGGAACAAGAAAAATCCTTTGAGTTATTGAAATACAAGATTAGTCATGCTCTAGTACTTGCTCTTCCTAATTTGCAACAGCCTTTTGAAGTAGAGACAGATGCCATTGATTACGCTATGGGCACAGTGTTGCTCTAAGGAGGTAAACCCGTATGTTATCATTATGAAACTTTCACTTCAGCAGTTAAAGGATATTCAGTATATGGTAAGGAAATGTATGAACTAGTTTGGGTAATTAAAAAATGGAAGCATTATTTGTTGGGTAAAGAAACTATTGTGCACACTGACCACAAACCTCTCCAGTATTTGCAAGCGCAGTCTAAATTGCAGCAGACAAGGCACTACAAATGGATGGGGTTCCTTCAGCAGTTCCATCTAGTGATCAAATACAAGAAGGGTAGTACAAACTTGGTGGCAGACATGTTGTCTAGGCCACCCACACAAGAGAAGTTTTCCTATTTGGCCATTATCTCTCAGATCGAGCCCTTCACGAAGGAAGCTTATGGAGAGGCATATGCCCAGGACAGAGACTTTGGGGTGACATTTCAGCAGTTGCAGTCCTAAGGGATTGAAAGGATAGGGATTGAAGATTGTTATCTCAAGGACGAGATGCTCTATCGATGGGGGAAGCTTTGCATGCCAAAAGAAGAAAGAATTCTATTGATGAGGGAAACACATACCTCAAAAGTATCAGGACATTTCGGTGTTGGTAAGACCCTAGCCCACTTGCAAAGGTACGTGTATTGGCCCAATATGTAATAATAAGTATCAAAATTTATACATGGATGTAAACTTTATTGTACTAGCAAACCTAAAACTAGGAAGGAGGGTTTGTATAAGCCTTTGCCAGTACCTACTCATCCATGGGAGGACATTTCTATGGATTTTGTAGGAGGAGTATCTATGTCTAAACATGGCCATGACTATCTATATGTTGTTGTTGATAGATTCAGTAAGATGTGTATTCTTATGACATGTAAAAAGACAGTAAAAAACACATGAGGCAACAGATCTTTTC
Organism: Taxus chinensis; assembly: GCA_019776745.2. Classification (NCBI taxonomy): domain Eukaryota; kingdom Viridiplantae; phylum Streptophyta; class Pinopsida; order Cupressales; family Taxaceae; genus Taxus; species Taxus chinensis. Next base: position 161,857,581 of record CM034149.1, read on the forward strand.
TTTGTTATTGTATGGGTTCATTTTGGTTTGCTAAAGTCTATTGTTTCTGACATGGATTCTAGGTTCTTGGGGAAGTTTTGGACTACTTTGTGGGACAAGATGGATACTAGGTTATAGAGGAGCACAACTTTCCATCCACAGACAGATGGACAGACAGAGGTGGTGAACAGGACTTTGGTACAATTGATCAGAGGGTATAACAACAAATACCCAAGGACTTGGGATGAGTCCTTAGCCTACATTCAACATTCCTATAACCGAGCAGTACACACATCCACTATGAAGTCACCGCTTGAAGCATGCTTGGGATATCTACCTATAAATCTGCTAGACATAACAGTTGGGCAAAAGGATGAAGAGGAGACACGAGACACAAAGGTGACTAGAGAAAACAAATTTATTGAGAGGATCCAAAAAATCCATCTCAAGGTCAAAGAACAATTAGAGGAGTCTTAATCCAAGTATAAGGCTCGACATGATCAACGTTGGAGGGAACAAAAACTTCATGTTGGAGATAGAGTTTGGCTTTACTTGAGCAAGGAGAGACTACAATGCAAAGCATGGAAACTCAAGCCACTATGATATGGACCCTTTGCCATATTGGAGCAAGGTTGGAGAAAATGCCTTTAGGCTTGATTTTCCACCATTCATGTAGGATGTACTCTAGTAGTAAACTATGAGAACTTGTACCTATATGAGCCATCCATGCTTAGATGAAGATGAAGGATGTCAGTTGTTACCTTCCATAGAATATTGCATCTTGGATTCATGAGGTGAATTGGAGAAGGATGTAGTGCTATAGCAGAAGATCAGAGAGACAAGGAGAGGTCCCCAGGAGTCTTGGCGGGTTGGACTAAAAGGGAAGACACCAAGGAAGGCCCAGTGGTACTCGAAGGAATAAGTGAGGGAATTATTTCCTCATCTACTCCCCCACTAAGATTTTGTGGGACCAAAATCCTCATAAGCCAGGGGAGGTGTGATCCATAGGGATCCAAAATGACTCTACTTCATTAGAACAATCAGTTTCAAAGAAGGAAAAATCAAGCAGAAACGGAAGTGCAGGCTGTAAATTTACAGAACTACCCGCTCTATGCAGAGAAGTGGTTATAGAACCGCCGCCCAATTAGGGTTGCGGTCCTAAGAGTGTCGGTCTGCAATGGGGTAGCAGTCCTGGCACTAATCAGATAGAAAAATAAAAATATGAAGCCACGAACAATCTCAAAATTTGGAAGCGTTCGAATCTGTGTCTCTTCTCCTCTGTGCACCTTTCCTCATTCTCTAATACATAGGATAACATGAGAACCAGGCTTTACATACAAGTTACGTAAGCAAGCGGAAGGGGATCATCAAAGTCTTAATGCAAGCAAGTAAGATAAAAAACCATTGGAGTGCTGGATTTGTGATTTAGTAGAAGAAAGAAGTGTAGAAATATAGCAACCAAGTAATTGAGAGGGAGTGTATACATATGTTTTTACTTATCTTTCATTGTTGTTGTAATTTCTATACTTAATTGTTTTGAATTGGCCTGATAAAATTTGGGAAGAAAGATCGATTGCCCTTCCTGAATGGTTTTCCCTCAACTCTGGAGGTTTTCTAGGATAAAACTTGTTGGTGTTATGAATTTTTATTCCTTTCCTTTCCTATAAATGTGGATTCTAAGTTCAGTTTTACTCAACATTAATTCACTAGCTATCTCTAGTCATTTTCATAATTGGAAGTAGAACAACAACGTTAAAGTTTGTAGATTCTGTGGATAGTTTCCAAAGTTTGAAGAGATATACAGATCAGAGAACATTATAATGGATGATGGAATTATATTATTACTATAACCTAGCCCACTATTAAAAAATTAGAAGGTATAGACAAAGAAGAACACTCATCATTAAAGAGATAGCTGCAAGATATTTGGGCAAATCTTCTGTCAGATGTCAGGAGTCAAGTCTCTTAGCTTGCAATGTGCAGCATCATTAAGACATCAGCTATACTTCAATCGATTTGTAATCAGAAAAGGCTAATATAGATAGCATATCCAAAAGAAAAATATAGGCATTGGTCCTCCTCTGAATACACAATGCATTTCATACAATCTAGATATGGCTACGGAGTCAGGCACATCAATGAAGAAAATGGCTAATGTCTAATTGTAGGAAACCAATGGGTATCTTATCATTGACTAGGGGTCATCGCATTAGCAGTGGACAGAATGGACGATCACAAGTCATCTAAAGGTTCAAGGTTGCTTCAAGAAAAACGCCATACATTTTTCAGTTATAACAATAATCATCCACACTAACGTGAATTCTTTTTACCGTGCTTACTATTGCTGTTGACCTCTAACCCGGAACCGACACCTATAATAATAGCCTTTTTTTATCTACTACAGGGGTAATTCTTGACATTCTGAAAAATGAGCCTGTAAATGTGATGAAAATGTGGAATTTAAGATGCATAGACACGTGTCCATATCAAAGTCACCCTTTGATCACATGTACAATATGAGTTTATTTATTTCTGAATATGTTGGTGTAAGCTGATCATGAGAATTCACAACAAGAGATTCTACGTGTTTTATGATAGAATTTGAGGCCTGAAAAAGCAATGGGAGGTTGTCAAGTCAGTGCTCTTTAAACAAGTACCACTTTATGCTTAAATTGGCTAAAGTTGGATATGTATAAAGAAAAAAGCAAGTTCAGATGTACCACAATAAAAGAAAGAAAAGTTAAATCATCATCGAAGAATGTATTGCTTTCAGTATATGTATTAAATATTAGAATCTATCCTAGTATGTATTCAAATTGAATAAATGTAGTAATTCATATTGCATGTAAATTCTTGTGAAATGTAAAGCTAAAACCTCAAAGGTTTTTCCACTTGATATTTGGCATGTTATAGTGCATACTAATTGTTTTCATTTACTTCATTGTGCAATATTCTTTTGTGGATTTTAAATGCATGTACATTAAAGAATAACAATTCATGTTTCTTATGTGATCCACATGGCATATATGACGTGGCATAAAGTTGTTATCTGATAAAACCAAAGCGACTTGAAATAGCTACTCTGTTTTGAAGGTTGCAAGGGGCACATCAGTGGTTGATTACTCTAGTAAGATTCTCATTGACTGTGTATATGACAATATCCTTGATACCCTAGAATGTTAGGATTTCACTCTGTATTGGAATTACTACACATAGAAATTCCAAATAGAAGTAAATGAATAGAAAGGGCTTACATTTCCTTACAATGAAAACAAATGACGTTAAATAAAGAACAACATCAACATAAAGCTAACAACAGGTGACAAAAAAACTTGTTGAGGATTATTTCTACATTTCACGCATGAAGCGCACATCTAGCAATCTGTTTACATGTGCCAATTTTTATTGAGGGCACATAAACATAACCTTTTTGTGAAGGACTTGATATACATTCGATAGTACACATGTACATGATTTTCTAAACAATCGAAACAAAAATTTTCTATCGGGTGACTATGCTCGGTGTAGGGGCATTGCAAAAAATAGATGGTCATTGATTCACTAGCTTGGAATAACATGTGATGAACACTTGTGAAACCCATAGTATTATCCATCCTGCACTCAAGGAAATGATTATAGAAAGAGTAAATTCAATTTGTCCAAGGTGATATGTTGCACAATGCTTTTTGTACAGTGGGTATTTGTATCGAAATACAAATGGACATTATCTTGCTTACCACAATTTCCACTAGATATATAATGTCCATAAAATAAACAAAGTCGCTAGCCATTTTAGAGAATTATATATCTTTGTGCTTAGAATTATCAACACGGTCATAAGATATAATCTTAGGAAATTATTTTTGATGCAAGAGCAATTTTAGGTTACAATGGTTGTCAATCATTACATCAACAAAAAAATACACTAGTTTAGGAAACGTCGCATAACGTCGAGTTTTGTGTAGGTTATGGTATTTCTCAGTCTTTATTTGCAAGTTTGTTTTGAACCAAGCGTGCTAATGTTATTGTAATATTCTAGATAATTTTTGGTTTGTGCGAAGTGTCATTATCACTATGAATCTGTAGCTTGTAAGCATGCATCAAGTACATCAAATGCTTTTATTTCCCTTCCCAGATTTGATAGTGCACCTTTTTGTTGGTGCATACACATCTGTACTGTACACACATGTTTTCATTTTGGATAACTTGACAAGCAGTGTTGTGCAAGACATGTTTTCAGATCTATGGAAAAGACTCCCATAACCAAACAAATTGTTACGAAGGCTATTGCATAATGAGTTTCACTTCACTACATTATGCCTGAGTTTTGACATAAACGGTAACAAGTAATTGAAATGTAATCTTCATAAAGAAAATTTCAAGTAACCCATTTATGAGGGAGGATACCAATACACAGATTCACCTCCCATACTATGTAAGCCTTTGAGATGGATAAGTCCAATATCGAGCTGTGTTCAATCATTTGGAAAAAAACATATTATCAATTGTACTAAAGTACAAAATACATATTGAATGTCAAATATGGATCATTTTTACTTCGAGGCATTAATTGTAAGTAGTTTGGGTATTGGATACCTATATTAAAACTCCACCATTCTCCAACTTAGGGGCATGATACATTGAACGTCTAGGTTCACTTCTAATCCCATATCAACCACAAATACATCTTTTAAGTCTCGTAAAATAAGCTAGGTGCTAACATTTATACAAGTTTTTTTTGTGTGTATTAGTTCACTGTTATTATGTTTTTGCAACCACAATTTACTCGTTTTTGTGGTGTCTTTGTTAATGATTGATGCTACTTGTGTGCGTGGATAAAAGTCCATACATTGTATTGTTACAGGCGCACAGTTTCTATAACAATAGTATATGTATTGTTGTTGACATATCAAACATCGCTTGCAATACACAAGTCTTGCCTAGGTTTATTTAGGTCAATGTATGGCTTACATGTCACTCCATGAATAGTATTACCAAAAGGACTTTGCAAAACAAGTGTTGTATCAGAGTGAGAGAAGTTTATTCCACTAAATCAAAAGAAAATTTGAATCGTTTCCTTCGTTCAATTGTTTTATGACTTTGCATAGGAAATATGACCTCAAATACAATAGCACAATAACAATCACTTGTTTTATATGAAGGTAAAGTGCCAATGATATTTCTAAGAGATAACATTAGTCCACAACATTTACTAGTGAAAAATGCAATAGGTGGCATGCAATCTAAGTCACTACAAATTGCTCCAATAGAGGGGAAACGTCTAGTTGGTACTAAGTTCCATGATAAGTTGTGAAAGGAAATATAATTGGGTAAGTCATTGCGCATTTTCGATGGAACCTGGTGACACAAATATAATGCAGTCATTTTCTTTTTACAAACTTGCAAAGCGGGACATCATCGTATAAGTTGACATGGATATTTGCACCTAATCTCACAACTATAACCATTACTTTGACTCAATTGCATTGAGTTGTGTTTAGATCATTCTTGGGCCCTATCCTACATAGCATGGATCTGGGATTCGGATTCGAATATTGATGGGTAGTTTGTCCTCTTTGAAGAAAACACATGGTAAGATATGTTAAATCACAAGCCCTAACGTTCTTGTCGAAAGGAAATCGATTCGAGATTTGAGATTGGATACATACGAGCATGAAGATGCAAGGCAGTTCTGCATCGTAATAGATCTACATGCAACATGTTATGAGGGATGGTTTATTTAACTATTAATTACAGCTATGGAAACACAACTGGTGTCTGTTAACCTATTGCGAGTCCTATGAGAACATTGTTGTTGCCACTTTCAATTGCATATGTCAAGACTTATATGACTTAACACATAAATTCTATAGTCCTGATTGGGAACTGCTATTTTGATGATCACAATGAAAATCATATTTTTGTTTCTTTAATGAACCAATCGTGTGTTGACTCGTTCCACTGTGAAATTATCGTATGTGGCTCGCACTCAAAGACATTCTTTCATCTAAAGATATCCTATTCTTTGAAGAGCATATTTTGTCCAACTGGAATATTGGAGTTGATTGAATATTCAGAATATGAGGCAATGCCCGTAGCCCAACCTGGTTGATATGACTTTAGATGCACATGTATACGGAACCCTCCTGAAAACTCCTCAACTAGCATACAAGCTGGAAACTTGATGGGGCTTATAACACAAAATCTTGGGATCTAAAGCTAGCAAGGGGATTGGAGTGAACATCGAGATCATAGAGGCAGTCTGCAAAAAAACATAAACAAACAAAATGTGGATACAATTTCCCTCGCCCTCCAATGAAACAAACATGAATAATCGAACCACAAGAAACCACTTGTCCATTGAATTCTAAAAATACAAAACATATTTTCTCAATTCTAACAAAAAATGATACAACTCATTTTCCTTTTATATGTTTCTAGATGAATTGAACATGGATGAAGCTACATATTGTAGACACCTAAATTCCGCTTTCACAATCTTATTGCCAAACGCATGCAAATCACTCCCATTCTCACCATTTCCATTATAATTAGTGATTTTCACTAATTAACTAACATTTCTTACCATTTTGGTCAATTAATAATGCTTTGTTGATTACCTAACCCCTTTCACATTTACGATGCCACTTTACGACGAATCGCAAGTCAAAATCCTCTTCCAAACAGACAATTAGTACTTATTACCTAATTAGGCCCGTTTACCCTTATTTTTGTCAATATACCCTACCATTGGCTTAAACACCTCTTCCAACCACTCAAAATCACCCCACTTCCCTCCACAATGTCTCAGAAAGCCTCAAAAGCTTATCGTAGCCTCCTAATTGACCCTAAGTGATTGATTGAGGCTCCTCACATCATAATCACTTGTTAATTCACTAATTGCGATTAACAAAGCTTTATCATGATTAGCAAGTCTTAATCTTATTTGTACTTTTAGTCCCACATGCACCAAGATGTAAGTTTTCCTCGAAGGAAAAGCTATAAATAAGACTAAGTACTACCTTTCAATTTTACACCGTGTTTTGATTTGCATATCATATAAGATATATGATTAATAGCCAAGCTCAATCCTTGCCTCAAGTCTTCATTGTGGTTAGTAGAAGGGTATTTAGCATGGCATTGTTGTCTTGTGCTAGAGAGATCTTCTCACCATTTATGGAGTAGCAATAAAACCCCAATTTGATTATTCCTATATCTATTTAGGTCTATGTTAGTTAATCAAACATACTAGTAGGCATGATTTAGCTAGGTTTTGAATTAGATTCATGTTAGTTAGCATTCCATTAAACTTTTATCATTGATGTTTCATTCCTTAGCTTATGCAATTAGCTTTAGACTATGTGGTGTCAGTCTTTCTTAAAGTAGTTAATTTGCACTAAAAGTTTTGGGTGTTATCATTTGGCACACCTGGTGGGACATTTACCGCATTGCATTCATTTTTAAAGTTTTTAAACTTAGTTTCAAAGTTTATCATTTCAATCTTTCTAGATTAATTTCAAGTTTTCTAGTTTAGTTTCAAGTTTTCTAGTGTAGTTTCAAGCTTTCTAGATTACTTTCAAGCTTTTTAGATTAGTTTCTCAAACTTTTTAGATTAAATTCAAAAAATTTAAAGTAATTTTCAAAGTTTTGTAGATCAATTTTCAAGCTAGATAGTTTTTTCAACTAGATTAGTAGTAGAAGTTGTGTTTTCATGTTCTTTGCAGGATAAAAGGAGGCGAAATGTTGTCGAAATTCCCTTAAAAAGCCAAAGTTTTGATCTTTTTCAGAAAATCCTTGTCAAAAGTCGTACAAATAGGAGTGTTATGCAACTCCCAATGCAAGACCATCATACCTCTACAAGGGAGAAGAGGAGTTACGTTCTAAAAATTTAAAGTAACTCATGTATGACGCACTGACGCACACTAACGCATATGACATATTCTATGACATAATTTGTCATACCCCCTAATGACACCTAAGACCTATGATGTCACCTAAATGAGATGACTCATAAAGTGAGGTGGATAATACCCCATGATTACAAGTAAAATACCACACACCAACACTCTCCCTTCATTGTAACTTAGGTGGAGGCGAGGTAAACCAGAAAGAGAAATGACTGTCGATAGCTACACCTGATGAGGCACCCACGCACAACAAAAATCTCAAGTAATAAAGGAAAACCCAGTGGGAAAAACATCCACTTACAAGAGATAGAAGACTCCCCTAACAACATAACAAAGATGCATCAAATAGGGCCCGAAAACTAAAGGCATGATAAGGTACTGATGTACAAACTACAAACTCTCTAGAAGAAGAAGAAGAGAAGAGAAGAAAGAGACTAGAGAAACAAAAGAATATGATAAGATACAGTGGACCTCACCCAAGACAAGAACACAAATAAGGTTGTTTGGCTTCAATGAAGGGTTTAGTGAAGAATCCTGCAATAGATCTAAAGTCTAAAACTCTATGAAGTCTACAAGAAGAGTGTCGATGATGTGGTTTTCCGCCTTTAGATTGAAGAAGGTCCATCCACATAGAATAATGTTTCTACCCTAAGGAAGAACAAAAATGGAGTAGTGGAAGTCCTCCCACTCCGCGAAGGAAATTGAAGGCAACAATATGAATAACTCTGAATCTGGTCCACTAAAATGTGACATAGGTCTAGCAAGTAAGTGCACAAGAGCTGAAGGTAATACCACTAAAGTGGAATTAGTAGAGTAATAGAAGGGAAAATTTGTCGAAAGAATGTCCATAAAAAGTGAAGGCAAAGTAGAAACCCCCAAAACAATAGAAAGAGGATCCACAAGCAGAGGTGGATTAGTGATGGTCTCCAAAATAGTGGAAGTGACGAAGGTCCCAAAAGGGGCACTCCCAACAAAGGATTTGAAGGACTCCTTCGAAACACTTATAAAAAGAAGAGAAACTCCTTGTACTACATCATAAGTAGGCACTACGAAGAGACACCTATGGTTTGATAGATACTCGTCCCAAAAGGGTTTCTTGAAAAACAAAAGAACAATGTCTAAAAGGTATGATTCATCAAAACATGAAAGGGAGAGGAGTACAAGAAGCCTCACACACTGGATGTGGAAAGGAGGTAGGAGAAATGAGAGTATGAGGCTATGAACATGATTGCTTGATGTCTGATGGGAAAATGGGAGGTTCAATATTCTCCAAAAGGTGGCTAGGAGAAGGAGGAGAAGAATCCTCAGCAGTAGTCTCGTTGTCAAAACTAGAAGAACAAACCTCATTGTCAGGAATAGGAATAGGAAAATTTGTGTCATCAAAACTATCGTCACATGAAGAAGGCAATGAAACAACTGTATCAGAAGAAGAAGTAACAAAAATCTTTGAAGTATCTTCAAATAAGGACCGAAGAATGTGATTAAGCAAATATTGAATAAATAGATGCCTAAATTTGACTACAAAGTAACAACAAATGAATAATCAATTAAGTATAAAATAGACCCAAGAAAAGTAAGCTAAGAAATTGTGAAAGCCTGGTTACAGAGAGGAGATAAAATGACTTAGTTGTTTGACAATAAATCATGGGTTGTGCCGAAGTGACAAACTAATGAACAAAGAGGGAGAAGTGTTGCACAAAATACTGGAAAATTATGTGACCACACGATCTGTCTGGACTGGGGCGCCCAGGATAGGTCAGGGGTGCATGTGGTCACTACAGACTAGTTATGGGTGCCTTTGACTGTCAAAAATCTCAGAAAACCATCTTTTACTAGTCACAAGGTGTTTGTTGTCCTTCGCTTCTTGTTGCTAGTATATCACACAAAGTTCACCGACGTTGTTGATAACCTAAAATAAATATTTCACTTGTAAAACCCTTGAAAATGCATCAAATCTTGAAAATAAAATAATGCAAATGAGGATTCAGACTACCCTCAACTGTTAAACGAGTGATCTTATGACTGACCATTGCACTACATTTCAGACCCAATGTAGTTCTAGATGTGTGTGTGTGTGTGAAGAATCATGCCCTAGGTGGCTCTTGTGTGTGTCATACTTGATAACGACTAATAGCTAGATGTAAGTAGATGTGTGCATGGAATAGAATGAACTTACCTTCCTATGAATTGTATGTACAATAATGCAGTTCCTTGCCCTTGAATGGATGTTAGAATGGATGCTTGAATGCTCTTGAATAACCTTTGGATGCAACCTTAGGTGGTGATAGCCAATGCTTAGTGCTTGGTCCTTTATTATGCTCACATAACTTTATATGTACATGATTCCCTTACTTAAATTTTGTAATTAACCTCGAAAAGGCCGACTACCAAAAAGATAAGATGCCCAAATGGCTAAAAAGGACCCAAAAGATGTGAACGAAGTACAAAGAGGTCAGGGGTGCCCAGAGGGGAAGGGGGCACCTGTCACTAGTGTCCTGGTTGGGAGCCGGTGTCAAGACTCAAAGAAACTGAAGGGTCAAAGGTCAGACTGGGAAAGAAGACGTGTGAGATAAAAAGTAGTAACAGAAAGCAAGTAAAGATGGCCAAAGACATGGGTCAATTAGTACTTTTCTTACTTAGGAATCATATGAATAGTAGTATATGATTAGGACTCGATAGATACCCAAAGTGCGTGATTTTGTGTCTATAGAATGCTCGAAATAGTGTGAGGACACTTTGTGTGTGCCACATGATGGCGAAGAGGCCTGGAAATATGAGTTAACAAGCAACCATAAACCTAATCACAAGTGTTGAGCCAGTCTTCAAGATGATAAGGATTAGTGGGTGTAGGAACTTTCCCATATAGAAAGGGATGAAGACCTTTGTGAGTAAGGTAATGTTCCATGCAATCATGCCATGATGTATAATTTTCTCTACCAAGAAGAAGATGTGAAGGTTTAAAAACAATCCTATGAAGCTCAAGTATGGAAAGGACATCCTCCATGGTGTATCCATAGAAAGAGAAATCGGTGTAAAAGAGTCATGGAGGACAAATATATGCTCAAATGAACATTAGACTCAACCACAAATTCATCTAGAATGCAAGAAAAGAAAGGTGTAAGAACACATACAAGGTTGTAAGATGTCAGACTCAACTAAGAATGCGTCTGCATCCAATTACAACACCCAATAACAATGATAACCCCCCATGTCTGTGACACTTTATAAGCAGTGCATTAGTTACAGTAAGGTGTGTTTGTGTGACGTGAAACAGTTGACCACTCACCTTATACTAGGTGGATGATCACGTAAGAGTGGAGGCCATAATGAGTTTCAGTCATAAGCAGTGAAACGACACCGTAAATAAGCACAAAGGGAAAAATAGGGAACAAGGGGACAAAACAATGTTCGGTGTGAGAAAAAATGTCTCATGTCACATAAGGGGCTTCCTTGCCGCAAGGTTGTGGTGGACACGCTCACTAGCTCGTAAGCAATAACAAGAGCACAATTATAATGAAGAGCTAGACAAATAACATGGAAAATCCCATCTATATTGAAACCAAAAAAAGATACCCCCCTTAAATAATAAATTAATTATCATTAATTAAATTTAATCTAATTAAAACTAGATTAAAAAAGGGGAAAAAATAATTAAAAATTAAAGGAGGGGAAGAAAAAGTACCTAGGGCTCAAGAGGTGCCAACCCAACTCAGAGAGTTGGTTGGTCTAAGGAGGGTGAGCTAGTTGTAAGGTTGAACATCGAGTTGGATCCGAGTTGGGAGATGATCTAGGTTGTCTAAGCAAGATGACACAGACCCAGGATGAGCACATCAAGTTGACAACATGGATCGAGATCATATTGAGTCAATAGGGTGGGAACCGATTTGGTCGACGGGTTTGAATGCTAAGTAGATGAAGAGAACTAGTGGAAACACGTGTTGGTGAGTTCAAGGGTGCAAATGGTGAGCATGTGACATGAATCTACACAGTGAGTTGATGGGTCCAAGCGAGCAGGGGTATTCGCATGCTAAGATGGGCAAGAGCCAGGTGTGAAAAACAAGTGACACCGAGGTAGATTTGAATGGCGAGATACTCAGGGTAAAGGCAAAATTAATGATCCAATAAAAAATCTAGCGCAGTGACACAAACATGAAATGACTCGTTCGGTAGGGTGAACGCTGGAGCGAGCCGTGGGTGCAACACAAGTTAGGAGCGAGAGTAAACTGGGAGGAAGTGAGTTGAGATGAAAGTTGAGAAGAGTTGAGGTAAGCATGGGCTCAGAAATGTAGGGCAAGCATTCCACATGTAAGCTTGGAGCAATAAGCCAATGACCGGGATATAACAACACAACAAGTGCACGTCAAGCTCCACAAGGGTTAAACTGAGAACCAGGAGTGATAGTGGCCAAATGTATGAGTCCAGGGAGGAAGTGAGAGGCACATGCAACATGGTTGAGGAAGACATGACCCAGTAGGAAGCGGGGAGGGAGTGACCCGGAATGGGAGGATAACCAAGTTAAAGTGGTAGGGATTTGAAGGAATACAGCTAGGTAAGGATGTAGGTAGAGGCAGTGAGCAACAATGAAGATGCAACAACTAGCTCAGTTCCCAGCTCAACGAGTTGGGGTTAAGTTAGGCTTTAAACAAACTTTGAACCACCAAACTTGTAGAATCACGAACCATGCACGAAAACCCAAATTCCTCCTTTTAACCTACAGATATGTACATATAATAAGGAACACAAAACCAAGAACAAGAACCTCCACTTGCTAATATTAAACCAAATTAATGTAAGTAAAGCAAAAATCGAAACAAATTAAAAACTTACACAAGAAACTAGTAAAAACATGAAACCGAGAGTAGTAGGCAATAGATAACGACGAATAACATGAGTCCCAACCACATGCTCTAATACCATGTAAGAGAATGTGAGAATGAGGATTAAGTGGGATGGCACACACATCAATCGAGTTACACTTGAATGGCAGCATGACGGAGTTCCATGTAGTAAGCAAGCATTCAACCAAGAAAATGTGTATACGAAAGAAAGGGTCTAGTCATTCTCATATATCATAAAAAGAGTACAAATAGGAGTGATTTGTAACTCACAATGTAATACCATCACAACTCCATAAACGAAGAAGAGGATTTACGTTCCAAAAATGGAAAGTAACTCTCGTATGACACACTAACACACACTAATGCGTATGAAAAATTCTATGACGGAATAATGACACCTATGACCTGTGATCTCACCTAAGTGAGATGACTCACCTAGTGAAATGGAAAATGCCACATGATGACAAGGCAAGTAACTCACACCAACAAAAATTGTCTCTTAATGAACGGTTGTTCATGATGGTACGCTTGGTTATGTCAACTTGTTTTAAAAAATTAAAAACATTTTTTCCTGAAAAGAATTGATTACCTACGTAGAAAGGTATTTTCATGGATTTGCTGGCTTAGAGGGTGTTTAAATGCAGACAAAGCATTGAAGGAGGAAAGGGAGGGGCATAGGGCGTTGATGTGCAATTAGAGTCGTGAAAAAGGGAGAAATAGTAAAAGTCAAAAACCTAAAAATCGAAACCCTAGAACTAGAAAGAGTAGAAACCCTAAAAGTATAACATCATGCAACATTGTTTTAGTTCATGTTACATTATTCTTGGTCGATAAGGACGTCAGTTGTAGTGAAGCTTTATAGGTAACACGTGTTGCACAAGAAGATAGGAAAAATGAATGTTGGTAAAGCTAGCCATACCCTCAATCCAACAACTATGAAAAGTACATATATAGTTTTTTTTTTTCATTTTGCAAGATTTAATAGGTTTTTAAACAATATTTCTCTTTATATATTACAAGGTTATATGGTGCATGTGGACGTTGGTCATTGGGTTGTTGGAAAAAAATGAGGTCGGTCGTATGGCTGTACAATATGGGCGTATGGGTTGGGCATGTAGAAGCGTGCAAAGTATAGACTTGTGTTGCGTCTCAGGGAAGATAGGAAGAGCTACCAAGAATGGTAACGTATTTTGTGTGAACAGATTAGACATCAAAATTATTTACTATTAAGGGTTTTCTGAAATCATATAGTTTAAAATACATGTTGTTCCAAAGGGCCCTTTTTTGCTTGGAGATATGGTAATTTGGTTGTGAAAGCTTTTATTTTGTGGTCGTTCATTGCATGCAGGGCGTCTGAACCAATTTCTTTGGAAAAAATTGGTAATGACCCAATACTATTGAACACTTAGATCTTTACACTAAACACTATGTTTTCTCTTGTGGGTGTTGTAAAATAGTCTACAATTTAATGTGCAAAAGTCCTAATATTTTTCACGTGTTATCCTCGTCATGGACACAACTTTAACATCAGGGAGCATCTCTCTCTTGTTTGAGCGTTATTTTGATATTGAGCCAACAGTACAACTTCTAAACTTTTGCTCCCTCCGATCTATGTTGAACATTGATCTCCAACATCATGTGAACCTTTCAAATGGTGTGCACTTTTAATTTGGAAAAAAAACAAATCTTGATTGCTTAACAAATTATTGTGGTTATAGATTGTAAAATTCTATTTTTTCCCCTTTTCGTGTACGTGATGGGAAATTATTTGTTTAGCTATGTCATACTAGAGCAAAGATGACCCTCTTAGTTATTTTATTCTTTCACATGCATAACTTTAATTTGAATGTTTAACTTGTGTTATAGTGAAATAAAATGATATGTGCCTCGTAATATTAAATAACAAATGTATGGTTTTAAATTCTATTACTCAGACATATATTTGGGCTTTTTGTAGTTGTTTCTTTCACTTACAACTTTTTGATTCCTTTACACTTTGTTTTCTTACGCCTTATGTTTATATACACTTATTTAAAACTATGTGAACGAAAATGTGCTTGTGATGAATTTCTTTAGATTATTTCCTTTGTTGTGATAAAAAAATGCAACATAACAACGTAGTTTTAGTTTTCCCTTAGAAAATTGTGAACCTTCCTTGTCCATGCATGTTTATTTTTTTCTTGCTATTGCATCATAATTATGTGATCTAAGTTAATGTGCAAAAATCCCATGTTTTTTCACGTGTTATCCTCGTCATGGACACAACTTTGACATCAAGGGCCATCTCTCTCTTGTTTGAGGGTTGTTTCGATATTGAGTAAACAATACAACTTCTAAACTTTTGCCCCCTCGATATGTGTTGAACGTTGATCTCCAACATCATGTGGACCTTTCAAATGGTGTGCATTTTAAAAAACACTACTACACTCTAAATTTGTAGGCCGAGTTTTAGACAAAACGTTAAAATAAGGCACCATTATCCGCTTATAAAAAACCCTCTGTGGAATGATCAAACATGAATTGTATGGCTCTCATTTTTTTGCCATTAATAATGTGTTTTCGCCCTCTTTAGCATTACTAATTTTTTCCTCTTTACACTTTTTCTTCATTACAAGACTGTTCTCATTTCTGACATGGATGTTGTGTTAGAAACACATACCAGAATTGGTGCTCCAACTCGACTTCCAGTCCATGTCATTCATGACAAATGTTCAATTCTCTAGACAACTCATGGGCTCGACAATGTTTGGTTCCACAAACACCTCCTGATTTAATATAAATTGAATTAAATATTATTTTCGAAGTAACTACTATGATAAATGATGTGAATATGTTAATATAGAGTTAGACACAAACAACAAAGCATGTGCAATGTAAAACCCTAAGCAAGAAGGAAGGATATGGGGACTTAGCTGATTTCTGAGCAAATAGGAAGTGATCTGGGCAGATGAAATACTAAAACAAAATGAGGATAGTACTGTTGATGTTAACTGGAGGTTTTGGACTGTGAAACTACACATGATGAAATCACCTAGGAGAGGACAAGACCACATGGCATTAGTGTTTGGATCTAAGCGCTAGTGTCTAGGTAGATGTTGTGGATCTGATCTTTTTTGTGTGTAATGAAGGTCCTCGCTCCAATGGTCTTTCTTTATCACTCTGAATTCGTTGTTAGGATCTGCCAATCACACCTGTAACCTACAAGAAATAAACCCTAGATGTCACTAGCAAATAGCTCACAAACCACATTAAACCTAAAAATGAAAATGCATATGGGGAGTCGAGAATGACCCCGACAGTCACCCGAAGAGTGAAACTTAGTGACCGAGCATTGCACTACATCTCAGAATCCATGTAGTTTCTTGTGTGTGTTGTAGAAATAGTTTCCTTAGGATGCCCTTGTGCCAAGTTGCACAATGATAGTAGACTAGTAGCTAGAATGTTGCAAATGTAAATGTGTGTGTGATGGAATAGAATAAACTTTCCCTTCCTATGCAAGTGTATGCAGCCCAAAGTGATGCAACCATTGTCCCTTTGAATGAGCTGCTAGATGGATGTTTTTGGATGCTTTTAGTGTCTTTGAATGCAAGCTTAGGTCGTAATATGTAATTCTTAGTGCTTGGTCCTTAATTTTGAAAGCATAATTGTGTATTTATATGATTCCCTTGTTTGAATTTTGTAATTGACAAATGAAAGGCCAACCCAGAAGTAGATAAAAAGATGCGCAAGAAGATAAAGTTGACCACAAAAAGATGTGAAAAAGGTAAGATAGGGACAATAGGGGAACACCCGTGAAGGGACAAAAGTGCACTCTGGTGCTAGTGTAATCCAAGTGGGCGCTAGTGTCCTGAGGCCATGAAAAGATAAAATACAGTTAAGGATCCCTGTCGACTAGAAGTGAATACCAAATAGAGAAGTGTATAAAGAAACCAATAAAAGCAATCAAGATAAGAAAAAGGCTATGAGAAAGTTGTCAATTACTAGTTTTCTTGCTTAGGAATCATGTAAATGCTAACATGCTTTTAGGACCTCAAAAATGTACCCAAATGCATAGATTTTGTGTCTACATTTGCCCCCACTTAAAGTTGTTGAGTGAATACTTGATGGCATAAAGTAGATAGAATATGTGTACCTTATGATCATGTAGAGAGTGTGGCAAATAACGTGCTGAGTGGATAAGTGAAGCGTGAAGTGATCGCAAAGTGATGCATGGAGACTAGGAAAAGGGGAGTGGACCATAGGGGTGAAGTGTGTGTGTAGCTTGTACATGTTGTTGTGCTTTTATTTGTTGATGTAGGTTGCTTCTTGTTGCATATTAAGGATGGACCTAATGTATAAGAGTGTAAGAGATGGATAATTTGTTTTGATTGTTACTGAGTTTGTTGTTGATGGTGAGATTTTTGGGTGATTTTATGCCAAGAGTGAGTTTTTTCGGCGATCTCATGCTAAGAGAGATTTTTTTGGGTGATCTCGCACCAAGAGAAAAATGTTGGGGAGAGAGTTTTAGTTTTGTTCTCCTTCTATGACTACTTCTCGAATGAGTGCCACTAAATATGGTACGTCTCAATTAGTTTCGTTTGTTCCATTTTTGTTCCGTATTATAACTGATTATAGGAAATAGAATGCATTATGTAATTAGAGGTAAGTTCTTGTTATTGGAGAACTATGTTAAAGACTGTTGAAGACTATGTTGTACCTAACAATTTCCTATTTTTTCCCCAGGACATTAGTGCCTCGGGGAGGACATAAGCGTCAGACACTACCATATGGGTATGAGCTCTAGTGTCTGTACTGTGTGTGTAGTCCAAGTATGATTCTGGACTATTCTGTGATTGTAATCTTGTGTTGTTTCTGTACTGTGATGATCTAGATTGTAGCTCTGAGCTATTGTAGGGGTGATTTGTTCACCCAATATATGTACCCCCTCATTTGGGGTGCATGTGAAAACTATAGGATAATGCGGCCCAAATGAGAGGACCATATATTGATATGCATATCTGAATTGGAGATACCTATAGGGGGTAGGGGATGTGTATGGTAGAAACCAAGCCATATACAAAGAAAGTAGGCTAGTACAAGTGTTAATAGTAAAAGTAGCTAACATACACTGGAGAAGACAATGGGTAACAATCAATGTGTGCAATGGTCAAGATGGATCTGTCTTATGTTTTGTAAAGTGGGTTTCATACATGGGACATTGTTCATAATGTCACAAGATAATTAGGGTTGAAGTGGCTAAAAGCATACAATGATCACACAAGACATAGGGCATATCTCGCAAAGAATAACATAAAATAGTAAACAATAACAAGAAAAATGTGTTACATAACCATGGTTGTATATAGTTATGTAAGACAAATGCTACACATCAAGCACCTGTTAGCATGTTAGAAAGATAAATAGTATGTCAAAACGTGTATATATCAATGAAAATTAAAGCGACGATAGTAGTAAAGAATGTGACAATAAAACTTGTAATGTGTAAGAGTAGTAAAGGTAGATTCCCTCAAGAGCCTTGGTGGGACTAACAAGGGATTGTCAGTGCCCTCAGAATTGCATCATGCATCATGTAAGGAGTTGTAAGATATATGCATTCACTTCTAGAGACCAAGTGAACACACATGTGTATATAGAAAAAGATATTGACATACTAAGTGAAAGCACCCTAAACTTTACAAAGAAAATTACATGACTAAATAAGGAAAACTAACACCATTACCATCCACACATAGCCAAGGGTCTAAGTCTATGAATGTAACATTAAGATACTAAAGCTTAAAATAATGTTTGACTAGTATAGAAAACAATACAAAATCTAACTAACACATGCGTACTAATGTGCTTGAATTACGTAAGATGGGCCTAATGTAGACCTAAGAGGGCAATCAAATAGAAATGGCTGCTACTGCAAACAAGACAAGAAATGATGCCTCTCTAAATGACTACTTGGTCATTTTTGATATCCATCTACTAGCCTTGTTGAAGGTTTTAGCAAAGGATCGAGCTTGGCTATAAATCATATTTATTATATGAGATGCAAATCAAAGCATGATGTAAAGTATAAAGGAATGAGGTGCACCCTTTTTATAGTTTTCCTTTTGGAAGAAACTTGTATTTTAGTGCACGTGGAACTAAAATGCCCCAAATTAGATTAGAATTGTTAGAGCATGATTTACAAGTGCTTAAGTGGAGGTGTAGGAACCTTAATAAACCAAATATGATCAACTAGGAGGCTATGATAAGCTTTTGAAGCTTTATCAGACATTATAGAGGCAAATGAGGTGATTTTGAGTGGTTGGAAGAGGGGTTTTAGACAAGATTATGGTATATTGACCAAATCAAGGGCAAAATAGGCATAATTAACCTATAATCACTAATTGTCTGTTTTGAAGAGGATTTTGGCCTACGATTTGCCATAAAGTGGCATCCAGAATGCAAAAGGGGTCACTCAATAGACAACATGGTGTTAATTGGCTATTCTTCTTTGGCAAGAAACAATTGTTTAGTTTAATTAGTAAAGAGCACTAATTATAACGGAATTGGGAAGAATATGAGTGATTTGCATGTGTTTTGGCAATAAATTGTAAAAGCGGAATTTAGGTGTCTACATTAAGAATCTAGCTAGCATAGTAAGCAAAGTGCAACATGTAAGCAATATAAACAAAGAAGATTAAATGCAACCAAGATATACAAATGTTATGATGGTGTGATGACATGATATGCAAGATGTGAAAATGGAAGGTGTCTCATTGCTCTTTAACAGATGTGCATGAAATGAGTTTCATTTATAAATTCCCCCTCGGTAATCAAGAATGAACCATAAAACAAGAGTGTGTCATCGAGAAATGGGTGTGTCATGTGCAAGTAGATGCTAGAAAAGATATGTCATGAAGCATAGAGTGTGAAGTGTGTAATGTGAGGTTCATTGATGTAGTTTGCCCTCAACAGTCAAGTGTGAACCTTAACACGAGAGTGCGTTATAGGGTAATGATGGTACAATGTGTGTACCAACAAAGTGAGTAAGCTAGAAAATGTAGACATGGAGTGCAGAGCGTGAAGTGTAAGAGTAGACACTAAAGATAATTGATAGTGCTAGAAGGGGGGAGAATGTTGGGGTTAGCACAAGGTTGTATAAATAATATATCAAATCTAAGCATACATGCAATAAAAATGGATATTCTACCAAAAGAAATATACAAAACAAGAGATATAAATCAACACCATATTTAACGTGGTTCACCCAGTGTGGGCTACATCCACCAAGAAACAAGCCAATCTATTATCCAAAGCTTCCAGAAGATATACAATGAAGATTTACAATCTTCCACACCTCTCAGATGTACAGTACTTTCTTTCTCTCAAGCTTCTTCTTCTCCAAGAATTCTCTCTCTCACAATTATTTTCACAATAATCATTAATTCAAGTTCTGTTAATTCCTTATAAACCCTAGCTTTCATGCTTATATAGGCATATAAAAACTTAGGGCACTTAGCCATGCAATTACAATCAATAGATCTGTTTTAATGCTTAAAATAGATCTAATTCATCGTGAGTTAAATAAAACACTCACACACAGGTAATCGACGACGGTTAGCCCTAACCGATGTCAGTTCCTACTTTTGACTGATGTCAGTCATAGGTGACCGATGTCAGTCCCTTCATAACCGATGTCCCTTCATAACTGGTTACTATGTTTTTTAGCAAGTTGATATTGCATGCTAAACTAAAGTAATTGAGCTCCACAACTCAACAATATCCCACTTAGAGATAAAACAACATCATTCTTAGATCCTTTCCTTAGCTTTGTTTCTTCCTCTTCAAGTCTCAAACTCGAAGACCAATAGAAGTGGAGTGTAGCTCCAACTTCTCTTTTGCTAATGGCTTTGTTACCATATCTGCAGGGTTTTCACTTGTATGAATCTTCTCCAGACTTCAAGTTGTCCATCCTCCAATACGTTATCATATGAAGTGATACCTCAACTGAATGTGTTTCATTCTAGAATGAAATGTTGAGTTCTTTGCCAAATGAATTGCACTTTGATTGTCACTGAACAATTTGCAATCATCTTTCTCCTTTCCCAACTCTTCTATGAACCTGCTCATCCATATCATCTTTTTGCTAGCCTCTGTAGCTGCAACATACTCTGCCTCTGTAGTAGACAAAGCCACAACCTTCTGCAATCTTGAAATCCAGCTAATTGTCATCCCACCTACTGTGAAAATATATCCAGTAGTGCTCCTTCTACCATCCAGATCCCCAACCATATCTGAATCAACATAGCCACATAAAGAAATATATGAACCTCCATAACATAAATGCATGCTAGATGTCCCTCTCAAATACCTGAGTATCCATTGGACTACTTTCCAATGCTCTTTACCTGGATTGGCCATAAATCTACTCACAACTCCCACTGTCCTGTGCAATGTCTAGTCTGGTACAAACCATAGCATACATGAGACTCCCAACTACTGAAGCATATGGTACTCATGTCATGTATTTCACCTCCTCATGTGATGAAGGACACTGATCTTTGCTCAATTTGAAGTGTCCAACCATAGGTGTACTTATAGGTTTTGAATTCTGCATTTTAAACCTTTCTAACACCTTGTAGATATAATCCTCCTGAGATAAATACAATTTCTTGTTCTTCCTGTCTCTGTGTATTTGCATGCCAAGGATTCTTTTTGTAGCTCCTAAATCCTTCATAGCAAATGTGTGAGCTAGCTTTCCCTTAAGCTCACCAATGTCTTGCATACTAGATCCTACAATAAACATATCATCCACATACATTAACAAAATAATATAGCTCTCATTTTCAAGCTTCTTGAAATAAACACAATGGTCGTATTCACATCTCAAGTAACCATGCTCATGCATAAAACTATCAAACCTCATGTACCATTACCTTGGAGCTTGTTTGAGCCCATATAAGCTCTTTTTCAACCTGCACACTAATTTCTCCTTACCCTTGACTTCATACCCAAATGGTTGTTGCATATAAATCTCTTCATCCAAATCACCATGAAGGAAAGTCATCTTCACATCTAGTTGCTCTAAATGCAAATCATCTACTGCAACTAAACTCAATACAATACGTATGGAAGTCATTTTAACAATAGGAGAAAATATTTCACCAAATTCAATACCTGTTTTCTGTGTAAATCCCTTTACTACAAGTCTTGCCTTATACCTTTTATGTCCACCCTCTTCTTCCTTGATCCTATAAACCCATTTTTTTTGCAATGTCCTCTTTCCTGCTGGATAACTTAACCAAATCCTCAAGTCTGGTTTTGTTCCAAGGATTCCATCTCCTCATCCATGTCATGCTCCCATTGAATGTGGGTCTCATCCTGCATTTGCTTCTTCAAAAACTTTATGGTTCACCATTAGTCAATAAATAAGATAGAGAAGATGTAAATATTTCATGAGGTTTAATTACCATTTGTCACCTTCTCACAAAAGTTTTGGGTACTAGAGGCTCATTCTGGACCTCCTAGAAATTTTTCAATTCCACAATGAGAGTGACCAACACTGGTCACCTGTAATCGACGCCGTCCAGTTCTGCTAACCGATGTCAGTTTGACTCTTCTGTAACTGATACTGGTTCAGTTGACCGATGTCGGTCAGGGGTCAACCGACACTGGTTACTGTGTAACCCTATAGGTATGACTTTTAAATTCGAGAGTTCATTTTCATTCACAAACTTCTCAATCGGTTCGTCCTTGGGTACCAAAATTTGATCCCTGTACATTCTCTTTTCATTTCATTCAATGTCATGACTTCTAATAATTTTAGAATTCTCTAAATCCTAAAAACAAAATCCGAAATCACCAGATCCATAACCAATGAAAGTGCATCTCTTGGATTTTGCATCCAACTTTTTTCTATTTTCCTTATCAATATGCACAAAAGCTTCTAAACCAAAAAATTTAAGAAAATAAAGGTCTACCTCTTTTCTGGTCCAAACTTCCTCTGGTATTCCTCCATCTATTGAACTTGAAGGCCCACGGTTAATCAAATAAATCATTGTATCAACTGCTTCTGCCCAAAACTGCAAGGGCAATCCAGAATGTATCCTCATACTTCTAGCACATTCCATGATTTTCCTGTTCATTCTTTCTGTAACACCATTCTCTTGTGGTGTTCCTTGGAACCATTCTTTCTCTATGTATTCCATTCGCTGAACAATAATCATTGAAAGCCTTGTTATAGTATTCACCATCATTGCCATATCTAAGGCACTTTATCTTTGAATTTGATTCATTCTCAACAAGGACTTTCCATCTT
The DNA here is from genome assembly GCA_019776745.2 of Taxus chinensis. NCBI lineage: Eukaryota > Viridiplantae > Streptophyta > Pinopsida > Cupressales > Taxaceae > Taxus > Taxus chinensis. The sequence continues at coordinate 161,880,596 of CM034149.1, forward strand.
TTAAAAGTCTCAAAAACATTAAATTTACGTTTAATACAATAAACCCATACCTTTCTTTTAACATCATCAATGAAAGTAACATAATATTGGGATCCTCCATAAGAAGCTACCTAGGTTGGTCCCCGCACATCTGAGTGTACAAACTTCAATTTCTAATCCTTCTTAGTTGCCCCAACTTTAATAAATCTCACTCTCTTTTGCTTTTCGAAGATACAATGCTCACAGAAATAAAAAACTAAATCTTTCAAATTTGATATCTTACCCTTAGCCTTGAAGATTTGCATTCCTTTTTGACTCATATGACCCAACTAATTATGCCACATGCTTGCATATGAATCTAAATTAGATAACATAGAAAAGGAATCAGTAACACAGGTAGATAAATATAATGTTCCTACCTTCTTGCCTCTTGCCACAACAAAGGCACCCTTGGTGACTTTCCAAAAGTCTGTTGTGAATGTAACCATGCATCCAGTTTCACCTAGTTGCCATGCAGAAATAAGATTCATTTTGAAGCTTGGCACATGCCTCACATCTTTCAATACCCATGTATTTCCATTTTGTAATTTTAGATGAACTTCCACTTTACCAGTAATACTGGAAGGTTTATGATCACCCAAATAAACATGCCCAAAATTACCTTGGACATAATTTCTAAAACAACCCTTATTAGGGGTTGCATAGAAAGAAGCCCCTGAATCTAAAATGCATGATTCTATTCTATTATTTAAATAAAGAATAAGAGCATCTTGCATTATCTCTACTGCAATATTTTCCTCCTTACCTTTGTTTGGGTGTTGGTTCTCTTTATCCTTTGATCAACAATCTTTCTTGGCATGTCCTTTCTTTCCAAAATTCCAATAGGTAATCCCTTACCTCTATATTTAGATATGCCATTGCTTTACTTGATTTTTCATTGTTCTTACTCTTGGATCTCTCATTCTGCCTGCCTCTGCTTTCTACATTCAAAGCATTACTAGACGATGATTCCCTTGTACTTTTCCTTCAAATTTCTTCATTCAAAATTATACTAACCACATCATCAAACTTCAAAATATTAATAGCAGATGTTGTTTAACTAATAACCATTACCAAGTTATCCAAACTATCAGGAAAAGAACATAAGAATAAGAGTACTTTCACTTCATCATCAAATGGAATATCAAATGATTTTAACTGATTTATAGTAGATCGACAATAATTCAAATGAATAGATGCAAATCCACCTTCATGCATCTTAGAACTAAATAGTTTCTTCATCAAATAAACTTTATTTGAAGCACTAGGTTTTTCATATAGATTAGCAAGAGATTTCATTAACTCTACCGTAAATGTCACTTCTGTAATATTGGAAGCCACATATGCTGCAAGATCAATTTTATAGATCCCAAAGCCTTTCTGTCAAGAATCTTCCATTCTTCATTAGTCACCTTCGTAGGCCTAGACTTTTCATCCAATTGTAAGTACAGATCTCTTTGATACAAATAATCTGCAATCTACATCTTCCATAATTGATAATTTCGGTCGTCAAACTTCTCTATCTTGTATTTGTTTTCTTCTGCCATTGTTATAGCTCCCACTCAATCAGAAAACCCTCTATGAGTAAATCTGTCAACACAAAAAACCGTCAAACAAAGATCTGATATCAGTTGTTATGGTTAGCACAAGGTTGTACAAATAATATATCAGATCTAAGCATACATGTAATAAAAGTAGATATTTTACCAGAAGAAATATACAAAACAAGAGATATAAATCAACACCAGATTTAACGTGGTTCACCCAGTGTGGGCTACATCCACCAAGAAACAAGTCAATATATTATCCAAAGCTTCCAGAAGATATACAATGAAGATTTACAATCTTCCACACCTCTCACGATGTATAGTACTTTCTTTCTCACAAGCTTCTCCTTCTTCTCCGAGAATTCTCTCTCTCACATTTTTTTCACAATAATCATTAACTATCTCAATCCTTACTTCTAAACCATAGCTTTCATGCCTATATAGGCATATATAAACTTAGTTCACTTAGCCATGTAATTACAATCAAAAGATCTGCTTTAATACTAACATTAGATTTAATTCCTGTGACTTAAATAAAACACTCACACACAAGTAACTGACGTCGGTTCTCACTTGCCTGACCGATGTCAGTCATAAGTGATCGATGTCAGTCCCTTCATAACCGATGTCAATTACTATGTTTTCCAGCAAGTTGATATGACATGCTAAATTGAAGTAATTGAGATCCACAACTCAACAATGATGGTAATGATGGTACAATGTTTGTACCAACGAAGTGAGTAAGCTAGGAAATGTAGACATCAAGCACGGAGCGTGAAGTGTAATAGTAGAAACTAAATATATTTGATAGTGCTAGAAGGGGGGAGAAAGCGCAATGCCCCTGAATCGTGTGTAAATACAAAATCATGCACTCTGGGTATCTATCTAGTCCTGATCACACATTACTATTCATATGATTCCCACGTAATAAAAGTACTAATCAACCCATGTCTTCGTCATCTTTTTTTTCTTGTTGTTACCACTTTTGGTCTTACACTCTTTCTAGCCCAGTTTGACTTTTTATAATTCGATATTTCTCATCTTGGACACCAAAACCCAGCTAGGATGCCAGCGTTAGGCACCCCCGTCCCCTCTGGGCTCTCCTAAACTCTTTGTAATTTGTTCATATCTTTTGGTCCTTTCTTTCCGTTTGGGCATCTTATCTTTTTGATAGTCGGCCTTTTCGAGGTTAATTACGAAATTCAAGCAAATGAATCATATAAATACAAAGTTATGTGGCAATAATTAGGGACCAAACACTACGCATTCACTATCACCGCCTAAGGTTGTATCCAAAGGCTATTCAAGAGCATTCAAGCATCCCTTCAAGGGTAAGGGACTGCATTTTTTTACATACACTTCATACGAGAGGAACTTCATTCTATTCCATCCACACATCTACTTACATCTCTTACATCTAGCTATTTGCTCGCTATCAAGTGTGACATACACAAGAGCCACATAGGGCATGATTCTTCACACACACACCTAGAACTATATTGGGTCTGAAATGTAGTTCAATGCTTAGTTGTAATTTCACTTGTTTGACAGCTGAGGACAGTCTGAACCCTCATTTACATTCTTTTATTTTTAAGATCTGATGCACTAGGGTTTTGCAGGTGAATTCTTTATTGCATATTACCAATGACATCAGCGATTATCATGCGACATACTAGCAATGGGAAGAGAAGGATAAAAAACATATTGTGACCTTGCAAGGGATTTTTCTGAGGGTTTTAGCAGTCACAGGTGCCCAAAGTAGGTCTAGGGCGCTTGCAGGCACCCCAGTCCAGGAAGATCTTCATGTCACACATTTTTCTGAGGCTCTGTGCAACACTTCTCCCTCTTTATTCATCAGGTCATCACTTCGGCATAGTTCAAATTTAATTACAAAACAACTAATTCATTTTATCCCTTCTTTGCAACCAGGGTTTCATACTTTCTAGCTTAAATTGTTTGGGTTTATTATGTACTTAAATGTTTATTCATTTACTACTAAATTGCATTAGAATTAGGCATCTATTTATTTAATATTTGCTTAATCAATGTGCGAGGGGTGAAGAATCGGGTAAAATTTTCAAGAAGATCATCAGTGTCAGGGTTGTAACCAATAGGATTTGGATTGGAGACATAATAGGTAATAGTATGAGGCTGATCATAAAGAGAGCCAATGTGGCATAAATTATACATGCCCATAGCATATTCTTCATCAGTAAAAGGAGGTTGAGGACAATCATGTGCGTACCAATGAGTGATATTTTGCATATAGCCAAGGAATGAATCATTGCATATAGAAGCACAACCAAAAGGCATTGTAAATGAGATATTAGTGTGATTGGGATCAAGAGTTCCACCAATGTAGTCATGCCAAGATTTCCCAAGGGTGAGTGGAGAGGAATGGTTTATACGTGCAATAAATACTGACAAATGAAAGACATGGAGGCCATAAGTAACAATAACGAGAACATATCCATGATATAGGTGAGGTGAGTGATATGGAGGAAGGAGATCAACGAATGTGAATCCTAGGTGGACCAAACCTTCAGGTGTGCACACAGTGTTTGGGAAAGTGGGATCAAATGGAATATGAGGTCAATAAGAGTCATGTATGAATAAGGTACATGTGAACAGATCTAGTTGTGAAGTGGAGTTGTCTGGGGTAGACAAATGAGGCGGTTTGATATCCAGTGTAAAAATTATTCTCTAGAAAGGAATCATGGAGGTGAAAGAGGGAGGAGATTACTCGAGTTGATATTCATCAGGACCAATATCAACAAATGTATTTTGGGAATAAGATACATCTACCTCAATAGGAGTGAAGTTAAGCTTATGTACATTTTTATTAGTAAATTATACGACATCAACTTCATCATCAGAACTATCAGTGGAAACATTGTCGTGTCAGATAACATTATCAAGGATATTGAAAGGACATGTGGGAGATGGGGTGCCATAATGTGTAGAAATGGTGGCATGGTGGTAGTAATAAAGGGAGGTATGATAGGGGAAATGGGATCAGTGATATATGTAGGGGTAAAAGAGGTAGATGTGGGGACGGAAGAAGTAAGAGGAACACTAGAGTGACCGAAATTGTATGGTTTTAGATTGTGGTATTGTATTGGGGTAGAGGGCATGGGTAGTGAGGGCATAGGATTGGTGGGGAATGTATTTGACACATCAATGAACCGTGAAGGAACTGTGTGTAACATGGAGTGTAAGGATATTAGTACTTGAATGGGTTAGGATCATATTAGCTTTGTGGGAATAGTATGCATACAATAACACTCCAATTCAATATGATGATTAACTACAACCTTCTGACCCCTATATATACCATCATATGGCCAATATGAACCATAAATGAATGATATAATAAGATAAGGGGATGTGTAGAAGGAACTTTGACATGTCGTCCCCGAAACATAAGAAGAAGCCATATAATGAGTGTGATTTAAATTATTGACTTGTCGCCATGGTCAACCACCAAGTAAGCAAATTCAATTAACAATCTGTCCATGAAAAATGTTCCAGTTCCTGTATTCTAACTTGATGTGCAGGGAATATAGTGGGGATCCCTGGTTTTGGGCCCAACTTGCGGCAGATGGGGATTTCAAGGATTTCCGAAAATATAAATTTTGATAAAAAGCGAATTTGTGTACCAATGCAAAACAGATCCAATATGAATTTTTGTGTAGTAGAATCATATACTCGAAACATTAGGGTTTTTGCCCTAATAGAAACTTGTAAGGATATTATGAGGAAGAATAACTGAGAGAACACCAAAAAAGATGACAATATGATCATATAATAGCTTTGATAAGAACTTTGATTAGGATAACACAACACCAGATATTGCTGCCCTAATATTCAATATAAGAAATGAAACACCATACAATGCTCCATTACAAATATTGAGGGGGACACCTCCAATAAACCTCTCAGATCCATTATCAACTAGATGGGCTAATGTAGGCCGACCCATTACCCAATATAATTAATTCCTTGAGCCCCTATAACCTAAGGGGATGTGTATGTCGGCATCTCCATCAACCCATATATATTATATTATCATATTCAAGGTACATAATATAAAGAAGAAGGAGGATCATTGCTCGATCAAACCACCCATCATAGGGGGTGAGCTACTCCAAACCTGGTGCTCATCTTTCCATCCATATGTGTTCCTCCTCGGATGTAAAAGTAATATGCATTGATTTGTATAGTCAAAATTATTACTCCTCCAATTCCCTGTATATCCATATAGATTGCTGCCCTTGTGTGTCCTAGAAAATGTTGTATGTGGGTGTCTATAAACCTATGATACACTTTCTTTTCCTCTTCCAACTTGTTTGTTATTCTTGAGTAGAGATGTTCATCATCCTCTCCTTCTGATTCATCCTTATTCCCTTCTTCACCATCTTCAAAGTGATCCAATTTTACATTACTTTTTTCCTTGGTGTGATATCTTGCAATGTAAGTAATTTAGCCAATTAAAATATTAACCAAGGATATCCAAGATTTTATAAAAAATCTTGACATATCCATAGGATTGGCTTACCATATTTGAGATTCCTTGAAAAAGGTGATGAAGTTATATTTGCTGCTAGGGGAAACAATTACCTTTTTTCTTTGAATACACTCATGGCATTATCATGCGTAACAACTTCAACTTCTTCTTCTTCTTCTTCTTCTTCTTCTATTGCCGCTTCTTCTTCTTCTTCTTATTTTTCTCTTGATTCTTCAATATATTCTTCCCCATCATCTTGCTTTGAGGGTCCCATCTATCCATAAAAAGTTGTTCCATTTCCTCCCAAGACCAATCATTTTTAATCTCAGAAAACCAAATCCAAGAAAGATAATGTGAAAAATTCCTTGTCATGAAAATAGTGCATCCATCTCACCATTTCCATAAAAAATTTCTATCCCCGTCAAAGGGAGGGTATTTCGGTAGATTCACTAAAATTTCAAAATGAAAATATAAATTTTTTAATGCTTCTTGAAAAGCGAATATGAAAAAACATAAAACACCAATTAAATCTTCAGATTTCTGACTTAGAGTAACTACTTAAAGATATATAAATGTTTTTGCCCTATTTTGGCCGAAATGATACCACTTGATAAGAACTTTAATAATAAACAATAAATTGCAGAAGATAACACAACACCAGATATATGGGGGCCAAGAGCTAATATTCAATATAAGAATAATATGTAGGGCAACACCATACAATGCTCCTTGTAACTCCACAACCCAAGATGGGAATCCAAGGGGGACACCTCCAATAAACCTCTACCAAGTAGAATACTCAACTCATACATACCTCCCTCATAAGATAGGATGGGTAACACCTAATCCCAATTAGCTAATTTCTAGAGCCCCTATAACTAACTAAGGGGATGTGTGCCAGTCGGTGATAGCATGGGCCATGGTAGTAAGCAATTGAAGTGAAATGGTGTATTCGTGATGTGGAATATATGGGGATGGTTTTGCCCAACTTAGAGGGACAGACTGATCGTACCAAGAGTGTAGTAGAATCATAGCCACAGATAGATGAGGGACTTAAAGATGCTGAGGATAGGGTTCTAGACAAATATTGAAACTCAACAGCTTGCTTGAATATGTTATTGACACTTGAATATAAAGTGGAGGATCCTGAGGGGTGGAGTAAAAGGATGGAAAGAAAAGGAGTGATACACATATTCTAGCCAACAAATATTGGATTTTATGACATTTAGTTGGCCTCTAAGGGGGATCATGGGTAAGATTTAAGTGTCCAAGTAGGATACGTATTCACTAAATGCTTTAATGTAAATTGAATTAAATCTTATTTTGGATCTTTAATAAATGATGTCAAATGCTTTACAATAAGACGTAAGCAACAAGTATGGATGTAAAACCCCAATCAAGAACGAGAGATAGGGGGGATTAGCTAATTTCTTGATCTTAGACGAAATATCTGAAACAGACTGAGGAGAGTTTGTTCATGCTACCTGGAGGTTCTAGACTTTGTCTAGACATAAGTGCCTAGTGCCTGATGCTAGTATGTGGGCACCTCCAAGTATAACTGATCTTTTCTGTAGGAAAGCTTCATTTTTTATCTCTATTTTCACTTTGTCTGCACATGTACCCACCCATAAACCACATCAAACCTAAAAGGAAAATGTAGAATGGGGAGTCAGACTAACCCCGACAGTCACCTGAAGAGTGAACTTATGACCAAGCGTTGCACTACATCTCACACTTTGTGTACTTCTTGTGTGTTTAGAAATGATGCCCTATGATATGCCCTTGTGTAAGTTACATAGTAATAACAAGCTATATCTAGAATGTAGCAAATGTATAGAATGTGTGTGATGGAATAAAATGAACTTCCCCTTCCTATGATGTGTATGTAGAAGTGATGCAACCCTTGTCCCTCAAATGAGTTGCTAGATGGATGCCTTTGAATGCAAGCTTAGATGGTAATACGTGATGTTTACTGTTTTGTCCTTTATTTTGAAAACATAATTGTGTATTTATATGATTCCCTTGTTTGTATTTCATAATTGACAACTGAAAGGTTGACCCAAAGTAGTAGACAATAATTCAAAAGTGAAAGGGGTAAAAAGGGATAAGAAAAAGGTAAAGAGGGACATAACACCCAAGAGGACAAGAGCGCTTGTCACTTGTGTCAGAGGCCATAGAAAGATAAAATAGTAAAATGTTGGAAAGAGTGCAATATGTATAAAACTAATAAAAGTGTAGAAGGCGAAGCAAAAGGATAAAGTGAGTTGTGAATTATTAGTTTTCTTGCTTATGAATCATGTAAATGCTAGCATGTTTTTAAGACCTAAAAATGTACTAAAGTGCATAGGTTTTGTGTCTACACCACCTCAAAAGAGTTTTTTTGGTCAAATTGTCCAAGTGTACCTGTATAGATTAGTGCATTGAATACAACCATGTGTGCATCTTCTGTTGAGCCCTCGGAAAACAACCCTTTGAGAATATAACAATACAAAGGGAAGTGGTTCTTTTTTTGGGTTTGATTTTGTGGATAACAAAGCCGAAAAAATACACATCATTTACTTCAACAAGATTGCATAAATGTTCAATGGGAAAATTAAAAGTGGAAATATGTACACCATCACAAATGACAGGATAGGAAATGTAAATCCATGTTACAACTGTTTGAACAACCCTTTCGATATTTTCTTGTAAGCATCCTCGTTTGTCACTCCTCTCCTTATGAATGAGGATAAAAAACCTTCACATCACTTTCACTTCACAGAAATCACAAATATTCTTGAAATACCTATTGGTTCTTCTATTGACATCATCGACATTGTTGTAGCCATTTTTTCATGCTCCACTATTCGTAGGCGTGACCAAAGTGAAACTATAAAAAAACATTTCAAATGAAGGACATGTTTTGATTTAGCGTCTCCATTACTTTGTGGGGTCAACATTTAAAGGATCTTGGGAAATAACTCGAAGACATTCTTTCTATTCCACAACTCCTAGTGTTGGCAATAAAAGTTGCGCGTGTCTCTAGTTTCAATGGAGCATCCATAAACACTATCTCCAGTACCAAATGGTTTTTCAACCCTCGAGTTCCTTAAACTAATACACTTCACGAATGATTGCCTCCGATGGTTACTCTATTGAAACACCCTCTATCACAAAACAAATTTCTTGCCCCTCCGCCGAGCTTGAGCTCTACAACAACAATCTTGTAGATCCTTCAAATGGGAAATACTGAAAACAATGAATGTGATACACTTAAAACTATAATCACAAACATCACAATGGATAATTTCTTTTACATGGATTGCCCCGTCATAAAAGGTGACAAACAATGCAAGAAAAAAGTTCGTTAGGAACAAAATGACTTGTGGTTTTGTGCAAATTGCAATATACGTGTTAAAAAATGTGACTATAGCTACACACTCCGCCTAGATTTTAAAAATGCCATTGGGGAGCTGCAATCAATTACAATGTTTGATGAAATGGTTGAGTCAATCATGGGTGTCACAACTAAAGACCTCTCGTTTTTATGCATAGATGATGAGGCAACAACCAAGATTACAAATCAGATTATCGACCATGAATTCAAATTCACTCTCCCTGAAAAAGAAACTTACCATGGAAACAAACAAGTAAAATGTGTCATTCTTAATTCCCATAAATTGGAGGATCCCACATCTCATACCCGACTCATGCTACTATAAACAAAAAAAAATTCCTTTACTATGGTTTCTGCACTCTTTCCTCCTCTTTTATTGTTTCTACAATGGAAACTGAATATCATTGTGTTAACATATTGCAAAGGCTTACACCTAACTTTTACTTTTTGATACAATGGTTTTTAATAAAGGTTAGAATGAATATCCATGTTTTCCACTTGCAAAGCTATTTCATAAAATAAAGAAGCACATTAGCCATCCTCCAAAAATAGTTCAACAATATTTATGTATTTCCCTGCTCTCTTTATATGTGTGTGTGTGTATCATTCGGTGTGACTATGTTAACATGATGCAATGTTTTATTGAATTTTTGATGGTTTCCTTTTGCAACATATCTACCTTGTATTTCTTTCCATTGTGTTCCTTCATAGTACTATTGGAAACAAGAATTTTTTGTGCAATGTTATGCCTTTGGCTATAGAAAGATGAAACAATGGACAAAAATGGTCGTGTCGAAGAATATATACGTAATTTTTTTCCATCGCTCTATACATTGCCTTGTATTCTTTCCATTGTCTTCCTTCATAATGTCATTTGAAACAATAATTTTTTTTACAATTTTAATCCTTTTGATATACAAAGAGAAAACAATTGGCAAAGACAACCATGTGCCGAAGTATATATATGTAATTTTTTTCCTTCGCTCTATACAGATTTAATTGATTTATGAGTATTTTCTTATGCCACCTTCGCTGTGGTGGTTTTTACAAGATGTTGCCTTCTTCCCATTTTCTACTCCTAAAAACAAATCCAAAGAAGAAAACTCTATGCCCAACGTAAGAATGTGATTAATGCCACACAACGCCAATGTTACCACAACTGTAAACACATGTCTAAAGATGCCTCCCTTCCACCTGCAGTTTCATCCCTCTTGACCTCCCATGCCTTCTCTCCTTTCCCTTATACTTTGGTTTATGTCAGTTTGAATGGTTCCAATACACAAGATACTTGTTTCGAACCCAATTTTCATAACCCCCCACACACCTAATTTCATTTCACCTCTTTGCCACACCACCTTTTAGTTATTTTCCCTTACAATAATGGGTCAAGTTATCATTTATCTTACCCCCTTCAACCTCATGGCCTACCAAATATGAGAATGGGTCCTTCCCCTTCCCATCCACAACCACTTACTTCGACTTCTTCAAAACACTTCTTTGCTTGTTGCCATACGAAGCCGCTAAATGTTGAAGGCAATGACACTCCCCTTATGCCTGAATACCCCTCTTATCGAGCGTTGGCCTCCTCATTTGAAGCCCAATGAAACTTTCACCAAAGACTTGATCTTTTATCAAAGATCCACACTTCTCAATTTTTTTGGAGAGCTTACCAGGCATACAAATAACCTTTCGTGAAGGACTGCACACTTGCACTAGATGCAAGTCTGAAAAACATGGGCATCAATTTTCCTCCTAGAACAATATGGACCCTGACATTCAACCTTCCATCCTTGAATCTTTAACCTAGGTGGAAGAAATGTTGATCACTTGCATTAATCTAATTCTGCAAGTAACCTAAGTGTGTGTTAGGCAATAGAAATACTCCGGTCATACTATAAGTTTCCCATAAAACATTTCATCCATAGCAAAATACCTGCCCCGCCGCCTTAGAGATTTGGACCTCTTGTTTTTATAAAAGACATGATTGCAACAAACAACGTATGACTTCTATGTAAGTAGGTCCCATGTTTGGGAAGCCCTTCAATATAAAATTTCCCATGATCCATACTACAAATATGTTCTGATGGACAATGATGCCCTTTCCTCTCTATCAACCGAATCAACAAATATCTCCTCCTCTCTTAACATAACTACAATGGACCTTCCAATTTCATAATACAATGTATCAAAAAATGGTGTTGACCCTCCTTTCACCTCCAATGACACAACTCTAAAAACCTCCTCCTTTGTACCATATGTTCGTAACACAGGAACCAAAAAAGATGTGATTGAACAATACTTACTTTCACGTGACCATGACATGCCCTTCACTTTTCCTTGGCCTGAAGTTGGCCTTTCACCGATAAATGAATACACCATCAAGATTATGTTCTCGATGGCTTTTAGAATTTTGTTTCGAACAAGTAAAACTATGGTCATGCAACCACACATGGAAGAATTTTATATGCATGAATATGCCCTCCATTTGATGCGCTACCATGATGGCTACTTTGGTTCCCGCACAAGGTTTTGTTACTACTTTCTTAACCTTGTTATGCAACATATGAGACAGTCTACAGGTGTAGTCTTCGTGAAGTAAGGCATCGAGTATGGAATCCCCCCCATTATAGGATAACTCCATGAAAGGCTTTAAGACTTCCCCGAGGATTATCTTCTTGACAGTTTCATGCAACTTGAAAGTAACCTCCAAGGAACACACACATTTTAGTCTAAAAGTAGAGGTGAAGTCTTAGATACGGTTGAACAATTGGGGGCACCTACACTATTATTTACCTGCAGCAGACACAAAATGTCCATACCTCCATAATGTCATGCCTAGTACTCCCCTTGTTGATGTTCGAGGCACACAATGCTTCAGGACCCTCAACATTATTGCACATCCTCATCGTGTTGTTGCTTACTTAAATCAAAGATTCACTATATTTCATTAAGAGGTGTTACAAAAACACCTTGGTGCCACAAACTATTGGTACATGTAGCAATCTTCTTTGCCTTCTACTTTTATTAACTTCAGTGTGGCTTTTTTAACCTTTATCTTTCTCATAGGTATGAATGACAACATAGAGGTTCTGTAGATGTCCATAGTTTTTTTGTGGCTCAAGGATAATCCCAATATCGATGCAATTGACTGGGAAGATACCATGTCTATAAACGTAGCCAAACAATACTTTGATAGATATGTATCTGCATGGAATCTGTGTCCTGCCACCAGTCAGACAAAATTTATTCACCGGTCAATCCGATATGACCCATGTCTATTATCATCATTACAAGTACTTGATTCCTCTCCGCTACAAGACTTGGAATAACTTATTAATCATATTTAAAGTCACACAAAGTGTTTTGAACATACTTATATGGGTAAAAAAAATCCCACCTCTAATGTCGTTACAATGTGCCCTGGGAAACTAGGCCAACTTCTTCCTTGTTCATTGACTAGAATGGTATGGTTAAATACCTCTCTTTAAGGAATGATGATAAATAGAACACCCACAACCTGACAATATTGTCTATATGGAGAGACACCATCAACTGTGAACATGTGCTTTCTTGGTATGCAATCCTAGAGTACATTGTAAAGTATGCTTCTAAAGTGGAACAATGTTTAGAAACATACCACCAGATGCTTTCCAGATTATCAAGAGATTCCAACCAAGATTTTCCTACACATACCACCATTCAAAAAATAGTAATAGAGAGTGTCATTAAACACGTCATTAGTGCACAAGAAACATGCCACGTGCTCTTGAAATTGTCGTTTGTTATGTGCAGCTGTTTTTTTTTTCCACCAAATGTAGGGAGACAAGTTTTACAGAGACTGGCCGAAACAAAGTGTGAGGCACAAAAAACATCCCTTATTTTGGATGCATACAAGGTCCATCCTTCAAATACAAAGTCCCTTCCTCTCATCGAAGTTTCCCACAACTAGAGTTATAATGATTACCACACCAAAAATAAGTGGAAGCTTCGGTCGTGCCCTGCAATTGTTCGTGTCTTCCCTAGATTTCCCCTCATTCCTAAACATGATTCAACATCATTCGAGTTTTTTCTGCTAGTCCGAACTCCTATTATACAAGCCTCTCCAAAATATTTCTTTGGATATTGGTTCTACCCCTCACAAACTCATTTCTAGCTAGAACCATTTCAGGAATAGTACCAACCATGACATGTTACTCGATTTGAATCACTTGTAACACAAAATTCCAAAAGTGGACCTGACTCTGACACTGACACCGCTTTGACTCTTGAGCAATTGAATGAATGGAATATTTTTTCCTATCTTCGACACGGTCACACAACAAACCTTGACAACATGCATATGTCGAGTCACCGATAACTTGACGGCCAACATAATTGGAATACTCATATTGTTCCCCCTCATTTATAGGCTCTTGATCTAACTTTCATGAAGTTTAATAACGCAACAAATGCCGTGGCTTTCATGCAAACAATGTTCTCCACACTTGCTTCTCCTTTATCTCTAGACCATCAATTAACTTTCGTTACTATTCTTCATCAATTTTTGTGTAAAACTCGCCTTCCTCCATTGAAGCTAATTATTCAAGGAACTACAGGGACTAGAAAGTCATAGCTCATAAATACTATCAACTCTTCATTTTCCTCCACGTTTCCCATTGGTCTTTCACTCCAATTGGAGTTGTCACTTTTAACATTTCCTCATTTGCTATACATGTCAACCTTTGCATTCCTAACAAAGAACTCAAACCCTTGGAAGGTTAGGATTTGTTGTCTTTTCAAGACTCCCTTAAGCATATCAACTATATTCTAATTGATGAAATGAGTTTCTTTGGTCATAATTTGCTTAGTAAAATTGACTATTGCCTTCGTGAAACTTTTCCCCATTCCAAAACATTTGAATTCAGAAAAAAAAATATCATCCTTGTTGGGAACCTAAACCAACTACCGCATGTCATGGCCATTCCTATATATGCCAATGAGTCCTATGACATTAGCCTATGGAAAGATTCTAGCAATTCCATCTCCTTACATTCTGTCTTTAGGAAATAGGGTTCCACTCTTGCACATGTTTCCTTTCACCATTTGCTTCTCAACATTCAAAATGTTGTCCCTATATTTAAGGTCTGGGCGCTCCTCATGTCACGATGAAATATCCCTTTTAGGATATCACTCTAAAACCTCAAAAATTAATTAAAAATCTATAGACTATAATTCTGATTTTTCCAGGACAACAACGTACAAAAATCTAAAAAAATTATATCTTAAAAAATATTCACTTTCAATAAAACCTTGAAGCGTCAAAAGTCATAAAAAAATATGGAGAACATTAAACAACTGAGAAACAAATTTTAGTGTCGACATCTAAATTTTTAATGATGAAAACATAGTTGAAACTTATAAAAGTAATAACTCTGAAATACTTGGGATTTGATTACAAATGATAGCTCAAAAGATAGATAAATCCAATATCTATCCAATGCATATTCAAGCACAATTTTCCAATGGGTGGAAGGCACCCGAAACTGCTCCTCAAATCTGGAACTGAGTAGATAAAACCTAGAAAATAGTTGTTCCAAATCTGAATGTAGAAGGCTGGGAATATGAAATATCCACAAATATGAACAACAAGCTAGGGATATGGATTTGAAACCCTCACCGAATAATGCTCTACTAGCTAGGGATGGATCTCTCACCACCGAAGCTAGGGATCTTACAGAATCTGACCTCCACAAGCAATAGACTGAAAATAACAATAGCTCCAAAATGATTGAATGTCTGAATTCCTCTCCAAAAGACCCAAAGGTTTATTTATAACCTTTTTCCCTCCAAAAACCCAAGTTGCATTTTTCTTGGGGAAATTAATAAAATAAAGTGACTTTATCATTTATTTCTTTTTATTATATCACTTTATCTTTCTTTTCTTTTCTTTTTTATTTTAACTTTATCAATAATAAATTAATATAAAGTAATTATAATAATATTTTATATTGAAATTTATAATTAATTCATTATGACTAAGTTTCCCTTTTATTCCTCCTTAGCCATCGGGAAACAATGAATGGGCTAAGGGTCTTCGACCACTTGCTTCTGAGAAAAGGGGATTTTACAATCCTCCCTTCCCCAAATTGCTTGCCCTCAAGCAATTATAACTCATATATCCAATAGCCATGTGCAAGAGACAAAACATGCTATAGTGCTCCAAGATTCGAGATCATGTACATGTCAAGTGAGAGAGCTCTTGCCACAATACATAGCTCTCATGATGATCATATACACAAATTTGCACCAAGGGTATCACATACTTTATATTACAGATTTGATCCTCTAACTCATCATCCTTTTCATGAGGAAAATAGATCTGAATATGCAGCAATAAATCTGACATATCATCATTCTTTTCATACCTTACAATGTCATCAAGGTCTTCAATTTTCTTTGCCTTCATGATATCTTGGCTTTGTTGTACCAAATCCTTAGCATCCTTGTTCAACATGGGATGAATATCTTCATGATAACACTATTGCAATAAAAAAGATGTATCTCTTACCACATAATCTGCATCCCATGCGATCTTCTCTCTTTTGAAGGAACCTTCCATACTCTTGGATGACACAACTTGAGGAGTACCATTCCTCATACCTTGCAAAACAACTTCTTTCTGATCATCACGCTCTTCTTCTTTTTCTTCTTCATCTGGAACTACCTCAATATAATGGGCTGCCCATTGCTGCCCAAAATTTGGTGCTTTTTGTTCACTGTTTGAAGTAGTTTTTGGCTGTCCCAAACACCTTTGTAATTCAGGTATTGACATATGATGATCTCTCTTGGGCTTGCTACCAATCTTCATCCTGTAATAATATGAAAATGGCATATTATCACTGAAACCCTTACTCAAATATTGGTATTTTTCCCAACAAGACTCCTCATTAATCACCTTTATTGGATGCCCTTTATTTCTGCTCTTGCCTTTTTCCCCATTATTCCCAGATCTGGTCTGATTAGAGAGTGTTTTTTGGATTGCTCTTGTTGTTTCACTATGTTGATGAACATTTGCTCCATAAAATCCATATTGAGATCTTCATTCACTACCCAACAAGTTAGAGGAAAGGTGGCTTTGATACCATTGAAATATCCACGGTAGGATATCACTCAAAATTCCCAAATTTATAAATTTTCAACAAACTAAAATTCTGATTTTTAGGACAACAAGGTACAAAAATCTAAAAAAATTATATGTTCAAAAATATCACTTTCAACAATACCCATAAGCTTCAAAAGATGAAGAAAATATGAAGAACACTAAACACCTAAGAAACAATTATTAATGTTAAGATCTAAATTTTTAATGATGAAAATATAGCTGAAACTTACAAAATTAATAACTCTAGAAATACTTGGGATCTGATTACAAATGATAGCTCAAAAGATAGATGAATCTAATATCTATCCAATGCATATTCAAGCACAATTTTTCAATGGGTGGAAGACACTTGAAACTGCTCCTCAAATTTGAAACGGAGTAGATAAAACCCTATAAAATAGTTGTTCCAAATCTGACCTAAAAATATAATATGAATGAAGCCCTAAAATAGCAAGCTAGGGATGGATCTTTCACCACCGAAGAATGCTTTACTAGTTAGGGATGGATCTCTCACCTCCATAAGGTCAAAAGCAAACAACCCACACGAAAGGAGAAGATATCACAATGTGTCTTTCTCTCTCCCAAACAACTCCTTTTATAATTTCCCTTTTGCCAAAAAGAAGCCTAGAACCCTAATCACCCCACATGGAGAGTCTTCATGTGTGTAATCGTCACTTAAAGTGACTTTTATGTCGCCTATGTTAGAATTTGAGGATTCTAATAAATACAGATTTAATCAACTTACATATTACATAATGTTATAATAAATATTTAAATAAAGATTACATCATAACACAAGTAAATAAATAAATACTTACAAGAAATAAATAACACAAGTGACACAATATTTATAGTGGAAAACCCAAATATGGTAAAAACCACTTTGAAAATAACCTTTTACTGCAGAGAATTTATTTTACATCCAGTAAGATTACCTCCTCCTTTGAAACCCTATTTACCAAGGGTAAAACCAAATCACTTGATTTGCACACCTTTGATATATTTTCCGAATGTATCAAATGAGGACCTAAAGTCCTTTTTATATAAGGTGATCGAGTATGTCTCCCGACCCACCTTTTCAACCTAAAATGGTTGACACATACACCTAGGTTTATAATATTTAATATTAGAAATATAATCATTTCATGATATTAAATATTTAACTTAAAGTATATACCTAAGTTAGCATATTTAATAATAGAAATATAAATATTTCATATTATTAAATATTAACCTATATATTAGTGATGGACCCATATACATTAAGGGTTGGCTAGACCACTTAATCATTATGTTCCAACAACCTATGCTAAACAGGTCCACTTAAGTGACTCCAATGAAGAATTAGAACATAAAGTACCATATATTCATCCATCACTTAAGTCATCAGCTAATATAACTTAAAGTACCTTAGGGGAGCATTTCACAACCTTACTTCACTTAAGTCACCTCAAAGTACGTGTCCAACTCCAAAACATAACATATACGTGAAATGAAGGTACAAACCACACCTAATAACCATCAACGTCACTAGCCCCTTGGGCATAACCAAGGCTAAGACAAATGAAAAGCCTCCTAGGCCATCTGCTTGGAAATGAGGACATTACACATGAATTGATTCTTGTGTATCTGAACAAGAAATAATTGACTTCTAAGAGGCCCACCCGTCTTTTTGTAAAAACGAGTAGGTGGACAACCATAACCTTCAGACGTTGAAAGGTCTAAAATCTCTAGTTGCCAGATCCATTGCTCAAAACACCAGGTGTATTGACTATGAAGAGCATGATGCTGATCAACTGCAACTCAAAGTTCTTCTTTGCATTAACCAAAAAGTCACTCTTTCCGCAAATTTGTGGGTTGACATAGGTCTTGAAAATGGTGTTACTGGCTCTATCGTAGACATTGTTTACGACACTTTCTCTGGTCCACTTAATTTGCCTTTATTTGTTGTCGTCAAATTTGATCAATACATTGGCCCTCACTGGAATGCCAACAACCCTTTTCACATTCCAATCCTACCTATTTCCAGAGGTAATCAACTGAAAAATGGTTTCGACATTATCTATCCAAAAATCTCAAGGGCTTACTTTGCAGAAAGCCACTATTGACATTGGTAGCACTGAAAGACAAGGACTTACCTTCACAACAATATCTAGAGTTCCCACCTTATCCGTCCTTCAAATTTCACATCTTTTTTCATTCAGTTGTTATGCTAAAATGTCCACAACCCCTCATTTCAAATCCCGCAAAAACGAAGAGTCCTATCTTCGTTCCCTATCCATTAGCCTCCCTTCTTAATCCCCTATGCACTTTCCCGCTCTACCTCCTCTTCTTCTTCATCAACCCAAGCTTACCCTCTCTACTAGTTTCCAGGGAACAATGCTTTGTTTTATTCGTCTTCTGTAAATGTTCCTCGACATAATCTTTCAAATATAACGTTTCTTATTACAAGATCCTTTTCCTTTATTATTATGTGTTTCAATTTCAGTTTCCTCTCACCATCTATTGTTTTCATTGTTATCATGCACACCTATGGTGCAATTGCTGGTTAAAATACAAAATATAAAATTAGAGAGAATGTTGTTGGCCAACGATAATGCCCGCTTTTCGCTCTCCATCGTCCCCAAGTAGTCAATATTAATTAACCGTCACTAACGGTCTGCAATGCAATCAACGGCCCAGGTTTAATCTCAGGGCAACACCGAAAACCCTTACTGGCTATTTAAACCATAGTGTTGTCCAGAGAATAAACAGCAGCTGAGATTTCTCTCACTCTTCATTTCCAAACTGCACCGCTGCAATTGGTTTTTCTCCAGCAGAATTTTCTCCGATCGGGCCTCATACATTTCGGGCATTGCGTTTGTTTTTCCCTATTCTGTATAAATGGCGGATGGTTCAGAAATGCCTTCTGTTGCTACCGCTGAGGCCGTCAATGATAATGCAGTAATGGACATGTCGCCAATGTCGCCTAAGGAGTCTCTGGATGGGGTTTCTTCCATACCCTCTGAAACAATTTCGTCTCCCAAACCCGTGGAGGATTCTTGTTCTTCTCCCAAACCCTCGGAAGCTCCCTGTTCTAAACCCTTTGAACCTTTCACTCCTGAACCCTTGGGGGCGTCGAGGGAGCTGGCGACTCCCACTCGTTATCGCCTTTTCAATCGCGAGAAAACCATTCACGAAGTTCTTGGCGGAGGACCGGGTGTGTATATCTTAATTCTCAATCAGTGTTTGATGTTTTCTCTGATTTTGGAAAATAAGTATTACCCTAGAATTCCTACCGATTATGTCAATCTTAAGCAAGGTTTTTGTTTAAGAATTTTGGCCTGCAAAAAGATCCACAAAGACAAATGCTGTAGGCTCTTTCAATTTATATATGGAAAATGCTATAAGCGTGTCTTTTAATCCTTAACCCGAATGCGGCTGGCCGTCTCAAATTAACTTAAATATTTTCTCTTATTAAAAAAAAAAGAATTCTAGAGTTCCCGAAACAGGGTATGACAATCTTAAGCCAGTCTTCTGTTTCTGCGCTTTGATTTTTACAACTGAAAAAAGGTCCAAAATCCGAATGCTGTAGATGATCTCAATTTAAGCACGGAAACTAATATTAGAGTGAATTTTAGGATCCACAAAACCAGATGGACACAAATGCTGAGGGGCAGTCGCGAATCGCGATTGAAGCATGGAAAATATTGATTATGATTTTTATTTCAATAGTTTCTGAATCCCTAAACTGTTTGTATGTTTTTTAGCTTTTTTTCTGTTTTCCAAAATTGTTCGAATGTCTCAGTTTTTCTTTTTTGTGAAAAATGTAAAGAATTTTATGTTGTCAGGCTATCCACATCTTTTTTTCCTTCCCTCAAAGGTAAATGCAGGGTCAACTACCACTGACACTGGAAGGCTACCCGCATTTTGAATGTGGGGATTCTATGTTTAGTGATTCCTTATTTGAGTGCCTGAGCCTTAGCTATTATAGCCATGAAAAAATGAGTCTGGAAAGTCCTGGGTTTCAGTAATTATATCCATGAATCTATGAATTCAGAAAGTCTAGGGTCTTAAAGTAATTAAAGTAATGCTTTATTTTGAATGCCATTTCCTTTTTTTTGATTTTCTGGAGATTGGAACTAATCTATTCTAAGTTCTAACAGAAGTCCTGCTATCCTGAAAGTGGGAAGATTTAAAGCAACACTGTATCTAGTTCCTTTGCCTATCATTTTGAATTCTCCTTCTTCCTTGTTAAGTTTTTCACATCTTTTTGATGTGTATTTTTGCTATTTGTGATGTTTCTTCCTATCATATCCTGTTTACTATTGCTTTCCAGGGAACCGTGTTTTATATTTTTGCTCTTTGTGACGTTTCTTCATACCATATCCAGTTTTCAAGCCCTTATATATTCTATTTAGCGTCTTCTTTTATTGCTAAACACTTGACCCTTGGTTAGTATTGTTTGCACTTGGTACTATATTATCCTATACTTTTTTGCTTCAGCACCTAATCACATGATCCTTAAACCCTAAATAGAGTTTCCATTAGTCCTCAATACCTGGCTTTGTCATCAAAGTCCTTCAACATAGCCTTGAATAAAATCCTGAAGCCTCTCTTACATTATGAATTATGATTTGAAATCTAAAACCCTTCTAACCATAGGATTGAAAGTTTAAAATGTGCTTGCTCTGATATGATTGTTTTGATAGTTCATTTTAGTAGAGAATGTTATTGCATTTGAATAATGTATTTTAATTATTGGCATTGGTTTTGGCAGTTGCTGATGTGATCCTCTGGAGGAAAAGATCCATATGTATTGGCTTACTTGTTTTTGGTGGTACTGTGTGGTACCTGCTTGAGAAGTCAGGATATACAGCTGTATCATTTGTTTCCTCTGTACTTCTACTCTTCATGTCACTTTTGTTTATCTGGGCAAATGCAGCCAATATTCTCCAAAGGCAAGCAGTTTTTCTTAGCATTTAGCATTTTTATTTTGTTGCACACCGTATTGTGCTTGTTCTCTTGATGATCAATGCAAATGATATGCCTGCATAATTTACCAGCCACTTTGTATATGCAGGCCAGTTCCTCCTCTCCCTGATTTGACATTGTCAGAAGAAATAGTTATCAGAACTGCTTCTAAATTGTGTGAGCACATTAATTGCATCTTAGCAATTGTACATGGTATTGCTGTTGGAAAAGACTTGAAGCTTTTTGTGAAGGTAATGCAGTACTGTTTCAGCAACTAAAAATATTCTTAAATTTTTGATTCTCCTGTTTTTCTAGTCAGTGGGATGAATTGATAGGAAAATTGCATTGCATGACAAGCTAATAGCAAAGTTCTTACGAGGCTTTTAGGACTCCCAGCCAAAGAATACATTTTCACATGGCTCTTGTAGTTCTAAAACTAAAGGGTATCTTCTTTCTTGAGTTGTCAAAGACTTTGTTTGGATGCCAATAATTGGTTGCATAATGGTAATGTTTTGATTGTTGAAGGGTGCTTCTCTGGTTCTTGGACACTAGGTTCTCAGAGGAATAGATCTAGATCATAGATCTATATTAATATCTGTTTAGATAATTATCTATTATATTAAGTTTTCTAACATTATTCCTTACAGGTAGCTATCAGTCTGTTCTTTATATCCGTTCTCGGAGGGCACTTTAGCTTTCTGACAGTTGCCTATATCTGTAAGTACTTTAATTTTTTTGTCAGAAATAAGTAATATTATTATTTTAAAGCTATGTTCCAAAAAAATAAGTCAATTATATGTGTTTTAGACTTTAGCGACTCTGATTTTGATTTTGATGCCTTCTTTTCCTTCCTTTATCTCGCAGGTCTTCTTCTCTGTCTGACTGTTCCTGTATTGTACAACAAGTATGAGGATCATGTGGATAGACATGCAGAGATAGCACACAAGCATATTGCAAAGAAAACAGAATCAGCCCAGAAGCATATTCTAAAGCACTACAAGACCCTTGATGAAAAAGTTATAAGCAAGATTCAGGGGCGAATTCCCAGTGTGTCCAATATTTCTAAAGACAAGACCCAATAATTTTATCTCTAGGTCTTCACCAAGAAGGATCTATTTTTGTGAGAAGAAGAATTTTTAACAATGAATGTAAAATCGTTCTTTTGTGACAGTGGTGCATTTTTCTTAATGTCATCTTTGTTTCTATGTTGCATTTCAATCATAAGCAATAATATTAAAGTAAACTTGCTCGTTTGTTCTTTCCTTTCAGGTATATATTCTGAAATAGTTTCAAACATTTGATTGTTTGATTAATCTCGTAGGTTTGTATTCCATTTACTGTTTCTTTATCATTTTGCATTGTGAGATAGTTCTAGAACCTTTGGATGTGTGCTTTGTTTTAATTTTTATTTTATCTAAATTTTGGTTTAACAAAACAGTCTTAACAAATGCTTAAGGTGCTAAGCGGGTTCCCTTGCCTATAATTATTACCAAAAATACTATCATTGGGGTACGGTTAAGTCATATAGCTTTTAGAGACTAAAACACAGCCTTTTATTTTAGCAGACCCAGAAGAAGATGCTGGTTTGTTCTATGTATGAGCCTGGAATGATCCATGCAATGAACAGAGATAAACAGTGAGAGCGGCACTGAAATGAATTAGTTCTAGAACCTTTGGATGTGTGATTTGGAATGTTATTTTGTGTTTTAATTTTTATTTTATGTAAATTTTGGTTAACAAAAGTCTTAACAAATGCTTTAAGGTACTAAGCGGGTTCCCTTGCCTATAATTATTAACAAGAATACTATCATTAGGGTACGGTTAAGTCATATAGATTTTAGAGACTAAAACATAGCCTTTTCTTTTAGCAGTCCCAGAAGAAGATGTTGGTTTGTTCTATGTATGAGCCTGGAATGATCCATGCAGTGAACAGAGACAAACAAGTGAGATTGCCACTGAAATGAATAATTGAACATTGAAATGTTCTGGATGTTATGTGTTTGGTCCAATCCATATAGATTCTGAACAAAAATCTTTTCTTTTAGTAGGTCAATGGGAGATGCTGGTTTATTCTATATGCATGAGTCTGAAATGAATGGTGAAATGAATAGACGTGAACAGCGATATTGGGTCTGAAATTGATAGTTTAACATACTCAGTAAATATTGGTTTATTCTATATATATATATATGGTAGATGGTCATTGAAATAAATTAAATGGTGGATGGTTTATTAGTGTTTTGTCCAAGTCAGCTAGATTTTGAAGGCTAAAACAAAGTCTTCTCTATTAGCAGACTCAGTAAAAGATGGTGAAATATTCTATGCTTCAGTTTGAAGTGAATGGTGAAATGAATAAAGATGAACAGTGAGATTGGCACATTGAAATGATCTAAATGTTATGTGTTTGATTCAACTCATCTAGATTTTGAAGAACAAAGTCTTTTCTTTTAGCAGACTCAGAAGAAGATGCTGGTTTGTCTGGGATGAATGTGGAAATGAACAGAGATGAACGTTGAGATTGGTGCTGAAATGAATAACTTAACATTGAAATGATCTAGATGTTATGTGTTTGGTCCAACACGTCTAGATGTTGAAGAACAAAAGTCTTTTCTTTTAGCAAGCTCAGAGGTAGATGCTGGTTTAATCTATAAGCATAAGTATGCAATGAACACTAAGATTGACTCTGAAATCAATAGTTGAACATTGAAATGATCTAGATGATGTGTTTAGTCCAGCTGAGATTTTGAAGAACATGTTTCATCTTTAGCAGGCTCAGAAGAAAATGCTGGTTTGTTCTGTGTGAGTCTGAAATGAATGATGAAGTAAATAGAGATGAACAGTCAAATGAATAGAGATGAAAAAGTGGAATGATCTGGATGTTGTGTGTTTAGTCCAACACATCTAAATTTTGAAGAAGAAAAGTCCATTCTTTTAGCAGGCTTAGAGGTAGATACTGGTTTATTCTATATGCATGAGTCTGAAATGAATAGAGGAGCACAGTAAAATTGACACTTTAATCAATACTCTATAACATTGAAATGATCTAGATGGTATGTTTAGTCCAAATCTAGATTTTTAAGAACAAAAGTCATTCTTTTTAGCAGACTCAGAAGAAGATACTAGACTGGTCTATATATTGTAGTCTATCTGAATAGTGAGATGAACAAAAGACTGACATTGAATGAATAGTTGAACATTAGAATCATCCAGATGTTTTGCCCAACTCATCTAGATTTTGAAGAACAAAAAATCTTTTAGCAGAGGCGTAGAAGTAAATGCTGGATAATTGCAGGAGTCTAAAATGAACAGGAAATGAATGGTTGAACTTCGAAATGGATAATGATTTAGCGATCTTCTGCCTCTTCTTGTTTAGTTCACTGGATATTGGAGACATCTATGCACAAATATATGTGGATGCATGCTTCTTGTATATAAGTAATTTTAAATTATCTTTTGACCCAAAACTAAGTATTGGAGCTGAGCAGAGAATTGGATTGGGATATAGTGGAAGGAAAAATTAAAAAATGAATTAAACTGTAAGGTATGCATCAGGATGCTTTTTGCCAGTGAAAAGTGGCTGTGTGAGCAATTTTTGAGGGGTTAAGCCCTGTGCATGAAACATGCTTTGCTAAGCTTGATAAGAGTGCAAAAAAGCAGTTGTTTAATTTAAGTATTTTTTGAGGGGTTAAGTCTTGTGCATGAAACGTGCTTTGCTAAGCTTGATAAGAGTGCAAAAAAGCAGTTGTTTAATTTAAGTGAAGCTAACAATAAGCAGGACGTCTCCTAAGAAGTTGTTCAAGATCTTTGACCTGTATGAGGCTCTCTCAGAGATTTTGCCTGATACTGAGATTGTTTTCTCAGATGAGATGTTCTCCGACGTGAAGACTTGGGCCTCAGAGATACTTCACGTGTATTCTCAGTGATTATTCCTGTTGAATCTGCTTTCCAGGAGCATAAATTAACTAATTCATGGGTAGGGTACCCTATAAGTCTAGGCACTGTTAGAATTGAGTGGGAATACACGGAGTGCACCAGAATGTCACAGAAGGTTCTCAGATGAGATGTTCTCCGACGTGAAGACTCGGGCCTCAGAGATACTTCACGTGTATTCTCAGTGATTATTCCTGAGGGACTTGAATCTGCTTTCCAGGAGCATAAATTAACTAATGCACGGGTAGGGTACTCTATAAGTCTAGGCACTGTTAGAATTGAGTGGGAATACACGGAGTGCACCAGAATGTCATGGAATGTCCTCAATTTTACAAACATCGGTGAGAAAATACAGGTGCCTCCTTTGAGGAAAATGAAATATAGTGTTTTTTTACTTTGTTGGATTTTTATTGTTGGATGTTGAATTGAGTATGGTTTGGTCCCATTAAAAAACTATATTCACCCCCGCTTTATTCTTTTCAAAGGAGGATGATGCTTTATTAAATAAATGTTGTTAAAACTCTCAAGTGAAAAACTACATTTCTTTTGTATCTCCAAAAATTTAAACAAATGAAAAGCTTTGTTTTTTGTTTAGAGTGAATTGATTATGCGCGTTTGTGGATAAAGAAGGGTAAGTTGTGTTGCGGCAAGTTCTCTGTTTTTGTTAGTTATGTTATGTGCTATCTAAAGAAATCATTGCTGTGCTATTTGTTTCAAGTTTAATAGAAGCGCATAGTGAAGTTGCCTAACGAAAACTGTCATTTCAAATTAGAAATAAATTCTTAGGCTCTTGCCTTTTATTATTATTGTCGAAGGCAGTATATATAAACATTCATTGGGAGAACTGGGCAGAGGGTTTTTCACAAATTTTGAGAATGCAATTAAGAGAGAGACATCCAGAGCCGCCATTTCTGGAGTTACAGTACATCCTTTAACTAGGTATGTCATGAATTATATTAATTTTATTTCAGATTATGAAGAGACCTTAATGAAACTCATTGTCAACAAGTCGCCTCTGATGGATTCCATTGAGGAGTATGCTAGGGCACGTGATTTGGAAAACCAGTCTTTGTTATCTTTCCCTTTGATTTTGGTCACTGTTATTCTACAATACAACTTAGAAGGTAAATCCAAATTGTACAAGGATGCTTCTTTATCCTACCTGTTTATGATGAAGATTCTGAAAACCAGTCTTTTTTATCTCTCCCGTTGATTTTGGTCACTGTTATTCTACAATACAACTTAGAAGGTAAATCCAAATTATACAAGGACGCTTCTTTATCCTACCTGTTTATGATGAAGCATCTGCACTACGTAGTTCAGAAGGTGTAGATCTCAGATCTTAGAGCCCTTATGGGGAATGATTGGTTGAGAAAGCATTTAGGAAATGTGAGACAACTTGCAACAAACTATCAAAGAGCCACTTGGATAAAAGTGTTGTCTTATTTGAGAAATGAGGGCATTTGTGTGAGTGAAAGCTATTCTAGTGGTGTATCCATCTCAGCCCTTAAAGAGAGGTTTAAGAGCTTCAATGCTACATTTGAGGAAATGCATTGGTCTCAGGCTGCTTGGATTATCCCTGACACGCAACCATGAGAGGAACTTCGCATTTCGATAGCAGAGAAGTTGCTGCCAGCGTACAGGTCTCTCTCGGGCAGATTTAGGAACCACTTGGAAAGTGAAAGTCTCTCCGAAATGTATATCAAAAACTCACCAAAAGATTTGGAAATTGTACTGGTAGATTTTTTGAGGGTTCTCCCATATCTATGCACATGAGGAAAACATCCAATTAACATGCTTCAGCAGCAACTTCCTCATCAGACCAGGACCATTATCTTCCTGTATTTATAAACCCCAAAGATAGAGCATTTTAGAGTTTCCTTTTCCCTTCCCCAATAGCATCAACAGGAAGCTTGTACTGAAGTAGCATTGGCTCCACCTAGAATTTAAGTTGCAATGATATTAAGAGTTGCTTTACTTATTTTTTACAAAAGCATTTGTTGATGCAAATTTTATTTATCAGAGTGTTTTTGCAACAATTGGTGCAGCTGCTAGTGGAGACATATATGCACACATATATGTGGGTGCATGCTTCTTGTATATAAATAATTATTAAATATCATTTGACCAGCTATTATGAGTGTCATCTCATGGTTGTTATTTGTGGTCGCTGCAGACTGACCAATCAGCTGATGACAAGGAATGATTCAGAATTTATTTAGTAGTAAAGTGCATTACACTTATAGTTTCTAAGCTCTGGAAAAATGCCTTAAATATGACATGTATGTATGCATTAAGGTGTGTTATGTGATCACTGAAGCCAATATGTATGCACAAGCATATCCTTATTGTACTACCAAGCTTGATATGCCTAATTTATTATTTATGAACTGTGCATGTATGACTTGTTTTTTGTTTAAGAATTACTAGTTGTCTTGCTTCATTAGCTGCTTTTTGTTCTTGTAAGAATGTTACAATGCACAATATCAAAGGGCTTGTACTGAAGTAGCATTGGCTCCACCTAGAATTTAAGTTGCAATGATATTAAGAGTTGCTTTACTCATTTTTTACAAAAGCATTTGTTGATGCTAATTTTATTTATCAGAGTGTTTTTGCAACAATTGGTGCAGCTGCTAGTGGAGACATCTATGCACACATATATGTGGGTGCATGCTTCTTGTATATAAGTAATTATTAGATATCATTTGACCAGCTATTATGAGTGTCATCTCATGGTTGTTATTTGTGGTCGCTGCAGACTGAAAAATCAGCTGATGACAAGGAATGATTCAGAATTTATTTAGTAGTAAAGTGCATTACACTTATAGTTTCTAAGCTCTGGAAAAATGCCTTAAATATGACATGTATGCATGCATTAAGGTGTGTTATTTGATCACTGTAGCCAATATGTATGTACCAGCATATCCTTATTGTACTACCAAGCTCGATATGCCCTTATTTATTATTTATGAACTGTGCATGTATGACTTGTTTTTTGTTTAAGAATTACTAGTTGTCTTGCTTCATTAGCTGCTTTTTGTTCTTGTAAGAATGTTACAATGCACAATATCAAAGGGCTTGTACTGAAGTAGCATTGGCTCCACCTAGAATTTAAGTTGCAATGATATTAAGAGTTGCTTTACTCATTTTTTACAAAAGCATTTGTTGATGCTAATTTTATTTATCAGAGTGTTTTTGCAACAATTGGTGCAGCTGCTAGTGGAGACATCTATGCACACATATATGTGGGTGCATGCTTCTTGTATATAAGTAATTATTAGATATCATTTGACCAGCTATTATGAGTGTCATCTCATGGTTGTTATTTGTGGTCGCTGCAGACTGACCAATCAGCTGATGACAAGGAATGATTCAGAATTTATTTAGTAGTAAAGTGCATTACACTTATAGTTTCTAAGCTCTGGAAAAATGCCTTAAATATGACATGTATGCATGCATTAAGGTGTGTTATTTGATCACTGTAGCCAATATGTATGTACCAGCATATCCTTATTGTACTACCAAGCTCAATATGCCTTATTTATTATTTATGAACTGTGTATGTATGGCTTGTTTTTTGTTTAAGAATTACTAGTTGTCTTGCTTCATTAGCACTGCTTTTTGTTCTTGTAAGAATGTTACAATGCACAATATCGAAGGACCTGATAATAATGGAGGGAGAATATGCTGCCCTCCAAACATCTCCAATTTTTATCTTGTTTTTGCAAGGTGTTACTGCCACATTAGGATTCCATGGAAAGAGATGTTTCTCGGAGATCCATGCAAAATTTTGGAAAAGCGAGTGAGATTTAATAGGTGAACAAGATTGTGCAATCAAATTTGCCATAGCTGACGGTTGCCAGAAGCTGGCTTATCTAGTATCGGCTAAGGAGCAAAACAGTTTTGGTTGAGATTTCCTGTCCGTGGTGATCATTCCGGGTCTTCTTTTCCTTGCTATTTGGACATGCGCTGCGTTGTGTGTTTTTGATTACTTTATCCAGAATTACAGCAAATCAGATATCTTTCTAAGCCCCACTTGTTAATTATTTGTATTTCAGAAATATTTTTTTATGCAATAAAGTATGATTTTACTGATTTATATTTGTTTAGATATGAATTGCAATAACATGGTTATATGACTTGGTTTATAACTTGTTTATATCTTTAAAGTTTAACTCTTTGATTCACTTATCATTTGATCACCATTCTTCATGCATTCACTAGAATGATTTAATTCTTATTATGTGTGATTTTTGGAAAGGAATAAAAAGCCAAAAGTTTGACAATTTTTGGGGTTAAAACTGGCTTGAGACGTGCAAATGCTCATGCTCTTATTAATTTTAAATATTTATAAAAGTGATTAAATATTGTTTTTCAAAAATACGATCCACACCCACTAGGAGGGAAATTATTGATTGTTAATGCAAAAAGACTTTCTACATCTACATTTTAGTGAGTGCAAATTAGCTTACACCTACCTTAGGGTTTAACATTGTAGCCTTTTAGGATTAGATCTTACTTGTTGTTAGATTTGATTATTCTAGGACTTGTTTCCTTCTAGTTGTTCAAAATTTATCATCCTTACCTATTTTGTGTCATATAGCTCAAACCCTAAGATCTTTATGCTATATATGTTTCATGCCATCCAAAGTGATTATATCCAAAACCCCAACTAGGGGGATTGCCATCCAAAGTGATTATATTTTTCATGCCATCCAAAGTGATTATATCCAAAACCCCAACTAGGGGGATTGCTAAGATAAATTTTAACCATGTTAATTTTATGGAAATTCCTTTGATTACTTCTTGAATGTATGTGAAAAAGAAAATGAATGCTACAAATGATTTTAATTTTACTCATGAAATTATGGTATCTGTTCTCAACGATGCTTCTTTGAATCAAAATATTATGAAGTAAACGGAAACAAATTCCTTTACATGATTAAGAAAGGGTTTAAGAGTTTGCACTACTTAGAAAACATCTTTTGAAAACCCTAGTGACATAGTTGATCTAATGAATGTGTTGAAGGATGTTCAATGTTAAACCTTAGGTCAAAATGCTAACAATGGGATAATGCAAGATAAATCCTTCAAGGTGAAATGGATGTTCGAAGGCTAGTAATGAAGACCAAACACTTAGGGGATCACCTTCTATGCTTATTCATTTAGTCATTTCTCAAATTTCTTTTGAAATTATGTCTCCTCATGCTTCTACTATTTCTTTGTATTGCTTTACCACACTAGCTAATGATTTTCTTGCACATTTTTCAATCAACATTAGCATCCCATTGGGACTATTAGTGATTGTGCTTAAATTCAATACTACGGTTACGAAGATGACACAAAATTCCCTTTCAGAGTCTATTTGCTCAAAGCTTGCTTACACTTATCAAAGATAGAGTATTCTACACTTACCAATCTTTTAATGTGTTGTGTCATGCAGTTAGAAATGTTGAGATCATGTTGTTGCTTAATTATGAGACCAATGCCCCTAACTAGGAAAACATGAAGCTCAAAAGTAGCGACATTGCTTTCCAACCTAAATTGAGGCAAAAAATGTGGTAAACCTAGGAAAACTTTAAGCTCAAAAGTAGTGACACTGCTGTCCAACCTAAACTATGGCCAAAAATATGGTAAATGTTGTAGAATAACCAATCAATAGGAGAATCTTATCTCAACAAAGGGAGCATAGGAAATTTACAAGGTTTGTTTGAAAGTCCACAAAAGGTGTTACAAAGATTGATTGAATGCAATACGATTACTTTGCCCCCCCCCATTAGTGGATCCATCAAGGGCATTACTTAAGAACTATGGCGTTGGCGCATACTGTGATTATCTTAGTTTCTTAGGACATTCTTTAATTAAGTGCATAACATTGGAACATAAGATCTAAGACTTCATTGAAGTAATTGGATTCAAGTGGGAGTAACCACAACACCGTTTTGAATGAATTAGTGGCTCAACAATATCACCATTTCTAATTCTTTACATATCCTCTTCCAAACTGTGGTGCCCAATCAAAGGATCAAAGCAATGTTCATATGATAGATCAAAGAGAACCATCAAGGCCATTACATAAGAACTATGATGCTCATGCATATTGTGAATAACTTAATCTCAAGTCATTGTTAAAATAAGCGCATAACATTGGAACATAAGATCGAAGGCCTCATTGAAAGTAATCAAATTCAAGTGGAAGGAATTGACAAGATTTCAAATGAATTAGTGGCTCAAACAAATCATTATTTGTAAATCTTCACAAGTCCTCTTCCAAACCATGATGCCAAATCAAAAGATCAAAGCAGTGTTCATATGGTAGATCAAAGGAAACCACCACAAGCTTCTAGTGCTCATCCACTTGATTGAGTTATTGGTTTGGTTAGTGTTGTTACAATGAAGAGGGAGCCTCCTATTGTGTTTTATGAAAGTTAAATTCAGAATGATAGCTCTTGCAATGGACAACTATTCACATGAGCCCTTATTAGGTCGATAGGCATAGCCTTCACTGCCAGCCAACGAGGGGTGGTGGTAGAGTGTACTAGTGTGAGATGTTAATAAAAATAGTCTATACATTTAACATCTATTTGACCATCATAGGGTAGTTTTCCTTTTTGCTTGGAGAAGGCAATTGAAAAATCGCGATATCTTGTGCAAATGGTGTTGTTTAGAATCCTATGTCTTTTGTTATTCTAGGAAAGTTTTTTCCGAGACTAATGTAGTGGTGCAACTAGATTAAGGTCATCTTCACCAATTAGTGGAAGATTTATGGAGAAGGTGATGGATTTGTTAATCAATGTGGAACCCTCCAATAGACGAAGCTATTTGAGAAATCTAAGTTGAACGCCTCGAGATTGATATCTATCGACTTTTTTTAAATAAATATTATTAAAATATTTATACTAGTAGATATATATTCACAACAAAACGTAGAGTTATGATTGATAATGGCTTGGGTATCAATGCATGCATAAAAAATTATTACTGGCCTTGAATATTATCAATGCATGCATAAAAAATTATTAATGGCCTTGAATATTATCAAAGATTTTTAACGCGTACCACAACATTATTATGGGATATGGAGTTATTAGGAAAATACTTGATTCTTTATGTTTACCTATCATAGTGGGTCCTAGTGCTATTTTATTATGGTTTCATGTCGTCCTAGACGATGAATCTTATGCTATATTGCTTGGAAGACCTTGGATAAATCAAATGAGAGCAATGCCATCCACTTTACACCAATGTTTGACATTTGTACGAGGACCAAGTTACAATACACAGAGATATTTCTTCTCTTCCATAGTAAGTGTAGATATATTGATGTTGTCACAGGAATTGAGTTGCCAGTTAGGGAAAAATCTAATCCGATAGCCAATGTAACACACAATCACACACGGAATAAAAAAAGCCTGCCGCTTCCGCCTGCAGCTTCCCGCCTGCCGCTTCCGCCTGCAACTTTTGCCTGCTATCTCTGGTCCCCTTTCTAATGCCGGACCCTCCTGGTCCGGATCGGGGGGCCCCTCTGTCAGGGCCTCTCTCTCCCTCTCAGCCTCTCGCTTGGTCTAAAGTCGTGGAGGATTCCACATCAGCTCACAGCGCGGAAAAGCTTTCCCCTTCACTGTTAGAAGGGTCCTTTTCCCTGCGCATCCCCTCTCATATCACGGAGGCTGCTGCTGCTTCTCGTGACCTGTCCTTGGTGGGTACGCTGATGGGCCCTAGGCCCCCACTGGAGGATATAAAAAAATGGGCTCGTTTAAAATGGCAACCATGTGGAGCACTTGAAATAGCGGCTATGCCTAATGGATTCATCTTATTTTCTTTCAGCTTGAAAGAAGATTTCGCTAGAGCGCTTCTGGGTGGTCCGTGGTTCTTTGGCAGGCGGGGTTTTTATCTCAGGAAATGGTCTCCTGGTTTCAACCCACACATGGAATCCATGACCCAAGCCCCAATCTGGGTCCGCCTTCCGGGGCTACCTTTGGAGTTTTGGCATCTGGCGGTTATTGAAGGTATTGCTCTTTCTATAGGTTCTTTGATTGCTATAGATCAAGCCACGAAAGCAAAAACTAGATTTATTCATGCTCGCTTCTGTGTTAATGCTGATATTAGTTGCCCCTTGCCAAAAGACATAGAGCTTATCTCGGACTTTGGGAACTGGAAACAGCCTATTGACTATGAATACATTCCTCAAGCTTGTTCTTTCTGCAAAAAACTTGGCCATAGGGCCTCTAGCTGCCCCTTTAAACCTCAACCGAAACCATTGTCCCAAACCCTCTCCCCAAAATTCAAGAAAAAATCCGTTCCTAAATCGTCCTCCATTGAGATCCCGATCATCCCCACTTCTAATTCCTTTGCTCTCCTTGAGGATGGAGAAATCAACCCGTCTACTGATCCTGCTTCTGAGATCCTTCCCCCCTCCTCTGTCCCCCTTCCTCTCTCCCCACCCCTGGCTCCTTCGGTTCCAGGCTCTTCATCTCTTGGTGTGGACCTTTTGGCTGCCTCCTCCCCCCCCCCTTCGCCGCATCCTGCTCCCTTTCCCATCCCCCCCCCTTCCCTCGATCCCCTCCTCCCTCGATCCTCCCACCCTACCTCCCCTTTGCCCGCCTGTTTCTGATTCTGCCCCCTCTCCCTCGGATCTCTCCACCGATGATTGTTTTAATCACCGTTTCACTAGAAGCAGCAACAAGAAACCAGATATAGGCTTGGAAAAAGTTAGAGGCAGAACTCCATGCAGTGTTAAGCTTCAGATAGAAGCAGCTACAAATGTGGCGCAAGGAACCCAAAGCACTATCCCCATGGTGGTGGGGAGTAAATCCAAACAAAAGAAATGAAGATCATTTCTTGGAATATAAGAGGGCTCAACTCTCTGCAAAAACAAAGAATCATCAAAGACATCAAGTTCCAGAACTCACCTGATATCATCATGTTACAGGAAACCAAGCTAAAAACTGAGGTTCGGCTTCATAAAATCTGGCCTGCGGCTGCTTTTGAATCTCAACCTTCAACTGGAAACTCCGGGGGGCTTTGTACCTTGTGGAATCCCAGAATTCTTAAAGGGGATTGCCTGTTCAAGCACCCCAATTTTCTTTGTATCCTCTTTCAAGAAATTGGTGCTGACTCCTCCTGGATTGCTATCAATGTGTATGCCCCAAACTTGGAGAATCATCGAGGAAAACTTTGGAGGGATATCACCAACTTCATCGTTACTTGTGGTAAAATTCCCATTATCATAATGGGTGATCTAAATTGTCCTCTTTATCCCTCAGATAAACAGGGGGGAATGCCTGCTATGCCGGCTAGCATGGAAGCTTTGGCTGACTTCATTAGAGAAAATTCACTTCTGGATATGGATCTCCACGGCTCTTCTTACACATGGTCAAACCGTAGATTGGGCAGGAATCACATTCAATGCAGATTAGATAGAGCTCTTGGCTCGCTGGATTGGATTTCTCTCTTTCCGGACTTTTATCTCAGCTCCCTCCCAAGGGTTGGCTCTGATCACAGCCCCCTCCTGTTGAGCGCCAACCACATGGTGAATGTCAAGAATCCTCCCTTCAGATTCGAGCTGGCTTGGCTTGAAAATAACCATCTGACCCCCCTGGTTGCAAGCTGGTGGAATATCGAGATTGAGGGAACCAATATGTTCAGATTTTCCAGCAAACTCAAAGAAATCAAAAAACAGCTCAAAATATGGAAGTCTAAGGTCTTCGGTAACATCATGGTTCGCAAGAAGGAGCTTTCTCAGAGCTTGATCAAAATTTCTGAGCAAATTGAGACTGTTGGAAGGTTGGACTATCTTCACCAACAGGAAATCTCCCTCCTCAGTGATTATCACAACACTCTTAAAGAAGAAGAAACCTACTGGAGGCAGCGTTCTCGGGCCCTTTGGCTTGACCAAGGTGATCGTAATACCTAATTCTTCCACATCACTGCATGTAAACATAAAGCTAGGGACAAGATTCGTGAGTTGGTGTCGCCTTCAGGAACTCTTCTTACTGCTGACTCTGATATATCCAATGAGCTTATATCCTTCTACTCAAATCTTCTCCATGCTGATCTGGCTCCTTCGGAACAATCTATGAATGAAATGCTTCAGCACATTCCACATCTGGTCTCTCCTGAGATGAACAACAATCTTACCAAGCCTTTTGCTATGGAGGAAATTCATAAAGCTGTCTTTGCTATGAAGCGAGACAAAGCCCCGGGTCCGGATGGCTTTCCGGCTGCTTTCTTCCAAGTTTTTTGGGAAATCATCAAGTAGGACCTTTTCCTCGCAGTCAATGAATTTCAGATGAATGATAAACTGCTAAAGGAATGGAACACCACTTTCGTGGCCCTGGCCCCAAAAGTGCATAATTCCAAGGAGGTGTCCAATTTTCGGCCCATAAGTTTATGCAACACGTCTTACAAGATCATCACTAAGATGCTGGCTTCCAAGCTAAAACCTCTTATGCCGAACCTCATCTCCCACAACCAGAATGGATTCATAAAAGGCCGGCTTATTCAAGGCGGTATAATTACTGTCCATGAGGCCATCCACTCGGCCCTCCTTGCGAAGTCTCCTGGTATGATCTTAAAATTGGATATGCAAAAAGCCTTTGACAGAGTCAGCTGGCCTTTCTTAATCAAGACCCTGGAAAAATTTGGGTTCGACAAAAAATGGTTGTAGCTGGATTTACTCATGTGTTTCGACCCCTTGCTTCTCTATTCTGATCAATGGCATTCCTGCGGGTTTCTTCAAAAGTAGCAGAGGTATCAGGCAAGGCGATCCTCTGTCACCTTTCCTCTTTGTTCTTATGGCGGATTCCCTCAGCAGAGCTCTGGATGCGGCAAAAAATCAATCCATCATCTCTGGCATGAAAATCACCTCTAACTGTCCCTCGGCCACTCATAGCCAGTTCGCTGACGACACCTTATTGCTGAGTTTGGCTTCTGTTATCGAAGCTAGGGCTATTATGGATATCCTATCTCTTTATCAATCAGCCTCGCAGCAAACGGTTAACTTCATCAAGAGCAGCATCTCCTTCATCAACACGCCCCCCAGAGTTCAGAGGAAGATTGCTGATATCTTTGGTTGCTTGATTGTGGATCTCCCAGCCTCTTATCTGGGCATCCCCCTCTTCCATGGTAGGCAATCAAAAATTATGTGGAATCCGGTTATTGAAAGATATCAAAAAAAACTTGCTGCTTGGAAAGGTGCTCTCCTCAGCCAGGCTGGCAAGCTCCAGCTGGTGAAAGCCACTCTTCAGAATCTTCCTTCTTACATTCTGTCCATGCTCAAGATTCCCAGCTCTGTTAGGGAGGTTGTGGAAAAAATTCAAAGGAACTTTCTGTGGTCTGGAACTGAAGAAAAGAAAAGGATCCACCTTGTGGCCTGGAAAGAGGTTTGTAAACCAACTGCTCACGGTGGTCTTGGTCTTCGGAAAATAAAGGAGACGAACGGGGCCCTCCTGGCAAAACTCGCTTGGGAGGTGGCTAAAGGTGATTCATGTTGGGCCCACTTGCTCCGTGCTAAGTATTTAGCAAACAATGAAGACTTTCTCACATCCATCCCCACTAGAGGCTCCACCATATGGAACTCCATTTGTAGCTCGCTCCCCATCATTCGTGCTGGCACTAAATGGAGATTCGGGAATGGGCGTCTCATTGATTTCTGGAGGGACACTTGGATTGGTGATGATCCCCTTGACCTCAACCCCTCTTGGGACCCTATCAAGAGAAGTATCATCAATATTCATGGTAGATTAGCTTCTGGTTATTGGCAGAGGGTAAATTCCGTCCCCTCATGGGATATCAAGGATTGGGAGGATATCAGCGACCTGCAAAGAGACCTGCTGTCCTCCCTTAGAGAGCAACTCTCCACCATTTACATCCCGTATTCCCATAATGAGGATGAGATTATCTGGACTCTCTCCACATCGGGCTCCTTCTCAGTTAGGGCTGCTTATCTCTCGATGCATTGTGCTGACGTGGGCCCCCCTCTTATAAAATTCTGGCCTAAGGAGATCACCCCAAAAATTGGTTTTTTCTCTTGGCTCTCTTCTAAAAATGCTTTCCTTTCTGGGGAGAACCTGAAGAGAAGGGGTTTTTCCCTTCCCACCAAATGTGTTCTATGTGCAAATGAAGAGGAATCCTCATCACATCTCTTGGTCCATTGCTCTTTCTCGCATGATATTTGGCAGTGGCTCCTATCGAGATTCGGAGTTTTTTGGATCTTTCCGGATTCCATTCAGGACACCCTTTCTCAATGGTACTCTCCCTTCACTCATCCGATTCTAAAATTGGCTTGGAAACTCCTCCTCCCGCATGGTTTATGGGGCATATGGAAAGAAAGAAACAGAAGAATCTTCAAAGATAAGTGTCTCAATCCTGGACAGGTGGCTACTCAGATTGCCCTGGCTCTCCAAGAAAACATCAACCTGACCACTTGGTCCAAATATCAGCAAAAACTTCAGTTCTGTCACACCCTGGAGTGGCAGCAGTATTTATCCATTCCTTGTAAAAAAACCCATACTGATAGGAATTTGATTTGCTGGCTTCCCCCTCCAAGGGGATGGAGAAAACTCAACACGGATGGCGCTTCGAAAGGGAATCCAGGTATGTCCGGAGGAGGGGCCATTCTCCGTTGCTATTCGGGTTTAATTGTTGCTGCTTCTGCCCATAATTTCAATTTTGGCTCCAACCATCGAGCGGAGGCCTTAGCCATCCTCAAGGGTCTTGAGATGGCTATCAAGTTGGGCAATGATCCCCTTCAAGTGGAAAGTGACTCCCTCAACATCATAAACCTCCTCCGCTCCAATGACCCTGGCCATTGGTCGATTAAAAACATCATTGCTGATATTAGAAGTATTCAAAGATCTTTCCTTCAAGTCCAATTCCAGCACGTCCTCCGGGAAGGTAATAGAGCGGCGGATCTTCTTGCTAATATGGGTGTCCTCATCGAAAATTAGCAAATTTGGACTGAGAACTTCCCGAATGAACTTTGTCAGATTGCCCAAAATGACACACTCCACTGCTGACTGGTGGTTTAGAGGAGCAGGGTGATATCAATCAATTTGTGGCGGATCCCTCCTCTCATTCTGCTGGCTCCAAGGACCCCTCGGCTGTTAAAGATTCCACAGCTGACACTCCTCTCTCCACTCCTGTTATGGACTTTAACACTGCTGATATTGATGCTGATGACAAAAATGACCATAACAGAGCTGATATCATCTCCTCCATCCTGAGTAAACTGCAGCGTGCCTTCAAAGCTCTCAAAGCTTGGGAGGACTTCACGAATTCTACCAGGGTGGCCTTAGCAAACGACTGTTCGGAGCTTCTCAAGTTGGCAGATCTTCTTGCAAACGACTCTGGCTCCCCTAGAGCTAAAGATGCTGTTTCTGAGCTGAAGAAGCTTATTTAGTTGTTCCTTTTCTCGGCTTGGCTCTTCTTCGTTCTCCTTTTTGGAATCCTCTTGGGTATTTTTGTTTAGAAAATGCTAATGCTAGATCTGGCCTAATGGGCTTTTTGTATCAAGGTTGTGGGACCTTCTAAAACCCTCACTTTACCCAATATATTCCAAAAAACACACAATCACACACAAATTAAAACAAAACCCACATTATATTAATGAATCGAATGGGTTACCCACAAATTTTGCATTAACTATAGGCTACGTGTCTCTTGAGCTACAATAAGCTCCACCTCACTGCATCAATGGAGTCTCTTAGACATCCACTACTCTCTCTCTCTCTAATGTTATATCCTTAACATTATATATTTATATGATTACTAAGGATATGAGGTGGAGTGCATAACCTTAACTTTTCATTTATTAGTTTTTAATAAATAAGTTAGGAGGACCTAATTAGGATGAAAGTGTGCAACCCTTTATATTTATGTATATAAATATGGATGGCTGTGATTCTCCCAAGGGTATCACATATCATATAATTCAATTTATTTAATCATTTATTCTGATTTTTGGAGGTTATCCCCTTGAAGTGAACTATATTCGAATAATTTGATAAAGAAATATCATAATAAGTGGTATCAGAGAATCAATTTTTGGCAACAATTTTTTTCCTGCCATATCTCATACACATTTGCGAACTTTTTAGAGATTTTCTCAGGGTTATACGTGATAAAAAGTCTCTACTTCAAATTTCAGCCTCTTTTGATCTGATTTGCTCGAGTTATTGCAATTTCATTTTTGGAAACCTCATACAATTTGACGTAGGGTCCATTCTTTCTATTTTCAGATTTAAGGCACTCTATATCTAGAAATTCTTAGGTCAAAGTTGATCAAAGTTAGTCGACGGTTGAACATCTGATTCGGATATAACACATTTTGACGGTTTATGGTTACTATTCACTTCGAATACTTACCCCTGGATTGATAATAAATGAAGAACTAGAAAAAAAGTCACTTTAGTAACCACGCATTTTGAAATAGACACGTTTTCATCAACCATTGATCCCAATGATGCTATTTATTGTCCACCACCTAAAATTGAGGGTGACATTCCTGCATGATGCAAAACAGTGGTAACTTTTATATAGGAGAAATTGTTTGCCACATTTGCAACATCTTTGAATGAGGGTTTAAATAGGTTTAAGAAGGATATGTTTTCCAGCTCATACAACCACTCAAACACAACCAAACTATATAGGAGGGCAAAATAGACCAAATATAGGGCAACCATTATAAGGGTCAAAATTGAACCAACCAAAGATGGACATCCGTAAGTTCTATGGTACAAATGTAACTTTATGGATAAATCTCATGGAACAACACTTTAAGTTGCACAATATACTGAATGATGTAATGGTTGACATAGCTTCACTACATTTATAATTTGAACCATATTAGCAGTACCAGTGCTTAACGAGTGACAAAAAAAGGAAGATACTTAGCAACCCACTATGAGCAGCCACGGAAGGGAACTTACTTCACCCAATTAAAGAATCTTAAACAGACATGATCTGTAGCTGAATATAATGCTGAGCATATGAGATTAGTGATCTGGACTCCGAAAGCAACACCTTATCAAAGATTACAATTTTACATCAATGGACTAAATGACCAAGTTAAGCATGACGTTCGTTTGTTGGAACAATGTATAGTTATGAAAACTATGCAACAAGCACTACACATTGAGCAACGAAACTCGGCTACTAAGAGATTCACACAAGGTCAACCTATTGAATGGAGAGATAAAAAAGTGATTAATAATATTAATAGAAATGTGGTAAACTCTTTTAACTGAAGTCAAAGTTCCAAGCTCTATCCTCAACAGGAGGTTGAAACAAGAGAAAAAGGCCTAGAGGTCATAAGTGTGCTGGTGGAGAGAAAAGACTCGTGGTTATTGGAATTGAGGTGTTGGATGAGGAAGAAATTGATAATGCAGAATAAACAGTAGCACATGAGCATATGCTATCTTGGAGGAGGAAGAAAATCCTACTATCTCGCTACATGCATTAATTGGGATAATCACACCGAAAACACTCAAAGTTGTTGGCTATATTAAAAAGAAAAAGGTGACAGTTTTGATCAATATAGGGAGTACCCATAATTTCATCGATATAAAATTAGCTAATGCACTCAACTGCTTTGTGTTTCTTGTCTCCAATTTTTAAGTCATGATTGCTGATGGGAAGCAACTTTCTTGTGGTGGTAAATGTCATCATATCAAACTATCAATGGGGGACTATCTTCTCGATTCTGAAATGTTTGTCATCCCAATTGAGGGAGCCGATGTAGTTTTGGGAACAATGTCTTTTAATTTTCAAGACTTATTCATGACTTTTAGTAAGAATGGGAAATATTATAAACCTAGCAGGATGCAGTCAACACCAAGCCAAATTATTAGCTCTCATAGGATGGAGAAACTACTTAAGAAGGGAGCTTATGGGGTGGTGGCATAACTACATTTCTTAGAAGCTCACGATGTAGAAAACCAGGCTGCATCAACTCTTCAAAAGATTATTCAAACCCATCAACAAGTATTTCAAGGACCAAAGAGCCTACCTCTAATCCAAGTTCATGATCACACATTTGAGTTGATTCCAGGAAGTATCCCTCCTAATATTTAGACCTTACCACTATCCCTATCAAACTAAATCAGAAATTGAAAAGTGGGTCAAGGAAATGCTCGACTTAGGAATTGTTTGTCCTAGTAAAAGTGCATATTCATCTCCAGTGATTATGGTTATAAAAAGGACGAGTCGTGGAGAATGTGCCCAAACTATAGGGAACTCAATAATATCACTCTTAAAGATAAGTTTCCCATTGCTGTCATTGATGAATTATTAAATGAATTGAATGGTTATGTTTTCTTTACTAAGTTAGATTTGCATTTAGGGTACCATTAACTCTTCAAGAGATTACTCAAACCCATCAACAAGTTTTTCAAGGACCAAAGAGCCTACCTCTAATCCAAGTTCATGATCACACATTTGAGTTGATTCCAAGAAGTGTCCCTCCTAATATTAGACCTTACTGCTATCCCAATCAGAAAAAATCAGAAATTGGCAAGCGGGTCAAGGAAATGCTTGACTCAGGAATTGTTTGTCCTAGTAAAAGTGCATATTCATCTCTAGTGATTATGGTTATAAACAGGACGAGTCATGGAGAATGTGCCCAAACTACAGGGAACTCAACAATATCACTCTTAAAGATAAGTTTCCCATCCGTGTCATTGATGAATTAGTAAATGAATTGAATGGTTATGTTTTCTTTACTAAGTTAGATTTGCATTTAGGGTACCATCAAATTCAAGTAAAGGAGGAGGATGTACATGAAACAAAATTTTAAACACATGACGTTGAAAAGAACACAAGATTTACTTGATGGAAAACTACAAGAAAATGCCATAGCCGCTGATGAAGAAGAGAAGAATGAAGAGGAATCAAATATTGCTCACACAGAAAATCTAATTGATGAAGACTACCTCTATTAGATGACTTTCTAGTGGAGGATAGAGGCTGGAGGACAACCAACGTTTTTTGCAAGCAGTTAGTGACATGGCTGCACAACAGAGTAGTGGTGAATAAAGTGCGTGGAACCATAGAAAGTTGAGACTAGAATCTAGCAACAACGGAAACCAGTTATGCTGTTTAAAGTCGAGTGGCAATGATCACATGTAGAGGCTACAGGAGGTGATGAGAACTTAGTCCTTGTTTTTTATGTTTCATGTTTTTAGTTTGGTGTGTTATTGAAAATAAGAAAAAAAGTGTATTCTTGTTCACATTTGTAATAAGTGAGCATGATTCTAATGTAATCACTTGATGGAAAAACATAGTAGAAAAATAAAGCACAATTGTATTGCAACATCATGATACTTAAAGAGGATGGGCAAATGTGTTTGTCCTTGGCTATTATTGCCTTTAATTTAACTTTCCTTGGCTATTGATGAATCGTAACACATGATGATCTACATACAACACAAATCCTTTTGGCAACAAATCGTGCCTCCACTTCTTAAGCACTTGCTCAATGGAATTAAACATTTGGTCATAAACTGAGTATCTCTTGTTTGTGTTGTTTAAATTTTCACTAAAGTAAGCTACAAGTCTACCTTCTTGACTTAGTACCGTGCTAGTTGTTGCTCTGCTTGTGTCACAATCTACTTGAAAGACATTGGTCGAAATTTGGCAATGCCAAAACTGGTTGTTTAGTTACTTCACTTGGCTTCCTTGGTTCAAACAAAATCCTTGTGATCCCCTCTCACATCACCTTCGTGATTACCGTGCATATTCGATTGAAATTCCTATTGAACTTCCTATGAAAGCTCGCAAGGCCATTAAAACTTCATGCCTCAAACATGTTTCTTGACAATGACCACTCAACTATAGAACACACTTTCATTGTGTTCGTCTTCAATCCTTCTTGGGATATCACGAATCTCAAGCACCCTAACTCCTTCACCAAGTTGCACTTTTTCACATTGATAAGAAACTTCTCCCTTTGGAAACATCTTAAGACCTTCCTCAGATGCGCTAGGTGTTGTTCCTTTGTTTTGCTAAACACCAAAATGTAATCTAGATACACCATGAAAATCTTTCTTAGAAATGGCTTCAACACCTTGTTCATGAGCCATATAACACTTTCTTCGTTTTTAAATGCAGCTTTCCATTCATCTCCATCCCTTATGTAATTTGATGAATTCCACTCTTCATGTGTATCTTTGTGAAATACTACTTCCCACTCAAGCCATCCATCAAATTGTCCATTCGTGGCAATTGGAACCTACAATTGATAGTTATTTTGTTATGCTCTCTCCTCCCTCCCTTATTCAGTGCCATTCTGCTCCCTTATTCAATGGTGATACTGTATGCACTTCACATGGAAGCTCTTCTTTGTTTGTGCCGACACTCTTGTCTTGTGCTGACTTAGGCATGAGCATGTAACATGCCTTCTCTATCCCACTTATCAGGAATTTCTTTCATGTCACTATCAATACACGCACATAAATACAACTATGCACTTTATCTTCCTATCCTTCAAAGGAGTCAAATTAAACTTCTTTACATCTTTCTCCAAGTGATAAATATTTGTCTTTTCGTCATGTATGGCCTTATAATATTGCCCATGATCTCCCCAACAACACATGACAAACATCCATCAACATGATATCACGTTACATTTCATCCTGGTAAGCAGCTGTCTGAAATTTCAGTAGGATTTGCTCATTTACTAGGATTTGATGGCCCTTCTCCAACCGACAGTGTATGGGTTAGATGCGTAATTTTTTTCAAACCAAACTTTTCAACCGTTTCACAGGAAACCAAGTTGTTCGTCTTGCCACAACCCGCAATCACCTGACAACAGCTACCTCCTGATTTGTAAATTGTTCGGAAGAGATTCTTTCTCTGCCTTGGCTCCTCATTTCCTTTGTTGGCTTCAACACCATCGTCTACATCATAAAAGCTTATTTGCAGTTTGACTCCTTCGAGTATTACATAGATCTTACTCACTCCTCATCTTTGCACGCCACATGTGCACTTGCTTTTGACCTTCTGCTTCCCTCGTTTTGCGTTTGGGGACACTTGTAAGCCATATATTTAGGTTGTTTGCATTTGAAACATGTTTCAGGGAATTCTCTTACCCTTTTTCTACCAAATCTTCCCTAACCTCTGGATGGGTAAGATCCACTTCCGCGCACAAATCCCTATTCTTGTGTTTGTGCATTGCTTTGCATTATCACGTTACATTTCATCCTGGTAAGCACCTATCTGAAATTTCAGTAGAATTTGCTCATTTACCGGGATTTGATGGCCCTTCTCCAACCACGACATTGTATGGGTTAGATGCGTAATTTTCTTCAAACCAAACTTTTCCACCGTTTGACAGGAAACCAAGTTGTTCGTGTTGCCACAACCCGCAATCACGGTACAACACTTA
Organism: Taxus chinensis; assembly: GCA_019776745.2. Taxonomy (NCBI): domain Eukaryota; kingdom Viridiplantae; phylum Streptophyta; class Pinopsida; order Cupressales; family Taxaceae; genus Taxus; species Taxus chinensis. The sequence continues at coordinate 161,925,452 of CM034149.1, forward strand.
CCCCCTGATTTGTAAATTGTTCGAAAGAGATTCTTTCTTTGCCTTGGCTTCTCATTTCCTTTGTTGGCTTCAACACCATTGTCTACATCATAAAAGCTTCTTTGCAGTTTGACTCCTTCAAATATTGCATAGATCTAACTCACTCCTCATCTTTGCACGCCACATGTGCACTTGCTTTTGACCTTCTGCTTCCCTCATTTTGCGTTTGAGGACACTCGTAAGCCATATATTCAGTGTTTGCATTTGAAACATGTTTTAGGGAATTCTCTTACCCTTTACCAAATCTTCCATAGGGTCTGGATGGGTAAGATCCACTTCCTCGCACAAATCCCTATTCCTGTGTTTGTGCATTGCTTTGCACAATGCAATTCTCTCCTTGTTTCGATTGGCCTCATCCAATATTGCTCCTTCCACATGCATATTCGCCTCTTCCCTGAGTAATGTTTTGTTGTTTGTATAACAACTTTTTGTCGCCTCGTAGCGCGAGTTGATGTGTGTTTTTACCCTTTTTAGGTTTGATTAGGGTATTTACACTATAATCAAACAAGGAATGAAATAGGAGCTACAAGGGTTCATTTTGACTAATTAACTTCCAACATTAACAATTCAATATCATAATAACGGATTAATACTTGCAACAAATGTACATGATGCAATATAAACTCACAACTACATGGCATTGAGTGCACTTAGCTGATTACAAATGATTCTGGGCAATTCTGGGTGATATAGAATAATGAAACAAGGGTGTTTGGACCTGAGAGTGCTTCGGGATTGGAATTGTGACTTGAAAATGCTCCAAGGTTGGGCCGTACAATAGGGGGATGAATGTCTATATGGTCTTGACCTCTTTTGTACGATATTGACCCTGCTTAGAAGTGGGATCTGTAACTTTTTGGATTTGTCGCTTGTTTGAATCTCTTTGTCATTCTCTGTCAGTCAGTGTCGATCACACTACGAGGGCCTCTGAATGCTTTGCTCAATCTTTCAAACCCTAACCAATGATGAGAGCTATTGTAAAACAAACATTAGCTGGGTTGTGGGCACCCCCGTGCATCGCCGACGTTGGCACTACTCCGAAGAGGCCTCAAACCACATGTTCTCCACCCAACATGTGATATCTAGCTATAGTGCAATTATATTTGACATCCTTCCTTTGACAAAGCTTGACTTGAGTTTCTCTCTTGCAAATCTACTTGAGTGAGTGACTTTGAGTGCTTACAAATGTGGGAAGCAGTCCCCTAGACCTAGTGGGAAGCTTAAGACCTGTAGATAGTGCTTCCCTAATGAATGTGCAAAGACATTTTCAGAGTATAGGGAGCTTTGGGTGCCTTTTGTGCTTAGATTTTGCAATAGGAGTTCATAAGAGTGCTAGGTTCTAAATGAGGTGAGTTTCACTTGCTTATGTATGCTTCTGAAGGTGATTTAAGTTACAAAGGCCGATTGAGGAGGAATAAGTGACCCAAAGAATAATGTGCAATTGAAAGTTTGAGACAAAAGTGAACAAGGTCAAAACCGTACACTAGGGTCAGGACCGTACACACGTTCCTACCCCTACTGTATGTTTTTTACCTAGGAGGGATAGTCTGATGTGTGAAGTTTGGAAGCTGACAAGTGGAGTTTCTAAATGGTTTTCGTGCATTCAATTCTCAGAAATGGTCGACTAATGAGTGTGTAAGATCAAACAAGCTAGACAAGAGACCTAGAGATATATGGATGAGAATGGGTAAAGTGCACTTGTTTGAGCAAGAGAGCAATGTCAAGACTAGCAATGTCAAAAAGTAGAATTACCAAATTTGAGTGTCTACGATGGGCTTCCTCCACTGTTTGTGCCATTCTTAGATTTTCTGGGATACCAAACCTTAACCCATTCAAGCATCTTTCAATCTTCTCTTAGCCGACTTCACTACGACCAAATCTAATGGCGATTCTATAAAATTCCTCTGTATGTTTGTTAACACTTGGCTCTTTTTGCCTTAGATTCTACAATCTTATGAACAAATACATTTGATAGCCACTAGGCAAAAATTTATTCTTCATCTTGGCGACCATTCTATCCACTTCACTATTTTCTCCTTTCCTCTTCTTCTTTTGTTTTGGACCTCCTTTTCCACCACAATGCCACATGACTCTTTCGCTTGGTTTTTGCAATCTTCACTTTCTGTGGGTCACTTACATCTTTAAACTTGAAGTGACACTTACGTTCCTCTGTAGTGTCACTATGGTCTTATGTCAGAAAATACCCTTTTTACAATTTGTTCTACCACTTTCAATTTGGTCCACACACTTCTCAGCTCGTTCAAAACTTCATCAAGTACTCCAACCACAACTACATGACACCATCTCTGCCTGTTGCTCTCTTTGAAAGCATTTTGGTTTTCTTGGTCACACAAACGCTATTGGTGTAGGCTTTCCACTCATAATCTTGTGTAGGTCACCACCTACACAAGTGTTCTACTCCCAGAGCTGTAACTTATGATTTTGTACCAGATGAAGTGACATGGACGGGGTTCCTAGTTAAAGAAATCCCTAACCTTGCAAATAATGTAATACGCAAACACATGCATAGATTAACACTATATTAATGAATCCATTGGGCCACCTACACATTCTACGTTAGCCACATGTTACACATCTCTTCGTTACTAATACAAAGGAGACTCTCAAAAATCCATTACTCTCTCTCTAATCTGGCGGATCTCTTCAAAGTCTCTCCAAAGTTTCCACCCTCAGACTCTTGAATCCGACAAAGCTTCCTTGATGTCTTCCAAATTACTCAAATGTGTGCCCAAGACATCCTTATATAGGGTTCTTGAAGTGCTACTTGTGGATTTTGATCCATGTAGTCACTTGTGTGTTGACGTGTCTCCCAGACTCATCTCCTAGGTTTCTGGAGGCAAATTTGGAATTCCATGGTCAACCTACTCTTTTGTCGCAAATACTATGCTAATCTTTTGCACCGTTGAGTATTTTATTGTTTTGCGTGATTGGCCATTTGGGGATTCTCAGTGATAAACTTTCCCCTTTGTGTCGAGAAAGTTGTGTGCAAGTTTTGCACTAACTTCACGCCTTCCGAAAGTGTTGACCTTGTCTTGGTTGATTTTCATCTAGAAAGCTCCTTGGTCATTTGTGTGCTGCTTGTAATGCTTCAATTTTCTGCCCCAAGTTTTGCATCCTGCGCGTCGCTTGTTAATGCCAAACTTCTGTGCCTTGCTTACGCATCCTATGCACACTTCCACTTTCGGTGCAAAGATGCCTTGTGTATGCCATGCCTTGATCAAAACTGCAAAATTTGACTTCCAACTTTGGCACGTCCTTAACCTTGTGTAAGTGAGTTCATGCGCCTCATTAAGTTGCCCATGATTGATGTACACACTGGGAGTTTGACTATTTGAAACATTTGGCTTCTTTTTGGTTAGTGCAAGATTGCCAATTTGCCTGTGATGCTTTTGTATTAGATACCAAAGCAACAATCAATTAGTAGACCTCGAACAAGTGAGCAACAAGTTCAAAAAGCTAATCTCACATCTACAAGACTATGCTTGCCACGATCCCTTAGCACACAACCAAAAAAATGCTTATAAAATGGTCACATGTTTAAAGCTAATATTCAAATAAAAGATCATACTATTCAAAGAGGTAGAGTAGAAAAGAATGCCTTTGAAAATGATGATGATGTGGATGGTGGCAATGACGTATGTTTCCTAGACTCATGGGAACGTAGGCATCCTAATCTTGGTTTAGATGACACGTGCTTCACAACATATAGAATATGATGATGATTCCGTTGAATATGAGTATATCATCAGTTAGTTTATTTAGTTAATCACATGTTTGCAAATTGAGCCTTCTCTACTTAATATGCATAGTTTCCTTGCGTTACATTTATTCTTCTTGTACATAGTTTCCTTTCGTTCCATGAATTCTTCTTGTACGTAGATTCTTTTTGTTCCATTATTCCTCTATATACATAGTTTTCTTTTGTTTCATCATCTCTCTTGTTTCATAGTTTTTTGTGTGGGCCCTTTGGCCCCTTATTTGGGTTTCCTAGGGTTTTGGGCCCTTATTTGTCAGATTTTCGTAGTTGTGTGTGAGCATGTGCTCCAATAAGGTCCTAATTTGAATTCAATAAATCTATTAAAACATAGGTGTGTTAGTGCATTTAGATTAAGAAGACAATGAAGAAATCATTCATTTACAAGAGCATCCCGTACCAAAAGCAGTTACAAATATTTAGGAAATATGAAGAGCATCTAGTATGTGTCTGTTGCATTGATTAAGTCATTGAAAGTGACAAGGGTTTTGTATTTGCATTACATTGGACTGCTTGTTGACTTGCATTATAGTTGCTGTGCTGGAGTCAAAGAATTTTTCTCAATAAGGGGCCTAGTATAACAAATGCACCTCCAAATATCCCCCCTTTCTTTACTGCATTTTTGCAAAGTGTTGCTACCACTTTAGGGTTCCAAGAATATTTGTTTCCTAAAGATCTGCTCAGAATTCCGGTAAAGAAAGTGAAGGTTTCAAAGCCCCGAAGCAAAAGAATAGAGTTGTGCAATTAGATTCACTATATTTGATAGTTGCGAAAACCACATTGTTATGGTATCGTCTAAGAAGCAAAACGGTTCTCTCTTCATACTGATTTTTCTAGGTCTTGTTCGCTTTGTTGTCTAGATCTGCGCTACGTTGTCTCAGGTCTGTTTGTGATGACGGTCTCCAGAACTGTGACAAATCAGATATTCCTCTAAAACCTCCTCTTTTCAACTGTTCATACTTCTGGAATATTCTTTAATGCAATTAGATTTGATTCTACTGATTTATCTGTTTAGATCTGAATCGTAATAGATGTATTGCATTGTTCATGCAAAATCACTTTCCTCATCTACAGTAAGAATGTTACAATGCATGATATCATAGATCTATGGCATTGAAATTACTCTTAAGTCTTTAAATGCTCTATGCTATTAGCAGGATGTGGGTCTGTAATTTTATTGTTTATCCTCATTACCTTGCGTGCTCTTATCGAGACAGCAATCACTTTTCTCTGAATTCCTTTGTTTTCTTTCAAAACCCAGTTTTATGATGTATATGAATCAATACAGATATTTTTCCTTTTTTGGGTGTGTTGATTCTAAAAACGACCCATCTTTCTCCAATTATGCAAGACCTAACGATAGGAGGATGTAGGACTATAATTTTATAGTCTACCCTTCATACTTTTACCTTGCATGCTTTTATAGATTGAGCAGTCAGTTTTCAACATCTAAATGGTTTCTTTGCACAAAATTCCTTTGTTTTCTTTCAAAACCCAAGCTTATGATGCATATGAATCAATATAAATTTTCTTTCAGTTTCCTTTTCAGCAGTGATTTTAAGTGAAATCCATCTTTATCCAATTATGTAATTCCTAATGATATCTCATTTGGTGTACTTTGGTCATAGATTGTTGTAGAAATGAGCAGTGTACCTCGTTGATGAGGGGATTAGAGTTGAGTAGTCCTTGGTTAAAGAGTTCAGTGTTGGAAGTTGTATTTTTTTGTAGAGAATTGAGATTTCCCCTTAGTGAAATCATTGTGCTTAGAATTATCATACACAACTATGTGTTGTTTAGAGTTGGCTTCTTTTACTGACTCAGCACCCATTGTGTTGGCCTTTGATTTGTATGCCCCTTTGGGCCCATTCTCCAGCCCGAGTTGGCTCTGATTTATGCCCCTTGGGGCCTACTTGGTCTATGATCAGTGTACCTTATAGCTGATGGATACCTAATTGTTGATATTCTATGAAGTTATTTCTCTTCAGAGGCAACTCATTTTGGGGCTCATTGCATCTCACTATGTATATTATGGACCTTTTGATGGAATAGGGATGGTGCTTGCCTTGCGTTCTATATTATTTTTTCTTGATGGATTGATTATGCTTGTAGTTACCAATAAATCTATTATGTGCATGTAGATACCTTGATAGGTGTTGCAATCTTTACTAACTCAATAGAGTAGTGGGGTGACCAAAGGAATGGAATTTATACTCATTGGTCAAACATAACAACTTGAATGACTATTCAACCATGATAAAGGAATAGCAATAAGATTAATGGAGTGATAGGGTGATTCTTTGTGTTATTGAGACTTAGGATATTGGGTCTTCACAATATGGAGGAGAAAGTAGGACACTTAAGCTATTAGTGGCAGAAGATAGGTACCTTTAGTAGCGGCTTTGTTATGGGTATTACTATTCGCCATGTAGTGTGTGTTGGTGCATCACTTGACATCAGAAATTTTGAAGTTGAGTTTTAGATGAGCCCTAGCTTATTAGGTTTTAGTTGGCCAGATTTGGGGAGTTCTTTTAGGAAAAGAATATCCCTGACTTCTAGTTGATCCAAAATTAATGCAACAACTTCATTAAAATGGTGGCAATATATTCTAGTTAGGAGCTTTGGCATTCTGTGACTTACTTCAAGTATGTTAATTATTCTAGGGTGTGGAGTTTGTACACTTCCAAATTGCAAACATGAAAGTGATCTCAAACATTTATAGCAGGATTTTAATATGTTATAGCATATGAAATGTTTGTAATAGTTTAGCAATTTTCATGTGTGTGCATGTGGGCTTTGAGTGAGGTAATTTTTATGTTAAGGGAACCAAGTTTAGAAAGGCTTGTATTTGGATATGAGACGAGCAACACTAAGACTTAAATTTTGGATTTTGGTGTTTAGTGGATTGATATAAAGGACACAATGGTTTAAAAATTGGATTTTGGTTTTGGTGGATTGATACCAAATATATGAGGCTTCCGATTTCGGATTGTGTTTGATAAATTGAGAACCACACTAAGCCTCCAGGTTTTTGCAATCAAGAATGCTAGGCTTTCAAATTTGAGTTTTAATGCTTCGTGTTCAAGGGTTGATGACTAAGGTCACTAGGGATCCAGTTTTGGAATTTTATTTTTCGTGAATTGAGACCAACTACACTTGGTCTCCACTTTTATAAGTGGGTTGAGATAAGCAAAATGGTGCCTCCAAATTTGGGTCGGTATTTAGTGGATTGAAATTGAAAATATTAGGGCCAATACTGACATCAAACTTGGCTGATGGTTTCCAAGTCTGCAGTGTGTATCTTCAGTGCCTTTATTCTGAAAATAGATGAATTAATAACTGTGTGGCATGCTGCATGCCTCAAGTCCCTAGCTTTACAATGGGGAGGGTACAAAGGTCCCGTAGGTATTTCGTTGATAGATTAACTCTTTAAGATTCTCTCTCCATCTTCTTCAGGTAGGACTGTAATGCTAGCTATAGTTATACTCAATGCTTTTGTCACTAACATATTTTAAAACTAAATCAGTCCGTAATTATTGAAGACAAATTATTTCCTTGAAGTTGGTGTCCAATTTCTTTTTTGCAAAATCAACTTTTTTGACTCTCACTACATTATCCATTATCAGCATTGATATTAGAGATTGAAGGCAAAGAAGTTGCAGTGCCTACTTAAGAGAATCAGGTAATCTATCTTCACTTCTCGTCTTTCCCTTTTCAGCTTAATTCCTTGTCATGTTGTTTTACAACCCCTAGCGAGCTCTTGTTGGCATTAAATATTATTGTGAGTGGAAACAACCTCATGGCCACTTTCAATTTCAACTCGCATAAGTTCATAATTTGTGTAATAAATTTAATTTTTTTGCACTCCGTTTATCAGGTTATGCCTATTTTTCATCAGTTGGCTAGAGGTCCACTTAAACATGATTTGTGAGATTATTGCATCCTCGCACAAATCATATTTGGTACGAGATCCAACTAATGCGGTGAAGAGGCAGGGTGATCACAGTTAGTGTAGGCAGAGATGTAGCAGATGAGGTGAAGTGATTTTTGTCTGAAACTGGGACCATTTGTTGCAAAACCACACAAATTCCAGTCAACATAGATATGAGGTAAACAATTGACCTGAAGTGCCTTGCTCGGGACTCGGAATATATCATTTTACTTGGAAATGTATATCCACACGAAAAGGCCAAATAGGGGTCATTGGTGAGGCACTTACTTTCATTTTACATTATTACTCATCAGCCTTTTTTGAGTGGAAAAGTGGCAATGTTGTGAAGAAGCATCACTATAAGAGACTTAGAACCCTCACCTATTAACTGATGAGATCCACCATTAAGTCTTCATATTCCTTAGGTGGAAATGATTTAAAATGGGGAATGAAGAGTTGAAAATCTCATGTTCCTTAGCTGGATATGGATTAAAAAGGGGAATTGCTTGAAAAACCATTGGCTGCTAGAGGTTTGATGAAAATAAAGATATTGAGAAGATTTGGCAAGAACCTACTGCAAAGACAACTTTTCTATAAACCCGAAAGCTCCCTCTAAAGCTCCCTCTAAACCCGAAAGCTCCTTTTTAAGCCTTCCTCCTCAAGAAAGAACGAGGACAGGTATATACTCTGTCTTTGTTCGCCGCATCCATTAATAACCGTATAAATAAAGGAACAATTCTCTACGAACGGTCTGATTCTCTCATCCACCACACAATTGTTTGACATCATGTACAGATCCACAGGAAACACTCCATATAAGAAAAAGCTGGGCAACTATCTCTGAAACTCTCTCTCAATCCATCACTAGAAAAAGCTACCTTTACCATTCCGAGGAACAGCAACAGCAACAGGAGTTAGTATCTATCTTGTAGCTATTGAGGAACAACAACAGCAACAAGGCAGAACCGACTGTCTGGTTTTCGAGAGGATTACCAGTCATGAGGGCAGAAAAGACTGTCACGATTTAATCCAGTCACGAATGTAATTAATTCCTGCTGTCTCACAGTCTAATCAGACAGGATCACGTGGAAGCTTTTGGCAGATAGGGACAGAGGATCAGGAACAGCAACAGTGGATCAGAGGATCAGCAACAGCACAGACTGGGAAAGCCAGCTAACCATTTGACACAATGCCAGTCTTCAAACTTACAGAAATTATATACAGCATTGGATAGTATACAGTGTCAGAACTCAGTGGACAGTCTACAGTGGATAGCCTAGAGTGTCTACTAACTATTTGGCAAAATGCCCAGCATCAAAATCTCAGAAATTACACACAGCATTGGATAGTCTACAGTGTCCACTAACTATTTGACGAAATGCCCAGCAGTAAAATCACAGAATTTACACTCAACACTGGATAGCCTCCAATGTTTGTTTGATGAATTGCTCTTTTAGAAGCTCTCAAGTATTGTCTTTCTATGCAATGGAAACCAACCAAACTAACCAAACAAAGATTGATGGAGCCACTGAGTGGTTGGAAATGAATCAATTGGGTCAAGTAAAAATTGCAGCCTTAGATAAGAGCAGGAAATGGATATGGGTGAATGCCAAGCAATATCATGGCATTTTTAAGGCGTAGGGTTTCCCGTTTAAAATGGCTACAAACAAGAAGAAAGAAATCTCAACAAGAAAGAGAGAAATCTCAACAAGAGAAAGACTTCTCATGCTCAAAAAGGTCAAAATCCAACAGATCAGCAATAAGGCACTCAAGTTCGAACTGCCCAAGCTACAAGACAGCAAAACAAAGGAAGACACAAGCAACTACAGTCCCATTTCTACGCCACTCCCCTGGTCTGCACCCTTGCTTGTATAAGGGCTCCTATATGTCAAAAACAGAGTTGAGTATTTGGAAAAAATGGAAGGCGAAAAGAACTGCAAGCTGCAAGAAAGTATATTAGTTAACCAATTTTTAGCAGAAGATAACAAAGTATTAAAAGCGCAGATGGCAGTGTTACAAGAAGCTCTAACAGTAGGAAAACGAGAATGGCAGAACATGAAATAAGAATTGCAAAATATACAGGATTCAATTAAAGCGAATACTGTCACACTACATTCAAAGATAGCAGAAGCAAGGACAGAAACGCTTCACCAGGGGTATACTCAGAATTGGATGGTAATAGAAAATGACAAAGAGAACAGGCCAAAAGAAACCAAATCATGGGCCCAAGCAGTCAAAGGCACATCAGACAAAAGTAAAAATGCAGGTCAAAGCAAGGAACAAGAAAGGGAAGACAAAGAAAGACAGGAAAGAGCAACAAACATAATTATCAGAGGGGTAAAAGAATATGGCAAGAATGAAAATACCTTCAATATTACAACCAATTTCCTAAGAGACAAAATACAATGGAAAGGTCGAATATATCAAGCACGGAGGATTGGAAAGATGACGGAAGGGAACTAGCGGCCTATTAAAGTTCACTTGGCAAAAATAGAAGACAAACAACAAATTTTAAGCAAGAAGGGACTTTTGAAAGGTTCACACTTCTTTATAGAGGAGGATTTAACACCAATGCAAGTTGAAGAGACAAGGCAAGAATTGATCAAAGTAAGAGCAACAAGAGATGAAGGTAAAAGAGCATGGTTATATAAAGGAAAAGCTGTCATTGCCAATTTCATGCCTCTAAACACAACAACTAAGCAAGGTAACAACAACGGAAGACCACAAGAACATATGAATACAGCGAATGCAATCAGACAAGTGTGGGTTGAGAAGCAGAAAGGCTCTGCTGTGAGTCATCATCAACAACAAGATAAATAGCAAACACAACTCCCCCCTCACCAAGCATGTTTAAAACTGGTATGTTGGAATTGTAGAGGATATCCTTGGAGGAGGGGACCGGGCCTAGAACTGGTTGCAAAAGGAAGAGACGTGATATGCCTCACAGAAACTCACGAACATGATGGTTGTAAGACTCCTTTTGATGGCTATACGAAGTTCACGGTTTGGAACAATACAGTGGGTAAGGGAAAAGGTTATGGTGGCATATTGGTGTTAATAAAAGTAGTAGAGGGTAGACAAATCCAATTGGTAAGAAGACAAATAAACAGTATATATGGTTCAAAATATCAGAAAATGGGAGACACTTAAGAATTGCAGCTTGTTATTTTCCACCACAAGGCTAAAAAATCTACAAGAAAAATGGGTTAAATGGCAAGGATCCATATGCAGCTCTAAAAAATGATATAGCTGTGTACTCTCAACTCGGAGAAGTTCTTCTTTTGGGTGATTTCAATGCTAGGACAACGAATGAACAATCTAACATTTTATGCAAAAAGGAGGATAACAATCCCATATGGCTCACCGAAGAAGAAACTCATCCATGGAGCAGATGTTTAGAAGACTACAAGGACACCAATCATTTTGGCGAAGAGTTAATTAATGTCTGCGGTATGTTTGATTTGATTATTTACAATGGAGTAAATAGATGGAAAAAATTTGGAAAATTTACATGCAAAACTTACAATGGGGCAAGTGTTGTTGACTATGTCATTTGTTCTCAAAGCATGATCGATAAAATAACCAATGTTTGGGTTGAGGAACCCATGCATGATCTGAAATCAGACCACAATTCAGTTGGCACAGTGATATCTTGGGGATCACAAAATCAATATACAGATAAAAGGCATTCTAGTCACCAATCTCCAACAAAGGGAAGAATTCTCATCACACAGGAAAATCGGGTCACATTCAAGGAAAATTTAGAACGGCTAATGCAGACAAAAAGAGTCAATGAACAGAACATCAAAAGTTATGAGTTGACAAACATTATTCAAGAAGCTCTTGGGAATTGCAAGAGGTCCAAAAACAAGAGGCAAAAATCAAATGATTTCCCAACAAATAAGTGGTTTGATGAGGAATGCAAAGTTGCAAGGAAAACTCTTAAAATTTCAGCGAAAGAGAAAACAAACATAAAGACATACAGACAGATTATTAAGAAAAATAAGGATGAGTTCATGGCAAATAGGAGAGAAGAACTCATATATCTAGGGAAAAATACACCGAAGTTATTTTGGAGAGAACTCCAGAAAAGAAACAAGCAAACAATAAATAACATTACAGCGACTCAATGGCTAGAATATGCAAAAACTTTGTACGAGCAAGAGCAAGAGGTTAAGGCTCCACCTCTAGTGTACACCACAACAAGTCTTTTCACGTTACAGGAAGTCAAAACAGGCATCCAAAAGTTATGTGCAGGTAAGGCCAAGGACTTAGATGAGCTACATGCAGAATACCTAAAATGGGGATCAGATATTCTTGATCCTCACATTTTGAATATATTCAACAACATCATTCAATGTTGTTTCCCAAATGATTGGACCACTAGTATGGCAATACCTCTTTTTAAGAGCGGAGATGTTGACAACCCAACCAATTACAGGACCATCATGATCAATCCCCTATTTGCAAAGTTAGTTGGTAGCATGGGTTGAACACAAAATCAGCAAGTGGGCAGAAGACAATGAGAAGAGAGCAAAAGGGCAAGTTGGTTTCAGACCTAAGTACTCCACCCTAGATCATGGTGTTACACTAAGACATATCATTGAAAAAGCATGGGAGGAAAAGACATAAATTTTCTGTTGTTTTGTTGACTTTAGGAAAGCTTTTGACACGGTCCCTAGGGATAAGTTATGGTGTAGAATGCAAGAGCTTGGTATACCATTGCAGTTTCGAGCAGCGGTTCATAGACTTTATGAAAGGGTGCGTATTAAAATCAGAACCAAAACAGGCATTTCAGAGAGCTTTAGGAGCGACATTGGTGTTAAGCAGGGTTGTCCTCTATCACCCACACTCTTTGGCTTATATATAGACCAGCTGGAAGAATTGTTAAATATGGAGGGTGGTGAAGGTATCCGGTTGGGTGAGTATGTTATAAGGCTTCTTCTATATGCTGATGACCTTATATTGATTGCTACGTCGGCTCAAGGTTTACAAAAACAATTGCTCACTCTTGAAGCCTTTTGCAAAAAAATAGGTATGCAAGTTAATATCAACAAAACCAAGATTATGGTCTTTAGCAATAGAAGGAAAAGAAATCAACAACCATTTTTCTTTGAGGGTAGTACTCTAGAAGAAGTAACTGACTACAAATATTTGGGGATTGACTTCAACAACAAGCTTACTTGGGAGACTTGCAGAAAAAAGAGGACGACAGGAGGGTGGAAAGCTCTTTATGCTTTACAAAACAATTGCAGAGAAGCAGAGTTATGGGACTGGAAAACTACCCAAACACTTTTTGAAATATTAGTTATTCCTGTTGTTCTTTATGGGTGTGAAATATGGGCCAGCAGCATACCATTATCAAAATGGAAGCAAATTGAGAGAATTCAAAAGCATATGATTACCACCAAATTTAAGTTGAAAGTCTCGGTCCCTTATGAGATTCTTTTAGCTGAAACAGGTGCAGTTCCAATTGAAGCCATTGCTATGATTCGACTTCTCAGATACCTCAACAAAATTGAACAGATGACAACAAATAGGTGGCCCAAACTTGTCTTCAAAGAGCCACTAGGCAGGAGGAAGAGGTCATGGATGAACCAAAACATCAAGTGGATGAAGAAATGGAATATTGAATGGCATACATGGCCCCAAGGCAATAAAGAAATACACGCATTTGTTATTGATAAGGTCCGCAAAACTTTGTGGGAAAATAGAGGCAGAAAAAAGAGATTCTATCTTGAAGAATTTAATCCCACTTGCGACCATCAACAAAAGGCATACATCGGGGCCCTCATTCCGTGGAGAGCTAAGATTCTCATAGCTCAACTAAGGACCAACTCCCACCGACTTAGAAGTGAAACAGGTAGATGGAAAAGGCCTAAAGAAAAATGGGAAGAAAGACTTTGTGTCTTTTGTTCAGATGGGGCAGTGGAATCAGAAAAACACTTTATTACAGAATGCAGTGCCTATAATGACATTCGTTCCAGATATGCAATCAATTTCAAGACTTTGCCATTACAGGTCCTGTTTGATGAGGAGCGGATAACTGGAATGGGAGACTTCATCATCAGGATTAACAAAAGAAGATCTGAATTGGTGAACTGTAAAGAAAGTGGTTTTACCGTCTCATAGGCTATTTTTAGCCTCGTGGACGCTAAAAGTTTCTATTTCTATTTCTATTTCTATTTCTATTTTCAAAGTGGATAAATCTAATGAGTACCTTTGGGAAGTTTTTTTTTGCAAAAGAAAAATATAATATGCTAGCTCAATTTACGCTAACACCAACTAATAGCTAACAAGGATTTGCATCAACATAGATTGAGGGTTTTGTGTATGGCTGATATGTGACCAAGGAAAAGTTGAAGATGAGGAACATGTTATAATTTATTTTTCAAATAATGAGAAAGTAAGGCTAAAACACTTCAGGTTTAAGGAACCTACACCATATGTTTAGCTGGCTTGCTAAATGAGGCGGCGGTTACATAAAGAATGTGCCTGGATATAGAAAATTAAATTTAAATTCTAATGATTGGACTTAACAACATTGTTTCTATTTTTGTAGATTGCGGTTAAGTTGTGAGAGTTGTTGTATGGAATATGTAATTTTTTTGCTCTCATATATTCTTTTTTTTAGATAAAGGTAAAAATAGGGTTTTGCCAGGGACATTACCTTGTTACAAAAAAAGGATCTAGCATCCGGATATAGCAATAAATAATACAAGGAACCAAAACAAAACAAAATCTAAAACAACTGGTGGAAACAACACAAAACCAACCCAATTACAGTCCAATTACAGCCCAAGTGTTGCCAAAAACCAGTTATAAACCAACCTAAATATAGTAAAACATGACATTGATCAGTTCTGATTGTGCACTTGACTGGAGAGCTGTAGAAGGTCCTTAATATATTGATCTCTCTTCTCAATTTCCCTTTTCCTCTCATTCTCTTTGATGCTGCCTTTGTTACCCTTGTTGAGCTCATTCACAATAGCCCTTAAGAGGCCAGTTTGGAGGGTAAAACCATAGTTCAAAAAATTGTAAATCGGGATTAATCAGCAGGCCAAATTTTGAATCGAAAATCGGGAATTGGCAAAAAATCGGCATTAATCGGCAACTTTATCGCTACTTTTAAAAACATTTAAATTCATAAAATATATTTATATTAAATGTAAAAACAATGTTAAATGATGCGAGAAGTGACTTTATAGAATGCCATAGGGCCATATGCATATTTTCGATTAAGTTTTGACCAAAAAAGAGAGTACAAAGTTTGCAAACAAAAATGCTCATAGAGTCATGTCACATGTGACTTTTGAAGTATCTCTATCAAATATCAATAATATTCTATTTCATTATGCATGCTTAAAATAAGTCTGTTGCACTTGCGGTTGCCTCGTGGAAGTGGAAGGTAAATATTCCTCCTCTGCAACACCAACATTGTCATCTACAAACATATCATCTGGATCATCACCAACTTCTAATGTCCCTGATGGTATTGCTTCTTCATTCTCCCTCTCGAAAGCTGCTATCTCCTCTGTAGTAAAGATAGGCTCCGCATCATCAGGCTTAGCAATCTAGTCATCATATGGATCAATGTCAGCCAAGTCGATTGCATCATAACTTTGTGCCCCCTCCACTTGTCTCACACGAAGACGAAGATTGTATCGCACGAGGACAAGGTCATTGAGGCGTTGTGTTGTCAACCTGTTGCGCTTCTTTGTGTGAACAACTTCGAACATGCTCCAATTAGGTTCGCATCTAGAACCACTGCATGGCTAACACAAAATGCGGATGGGTAGCTTTTAAAGATTTGGTGTTTTTGCACCATAATCTTCCCACCACAAATTTGCAAATAAAACACTTTTAATTTTGTAAGTTAACTAAGCTTGAATAAATAAAAGAATTCTAGACTTCTAGTTTCTAGTTTTACGTGTAATGAGACTAAATACAAATGACTCAATTTGTTTTTACCTGGCTGAGAAGTGTTTCTTCTTTTCACACATAGAGCCGAAGAAAAGAGCCTCCCTTTGTAGTTTTGTAAATCTGCAGTTCATCAACAATTGCATCTCTAATATCTTCATTAGATACCATCCTCTCTATGCATGTATTAAGGCCATCCATAACCTCCTCATCAGCCTTAAATGATGGGGAATAGAAAAATTTCGGGTTTAGGTAGTACGCCGTTGCATGTATATGTCAATGAAGTGTCTTGTTCCATTTGCGATCAATTATGTGCCAAATGGGTTCATATTTTCGTTGATTGTACCCATAATATTTAACTATGGCCTCCTTGGCTACATTTATATCCTCATAAAAATAAAACATTGGGTTTCTCTCCCTATCCACCAATTATAGAACTCGAACGAAGGGCTCTAGCACCTAAAATAAAATAACCTATATATTTAAAATTGAAATTAATAAAAAATTATATAACAAATGATAAATAAACAAATATTCAAGTTTAGATTACCTTTATGATTTTTTCCATTTGCTTTGCAAACATATCATCAAAAACGGTCTTTACGACCCTTTCTGCTTCGGTCTTCTTAGCATAGGGAGACTCCAACCATCGCGTTCTCACAAACATCTGTTTAAGGAATGTTAATGAGGTTGCAATGCTCTACAATGTAATGAAGTTTGTGGCAAATCGTGTGACCCCTGATCGAACAAGCTCCTTTCCATTGGTGTGCTCTCTCATCAAGTTTAGCACCCAAGTGTGATTGTAGATGAATTTTGTAATATTTCTTGTGTTCTCAACAACATTTTTCACTCATGAGAGTTTTCCTATGTCCTCCAATAAGAGATCCAAATAATGGGCTGCATAAGGGGTCCAAAAAAGTGTAGGGTGCCTCTCCTCAAGAAGTCTCCCTGCTGCTACATATGCTGCCGCATTGTCAGTCACAACTTGGATGACATTCTCCACACACACCTCTTTCACCACCTCATCTAACATATCACACAAAGTGATTGCAGTTTTCACTTGGTGGGAGGCAACAATTGATTTCAAGAAGACCAACTGCCCACTTGATGCCACTTTCAATGTGCGATTTTTCCCATCTGTCCACCCATCAGACAAAATGGTGCATCCTTTTTTTATCCACACCTTTTTTTGCTCTTCTACAAGAGTTTTGGTATGTGTGATGGAATCCTCCAACAATGGGCCACTCAAATCATGGGGAGTAGGAGCTTTGAACACCTTCTTAGCAACAGTCAATGCAATGACCAAATTCTCCCAATATGGACTTTTTGCCACATTGAAAGGAATGTTGTTGCAGCACCAAAAGTTTGCCACAACTATTCTTGCTTCATTGTGCATTTCTTTATTCCAAACAGTACCTTCAAGTGAAGGTTGTGAACCAGTACTTAGAGGAACAAAAAATATCGCTGAACTACTATTAGTGGATGAACCACGTTCCAGTGTTTGACCTCGTGGAGTTGTGGCATTAGAAGATGCCTCAATGTCAAAACCTTCCCTCGCTTCCCTTCTATTTGCTAGGGCTGTAAGTGCATCAACTTTCCTCTTATTTTCTTCTTTTTTCTCTGCATAAGTTGCAAGGTAAGAAGACAACTCTCGTTGAGCCTCAAGCGGTGCTTGATTGCACACTGTCACTTCATTCCCTGGTATCCGTGCAATGTGGAACTTAATGCGATAAACACCTCCACTCATCTTCATGCCACAATAATTGCATATAACACAAGTGCCCTCTGCTGGTTCACAATGCTTCCAAGAGGGGTCATTTGATTTAGACTTACTACGAGTAGTTGAACCGGAACCGGATCCCGATGCCATTCTACAAAACAAAACAAAAAACAATTGTCTTAGATTTACAAGCCTTAGAGAAATTAAATTGTATGACCGTGACGAAATTAAGAATAAAATTGCTATTGCATGAAAAGAAAAAATTACGAAAAAACTATATTGAAAATGAAGACGTTAGTAAATTATGAATCATGATAATTTCATAGATAATATTTTTAAAATCGTTATACAATATTGATTCTTGAATATACTATTATTAATAATATACAGTATTTAACTATTTATACTTAATAGTTAATAGTATAATACTTAATATTAATATTAATACTTATAGTATTTATTAATATTAATATACAATATACACTATACACTTTATACACTTACAATATTTACTATTTATAATATATATTAATATATATTATACAGTATTAATATTAATATACAATATTAATATTAATACTTAATATACAGTGTTTTTATTTTTATTGTAATAATTTAATATTATTGTATTTTTAGTAAAACTATTACTGTATTTAGTATTTACGATTAATACCTGCTAGGGCACAATGTCACGAACTGTTGGAAATGAGCACGACATTGCCACGAATTGTTGGAAAATGGGCACGAAATGGCCACAAACCTGCCACGAACCTTTCGCGAACTGAACTTGCGTGCCCTCCCATGTCGAATGCCCTCCTACCGACGTCGAACGAACACGGATTGAGTAAATGCAAGTCGCAGTAGAAAAAACGAGTTCGTGGAAAGAGAAAACAGGATAAAAAACAAATCGATTTGGTCTATTTATGTATTTAACTCTGGGCCACATTTTTCCCCACAATTTTCGCCGATTTTAGCCACAATTTTCAACGATTTTGTAGGGTATTTTATCGCAATTAATCGGCGATTTATCGGGATAACAAAAATCGCCGCGATTTTTGAAATAGAGGGTAAAACCATAGTTTGAAAACTCGGTGAGTACTCGCCATTCGTGGCAAAAACCGAATATTCGCCCATAAAACTTGCAGAACTTAACTCGCCGATTTGTGGTGAGTACTTGCCACAACTCAGCGAGTTTGAAGGAAAAACTCGCCACACGTTGTATACACGGAAAAAACACGCAAAATACACGGAAAAAACACGCAAATACACTGAAAAAACACAGTTTTTTGTCTTTTTAAGGCCCTGCACTTGATCATTTTCACTCACACAACCATTTTCACTCACACAACCATTTGAGCTTGCATTGCTTGTGTTGAGTGGATTTTGGAGCGAATTCGAAGAGAGAATTTGGAGAATTGCATTTGGAGGTAGGTTTTTGTTTTTTTAAAAATTCTTTCAAGTTTTTCAAAGTTTGTGTATATTATTATTATACACGGAAAAAACATGCAAAATACACTGAAAAAACACGGTTTTCTGTCTTTTTAAGGCCTTGCACTTGATCATTTCACTCACACAACCATTTGAGCTTGCATTGTTTGTGTTGAGTGGATTTTGGAGTGAATTCGAAGAGAGAATTTGGAGAATTGCATTTGGAGGTAGGTTTTTGTTTTTTTTAAAATTCTTTCAAGATTTTCAAAGTTTGTGTATATTATTTATGTATTATAGATTCCTATTGTAATTCTAAATGCATGTAATTGAAAATCGAATGCTTCTAATTTTTTACACTCATTTACAGCCAGAGTAATGTAATTTATTTTTTTAGGCAAATTCAGTGTAAACTAGTTAAACGTTTATTGTAAATTCATTTTGTATTGTAATCGCCTCATTTTGTAATTCTAAATACACGTAATGTAAAATCGAATGCTTCTAATTTTTTTACACTCATTTGCAGCCACAGGTATGCTTTTTTTAAAAGACAAATTCATTGTAAACTAGTTTAACGTTCATTGTAAATTCATTGTGTATTGTAATCACTCCGTTTTGTAATTCTAAATACATGTAATGTAAAATCATATGCTTGTTAATTTTTTAGTCATTTGCAACTAGAGGTATGTATTTTTAAAATATTTTTTTATGCAAATTTGTTATTCAGTCCAGAAACTTTTTTTTATAAATTTAATTAAGCTTTACGGTTTTCTAATTTTTAAAATGTGCATTGTGTTGCAGATTAGAGGTTAACAATGACATCAGGCTCGGCATCAGGGTTGGCATCAGGGGCATCTGGGCAATCATCACTCACAGGAATCATTCCGCCGAATGCCCGTACCAAAGCATGGAAGTATGGTGTACGTGGAGCAACTGAAAATGAAGTTTTTTGCAATTTCCTGTGGCAAAAAAATGTCTGGAGGCTTCAATCGATTGAAATATCACCTTGCATCTATTGTTCGCCAAGATGTTGTGGTTTGCACCCAAGTGACGGAAGAGGCAAAGCGAAAAATGAGAGTGGAGCTGGCAGAGCTAGAGGAGAAGAAACTAGAGAGGGAAAGGGTGTAGGAAGCCATAACACAAGCTATTAGACTTGGGGCTGCAATGACAAAGGATTTAGAGGATGATGCGGCAACACTTATGGGCTCTACTTGTGGTCCACGCATACGAAGCGGAAGAGCTGAAAGATGTGCATCGTCATCGAGTTTGAGCAAAGGCATACAGAGTTTTTTTGTGGCAAGGAACACTCTTGGAGCACAACCTTCATTAGAAGGTACAACTTGGAACAAAGATGTGCACGAGGAAGCGGATAAAACTTGTGTAAATTTTTGGTACTACAACAACTTGCCATTCAATGTGGCAAAGAGCTCATACTAGGAGTACTTGGTGATAGCGTTGGCAGTTGCAGGGAAAGGGTACAAGGCACCCTCTCGAAAATATTTGAGTGAGAAATTACTTGAGGGTGCAGTTGCAGATGCCACTACCATTCTAGATGAACAAAAGAAACAATGGAAAAAATACGGATGCACCATTCTTTCAGATGGGCGGACGGATGGAAGGAACCGCACCCTCGTTAATTTTTTAGTTGCTTCAAACGGTAAGATGGTGTTTTTGAAGTCCATCAATGTCTCTAACATAATAAAAAATGCAGAGAATTTGAGTGTTATGTTAGAGGAGGTTGTGTACAAAATGTTGTGCAAGTTGTCACAGACAATGCAACAGCATATGTGGCGGGTGGGAGACTACTGCAGGAGAGACATCCATCACTCTTTTGGACTCCTTGTGCAGCTCATTGCTTTGACCTTCTTTTGGAGGACATATGCAAAATTGATTGGGTGAGGCCGGTTGTAGAAGATGCAAGAACCATAACGAAGTACATATACAATCACCCTCGGGTTCTGAGCTTGATGAGAGAACACACAAAGGGGAAAGAGCTTGTTCGAGCTGGTGTCACAAGGTTTGCAACTAACTTCTTGATGTTGCAAAGTATTTCTAGTTTGTTGACACCTTTGAAACAAATGTTTGTGAGTCAAGCATGGCTAGACTCACAATATTCAAAGAAAGCTGACGAAGAGAGGGTTGCAAAGATAGTTTTTGATGATATCTTTGCAAAGAAAGCTATAGAGATCATCAAGGTAATTTCAAACTTCGATTTATATTTCATTCCTTTATTTTAATTTGTTAAATTATAAATATATTGTTTTTCATTTATTTACTTTATTTGTATTGTATGTTTGTAACCTTACATTCTAATTTGTGTGTAGGTGTTAGAGTCGTTGGTGAGGGTTTTACGATTGATTGATGGGGAGCAAAACCCCATGCGGTTTATTTATGAGGCCATAGATAGGGTCAAAGAGTCTATCCAAAACTATTACATGGGGGATATCGTCAGATATGGTCCCTTTTGGGACATTATTGATAAGGTGGAACAATCAACTCCACCAACCTATTCATGAAGTGGGGTACTACCTCAACCCCAAGTATTTCTATTCTGACAGCTTCACAGATGTGAATGGAGAGGTTATGGAGGACCTTTCAACATGTATTGAGAGGATGATACCAAATGTTGAGACGAGGGACCTCATCATTTTAGAGCTGCAGAGTTACAAACATGCTAGGGGGAGGCTCTTTTCTTCGGTGCTAGCTATTCAAGGGAGAACCACACAGTCACCAGGTAATAAAAATTAGAATGTTTACCAAGTTACTTATTAGTTACAGATTTGATTTTATTAATTACTGATAAATTTTTGATTATCTTGTTTGTAGGTTCTTGGTGGGAGGATTGGGGAGGGAATACCCTGCATCTTCAAAAGCTAGCCCTCAGAATTCTATTCTTGTAGTGCTTCTGGATGTGAACGCAACTAGAGTTTGTTTGAGGCCATGCACACAAAGAAGCGCAACAGGTTGAGTCAAAAACGGCTCAACGACTTGGTTTTTGTTCAATACAATCTTTGGCTTTGCACAAGAACAGTGGAGGCCACATCAGAGGAGCTCATTGATTTGGATGAGATAGATCCATCTAGCGAGTGGACTGTGCAAGAAGAAGAAATCTTTGCGTTCACAGGGGACGAGATTGCTTCTTTTGAGAGGGAAGCTATGGAGGGAGAAGCACTAGCAAGACTTCGAGGAGATATTAGATTGGAAGAGATCTTTGGAGGTGATCTCCAACATGCAGTAGAGGAGCCACCAACACCACCATCTAGTTCTAGGATCGAGTCAAAGTCGCAGCCTTCTAGGAGGAACGAGGGGATGCAACCGAGTGTGGGGACTAGTAGAGGCACTAGACCCTCTCCCCAATATTTCTCTAGATTGGGGAAGAGGAAAATGTAATTTATTGTATATTGTAACTTGCATAGATATGAAATTTATGATGATATTTTTCAATGTCAATCATCATAAATTCATATTACTTATTAGCCGGCTGTTGTATTCGCATGATGATGCGATTTTGTATTGTATTTGTATTCAAATCTAATAGAAAACACTTCTCCAACATTTTATAGGATAATTTGATACATTTTGTAGCTATGTGTTTCTTAAAATTTATGTTTTTAAAGAAATTTGAGTATTTTTTAAGTTGCTGAGTATTCCTGAGTATTGGGCGAATATTGCTGAGATTTTGCCGAGTTTTTTTTTGGGGTCTGCCGAGTATTTGCTGAATACGGGTATGCGAACTATGGGTAAAACCATCAACAAGAAGATCACACTTATTCTCAACTTCCTCCAGCTTATCTTTCACCTCTTTCCAGTTTTGATTGTCTTAGAGTTGCTGAGATCCTTGATGTTTCCCCTGATTGCTTTGATGTCCTTTCTCATCCATTTAATAACCTCCTTTTGGTTGACCAACTCATTGTGGATGGAAACATTGGTCTCTTTCTCACTTTTTTTGCCAAGGTTCAACAAACATCTAGCTGCCATATCTCCATCAAGGCCATGTTGGGAGTTATCCTGGGTTGAGCTAGGGCCTTCAACATTCTTACCTTTGTTTGAGCTACTTCTTAGAACCCTTGTCGAACAAATATCCTCCCCATGTCTTTTATTGCTTTTAGGAACAAAGGTGGAGGGAAGAGAGGGAGAGGGGTTCTGCCTAGGGTTTTGATTCATGAAATGCAAATAAATGAGTAGAATAACTATTTGATGAGGGGGATACACCCTTTTACCCCATTGCACTTCCTTTATAGAACTTTCAAGAGACATAAGTATATGAAATGAAAGACTCACCAGACAACCTCTTCTGAAGTGGTTTAACAAAACCAAATGATATGTATTGATTCGATGCGGTCTCCCTTGCATTGTTAGGTACTTGATGATAAGCCTTGCAACTTCATCACATGGGTTGGATAGTGAAGATCAGAGGAAACCCTCAGGGATTTGTTGCAGCTGTTCTCCCTCATCCAAAAATTTTGACTCTTGCTCATCCTAGTTGCATTTGTTTTTGTAAAATTTTATGCCCTGGGTGCTCATCCCTGTGACATGCGAAATGAGACCTTCAGAGATCGGCCACCTCTGTCCCCTGAACTGGACAACACAATCTTTCCAAGCGGAGACGAACTCCAAAGATTCTCTCATATATTCTTTGATTTTCTCATGCCCACTTATAATAATTCATTTCCTTTCATCTCTATGAAAGTGGCTTTCCTTGATTCCTATTTGTAATCTTGTTGGTCTTTTTCATGGAGGGTCACTTGGTAAAAACCATAGTTACCAAAGACTTCGGGATGGCGTGATGGGGTTTTCGGGATGGCAAAAAGTTTCCGAAATTTGGGGACTACGGGGGGACGACTATTAAAATAATACATAAAATTATAAATATTAAAAATATACAAATAAATTTTAAAAATTTATGAATAGTAGTTTGTGACAGTCCAACGTCTACAGTCGGGTTATGGTTAACCAATAAACATTTTGATCTACGCCTTACTGCTTTTATCATCTACACAACCTTTCTCTTCATATAGAATCATACATATAAGCTTTGTAAGTTTGTTAAGTGATTGGAGCTTCCAAAGTGAATTTTAGTTCGATTCATAATTTTAATATTTTAATAGATCCTCATCCTTCCCAAATTTATTTCATTTTCAAGTTTATTCGAGCAGCTAGATTGAGGCCATCCATGCTGAGATTTTGGGAAATTTCAAATTTGTAGAGAAGGTGATCGAGTTGTGCGAAACCTTTCAATGGGCGAAACGATGTGTCAAATTCAAGATAAGCCCCTTGAAATGTCCCAAAAATCAAAATCATCATCTGAAATAACGGTATTAGCTTTATTTTTTAATTTTAAATAGTCAGTTTTTAAAGAGAACAACAAAAAAGAAAGAAAAGACATCAGGGATGTCCCGATGTCCCAAAAAGCTGAAAAAAACAGGGGGACATTTCCGAAACGTCCCCTAATATTCAGGGACATCCCAGAGATGCCCCCCTAAAAATCACTGCTTAGGAAACATGGGGATGGGAGTAGGGGGTGTTTCCTGCCGTCCCCTCTGGGATGTCTGGGCCGTCTGTTTTTTTGGGGGGGGGGACGCGTCCCTGCGTAACACTGGTAAAAACTGTTTAAAACATGTGATTGCAAAATTCTGAATATATTCCCCTATTTTTTGAATTTACTACCACACTTCTTATTCTTGAGACTGCTTTTTACAGTACTGCTCCGAGTTTTACCGATAATACTGTTGTAAAACATGAAAATAAAAACTATGCCCTGTATAAACTCACATGGTTTTTTACCACCTTATCAGGCTGACATATCATAGTCTTTCCTCCCATGCACGGTCACCAAAAGTTCTCTCTTTATCTACGATTGTCTTTTGTTTCCACTCTTTCCGGATTATTAACTTCTGATGATTGGATTGAATTTTTCCTCCGTGTTCTTACTTTCTTCTTTGTTGTCTTTCTCCCTCCTTGGTGAAATGCCCATAATTGTGAGGGCAGTTGCGGTTGAACTCGATAATCCCATAGTCTAGTTTTATGATGAAGATGTAACTTGCAAATTTGAACATGATTGCCTTTGGCAACCCTTACTCATGATCCAAGTCAGCACATGAAAACTTTCCATCTATGGGTTCTGCTCAGTATATAAACTTCTCAGTCCTGTCATTGGCCTCTGGCATCATGATGCAGAACACATTTGAATTTTAGCTCTGGCTCCTTTTTACTTCACCTAAAGTCAATCTAATATCAATACAAAATATTGTTCTATTTTCTGAGTCGCACTGTAAAAATAATGTGGGTATCCAACTTCTCAACATGCAGCTGTCATGATAGTTCTGAATGGTAGAACAAATAAAATACATACAACATTTAGGCCACTCAGTTGAAATGGACGTAACAATCTTAAAAAGGGATGTTTCTTATTTAATAACAGAAATCAACATTCGCATTCAAAAACCATAAGATCAGTCTTTCACATTTTATTATTCCCTTTTTGTCTGCACATAACATATGCTCAAGATCCAGAGTTATCCACCCTAAAATAATAACCCAAAACAATCTTTCTCCAAGCAAGAAATCCTAACTACCGGATAACTATTTTTACTATTTTTAAATAGGTATTAAAAGAATGCATCGCAAAAATCTGCTGAATTATTACATACTGATCTAAATTTGGGGCACTTATCAAGTATTGTCCACCCTTAAACTTTTGCAGAAGGGCTGCCACATCAGCTCCTATCATTATCATTTCTCCTTTGTTTGAAATTTTTAGAACCTCCTGGTTTGTAAAATCCTAAACCTCCTGGGTTAGAGTCAATGGGCATGCTTGTTTTCTTCCGGTTCTTCCATAAATTGAACCATGTCACTTCTTTATTTTGCAAATTTACATTTGCAAGATAATTTTTCTCTTTATCTGCATACCTGCATTGCTCAGCCATATTGATAATGGTTTCCCATGTCACAAGGCACACTGAATTTTATGGAAGAAGTTCAAACTTTTCTGAACTTTATTCTCTCTGAACAATAACTCGAACTTTATCCATTATTTTTACATAGGAAGTTTTTGACATGCTTTTTCTCTAAAAATGTGTTCACACACACACGCACGCACACACGCACACACACACACGCACACACACGCACACACACACACACACACGCACGCACACACACACACACACACCAAGTGAAAGTAGAGGACGGAAAACTTTTTTCCATGGTCTCTTTGACACATTTATGCATTTTTGTTAGAAAATTAAAATGATTAAAAACTTATTTTCGAACTTTAAGAAGTTTTTTTTCTTTGGAATTTATCCACTAGCGAACTTGAACAGAACTTTACCCTTGTCAAACATGAACTCAAACTCTAACCTTCTGACTCAGGTCACAATTGTATATTATTCGCCCTGTAAATCCTTGAATATGATCCTGTATTAGGAACAAAACACCACTCTCTCTTTATCTAGTAAATAATGTTCTGTAGCAAAGGAAGCTCAGCTTCTTGAAAATTTGAATCATATGGGAAGGGACTGAACTGTCAAGAACTGTCTCTGAATCAGAATTTATGTTGACAGACATTTTTCAATTCTGTGCTACCAACGGAGAAGTTTGATTATTCTAATGACCAAATGAAAAACTTCATTTTAGAAAATTAAGGGCAGGCAAGCACTCCATATCCCCCTAGATAACAATTTCAGATAAGCTTGAGCAATGTTACACAATCAAGATGAGAATTTACAGCCTCTACCAGCTTGCTTCATTAATTTCATTTCTTCAATCTCCTGCCTCAATCTTTCCATTGCCAAAACTGCCAAAGTTCCTGATCGCCATGCATTGAAAACAAACAAACATTCCTTAATATTGGTGATGCTGTCCACGTCAGGTTGACTTCAATTAGCCGTTTTTATCCTCATGCGAAACAAAATGTTGACTGCATTCAAAAGTGTCCTTGAAACCTTGTGGCTAATTTTTAAATGCCATGGAAACCACCGCCCATGACGCAACACTTCTTAGGATCTCCCTCCCTTCTAATCATTAGTTCAGATAGGTTAGAAACTTAGGTTAGATCAAGGGTAAGACATTAGAATCACTTCCATAGAACCAAACTTGTATTAGTTAACCCTTAGGAGCATTAAGCTCATAGTTTAGGGCTAGGTTAGATTAGTAATTATTTTAACCAATAGGTTATAGTTTAGGTTAAGACTATTAACCTTAACGAATCTAGTCTAGGTCCCCAAAATAGGACCAATCAGTGTTAGAGTCCATACTGGATAAAACATTCCTATAAAGGATTCTATTTGGCATTAATAAACATAAACATCTTACCTGGCTTAAGGTCCAGGCCTTTCCTGATGTTACGATATCTGTAACCACATTCCATTTATCATGATCAGCCTGAGTTAAACTCCAGGATTGATCATTCAAAACTCAATCAAACCTTGTAACTTTCATAAGGTCAATAAATTTTGTTCATCCTGAATAAAATTAAAACATTCCTTGGATCAATGAAACTGATCCAAGGCTAAGTCATAATGGTGGATAAATCCCTAGATCTCCAGAAATCATGAACTCACGTTCAAGAATGAAAGAAACAAAAGAGTCCAAGCATTTTCCGGCTCATTCAAAGATCTTCAAGAGCAAAGAGGATACAATCCATATCAAGCATGACTTCCCAAAACCAAAGGAAATTTTCCTTATACAGAAGAAATCATTTATCAATACTTGAATGCTCCAGAGAAAGTAACAACAGTTTGGGGTGTTACATTGTAGATGATTGATTTCAGATTTGTTCATAATTTTCATATGTTTCACACTTTTTTATTACATGCCTATTTGTTGACCGCATATTTATTAGTATACACTCTTGACACTAATTTTGTATGATTTTAGAAGACTAAAGTCTATCAGTTGGGATGATTATAAGTTTTAATTTCTTTAGAATCTCATGTAATTTGGTAAAACATTTTAATGCGTGTTGTATATTTCTAAATTTTATTTTGGTATTCAATGTTTATAATATCAAATATGCGATGTATCTTTTGTTTGTTTGAGAAATTTGAATATATAAATTTAATATTTTAGTTTATTTTGCCATTTTCAAGCACTCCCATATTCGAAGTTTGACAAAGACAATTACATAATAAATATTCCAATTATCCAGTATTCAATTCATAAATGTGAGTTTATATGTATATATTTGATAAGATCCTAAATATTAGGATTCAAATCTTATGATCTATCTAACTCCTAAAATATCTTTTAGAGTATATCTCTACGAGTTATCTAAGAATTCATTATATTCTTCACATACTATTAATTAATACATTATATCTTATACTCTTTATATATTAACACACAACATTACTCATAGTGAACACTATTTTGTACCATTCCCCCCTTTAGTGTGCATATGGGAGAAAACAATCATATTCGAAAGAAAAATATATCTAAAAACATTGTTTAGATTAGGTATGACTCTATCACGCTATTTAATAACCCTCATGAAGGCATAGCTCCTGAGTTGAATTTTGTGGGATAGTTCCTAAACCTCTTTCCTTGAAATGTGGAATTCTGAATCTCTAATATGTTTAGAGCTTTTGAACTATTTGGGCAACAATCCATATTGATTTTACCTCAAAATCTTCTTGTTCTCTTTAAAAGTAATGTTCTTCAAAATATGATTCTTTTTGAGTTGTCACAACAAGGGTTTATTGACATAACACACAACATATGTAAACACTAAAAATATAAATGATTGTTTGTATTAAATGTTGTAGATTATTGCCATTATTGTCACACACAAAATGACTAGTATCCATTCATTGGTTATTGGTCTTGGCATTTAGTTGTTTTGGCATACTTGGTTGTCACTAGTGTGGTTTTGTGGCTTCATCATTAGTAAGTGCAATACTACTTATTTAATATGATACCCCCACAAAATCATAAATACAATTGATCCAAATGATCTCTCAGAGAAAGATTGACCATGTCAGAATTCAAAGAAAGATTTATAAAAAGTCTATTTTTTAGTAGGTTTTGTTAGCTTTGGTATTTTGTATTTTTAAGGGTCTTCAGAAGATTAATGGGATTAAAAAAATATGATGATAACATAGTCTATTTTCATATATTCTATTTTAAAGTTCACTCTGATATCTTTCCAACAGATCTTACAATTCGCCAATCGGATCAACGGGTTAGGAGACAGGACCCAAACAAGGAACACTTAAAAAACTAATATAATATTCGTGATTTGTCGTGTTTTCTTATTCAAATTCACCCAACATATGGATCGATGTCATCTCCATGAAGAACGACCTTTTGGATTCCATTTGGAAACCTCCATTTGATGATCTTTTGACTTCT
Source organism: Taxus chinensis (assembly GCA_019776745.2). Classification (NCBI taxonomy): domain Eukaryota; kingdom Viridiplantae; phylum Streptophyta; class Pinopsida; order Cupressales; family Taxaceae; genus Taxus; species Taxus chinensis. The sequence goes on from CM034149.1 coordinate 161,954,609, forward strand.
CTTTGGAATCCTTAATTTGAAGACCTTTCGGCTTCCATCTAGAACCCTTCATTTACTATTCCTATAACCTTTCATTTTCTACATTGCTTCAATATAAATAAGATGGTTTCGAATGAAAACACATGTTTGAAAGTTGAAAGTTTTTGTATACATAAGTTGTAGGTTAACAAGCTTGGAGGCTTATGTCTCTTATATATAGAGTTTTCTCATTTGCATACATCAAGTTCATTTGTAGGGAATTGCAAGAAAAACATATCTCCTATTGAGTTTTTTCATTTCACATCCATTATTGATTGCAAATATATTCGACATATATATCTTTTATAGAGTTTGCCCACTTTATGTGCATATTCAATAAATTTATTTTACTTTTACAATTATAGTTTTATTTCTGTAATACAATTCATTACTTCTATAATTTCAACTATTTTATCATGAATGTATTATCATAACACATTAAATGCCAACATTAGTGTTCTCCATTGAATTCCAAAATAATTTAGATCAACAATAAGTGGTGGTTTCAATTGAAAATGTATCGATTTAATATATGAAAAGTTCTAAAATAAATTCTATGATCATAATCCTCTAATATTGAAAAAATTTATTCCCTATTTTACATTTTTTTGCGACTTTTAGAAGTGTTTTTTTAACTCTCCTTTGAACAATTTTTACCACCATAGGGTGATCAAATACGAAGACAACATAAATCATTTTTTTCAAAGTGGGTGAAGCTTGACTTTGCTAGGGTTTTTTCATGCTCTCACTTGTACATACTTTGCTGCAAAAACAATGCGTCCATAGCTTTTTTAGAGGTATACCGTCAGTCATATCATAATGTCTTCCGACTATTTTCCCACTGATAAGGCGGTGCATAGCTTATAAATGGCCAACTCTTCTCCCATTACAATGACTGTTGTAAATGGTGGAAATGGCTCCCAAGCGTGTGTGGAAGTTTTTTCCAAAAGTTTACGAAAAATTATGGACTCTGATTCTCCCCCGGATGTGATTATTTCTGATGATTGTTTAAACCCTGTGGTTAATTGGTATCATAACCATTTCCTTATTGCTTATTTTTATGGCCATATTCCCTGAAGCCTACCTGCAAAATGGGATAAAAACCATTAGAAGTCCAACAATATTCTAGTTTTAGGTATCCACAACCTCACCAAGGGGTTTTATCTATTTTCCTTTTGTGAGTCATCTCTGGTCCAAGCCCTCATGCTTAAGGTGGATTTTTGGTATTTAGGAAATACCCTACTTGTGATTTTGTGAACCTAGACTTTAGTCCCACTAGCCAATATCGTTAAAAATCCCAGTGTGGATTGAAATTCATGGCCTTCTTGTTCATCTCTAGTCCTTCCTGTGAGAGATTGTGAAACCTATGAACAAGGTTATTTTCCATGAGAAAGAGCATTTCTTTTTTTTTTCTCAACCCAACAAGCATGTATGTGTTGAAATGGACCTTGCAAAAAATATGTTGGACCACCTAGATATTTAAGTCTGGTCCTTACGTATCTCTCAAAAGGTGGTTTATTTTAACCTCCCCAACATGTGTTTTCATTGTCAAGCCCTAGAACACCGCATTCGAGACTATCCTCTTTTGGCTTGCTCCAAGACAACAATGATGCAACCCATGGTTTTCAAGCTCAAAGATGACCCTCCGACTGATGGTTGGACGATGGTCGAAAATAAGAAGGGATTTGTTGTGAAACCAACTTTTGTGGTTCTGCCTATCACTTCTTCTCCTCCTCTGTCTAGGGATGAGTTAGGATTGGAGCCACCCCGTCTGTCAGTTTCCATTCCTTCCAAACCCTCACAAAGCTAGGTTACTCCTGCCAATTTAGAGAATATCAGAAATATTGCATCAACCTCTCTTCCTCTGTGACATTTTCACAGTCCAACCCAAGAGGTGTCCCATGGTGTATGAGGGGATAATGGGGCCAATTGCTACTCCATTTATGCTGAGCATCTAGATTCAGACCAACTTCTTCTTGCCAATAATTTTTTCATTCTCGTCTCTGAGGATGGAATTCCTAATAGGTAGGGGGAAGTAAGATATGTTTGATTTTTCATGAATTTCCTGTTATGGAATGTTTGGGGTCTAAAAAATCCCTTGCAAAATGTTTTTTGTTCAGTTAAATTACAAGTGTATTTTTTTTAGATTATCCAAGCGGGTTGAAGGGACCCGTACCCTGATACAGAAAAGAAAACAGAAGCTAGAGACAAAACAACTAACACGAGAGAGGGGCAACAGCAAAACCTCAGCGATACAAAAAACAGTAAACAAAAACCGCCTTCACGGCTCGATAGACAGGAACAAAGCATTTTAACCAACCGAGTTCAGAAGAACAGTTCAGCTCCTTCGGTTTCCCTTGAGCATCTGGGTCTAGATCCGAGTTAGAGTTAATTGAGATTAGGTTGGAGCGCGTCCAGTCCCGAAGCAAATAGTCAAAAGCTCTAGTAGTCGATTCACTCATATGCTCCCACCAAGGTGGAATAGGGACTAGAGGCTGATACAAAGCTTTGAAGTTGGGGAGAACAAACTGGGCCTAGGCAGCGATTTTATCCTATGGCAAAGGAAGCCATACTCTCTGCGAACGCCAGTAGTTCATGATATCGATTCTCCAACTCAATAAATGATCCCAAATGAAGATGTTGCGATTCCTCCTTGCCGAAACAAGCAACCCAAGATAGAAAATTGAAATTAGAGACCTCCTCGCACAAGATTTCCACAGAACGCTGGCTTAAGCTAGAACACAACTAGCTTGATAACTTGAGCTTTCACAGGACGGAGGACCATGAGATTTTTGACGAAGACCGACGCCACACCACTGTTGACCCGGGGCCAACCCTTTGACCAAAAAATCTTCCCCCAACACCGCTTTGATGGCAACTAGATTCTCATCACAGGAAATTTTAAAGATTTTCCGCAACCTACCATCGGTAACACCGTTGCGGAAGGACATTTTGCACATCTCACAACTAAGGGCGATCCAGGGAGCACGAGGGGCAGCCATATTTGCGAGCAACAAAAAGATGAGGAAGAGGGCTACCATCGACAGGAAATAAATAACAACTCTGGAGCGTGTGGAAGTTAATGAGAATCCGAGAAGTGAGAGGGGAGATCTAAAGAAACCATCATATCAAAGGCATTCCAGGATTGCCCATTAAGTGAGATAATTTCACAAGTTGTTTGCTCCACACCATGATTAGCTAAGCCAGTCTGCACACGATTTCCTTCTCTGAATGTGTGACAAATATTCCAAGAGGAAAATTTGGATAATTGCCATAGGATCTTTTGAATGCCAATATCCAATTTCCACGAGAGGGCCTTTCTTTTAATGATTGTGTTAATAATAATTTGAGAATCTCCTTCAATCAGCAAGATTATCAATCCCGAACTTGAAAGCTAGATTGAGGCCGTTACTTAAAGCAGACAATTCAGCTTCGTTACAGGTCCCCCAAGGGAGATTGTAGGATGCAGCCCCCAAAACTTGACCCAAGCAATTTCTGAGAACACACCTAGCACCAGAAGCCCCCGGATTCCCACGCGAAGCTCCATCGAAGTTGAGCTTCGTCCAGTTAAGAGGGGAAGGGATCCACCGAGTGGATTTCTGGGCTTCTGCAGAGGAGGAGGAGGGCTTCATTGCCCCATCTTATGGCTTGACAATTTTAGGCTAGTTCTTATTCAACATACTATCGACAGAGGAGAAAGGATGAGATCTGGACCAAGAAGATGCCACTGCTTCCGAGATAACAATTTCTAACCTGGTTGTAAAAGATTCAACTGAATTATGCTCTACTTTAAATATTCACTTATTCCTTTCCCACCAGAGGTGCCAGAGCAGAAGAACGAGGCTGCAGAGCCAAATGGAAGAGAGAGCACCCTCATGAAGTTTGAGCAGGGCCAAGCCAAAATAGCCTCCGGCAAAGAGGCCGGTTGAACCCAGGGCAAGTTTAATTTAGCACAAAGCCAGTTCCAACATCTAACTGCAAAGGGGCAACTCAGAAGAAGGTGATCCCTATCTTCACAATCATTAAAACACAAGAAGTAGATGGTAGGACTAATGAAACCAAATTTTTTCCTTCTTTCCTGAGTTAGAATTTTTCCCTGAAAGGCCAACCAAGAAAAAAGACCGGCTTTAGGGGGACAGTGAGGGAGCCAACAACCTTTCCAAATCCGATCATCAGCGACACACTCAGAATGGAGAAGCTTGTAACCAAGATGAACTGCATAGGAACTAGAGGAGGATGTAGTCCAAACGATCTCATCCGGAGCATTGGTGATAAGGATTTGTCTCTTGCGAAATTTCAAACAAGATACTCCTCTTTCCCCAAAGCAGGGAGATTATAGGGCTCCACAGATTTCCATTCAGCCAGAGAGGGAAGATTGGCAACAGGAACGAAATAGTTCAGAAACTGACGTACCCCATTCAACAGACAAGTGATCCTTAATCTCTTTAAGCATCAGGGGAGCCCGATGACTTCAAAGTTATTCCAAGGATCATCCCAAAAAAGGGCCCTATTCCCATTACCAATTTTCCAACCAACATGATCCCGAATCAAAGACCTGCAATGCAAAATGAAATTCCACGTATGAGAACCTTTAGGGGGGTTCTCGATACGCAGAAGGGAAGCAGGGAGAGGTGCTCCCAAATATTTCTTCTCCAACATCTGACTAAGGAAGCAGGAGGGATTGGAATTATGGTTCCAAACCAGCTTGGCCCCTAGAGCCATGTTCTATAATTCCAGATTCAGGATATCAACTACTCCCAGGTCACGCGGTTTAGAAAGAGAAGCCCAACGAACCAAGGGGATTTTTCGATCATCGGAGACCCCATTCCAGAGGAAATTCCTCATCAGAGAGGTAAGATTCCCTAGAACACTTTTAGGAATCTTTAGAACAGAAGCCATGAAAAGAGGCGAGGCACTAAGCACACACTTGACCAGGATCATTCTCCCAGCGAGGGAATGCCACTTTCCTTTCCAAGATTGTAATTTCAAAGCTATAGAGGAGAGAAGATCCCTCCAGAGCGAGGCCTTACCAACTCCTTTAAACAACGGAATACCCAGATATTTCACCGGCAAGGAACCCTTTTTGAAATGGAAGATATTAAGAATGCGAAGCTCCAGAACCTGTGAAACATTAAAAAAAAAAGATACAAGATTTGAGAAGACTTACATCTTGACCAACCGCAAGGGAGAAATCTTTAAGAGAGGAATTAAGAGCCTTGGCTTCCCGAACATTGGCTTTACCAAAGAGAAAAATATCATCGGCAAATTGTTGATGGGAGACAGGGGGAAAACCATTAGAAACTTTCAAACCCCGGAGAATGCCCAAATTCATCTTCTGTTTAAGAGAGCGACCCAAAACTTCGGCAGCCAAAATGTAAAGAAAAGAGGACAAAGGATCTCCCTGCCTGATTCCCCTGTTGATTTTAAAAAACCTTCTACATTACCATTGATTAAAACTGAGGAGGGGCCCAAAATGCAGCTAAAAATCCATTTACACCATGCATGAGAAAAACCAAATTTATTTAAGGCATTGCATTAGAAATCTCCAATTCAATTTGTCATAGGCTTTACTGATGTCAAGCTTCAGCATCATACTTGGGGGCTTTACTGATGGAGAGGGAGTGCACCAGCGCTTGAGCTAAAATAATTCCATAAAAAATGGAACGGCTCGCCATAAAACCAGTTTGCTCTTGAGAGATCAAAGGATCAAGAGAACCTTTAAGACAGGAGGCAATGGCTTTGGAAATTATTTTATAAGAAGAGTTACACAGAGAGATCGGACGAAAGTCCCCAAAAGAGCCAGGTTGGGCAGATTTAGGGAAGAGACAAAGGAAGGTATTATTAAGGGGTTTAAAAACCGACCTCGATCTTCTAGAATCCTCCGCAGCAGCCCAAACATCAGGCCCCACTATATTCCAAAACTTCTGATAGAAATCAATAGGAAAACCATCCGGACCAGGGGCTCTATTTTTTTCCATGGAGAAAACGATCTTCTTAATTTCCTCAAGGGAGAAAGGTTTAAGGAGGGCAGCATTTTGCTCGTCAGAGATTAGTGCTAGGAATGATCTCCAAAAGGGAATTCTGGGTGGAGGCAAAGGAAGCGATATCCCCATTCAAAAGGGAGGAAAAGAACAGAACTCCTTCATTGACAATATCTTTCTGAGAGACCAAAAGCTCGCCATTCTCATTTTTAATCTCAGAAATGAAAGAGGAAGATCTTTTAGCCTTAACAGAGGCATGGAAAAAAGAAGAGTTTCTATCTCCATCCTTAAGCCATGATTCTTGAGATTTTTGTTTCCAAAAAATTTCCTCCCTGAGAAGAAGCTCTCCCAATTCACTAAGAAGAGATTTTTCAGATCTGTATTCCTCCTGACCCATACCATGGGAGAGGATATGTTGATTAAGATCCGACAAAGCTTTTTCAACTCTGGATTTCTCAACAAAGATATTTTTGAAGACCTTCCTATTCCAAACCTGAAGATCCATCTTCAAAAGTTTCAGTTTGTAGAACAAAGCCGCCATCCTAGTGCCCCATGAAGGATAAGAGTGCCACCAGTTCTCAATTAAACCACCAAAGGAAGGGTCACAGAACCACATTAGCTCAAATTTGAAAGGGGATTTACGAGGAGCTTCGTCTCCAAGCACAGAAAGAGAAACAGGGAAGTGATCCGAACCAGACCAAGGCAGGATCAAACTTTCAAGGATGAAATTCTTAAGACCCCATGAGGGGCATGCTAGAAACCTGTCAAGTCTCTCCGCAATATTACAAAGGCCCTTTCTCCTGTTGCTCCAGGTGAACCAACCAGATTTAGGCTCAAGATCAATCAAGGCACTATCTTGAATGAAGGAGCAGAAATCCACCCTGGAATGCATGTTACGAAAATTACCTCCTTTCTTATCCCTGCTAGAGGTAATGGCATTGAAATCAGCCCCTAGAAGGAACAGGTTATCCCCAAGATCCGAGATAGCCCTTTGGAGAGAAAGCCAGAGAAGTTTTTTACCTTGAATACTAGAAGGAGCATAAACGTTGAACAAGAAGAAAGACAGATGAGAACGACAAAGAGAGACACTAACTAATTGCCAATGAAAGTTTTGAGCAACAAGATCTACCTTCACATCTCTTTCTTTCCAAAGAAGACCTAAACCACCAGAAGCCCCCAACGAACTTGAGAAGAAACCCTGCCAACCCTTGACACTGCTACCCCAAATACCAGCCGCCTCATCTGAAGATAATTTTGTTTCCTGAAGGAGAACCAAACTAGCCTCTGAAGAGAATAAATATCTCTTCAAAAGGCGTTGTTTGTCAGAGGTATTAATACCTCTGACATTCTAGGAGAGGAGCTTCATGGACGGGTGGGAAGGAGTTTCACCTTCCCAACTTCAGAGGTTTCAAATTTCAAAATACTTTTCTTGCCTGCATCGATTTCCATAAGAGCTTTTTCATGCTTCGACTTCCTGCCTTTTTTAAGAGAAGAGCCACAATCAACAGATCCCAACCCCTCCATAGACAAAGCTAAAGCAGAATCAACCTGAGGAGAAAGAATACACTCCGAACCAATTTCCCCATCCTCCAACACCCCTTGCTGAAGAGCCAACGTTCTGTCAGGGAGTGCTATCTTTAACGGCAAGCCAGCTGTTGAGGGAAGCCAAAGAGGCGGCCTGCCCATTGTCCATACCATCTTTGATCAAAGAAATCAAAATGCCAGAGTCCCTATGAACAACTTCTAATTCCTTAAGCAAAGAACTCGGGGAAAGAGAAACCGGGGGAGGCACAACTTCCTCAGAAGAAAGCGGGATCTCGCCCTCTGGCATCCCAAGAACAGAGCTCTTTTTAGATTTCTCTGAGCAAAGCTTACTTAAATGACCCATTTTACCACAATAAAAATAGTTGATATTTAAACCTTCAAAAGAAACATGTTGTTTCCAGGGACCTTTAAAAGAGGGCAACAAGATAAAGCTCGGGAGGGGGGAGGAGAGATCCATGTCAACACAAACCTAGGCCGATGAGATTTTCCGAGACGACATAGTAGGATTCGAGATCGGGACAAAGGAGCCCAGAGCATCAGCAATCTCTTTAAGCACAACAGGAGTTCGAAACTTGATCGGAGGATGAGGAAGATTAAGCCATAGGGGGGCCCTATTTACGAGCTCCGTCGTAGGGCTGAAATCTTCTGACCAGGGGCGAACATAAAGACTGGAAGAATTTAAGAACCAGGGTCCTTCTTTAAAGACCTGATCGACCTCCTCCGCAGAAGGAAACAAGACTCGGAAGAAACCTTTGGCCAAAAAGAAGATTTTGGGCCAGGATCTCCAACTCCAGAAGTGGGAAATCCAATTTCGAATTTTAAACCTAGAGAATCTAGAACCGACAAACTTACAACAAACTACTCTACGAAGCCTAACTTCAACAAAATTATTTTTCTAGTTATGAGAAAGATTAATCTTGACAGGATCGTTAGAGATTTGAAAACCAATCCCCCTACCTTAATTAGAACCTGAGAAGAAACTCCAGGCACCACGGGCAAAGAAGATGGCGAACCAACAATTCCCTCAACAGAGGGAGAAGGGAGAACGAGAGACGACGGAGCCTGCAATGGAAGAACCAGACCAGCCACCAAGTTTTTCAAGGCTGAGGCCCCTAAGATTTCAGAAAGGGACTGAACCACGGGGCCCGCTCCAGCCTAATGAATCAGGGCTCTGAGATCCTGAGAAATGTGGGGTTTGCTTTTTAGATTTTCAACCCAAAGGGACCCATAACCGCTCCCAAGCGGGACCCGATTCGCACCTGAAGCCAGCCTGGAAGAACCAGGAAACACATGTTGAACCTGCAAATCCTCCTTGGGATTGCCGCCCAAAACAGAGTCATTTGAAAATTTGAAAACGTCTCGGGAAACGGAGCCGGCTAGTTCCTCCATCTGTTAAAGGTTATATTACTTTAATAGGTTCTAAGAAAAAACTGAGCTTCATGTGGATAATCGATTTTCTAGAATGTTATGTTGCATAATTGCTTCCTTTTTTTTGCATGTAAATATTTGTTTTTGCTTTTTGTGTTATTAATATTGAAAAACATGCAAGTATATGGCAATTACCTTAGTTCTCAGAATTATTGCAGTATGAATTTGGAAAATATATAGGTGTTTTTTAATTAAAAGGTGGGTAGTAATATAAAACATCCATGATAGTCCCTTGTTTCTCTTTTTCTTACATACAAAACATAGGCCTTAGTTTCATGTGTGTTGGTGCATTGACGTATGTAATTTCGTGCAACGGAACTTTCCCTAGATATACTAACCTCTTTAGTGTTATATGTTCCCTTTTCCTTTACATATTCCAATGTCATTCATTTTCTCTTTGTTTACTTTGAATTTTGGTCATATATTCTTTGTAAATGGCCTGATAAATCTTTGAAAGTCCAGAATTATAAGATATTGAAATCAAGAAGTCCTTATGGATCATATGGTGGCCAGTGGGCTTGAATGGGTGCCAACATTGTACAATGAGATACATATGAAAACCTGAACCAACACAACCATTCAACGAGAGGTTACATGCTTGAACAATATGCATTGGGAGTTCATGAAATTGGCAAATGCACTCTAACCAACCATACAAAATCTCTTTGACGAACTAGGAGGAAGTTGTTGCATTGAAGTTTCATGTAAATTTTGAATAGATACATGGAATGAGTCTGTGTGATGTATCATAGGATGCAAGGATTGTAAATTTTCTCCAAATTTGCTTTACAAATGGTTTCCGAACAAGATTCTAAAGTTTGATACATTTGGAAAGCTTGGAAGCATGCACACACGCACACACATTGTTGCATACACATATACACTCTCCATTACGCTATAATATTTGAACCCTTCAAACTCATATTTTAGAAAGTTGTTGCACACCCATATACACACTTACATCTTGTTAACTTTGCTTTCCACATTTAACTATTGTACTCCTTGTCATTAAGAGAGCAAAATATTACTACCTATCGGGGTGCAAAACACGGGGTCATCTTTAGCAGCCCCAATTCATCGAAGTTGTCTTATTAGTTACCTTAAGGATCATCAAGAAGAGTAAGGAATAAGAAAGCTTCACAACTTCAAAGAGTAAGTCGTCGATGGTAGAATTAGTTTGTAAAACCCAAATACCTATTATGCAATGTCTAGGGGTCCAAGTTTAGGATTGGATATTAATGGGGTGAAAGCATGTCTACACCTGCATCTCATATCATGGGGAATTTGATGTTGTAATTGGGATACATTGAGTGGATTTGCATGTAAAAAGATGTCGAGCACCAACTAACCAAGACAATAGTAATACTGAAAATAATACAAATTCACAACACAAGATGTATGGTGGGTAAATGTCCACTAATCTTAAATCTACTAATAATAGAAATAGAAACATTGTTAAGGTATGGTTATAACATAATTATTCTTAAGAAAGGAACCACTCCAAGACATCTCAAATCCACTCTTGTTATTCCACTTTACTTGTGCTATTAAATAGGAAATGATCCATAAACCACGATGAAACCACTCTTGTTATTCCACTTTACTTGTGCTATTAAATAGGAAATGATCCATAAACCACGATGATTTTACAATGGTAGATGTTGCTAAATATAGCCTTTTATCTAATAATCCTAGGTTTAGGTTAAACCGTCAACCTAAACCAAAGTTATTTCACAAGTCGACCCATTATGAAAGTTACCTCTTGGGCATATTATATCTAAATGCGAGTTATGTGCATCACAAGTTTGCCACTCCATAACCTCAATACATCATAATACAATGACCCTAGGTGAATACCTTTCCACTCCCTTTATATCCTAACAAAATATGGATTGTCACAATAAGTGTGCCTTATGTTATTATTGATCTAAGAGATCCATTGATGACTATGGGAATGATTCATCTGATTTATCTTAGGAAAACATTTGCCATGCAAGTTAAGAGATGTCTCAATAACGGATGTTATTTGTACATGGTAGTATTTTGGGCATATATATCAAATGATCAATAGACATGAGTTTACAATGTTGTAGACATAAAATAATTGTAATGTGTTCGTTATATTACTGTATGGCCATACATTTTGCATGAAGGTTGTAATTATTATGAATAAGATGTTTTTGTTTATGTTGTGTTTTAGGGGAAATATACTTGGCCTACTTTAACTTTTGGTTAGTTTATGGTTGACACTTGTTGGGTGGTTGGTGATGGTTGGGGATAACCACACATTTGGCCGCCATAGGTACTTATAGTATTGAGTGGGAGACATGGGAATAGTTATGTTGCTTGCACATTCTTCTTGGTGTTTCGACTATCCATCATGAATGCACATGTCCACTTAGATGAGTACAATTAGAATTCCATAAATTATGTAAGTTTTTCAATTTTGTTTCAACATTACTTAAATCCTTATACCACAATTAGTGGCAATCATTGCATATTATAAGTAGTAAACATAGATCTATGTTGCAAAAGTTTGTGGATGTATTCCATTATGCATTGCTTGATTAGTTTTGAAGATAAATTTAGAGTTTAGAATCAATTTGGTACCTTATGTTTGAACTTGCTACTTGTGAAAATTATTGGGCAAGATTTTTTCCACTAAATAGATCTCCACGAGCAGTGTCTATAGCTTATTTTAATGTGTATGATATGCTTCCATTGGTGCATTATGAAAATTCAAACAAGGCTATGAAAAGAATACAAGTCTTTTTATGGGAGTTGATAATCTGTCTGAGCAAATGAATGTATACAGGGTATTCTTGATGAACATTGCATAGTCTAGAAACTATCAAATGCTTACCAAGAGAGATAATGTAATCTAGTTCGTTTTTCTAGCTTTGAGATACATATATTTAATTTTTTCCAGTGTCTTTCAAGTTGACAAATATGCGTTCTACCATGTTCATGAACTTGAGTCATTGGTATGTATTTGGATAACTTTGTCTTGATACTTTGAATGACATTTTGGAGTTCTCTAAGATCAAGGAAGAGCCTGGCAACAATTTGTGGATGATTTTAACTTGTATATCCTATGGGCTTGATTGTGAAGGCACATGCATTCCATCTAGGAACATGTTTGAATTTAGAGGTGGGGTAGGGTATGTACATCTCATTGAACACTATCTAAGGAGATGGGAGAACAACACCCCCATGGTCGTTGACAAGGGGGTCTCATAAACTAAATCGAGTTCTTACTTGGTAGTGCCCTAAAAACTATCCTTTACCTTTTTTATTGGCTAGGACACACAATTTTAGAAGTTGGTATAGTTGTAAATACTCAAAGAATATGTGATTCTAGAGAGGCCAACACCCAAGAAAGTAACAAAAGTGGAAGGATTTGTTTTCTAGATTATGCACAGAAAAATAATATTCAATGGGTGAAAGTATTTGAGGAGAGTTTGTAGGAGTTGAAAATAATATTGGGTAATGTATTTATTTTGCAATTGTTACATCCTAATCTTTACTTTTTATTATCTTTTTATATAGTGTTACAAGTTAGTTGAGACTAGAAAGAAAACTCTTGTGGGCAAAATTGTCTAGCCCAACAAATAAGGAAATGGGTTATGCAAGTTCCATGCTACAACCACCATTCCTGCACAAACTCCTATTATAACCCCAAGCTGATCCTGTATACTTAGAGTGAATAGAATCAAAGTTTCACTTCTTTCTTGAATGGGAGCGATTTTAAAATAATAGTCTCACAAGACAACCATCACATCATGAAAGCAAAAATGCTTGCAACATCTTGTCCATTGTACTCATTAAAAACACTAATGGTTTGTTTTACCTCAAATTGGAAACCCCTCCAAACATATTGTTCTCTCTTGATGAAATGGAAAATTAGCTATGACATATCAAAATCTAAGCCCTCAATTGCCGATTCATGGGGACATATCCAAAGTGTACAATTCTGAGAACATGGGCAAGTGATAAATGGAAACCCTTTGGCTAGTGGACATTGTTATGATGCCTAAAGGTTATGTGATGGCTATCATTAGTTCCACCCAAGAGTGATAGTAAACATTCCAAGGAGGACCCTAGTTTATGAATAAATCATGATTGTTTTTGAAACATTGTAACTAACCTTTAATCCAATTGAAGATCTACCAAACATGGTTCCTATTTGGGTGTCCTCCCTTATTACCAAATGAATATCCACACTAATCTAGTCTCAAAAAATTGGTGCATATGAGAATGTATCATTGCATTAAACTTTTCGAGAAATCCAGGAATCCTCAACAATGCAAGAATATGCATCAATTTGGATTTGGATAAGCTACTCCCATATATGATCATGTTGAATATGAAAGGAATTGAATGAGAACATCCTATTGATTATAAAAAACATCCCTTTTAGATCTCATATTTGTCATGAACATGGTCACCTTCCATGGGTTTGCCCTACATAGGAAGAAGAAAATGATATGAAACAACTCCGTTTGGAAAAACCACACAATAGTAATATCATGCTAGTCATGCACACCAAAGCCAACTGATACACAAGAAAAGAATTCCATAAATCCTTTAACACAAGTCAATAGCGAGGTAAGGCATAAGCTCATCTTGTCAACTTTATCGTCACTCCATGATCTCTTTAAAGCACTGATTAGTTGTAGGCACACAATAAGCTCAACCTTGCAAAACAAGTATTGAAAAGAAAGGAAAAACCAAAGTCAATTCCAAGACTCTAGGTTATCTCAAAATTCCCTTAAACCCCTTCTACTATTATTATAAGAAAGAGGTAAAGGAGTTGGAAAAATGCCTAAGATGACCTTATCCCTTGTAATATTCAAATTTGGGATCCTAAGTCCATCAAGGTATAAAAACAACCTCAGAGGAAGTCATAGATACATAGGAACACACAAATATCACATTAAACATGGAACAAATGATCTAGATCTTGATGTTTAAGGCAACAAAGAATAAAACTTTAGAGATAGTGCCAATCCCCACAACTGATTCCTATTGCAGATTCCCTTGTGGAGTATTAAAGGCCTAAGGATGCACAACAAATGCCTTTTTCTACACTAGCATGTTCAATATGGATCATAAAAAACACTCTACTTCAATGGGCTTTGGGGAACTAGACAATCCACATCTTTTTGGCTTTGGCCAAAATTTCCCATTATGTTATTTTTTATTGTTATGAATGGCATCATTTGAAACACATGATGAATATTTTTTATTGTTATGAATGGCATCATTTGAAACACATGATGAATATTTACGTTACCCTAATCATATGCAATTACACAAAAATTGTGACGAATTGGGCAATGCTCTTCACGAATCCCGTCTCATCCTGATGGGGGATTTGAATTCTATTAGATAATACCATGAAAAGAAGGGGTTGTCAATCTTAATGGTCAAATAGCCATGGTTCTTGAATATTTAGAGGGTGATACTCATCTCATGGAACTTTAGTTTTCTCAAGGCTCTTCCACTTGGACCAGTCGACGGAAATGGAAAAATTACATGGTACAACTCTCGGATATGGATTTCCTCCTAAAGGATTCAAATGTGCGTTAGGGGAAAATTGAAGCTTGAGTTGTAGACACTACACTATGATCATTGTCTTGTTGTATTAACCGTCTCCCCCCCAACAATCAATAATAAATCAACCCCAACTCAAGTTTTGATTCTTCGTGGAGTACCAACAAGATTTTATAAGAAAAAAATATGTGAATGGTGGGCACAAGCTCTAAGTTTGTAAGGGTTTCAAATGTACATATAAATTGAAATATATCAAAAAATAAATAAAATAGCGGCTTAAATGGAAGATGAGAAATTGTCGTACTTAAGGCATGTAACTCAATGCTTGAGGGACCAATTAATAAATTCAAATTCAAGAGCAAGCGTATGCTAAGAATTAGAACAAGAAGAACAAGAAGCAACATTTGCTTTGTTAGAATAAATGTATTGGTATCAAAGATCTTGGGACAAATGAATTAAAGCAAGATACTCCAATACTAAATATTTTCATGTCATTAGAAATAAACAACAATTCAATACATTCCAAAGGCTTCAAGGGAAAAATGGGAACCGTATGATGGATTAGGTTGAAATATTAAAATATGCCACCTCCTATTACTAGGAACTTTTTAATGAGAGGGTCAATGAGGTGTGAAGCTCATATTACTCAAAAAGTAATGCAACACCCACCCACCTTGGTTACACAACAAAACAATAATACTCTTATGAAGCCCATTTATGAAGTAGAGCTCAAAGATGATGTTTTCTCTTTTGACCCAGGTAAAACATTGGGGCTAGAAGAATTCAAAGGCTTTGCCTATCAATATTTTTGAGATCTCATCAAATCAGATTTGCTAGTAGTGATGGAAGTATCAGGGAAGAATAAGCAAATGCTTAAGCTATTGAATTGTATGAAGTTGATCCTTATTTCTAAAATAAACAAGCTATACAAACTTGATCAGTATTGTCCATTACTCATGTCATAATTCCAATCAACATTTATTCAAGGTTTTTAGATAATATGATAGCTATCCTAGAACTTCTACACTCATTACATTGTGTTTCAAGTGGACATCTCAAAAGCCTTTGACAAATGTGATTGGGATCTCATTCAATTGACAATATTAAGATTTAGTTTTGGAGATTAGATAATATGATGGATTAACAAATGTATTTCGACTTCAATCTTTACTGTTGCTCTAAATGGAAACACATGTAGTCTTCACTATTATGAGTGTAAACTTAAGTAGAGCTATTTGAGAAGTTCAAAATGATAAGAAAATTTATGGTTTATCAACAATTGTGAGTGGAACTAGATAAACCAATTTTCATTTTGCAGATGATAACCTCCTTTTCTCAACTATGCTAAATAAGAAAGTTTCTTATCTTAAGGATATCCTCTATATCTACCAATCAACTTTAGGGAAACAATTCTATAATAAAAAAGCAAATATTTTATTTCTCAATAAAAAAAATAAAAAAGGGTCATTTGCAAAATTCCTCCATTTAATGAAGGACATTTTCCAATAGTGTATTTGGGCTTCCGTCTTCATCTCAAAAAAATTAATATGCAATGGGATCCAATTCTGTCTAAAGTAAGATCTAAACTCTCACTTTGGACCAACAAGTGGTTTAATTTTGTTGATGGAATCCAATTAATTAAGGTAGTTTTGCAGGAAATCCTAATATATATCCTATCCATTATCCCACTTCCTCTTTCAACTTCCAATCAATTAGTACGGATTATAAGGCACTTTCTGTGGCTAGGAAATAAAGGAAAATTCAAATATCCTCTTGTGGAATAGCCCAAAACCATCAAGAGGAAACAATATGAGGATTGGATATTAAAGACCTAATAGTGTTCAATCAAGCACTCATAATAAAAACAAGATGGGGGTTGCTTCTTGTAAATAATATTCCTTGGAAGGATATACTCAAAGAAAATATATTGAGGATGTCACTAACTTATCCTAGCCAACTAACCTCTCAAGAAAATGCTAAAACCTTCGAACATATGCTAGAAACAAGGAGGAGCCAAGGAAAGTTCACAATGAATATACACAATCGAGGAACATGTACTTAGAAGAGGGATTCCACCAATAACATGATTGTAATAAAGCCAACAAAGAGATGTGCTGTACATTTCATCACACAAATATGAATACCAAGAGTATAACAGAAGATTAAAACCTTAACCATTACATCGACTACAAATGTCTATGGTTTATCATTAAAATTACGTGTATCCATTTTATAAAAGATGTACAAAGATGCTTATAATGGCTGAGGCTAGAATAACTTACATTTGGTAATGAAGAAAGGAATTTATAAAAACTTAAGTGCAAACCCTAATTTTGTAATTATTCTTATGTATATAAATATATCAAAATTATGTATTAAAGGTTCAACACCAATAACAATGAGGTTTAATTGACCAAACATGTAATTATAAAGCTTATTTAAGTTATAGCGATCATGTACAAAGTACAATAACAATAGATAATCATTCAACCACATAATTATATAAATACAAAGAACATTCCAATTTTACAAAGATCAAAATATAGTGTTGATAAGATTGGAACATGTGAGGAAACAATAGACTTTGCAACAATGAATACACAAAAAGTTGAATAACAAACCAACTGTTTACAGAGATAGAGATAAGAGAAATATATAGAATACCAAACATGTGCAAGAGACGAACACTAGATTTACGTGGTAAAACCCCAACTGAGTGCTTAGGGAAACATCCACGATGCAAGATATCAAGATTTTTTTAACTCAAGATGAACATTTTTTTTTGGAATTATGTTTATCTTTTGAAGGTGTTGAAAGGACCCACATCCTTCTACAATTGAGGATTTTAGAGAGGATCCACAACCTAGGTTACAATGAAGGGGACCACCATTAGGAACCCAATTGAAGCAACCTATGAAACCATAGTGAAGATGCAACGACCACCAACAACGACCGCAGCGAGCGGAGCAACAATCACTAGAGACAACAACAAGAGAAGCAACAACCGACTAGAGGAGCAACCACCAGTGACAACAATGAAAGGAGCAACCACCAGTGACAACAATGAAAAGAGCAACCACCAACGACAACAGTGAGAGGAGAAACAACCAACGAGAGGAGCAACCACCAACGACATCAGCAAGAGGAGCAACCACCAGTGACAACAATGACCAACGATAACACAACACGCAGAGATGCCACATCTAGCGGTGGAACCACCTTTGAGGAGGATTGTGCCTCAGGGGGATTTGAACATGGGTTGGTAAGCAAACAAATATGTGACTTGACCGCACCACTCCTACCCATCGACACACAAGATGAACACATTACATGCGAAGTTGTTATGAGTTATTTTGGATCTCCACAAAAATAAATACACCTAATCAATGAAGTACAGTTAGGATTCCTCTTAAAAATAGAGTGGAAAAATGCCATTAGGATTTTCCTTCCTAAAAATAGAATTTAGTTAAATTCTTAATTCCCGATGAGACATGAGTGGGGAGGCAAACACCCCCACACCTTCCTTCTAGAAGTGAGTTACAAACCATGCCGTAAAGGGACCCAAGATTTAACTTTGTTGTCACATATCTAACAATCTCCTCCTTGACAATGAATCCACTTGATATCTTACATGACCAACTCATCACCTTTTCTGCAAGCCAAGTGAAGCCAAACACCATTTTAGCTTCTCTAATAATACTGGTTTTGTGAACATATTAGCACAATTTTTCTATGGTGTGGACCTTTTCCAGTGCTATTGTTCCTTCATCAATAACATGTCTAACAAAATGATACTTAACTGCAATATGCTTTGTCTTACTATGATAAGCTCGATTCTTGGCCAAATAAATAACACTTTGATTGTAAAAAATACCTTCATCTTATATCAATCTCTTCCAAACTCACCCAATAGGCCTTTTAGCAAAATTTCTTCATGACAAGCATGATAGGCAACTACATATTTCGCCTCAGTAGTAGTTGACACAACAACAATATTTTGAAGCTTTGACATCCAACTGATAGGTCCACCTGCAAGTGTAAAAATATAACCAAAAGTTGATCTTATTTTATCCAAATCACCTGTAAAACGTGAATCAACATATCCAGAAATAGAATCACCACTATTATTATAGGTGATGCAATAATCACTCGTGCCTTGCAAGTAGCAAAACACCCACTTCATTGCTGACCAATGTTCTCTACATGGATTTTCCATAAATCTATTAACAAATCCAACTACATGTGAAATGTAAGGCCTTGTACATACCATAACATACATTAAACTTCCTACTGCACTAGCATATGGTACATGAGACGTATACTCCTTTTCTTCTTCTTCTTTAAGACATAAACTTAAAGAAAACTTGAAATGGTAAGAAAAAGGGTTTCTAACTAGTTTCACATCTTTCATACGAAATCTGGTCATTATCTTTTCCAAATACCTATGTTGTGATAACCAAAGCATACCATTTATCATGTCTCTATGCATCTCCATGCCTAAGATTTGTTTTGTAACTCCAGGATCTTTTGTATCAAATGTCCTAGCCAAATGAGCCTTTGAATTATTGATTTCTAGCATGATTTTGCTTGTAACAATCATATCATTAACATACAATACAAATATAATGAATAAGCCATTGTCCAAAAACTTGAAAAAAAACAATAGTCATACTCACTCAGAAAATTTTGGCTCATCACGAAAGCATCAAAATTCTTGTACTATTACCTGGGTGACTGTTCCAGGCCATACAATGATTACCTGAGCTTGCACACAAATCCTTTTTTGCTATTTTTTTATAAATCCTTCATGTTGTTCCATATATATCATCTTCTAAATATCCATGTAAGGATGTTGTTTTAACATCTAATTGCTCTAACTCCAAATCAAGTAAAGCAACTAGTGCCAAGACAACTTGAATTAAAACAAGTTTAATAATTGGCAAAAATATTTCATTAAAATCAATACCTTCTTTATGTGTAAATCCTTTTGTTACTAGTCTAGCCCTGAACCTTTCAAATTTGTCATCAACACCTATCTTTTGTTTGTAAACCCATTTGCAGCCAACTGGTTTTCTACCTTTTGGAAGTTATACTAGGTCCCATGACTTGTTATTTTCTAAGGCATCCATCTCCTCCTACATAACTGCTTTCCATTTAGCACTATCCACTTCTTCCAATGCATCGTGATAACAACTAGGTTCCCCATCATTAGGCAACAAACAGGTCTCCAGCCCAATTAGTTTACATTGCCAACGTATCTCCAACCTGTGCAAAACGTGGAAGCTTTGGAGCAGGGTTTGAGCAATAGAATCTGGTTTGTTTGTAAGATTTTGTTCTTGTGGTGTCATAGCTGAGATGCGTGAAAAATGTGGAAGCATGCGAACTGTTCGACAATGCCTGAAAGAAATGCGCTCTATGGACTGCAATGATTGCAGGATGTTTAAAAAAATAAGTTTGTTGAAAAGGCCTTGGAAAATTTCAAGCAAATGCAATTGGTATGTGTAAAGCAAGACTCCACAACCTTTTTCCAGCATCCTCCCAGCCTTTGTCAAAATGGGAGCTTTAGAGCAGGCCTTGGAAAACCGTCAAAGCATAATGGTAGAAGATTTTTAGTTGCAAGTGCGCTAGTAGACAAGTATGTAAATTGCAAAAGCATACACAAGGCAAGTCAACTGTTTAACAAAATGCCTCAAAGAGATGTGGTCTTATGGAACATACCCTGACCATGTAAGTTTCATTTTTGTTCTATTAGCATTTAGCCATGCAGGTTCAGTGCATGAGGGTTGTAAATATTTCGATGGCATGAGTGACTCTTAACAAATCATGCCTAGAATTAATCATTATGTTTGCATGATTGACATTCTTGGCCATGCCGGTTATCTTAAGGAAATCCTATATTGTATCATCAACATGCCAATCCGACCTGTGGTGGCTGTGTGGATATGTTTGCTTGGTGTTTGATGAGCACATGAGAATGTGCAAAATGTGGAGGCATGCTTAAGGCATGTGAAGTGTTTGACAAAAAGCCTTCAAAAATCATGGTCTCATGGTTGCAAGATTTGAGGCTATGCACAAAAGGAGGAAGATCTCATTCTATCCAAACAAAAACAATAAGAAACCATTTGATCATGCTCAACAAGTGGTGGGTCGAATCCAGAAGGTAGGAGAAATGTGATTAGAGTAGCGGAATGGTTTCAAATTTGTAGTTACAGATTTTATGATAGACATGTATGTAAAATGGTGGAGTTGTGGATGCTCGTGATCTGGTTGACGATGTTCCCAAGCAAGATACTGAACCGAATCCCGCAGTTTCGACCGACTTCATTCTCCAGGAATGGTTCATCTTCCCTTACCTCTAATAATTCTCGTGGTTTAGTTCTCTTTTGCAAATTAATAGAATCTTAAAATATTAGGTTTTTAATACAGTTAAATGTTTACATCAACTCGTTGCAAAAACAATGAAAGGTCGTGTTGTAACTCACAAAATCAATATAACTCTTCTGCATTAAACCACGAACTCCCACTCTCATTTCGAGGTGATGTAGAAAACTTCCTACCCAACTGGATCGCTACAACATTGTCTTATCGACCAGACGAAGTTGATTTTCCAGTAATAATGTTGACCTTCTCCCTGTTTAAATAGTTAATTTTTACATTTTTTTGGAGACTCATTAAGTACCCTTCGGAACTCTGAAAACAAGATGTGAAGCTTCATTCGTGTACCTTGGTATGCGAGGAGTCACCTTGAGTCACCTTGAAAAGGGCTCAAGAACATGGATGTTGTTTCAGTGTTTGATCAGATGAAAGAACGAGACAACTTCTCTGGAATGCGTGTATTGTAGCATACAGAAGGCGTGGGTTTCCTCAAGAGACAGTCACACCATTTCACCATGCAACAAACAGGTCTCCAGCCCAATTAGTTTACATTGCCAACGTATCTCCAACCTGTGCAAAACGTGGAAGCTTTGGAGCAGGGTTTGAGCAATAGAATCTGGTTTGTTTGTAAGATTTTGTTCTTGTGGTGTCATAGCTGAGATGCGTGAAAAATGTGGAAGCATGCGAACTGTTCGACAATGCCTGAAAGAAATGCGCTCTATGGACTGCAATGATTGCAGGATGTTTAAAAAAATAAGTTTGTTGAAAAGGCCTTGGAAAATTTCAAGCAAATGCACTTGGTACGTGTAAAGCCAGACTCCACAACCTTTTTCCAGTATCCTCCCATCCTCTGTCAAAATGGGAGCTTTAGAGTAGGCCTCGGACAACCGTGAAAGCATAATGGTAGAAGATTTTTAGTTGCAAGTGCGCTAGTAGACAAGTATGTAAATTGCAAAAGCATACACAAGGCAAGTCAACTGTTTGACAAAATGCCTCAAAGAGACGTGGTCTTATGGAACATACCCTGACCATGTAAGTTTCATTTTTGTTCTATTAGCATTTAGCCATGCAGGTTCAGTGCATGAGGGTTGTAAATACTTCAATGGCATGAGTACCTCTTATAGAATCATGCCTAGAATTAATCATTATGTTTGCATGATTGACATTCTTGGCCATGTCAGTTATCTTAAGGAAATCCTATATTGTATCATCAACATGCCAATCCAACCTGTGGTGGTTGTGTGGATATGTTTGCTTGGTGTTTGATGAGCACATGAGAATGTGCAAAATGTGGAGGCATGCTTAAGGCATGTGAAGTGTTTGACAAAATGCCTTAAAAAATCATGGTCTCATGGTTGCAAGATTTGAGGCTATGCACAAAAGGAGGAAGATCTCATTCTATCCAAACAACAACAATAAGAATCCATTTGATCATGCTCAACAAGTGGTGGGTCGAATCCAGAAGGTAGGAGAAATGTGATCAGAGTAGCGGAATGGTTTCAAATTTGTAGTTACATATTTTATGATAGACATGTATGTAAAATGGTGGAGATGTGGATGCTCGTGATCTAGTTGACAATGTTCCCAAGCAAGATACTGAACCGAATCTCGTAGTTTCGACCGACTTCATTCTCCAGGCATGGTTCATCTTCCCTTACCTCTCATAATTCTCGTGTTTTAGTTCTCTTTTGCAAATTAATAGAATCTTAAAATATTAGGTTTTTAATACAGTTAAATGTTTACATCAACTCGTTGCAAAAAAAATGAAAGGTCGTGTTGTAGCTCAAAAAATCAAAATAACTCTTCTGCATTAAACCACGAACTCCCACCCTCATTTCGAGGTGATGTAGAAAACTTCCTACCCAACTGGATCGCTACAACATTGTCTTATCGACCAGACGAAATTGATTTTCCAATAATAATGTTGACTTTCTCCCTGTTTAAATAGTTAATTTTTGCATTTTTTCGGAGACTCATTAAGTACCCTTCGGAACTCTGAAAACAAGATGTGAAGCTTCATTCGTGTACCTTGGTATGCGAGGAGTCACCTTGACCTGTGGTTTGACCCCGAACGAACATATGACATCTTTTTGACGCTCTTATATGAGCCCTGTTACACTAGGTTACAACAGTAGAAAGTTGTTAAACCTAGAAAGTTGGCTTTCGTTTTGAACTGCCATTTGAAACCTGGATAGAGAAATTATTTCCCATCTTGGAAAACCTCTAGTGTTTATACTAAACAATTGCATGGAACATTCAGTTTAGGGAAAAACACTTTTCTGGATGGTTTGGCAAAGCCATTTTGTAGGCCTCTAGTCGCAGTTTGATGAGGTCACACTGGACCAATTTCGACTTGTAGCCGTTTGAAAATGGTTATCTAACTCTCAGCCTCGTCGACTCTGATGAATTTTCCTTATATAGGGGAACTTGTAGGAAGTGTCTCGTTGCGTGTTCATCCATCGAACGTCAGTTATGGACATGGTTTTCTAGGCCCTCGAGCTAACTTTTGTTCATTTGCAACTGGGTCAGCTACGACCAGTAGCCCCGAAAAACTAGCCGCTAAACATAAACTGTTCACTTTTTCCCAATTCTGTCAGTTGCTATGAACTCTTGGTATATCTGGGTATACGTAGAAAGTTGATCGTGGTGTGCGTTCTCATCGGAAGATAACTTTTGGAAGCGGTTCCTTAGCCTCCGAGCCCGTTTTGAACGTTTTGTAGCTAGTGAGAAAATGTAAAGATAGAAAGCTGCAGGACCCTCGTAGGATTGCCAAACCACCCTGGAAACTTTAAACACATGCAAATAACTGTTGTAAAACTCTATAGTGTAACTTGTGGTGTGAATTAGAACTTTTCACAAAATGGTGTTTTCTCTCTCTTCCATTCTCTTTTTCTCTCTCTTGGTTACAAAGTGTAGTGAAATGAAATGCATTGAATACATGTCTCTAAACCCTTTTCTTTCGTTTGCAAATTATAATTATTATCATCTGTAAATGGGAAAACTGAAAAAATGATAATTATGTTAGA
The DNA here is from genome assembly GCA_019776745.2 of Taxus chinensis. Taxonomy (NCBI): domain Eukaryota; kingdom Viridiplantae; phylum Streptophyta; class Pinopsida; order Cupressales; family Taxaceae; genus Taxus; species Taxus chinensis. Next base: position 161,978,538 of record CM034149.1, read on the forward strand.
TTTGGGTGGATGCCATGCCAGCGATTTATTGCTGATATCATGCTCACGTGGGTTTTGTGGGATGGAAGAATGATGACGAAAAAGGTGATGTGTAATTTAATTATTATCATTTTAATTTATATAGTTCATTGTTAAATGAATAAATGTATAATTTAATATCATGTTACAGAAGGTTATATTTGAAAATTTGTTGCTATGTATGAGATGCTGGATTCAAGGACATCTAGGAAATGTGCATTTAATCTAGGGTTCAATTTTGATTCATAGTACACCTGATAAAAAGATATGATATTTATATAAGGTAAATGAATTTGAAATAATATCTTGTAGTGTATGTTTAGTGTTCAATAAATGATTAACGAGTCATCTTGTGCATTCATACTTTGTAAATGTAATAAAGAAACTTAATCGAAAACACACTACCCTTGTTTAACATCGGGACATAACTTATTTTTTTTCATGTATGATACCCCCTTACCGTAGAAGACATTACAAACCGTAGGATGAACTTAATCTTTGCCCTCGATGGAACACCCTAATTTAGGCAAATCAGAGCTCAAGAATGGGCTTATTGTCTTGGTTAGTATGTTTAGTGGCATTGACTTAAGCCCGTCTGATAGGAGTGACACAGTCAAAATTTTCTTGGATTGTGTAGAGCTAACTCCTCCTTTGTAGCCTAGTGGACTATCTTTTCATTTGAAGATAGAATTAAAACCAAAGTTCTTCATCGAGTGAAAACCCTGTTGGATCCAGACGACATAGATGGAGGTTGTGACTTAGTTGCTCTAGGTCTTAATCTCTTGTTAATGAACCCCTTAGTTCCGCTCAGCTAAATGTGTTACCTTGGTTTCTCTCATCATAACACCTTGGTCCTTTCTGGAAGGTGGTTTAGCAAAAAATTGTCCTCTTGCTTAAAACTCATGTTTAGTTGAGGGGTAGACCCTTAGGTGAAGTGGAAATTAATCTAAACCTCATTAATTTGGATGTAAATTTAGGGTTCGTGTGTAGCTTCAAGTCTTCTAATCATATATGTCTTCAAGAGGTTGGTCAAACACTTCGTAACTCCTTGTATAAGACAATCCTAAAAAATAAGCCCATAGTGCGACGTAGAAAATTAAGCATATAAGAGTAAATACGAGAGTTGACGTTCGGAATAAGGCCACTGTTGAAGACCTTATAACTCAATTAAATATATTCATTTGTTTCAAAGAGTATGAATTGTCTTGGTGTGGTCAACCTTCAAGAAACAAAATACACATATAAATCAAAATGTAATTTCTCAAGTCATTGAATTAGAATAAATACGGTAGGGAAATAACTATTCCGTGATTGAGGAATGTTTTTGGGTAAAAAGCTACCTTATATCTAAATCTTCGTTAAATCCTTTTATTGCGTTCTGGATATCAAGTCACTTTCGCTTGAGTTGTAAGGGTAAAACTGTTGACATTGAATAAATGTTGGAGGAGAATATTCTTAACATAATAATAAGATAATTAAGTACTTTGTATGTAATTTGATTTATGCCAAAATAAGTATGTTGGTAATGATTTTTTTTATAAAGTATAAGAAGCCAACATAAGATGGTCGAACTATATTTTAACTGCGAAATAAACTTAAGAATATGTGGGTGGACAAACGAGAAATTTATCCTTGCTCAATAATGTTCTTGGAATGTTAATCGTAACTAAAATACATATAAAGAAATGATGTGTTGTGGGTTCGCCGTTTCTGAAGTCATTTTTCTTGTGGTTGGGTCATTGCTAGTATTCGTTCATTGAGAAAAGTGTGGCATCGACATGCCTATGTCATTTTCATGTGTTTATATGAGTCGATGACTTATGTGATTTTTGTTTGTGAGTTGAGTTTCTGTACTTGGAGCCCTTGCTGTGTTGTGTGTAGTGAGAAATGTAAGTCAATTTTTTTTTATCCTAGTATTTTACTGTTGTTTTTTTGGGTGCGCAAAATATGTGCCTAGGGCACTACATATGGTATCAGAACCAAGGTTCATGCTCTCGAACCTCTGGGGCAGATTGGAGTTGTGATGGTGTTGCATGATGGTGGTGGATATTGGAAGAGTAATGTGATATATGCGTGATGTGAACTATGTCGTAATTGTGAAATTGTGAACACACATGTTGTGCATGTCACTTAGTGCGTATTTGTTGTCATGTTGATGTGCTAAGGATGAGAGTATTCACTCTCTATGTTGTTGATTCAATGAGGAATCCAGGTGTGATGTACCACCTTGTTGTTTGTGAACGGAATGTTATTGTGGATTGTAGAGGGTTAAAACATGTTGGATTTATGTGATGTGAAGGTGTATTGATGTATTACATGACAAAATTGATGTAAAGTGAATCACATTTCGTCGTGATGTCATCACCGTATTGTGAATAGTTGTGTGCATCATCTAGTTATATTACAATTGACTAAATGTCGTAATGTTAGACATTGTTTTGCTCATACGTATAATTCATGTAATATGTGATGGTTCGTGTCGTGATTTAGGGGATATGGTGAGTATGATCCCTAGTGTACAGTGTTTGCACTTTGGGTATAGGATGTGGTAATGTGATGTATCGTGACCCGTGAAGTAATGATTATGTTATACCCTGTATATAAATACCATGCGTAAGACGCTATGGTTACATTGTGTGAATCACTATTGTGATAGTGATGTAGTATGTGTATGTTGTGAACCTCACACTAGACGACCCTAAGGGTAGGAAACTGTACGTGCCCAAAATTGTAGGGTACTGCACCGTCGGAACAATGTAACATGTACCCCAATGATGATACAGGTCTCCTCGCAAGGTGTTCGGGATCCAGAAAATCTCTCCAAGTATGCGTTATCATCCCGCATGCCCCGCTTAGCTCCCCGCATGCTTTGTTTTTCTCTTTTCCCCTCTTTTCTTGGCCTTTTACTCTTCAGTTACGAAACCGCCGCCCTAAGCAGGGCGGCGGTCCTGTAACCGCTGCCCTGCTCAGGGTGGCGGTCCTTTACGCATTTTTCAGAATGCTCTTTTAAAACGAATCACGTAAATTTCAACGTTTACCAGCTTTTTTTCACCACCATGAGCTTGCATTAATGATTCTGGTTCCCTGGAATAGTGTTTTGCCATTGTTTATAGTTTAAGAGATCAATTTGGTTTTTACCTTGGGTAAATGCAAATGCTATAAATAGTTGGCTTGTGCTCAAGAAAATGGCCCCTCAAATTTGCCTCTGAATTTCTCATTGCAATAGATTAGTCTTTCATTTTACTTAGAATTCTTAGTTTCTTTCATTGCATGCCTAGTTAGTGTTGTTTTGCTGTTAGGAAGCCACATATCCATCTTGTGCAAGTGCTGTCGATATTTCATCCAATCCATTGGAGTAAGAATAGTTTGTTTTCAATAGGAAGCCATTAAAGTTGTAGGTTTTGTTCTTCAAACAGGATAGTTTTCAGGTTCTAGACATTTTATGTTGCATGACTCGCAATAAATCCCGCTAGGAATTGCATAAGCCAAGCTCTGTACTCTTGCGCTATCCCTCTCCTACTCGCATTGTATTCAGTCTGTATCTTAAGCTGCCTTTATCCCAATATCTACTTCTGTTGATGCTAGCATTACACGCTTTTCTGGATCCACGTGCGAGCACGAAGGAACGAGGAGATCACACTGAGGGGACAAGATCACACACACCATCGGATTCACCACTGTTCTGCAGAATCCAGGTTCTAGCTTTCAAAGTTCTAATTAGAAACATATCAAATAGAGTAGTTAATCACTTTATTTCAGTCAATTTTACTTTCGATATTGCCAGGGAAGTTGTGGGGATTGATAGTTTTCTGAGAAACTATGATTCATTCCTCACTTCTGAGGTAGGATCAAGAGTCTTACAAATAGATTAGATCAGTTATTTCATTGTTTAGAATAGATTTACAGTTGCACAGGACAAATAGCTATACTCGGTTATCTTTGTTTGTTTTAATTTGACACTATTTTAGCTGTCAATTTCTAGATATATTAGATAGTTGTTCTTTAAATTCTGTTTAAAAGTAGATCAGATATACACAGAAATATAGAAGTTAATATACATAGACATATCTTTCATAATTAAGTTTACTTTTCTGTCATTAGTTTAGATTTATATAACTTTTTTGTATGACAATCACGGGACCTAGAGAGCCCAGAGAATACGTATTCGAGCCAATCGTGCCCCAACCCAATCTTGTCACAGCCATAACTGATATAGATCAGAATCTTAGGATCCAAGTCTTCCAAACAATGGTAAACTTACAACAAATCAATTTCCAAGTTAAGCGGGTTAAACATAGAAGACGACCAAGCACACACATTTTGGTCAAATCAACCAAACTACAGATTACCCTAGATTCATATCCGCATGACTGTAGAAGGGTTTGAAAGAGAGCAGACCTTTGGTTGTGATCCTTTGGTCCCACAGCCAGACGCAGGAGACACTCTCACAGATATAGATACCAGCTTGAGAATTCAGGTTGCACAAACGCCTGTAAGATATTCTGAGAAGATCGCACAATTATTAATTCTGAATATAGAAGCTGAAAAGGCATATGACTATTAGATACTAGGGATTAGGGATTGATTCCGCACATGACCATAGCAGGACCACAACAAATACGAATCTATGGTTGTGACCCACAAATCCCACAGCCCAACGAGCCCATAGGTGAATCAGACATAGATGCTGGCCTACGTACACTAGTATTCAGATCTACTCCACTTCCACCTATCATCATCGAACAATTATCCTTGTTAGACATAGCAGCTAACAAAGCTAAGGAGTTCTGGACTAGGCCAGAGAATCACCCATAGAGTCAATTATATTTACCATCCGCCCTATGACCTTATCTGGAGATATACACGAAACTATCCCAGGTCATTTTCCACGTATTCCACAACCTATAGACCGAATCACGCCAGAGCTCGATATTGATTGGAGCCTTCGAGCAGTCATCCTTGCTGATCGATCTATCACACCAGTTCAGGTTAGGAGGGCCTTCTTTGCCTTAGATTCACAATTTCCACTAGTGCGTGTCGAAGACATCAGATTGCCCAATTAGCTTGTCTGCATCCCACACATATTTAATCCCACCGGCTGTCTCGGCACGACCTCAGGAGGTCGGGTGCGAGGAAAAGTTACTTGTAGATTCCTATGCTCGCTTGTCACTTTTCCATCGTACAAAATTGGTGAACCCGACGTGAAACTTTCTACTTTCTGGTCTGGAGTCAGATTTCTACTGGTTCTTTCAAATTAAAACGACTCTTTCATCTTTACTACCTCATTAGCTTTCACCATCACCTTCGCTCCTTCCCATTATTCTGCGGGTATTCATATACCCCCCGAATATGTCAGGATTCAATGCATATGGTAGGCCTCTCTTAGGTCTTGAGGCATACTACGCTCAACTGAATGGACAATCATCACCCTCGCTCTCAGTATGGGGTGACAACTATTCAGATAACCAATTATCAACACAAACTCCATCTCCAAGGATCAGATATAGCTCATCTTTCCAAACAGAAGGAGTTGGATCAGTTCGCTCAAACACGGACAAACAGAGCCTTCAGGCTCGAACAATATGATGCTCATAGGAGAGTCTAGTTCGTCTCCTCAGGTACTACTTAGACCACAAATTAGTAGACAATCAGACTCATACCTGGGTTTAGATGATGAACATTCGGTACGTTATGCCAAGAATGAACAACATTCTCAAAGTATGTACCCACCTATAGGAGGTTTACAAACACAACCCGAGGTCTCTTTTCAAGGAAATACCTCCATGCCACTACATATAGGAAATGCCCTCGGGGAAACTTGGCAGGGCAACGATCAATTCATAGCAGGATATCACATGCCTATACAACACCATGATATACAACAAACGCCACTAAGGCAAAACACCGTGACTTCACCAAATGAAGTCATTTCAACGTTAGTAGAAAAAGTGAGGGGATAGAACTTGCTCAGGCAAATCACCATTCTCAATTCATGCAGGCAGGAAGTTCCTAATCCTCCACACCATCCTAGCCAAGTAGACCTCCTCACAGGAATAGGCACGTTAGGCATGACCCCTCAGTATTCACAACAAACGCCGACTAGAACCATCATTTCTAACACCGTTCTGACACCTCCCGGTCTAGTACAAAATAATCCATTCTTGGACAATACCCCTTCATACTTAAACATGTACTCCAAATCACCACAAGGGGATATGTTCTCCTCTCCCAGTATTTTTACTCAACCACAGGGGTTCCCTTATGCTCCTACCAATGCATATGCAACGCCATATCAACAACCCATTCCACCTCCACTCCCTCAGCAGGCACCATCAATGGTCGAAACCTATGCGATAGGGACATATTCAGAATACTTGAAAGAGCCCTTAGATTTCACCATACGAAGCGTCATGCTTCCAAGACCTCTTCCCGATTTTCCCAAATACAAAGGTGAGGGAGATCCAAATGCCCATATCAAAGCTTACACTACAGCCATTCGAGAACTACTCCCTTGGGATGGGGTTGTTGCTAAAATATTTCCCAAAACCTTGGAAGGTATCACTCTCGATTGGTATTATAGAATACCTGAGGCTTCCATCCATTCGTTCAAGCAACTCGTGTCAGAGTTCATCAAGGCCTTTGACATGAACAAACTATTAAGAACAGGAATCAGGGAATTCTTGCACATTAAACAAGAACACAATGAATCTGTCACCCATTTCATCCAGAGGTGGCGTACAGTTCTTTATTCTTCGGCAAGTGCTCCAAATATGGATCAAATGGAACTATGTGATTTATTCCTTCATTCTCTCAGCAGAGAAGTGAAGGAAGAAGTCCAGAAGTTCCCACTAAGGACTTACGATGAAGTACTTGAGAGCGCTCTCCGAATAGATCAAGCGGCAATTGATAGTGGTCGCAAGACATATGGAGCAAATGGAAGGTTAATCACCTCCAACCAAAACACTACAACTTATCCTACTATCACGAATGTCAATCAAGGACCTAAAATCCTTAATAAAAATCACGGAGTGACAACGGATGGAGTAACTGATCAGGCTAGAAAGGTAAATGTTGTGAATACTCCACCACAAATAAACAATCAACGAAACAACAACTTTACTCCAACAATCAATACAGTGGATTTTAATCATCCACAACAACAACAACAACAACGGAAAAACCCTACACAGGGATCCAAATCAAAATTCAACTAGGTATCAAAACCAGAATTCAAACCAAAAACAAGAAACGTAAAATTTTAATCCTAATAGGCAACGGTTTGATCAGAGTTTTGGGCCACAATATACACCAAGCCAACAAACTAGGAATTACAATCCTAACTCGTATTGTGGTTTCCACAAAATTTGGGGCCATGACACTAGAACATGTCGTGACTACAATAAATTCATGCAACGTTTTCCAGATGAACAAAGACAACTTTTCATAGATATGTTCTTGGCAGATCCTATGTCACCAGCACCGAAAATTTTTACAGGGGCAGTTTCCCCTCAAAATGCACCCCTCAAGATCTTCAATGATCCGCTCCCAAATCACAACAATAACAAGTTAAATCCAAGTGGGACAAACAAGGGTGTGATTGCAGGAAACAATGATCATGAAGCTTCAACTTCGCTGAATCCATTAGTTGCGCCACAATTAGGAAGTCAGCCTCGACCAAAGATAGTCGGTTTAGTGGAGTTAGACTCCGAACTACCCATAGAAGCTGTAACAAGGACACGAGAGTATTCCTCTCAGCTAAGTCCAAGCTACCCGCTAGAAACAAACAATATCCAACAAGTATTAATAAAACCCGTAGGTGCTTATGATTTAATTAATGATCTAACAAAAACCTTCTCGCACATCTCCTTTTTGGATTTATTGAAGAACTCCCCTGCTCACAGGGCTGCTCTTTTAGAAGCATTGGGTTTAGGTCATCTAATTAGCATCACTCCACCTCCCGAAACACAGGTAAACCATATAGACTTTGATATCCATCCTCTGGGGCAGCCGGATAGGGACACCGAATTCATATTCGAAATAAACAAAATGCCAACAGATGCTGAGATTGCACGCCGAGGTGATCCGGCCTTACACTTACAAGTGTGGGTTTATAACAATTATGTGAAACGCACGATGGTTGACGATGGGGCAGCAGTTAACATAGTCCCTTTTTCTTTCCTTCAAAAGCTAGGGTATGGAGAAACCAATTGTTCCATGAACCAGAATACGTTAAGAGGCTATGACAGCCTTAAAGCCACTTCAATTGGGACTATAATACTACCGGTCACCTTAGGACCCAAAACAATCCTGACTGAGTTTTATATTATAGATCGGGAAACTAACTATAATATGATCCTCGGCCGACCATGGATACACCGTATGAAGGCAATCCCTTCTACGCTATTTCAAGAAGTAAGATTCTTGCATTTAGGAAAGATATTCATAGCCAAAGGTGATCCAAAACCATTCGATGTACACCTGGCTGACCTAAAGAAAAGACCAGGCGTGCACTCGGAGTTTGAACTCCCAACAAACCAACTTAATAAACCTACCGACGTGAAACCAGAAGAAAAGTTGGTACCTACAACAGATCTTGAAACTATGAGCCTAGCCAAGGCAAACCCAGCCCCCAAAGATGAGGCTAACACTGTAGAAATAGTATCATTAGGAACTACTGCAAAAATTGTTGAATTACTAGAACAGGATCTACCAATGTTCCTACCATTTGATTCTGTAGGCATGGGGTACACCCTAGGTGTCGGTTCTCTCCCAGCAGAAGATCTCTGCATGGTGGAAGTAGAAGATATTAACACAACAAATGTCCCAACATCCATGTTCCCAGCAAAATATTGGACTCTTCATTTCGATGGAGCTAGATGTCGTTATGGAGCTGGGGCAGGTGTAATCTTTACTTCTCCCGAAGGAAAAGTCCTACCATTTGCCTTTAAACTAAAATTTGAATGCACAAACAACGGTGCCGAATACGAAGCCCTTCTCCTTGGCCTCATCTTAGCTAAGAGGATTGGTGCTAATAATATCAGGGTGTTAGGAGACTCACAATTGATAGCAAACCAAGTCGCTGAGGTATATGAAACCAAAGCCGAGCACTTACAGCTCTACAAAACAGCTGTATTGAATTTAAGCAAGGAGTTTGACTTCATATCAATTGAAGCAATCCCACGAGAACAAAATCTCCTTGATGATTCAATAGCAACCTCAGCATCACGCTTTACTCCAAGCAGTGAGTTGGAAAATACCCATTTTATGGTATCCCTTCGTACCAAACCATTAGTAAAACAAATGTCAAGCCCTCATTTAATGAACAGAGATGAGAATAAATCTACTATCCTAGACCACATTGATAATGAGACAACCACTCTTGATTACTTAAACACCTATGCAGCGATTACATCTCACCCATCACGCAGTAGATTTGTCTTTGATCCCACATTCATCTTCCTACTTACGGGAATCCCATGACAGAGCTTCCCCCACAAAAGGAACCCAACATATACACAGTCGAGAATGGAGATGAGCTGGAACTACCTCCAGCCCCGCCTGAGTTTGAAGAAGGTAACGCTTCTCTAATCGAAGAAACAATTGATATTAACATCGGAACGGAAGATGAACCAAGGATATTGAAGTTAGGATCCTCGTTAACTCCATCAGAAGTAGAAATACACACTCGGATCCTCAAGGAACATCAGAAGGCTTTTGCATTTAATTATAAAGAAATGACAGGAGTTGCACCCCACATTGCGGTGCACAACCTCGTCACTAAATTTGATGTAAAACTAATTAAACAAAAATCGAGACCAATGAAGCCCAAGGTAGCTCTCATGGTGAAAGAGGAGGTAATGAAACTCCTCCAAGTAGGATTCATCAAACCAGTCGATTACTCTCAGTGGGTATCTAATATCGTTCCCGTTCTCAAAAAAAATGGGAAGATACGCATCTGTGTAGACTTCTGAGACATTAACAAGGCATGTCCTAAAGACGACTTCCCATTACCATCTATAGATGTCATTGTTGATGCAACAGCTGGATTTGAGCTTTTATCTCTCATGGATGGATTCTCGAGATACAATCAAATCAGAATATCTGAACAAGATCAAGCTAAAACCACATTTATAACTCCTTGGGGAACCTATTGCTATGTTGTTATGCCATTTGGTCTCAAGAACACTGGTGCTACATACCAACGGGCTATGACATATATATTTCATGATCTTATTCATAAAATTGTGGAATCCTACGTAGATGACTTGTTGGCCAAGGCCAAGAAGCGTTGTGACCATCCGGAAGTGCTTCGCGTCATTCTTTCACGTCTGATAGAATATGGAGTCACGCTAAATCCAGAAAAATGTGTCTTTGGTGTGACAGGAGGGAAGCTCCTAGGTTACATTATATCATCACGCGGGATTGATGTTGACCCAACCAAAATTAAGGCTGTTCTCGAAATGGTCCCACCTTCGGATGAATCTGGAATCAGAGTCATTTCTCGGAAAACTTGGTGCAATCCGGAGATTCATCCCGGACTTAAGTTTCGCCATTCATCCAATCAACAATCTACTCAAGAAAGATTATAGCATTGATTGGACCGAAGACTGCAATGAAGCTTTCAACGCAGTTAAGCGTTTCTTGTTATCACCACCTACGCTAATGCCACCTAAGCCAGATCGCCCGTTAATTTTATATTCGCGAGCCACCAATGTCTCGCTAGCCTGTATGCTGGCTCAAGAAGATGATGACAATAGAGAACGTGTGATCTATTTCATTAGCCAGACATTGCTCGACTATGAAACACGTTATACACAGGCAGAACGCAGAATGCCTCGCCATAGTCTTTGCAACCAAACACTTAAGACATTACATGCTAAATCAAGAAACAAAGGTCATTGTAAAAATAGAACATTTACGAACTTTCCTCACGCAAGGGTCCTTGTCTAAAAAGGTTGGATGCTTTATAACCTTAATGGGTGAATTTGAATTAACATTCGTAAATCAAAAGTTGGTTAAAGGACAAATCATCGTGGATTGGTTAGCTGATAATCCATTAGACGGAGGCGATCTAGTAGATCTGGACTTTCCAGATGAGTGCGTATACTACATCGAAACCTGACCTTCTATCTCTGAGTGTCCTTGGTACACTGATATCATTAATTATATCATGGACCATACATATCCAGAAGGTGCTACACCACAACAAAGAAGGTGGTTACGCATTATCGTAGCTAAATACGTCATCATAGAACAAGTCCTCTATCGAAAAGGCGTTTGATGGAATGCTTCTAAGATGTGTCGACACAGAAGAATCCAAGAAGATTCTCCATGAATCTCACAGTGGAATGTGTGGAGGCCACTTCGGTGGCCATGCCACCACTCGTAAAATACATCGAATGGGCTATTTCTGGCCCACTCTAGAACACGACGCAGTAGAGTTTGTATGCGAAGGTGTCATAAGTGTCAAGAATTCTCCCATGAGATTCACATGCCGGCACAAGCTCTACAACCAATCGCTACTCCATGGCCCTTTTCCACATGGGGCCTAGATTTGATAGGGAAATTCTCTCCCTCGTCTACAGATGGCCATAATTTTATAATCACGGCCACCGAATATTTTACCAAGTGGGTAGAGGCTATGCCTCTTACTACTGTACCAGGTTCTGTAATCGCCAAGTTCATTTTGAACCAAATCATTTGCAGGTACGGTGTCCCGAAAGTCATTATCTCAGATAATGGGACTTCTTTTAAGAATGACGAAGTTCACGAATTATGCAATAAATTTAAAATAAGCCATCATACAGCCTCCTTGTATTACCCTCAAGCCAATGGACAGGCTGAGGCGACAAACAAAACATTAAAAGCCATTCTCCTTAAAACGGTGAAAGAAAACAAACGAGATTGGCATTTGAAGTTATATCCGGCCTTATGGGCCCACCGAACCTCAATAAGAACACCAACAGGAGTGACTCCTTTCTCGCTAGTATTCGGGGCAGAAGCAGTTCTCCCGCTTGAGGTTGAAATACCCAGTCTCCGCATTTCATTACAAGGGATTCTAGATGAAGATGCTTATAGAGAAGCACGTCTCTCCCAACTAGAAAGCCTAGATGAAGCTAGGTTAGATGCTGAAACAGCGGCACAGAGTCTATGCTGACCGGATGTGCCGGCAGTATAACAAGAAGGTCTATGAACGCGACATATATGAAGGTGATCTAGTTCTAAGGCTAGACAACCGGATCGACAAAAAGACCGGCGAAGGAAGGAAGTTCCAGCCCAAATGGTTGGGCCCATACCGAGTCATGAAGGACTATGGAAATGGTGCATATCTCCTATGTACGCTGGAAGGTGAGGAATTTGGTGAAACAGTCAATTCCCTACACCTCAAACGATTCTACGCGTAAGCAGCTAGTGCTACTTGTATAATTATATCTACATTGCATCTTCATATAGATTAGGATCATTTTGTCCGCTTGTTTCGTACAAATTTGTGATCAAGGAATTTATTCTCAAAGCAATTCATTACAAACTCATGATGTTGTTGGCATAAACACTCTAATCATACTTCTCTATTTCCATGATATCATCAAACTATTTCGGAATCATTTCATCAAATAAAGCTAGATATGACAAGGTCTTAACGGTAACCATACCCAAGATCTGCGGGTTTATTCTCACTTTTGGTTTCTTCTTAGGATAGGTGTCTTGCCTATGGTCTGTTCTAGAAGCTTCATGGTGTCACATCTATCCCGTATGTATATCTCTTTGGAAATAAGAACACACTGACATTTTACTCAAGTAAACAAGTCAAATATAGAATCAAACAGAAAATTTTAAATTTACACATTTCCTTGCCCCACCAACCTTCGGTGATGAGCTTGCATCTCTTACTAGTGACGTAGGGTTGGGAAAGGATGGAAATGCCCTTACTCGCCTATGCCTTGCCTATGGTGATAAACCCACGCTTCTTACTAGTAGCATGGGGCAAGGTGTAGGGGGTCCTCTTGACAAACAAATGTAAAAGGTCATAAACAAACAATTCAAATCTTGAAGTCTTGAGTCAAAAACAAATGAATCAGATGTCCAAAATTCCAAGAGAATCAAAAATCCTAAAAACCCAGATTTTGTCTACCATGTGGCCATCTACGGATCTAAGTCTAGATAAACCGCAAAGCAAGTTGCATCCCAAAACTATGAAGTCACTCTAGTGGATAGGGCTTGTAGCATCCTAATTTGGTTCTGTCAAAGCTTTGTCTATCTCTCATCAGTATCATTTCAACACATTTCATAACTTGTGCCCTTTCTAGCTCTCGGTGATGAGCCCTCACATCTTACTATTTGTGTGGAGTAAGGAGAGGGGCAAGTCTATCTACTCATCATACCGGTTTGTCTTCACCACTTTCCTAGAACAAATATGAAGTATCCAAAATTGCTTACAGAAACTAAGATTCAAAATCACATTATATCTACATTATCATATATCATCATCATGAAATACAAAAAGAAAGTAAACATTTTCATCATTTGTTCTCCATTGCATACATTCTAAAGAGCATACAAGCATAATATCATAATTTACATGAGGAAACTAGAAAAGAAACAAAGCCATAAATGCCAAAAGTCTGATCCAAAAATAATATATATATCTATCAAAATTCCTGTACAATGCCATCATGCGCTAAGCATGGTCAAAACGCTCAAAGAGCCTGGGATATACAAAAGAATATATCATACAAAATCTAGGAGAGCCAAGTGGCTTCTCAATCCCTATGAGACCCCTCTGAAGGTGCACGCCCACGCCTAGGACTCCGGCTACGCCGGCGCTCTGAGTGCATGGAGGGCTCAGGATCCCGAGGGGCAGCCGCAGTCTCGCCATGAGAATGACTCCTCATCAGGTGCTCGGCTGTCCTATACCCCGCTAGCTCCGTGCGGAGAGTCGATACCATCCTGGCCACATGCCAGACTGGGGCAAAGATGTCAGTGTGTCTACCAGCTGCTGAGGGCTCCCCAGCATCCACAGACAACTCTGCGCGGGTCCTCTCCATGGGGATCATCAAGGTATCGGTGCATACCCTACGAATCAGGTCTCGCCACTCATCGGCGGTCTCTGCAAACAAAGGAGAAAACAAATTAGAAACAAAACAAGAGATAAAATACAAGAGAAAACAAAAGGAGAGATAGCAACTAAGGAAATCCTAATTAAAAACAAACATTAAAAGGAAGGGTGGTAACTTACTCGGATCACCAGGCCTCCAGGATGGATCTCTAGGGTCAGCACCTGCCACAGATGCCGCCACTGACTGAGGTGCTCCCCCCATGGCTGGAGCAACGTAGCATCCTACAACGGACTCATCCTCCCCACCATGGCCCTAGGAGAGTGGCTCCTCTGAAACCAGAGTAACTCTCTCTGCACTCTGCTCGGCCCTCTCTGCCTGCATGATATCCTGAGTGTCATGCCACTCAGGATCACTGTCCTCCTCAGTCTCCTCCTCTGTCTCTCCCCCTGTAAACTCCTCAGACTCAGAGTCTATGTCGATGGGGTCATCGCTGCTATGGGCAGGACCCGCGGAAATCTGAAGCAAGGGTGCCTGAGGTGCACCGGCTCTCCCTCGGGCACGTACTACCCTCCTGGCTGCAATAGGAATGCCAGGAGTAACAACTGTCCAACCCCGGCCTCTAGGACCCCCTCTGGCCTCTCGAACTGACCTATATACTGGTGCTACCAGGGGAAGCATACCAATGTAGGATAAGCCAAACTGCTGAGGAACTCGGCCAAAGGGGTGTACCTCCACTCGCCCCACTCTGTCAATAAGCTTACCCTGTGGTGGAGCAGGAGATCAAAGTAAGAGCCTCCTCGCCCCATATACCTGCCATGGTCTGATATGGTGTGGCCTCCATGTCATCGGTGGTCAGAGAAGCAACTGGCTGATGAGGTGCTCTAAGCACCGACATATCTGTCCATCTGGCTGCCCTCACAGCTCCGGGATCTGTCACCTCTACACCTCTACCATAAGGAATGAAGTGCTCATAAACCCAACTCATGACCAGGGTCGGGTGGCTCAAAGACTGCCCCTATAAATGGACTACCCTGTACAAGTCATGGTAGGTAGTCCCAAGTATGTCTGCTCCCCAGGCGTAAATCCGGCCATGGCCCTCGATCTGTGCAATGATGGGGGACCAGCAATATAACAGTGTGTCTCCTCCCTTGTCCCCGATCAGTCTCGAAGCAAGGATCCCCATAATAGCCTGGCGAATCAAGGGGATGGGCAAACTAGGAATAGATCGAACTCTGACCCCCTTCTTCGAACCCGTGGAGATGACTGCATCTCCCATATAAGTGGCCCACTGTGCTATCTGGGCCCGTGAACCTGCTGTCTCAAGGGTAAGACGTCTCCCAATGATCGGGACCCCCAGAATACGATAAACATCCTCTAGTGTGATGGTCCACTCACCTCGGACCCCTGGTAATCGGAAGGTGTTCCGATCAGCATCCCAATAGGAGAATAAGTCACAAAGAATGTGACTGGATGGTGCAACATGTGGAACGCGTGAGATACGTAGTATCCCGGCCCTCTGAAGAGTGTCCTCCTCATCCTGTGAAAGTGCATCTAGTACTGCTGGGAGCCAGTCACACTCCCTCTCTCGGCTCCACCGAATGTACTCCTCTCTCGCCTGCATACACCCAAAAACACACAAAACAAAGCAAGTTAGCATCCAAGTGATATTAGAAAAATCATGAAAACACATAGAAATGCTAAAAATGCAAAAACAATCTCAAACAGATGTTCTTTTGGCATTCTGTGCAAAACCGCCGCCCTGAGCAGGGAGGTGGTTTCGTAACCACCGCCTTAAGGGCGGCGGTCGTGTAACCGCCACCCTGAACAGGGCGGCGGTCATGTAACCACCGCCCTGGGCAGGGTGGCGGTCGTGTCCCAAAAACCCACATGGGTTTTATAACTTAAAAAGCCTAAAAACGCCAAAAGAGGACCATTTTTACTAAAAACAAGGCCTACCCAGTAGGCCCCCCCCTAGATGGACCTTTTGAACCTAACATTTTCAAAAATAACCCCCCCATGACAAAGATTTTAGCATTTTAAAATTGAGGGGGTAAAAACGATAAATTGAGGAAAACTAACCTGTGATCTCGCGGGTCGATGTTCTGCTCGCGGAGGCATGATCACTATCTCGTCACGAACGTTTTGACTCTACTCTCGTAAGAAACCGTCACCGTGGGTCCCAGAGCTCAGAATCAATCAAATCAACACGCGCAAATGAATAGGAAAATGGGCCCACTTTCATATATATAGCAGCCTGACTTGTTTTAAAAATGTTTTTTTTCGCAGGTTTGGAGCACCGACGGAGGTAAGTTCTTACCCCCGCACAAATGGTACGTCCTCATTTCCCATTATTTTAGCATTTATTTTCTGATCTATCTTGTCTATCTGCACTTGAGTTCTCTTTTCATTTTGCAGGAGCGGGAATTTTGGATGGCGTCATTTCGACACACGGACGTATCAGGTATAACTTTCAACTTCCCATTTCGGGACCGCCATACTCGGACCCACCATTTTACGCCTCTTCATGGCTAAAACGCTTCTCCGAGGGGGCAATATGTACGTACCCAAAATTGTAGGGTACTGCACCGTCGGAACAACGTAACACGTACCCCAATGATGATACAGGTCTCCTCGCAAGGTGTTCGGGATCCGGAAAAGCTCCCCAAGTGTGCGTTAACATCCCGCATGCCCCGCTTAGCCCCCACATGCTTTGTTTTTCTCTTTTCCCCTCTTTTCTTGGCCTTTTTCTCTTCAGTTACGAAACCGCCGCCCTGCCTGGGCGGCGGTCTCGTGACCGCCACCCTAAGCAGGGTGGCGGTCCTGTAACCACCGCCCTGCTCAGGGTGGCGGTCCTTTACGCATTTTCCAGAATGCTCTTTTAACACGACTCACGTAAATTTCAACATTTACCAGCTTTTTTTCACCGCCATGAGCTTGCATTAATGATTCTGGTTCCCTGGAATAGTGTTTTGCCATTGTTTATAGTTTAAGAGTTCAATTTGGTTTTTACCTTGGGTAAATGCAAATGCTATAAATAGTTGGCTTGTGCTCAAGCAAATGGCCCCTCAAATTTGCCTCTGAATTTCTCATTGCAATAGATTAGTCTTTCATTTTATTTAGAATTCTTAGTTTCTTTCATTGCATGCCTAGTTAGTGTTGTTTTGTTGTTAGGAAGCCACATATCCATCTTGTGCAAGTGTTGTTGATATTTCATCCAATCCATTGGAGTAGAATAGTTTGTTTTCAATAGGAAGCCATTAAAGTTGCAGGTTTTGTTCTTCAAATAGGATAGTTTCAGGTTCTGGACGTTTTATGTTGCATGACTCGCAATAAATCCCGCTAGGAATTGCATAAGCCAAGCTCTGTACTCTTGCGCTATCTCTCTCCTACTCGCATTGTATTCAGTCTGTATCCTAAGCTGCCTTTGTCCCAATATCTACTTCTGTTGATGCTAGCATTACACGCTTTTCTGGATCCACGTGAACACGAAGGAATGAGGAGATCACACTGAGGGGACAAGATCACACACACCATCGGATTCGCCACTGTTCTGCAGAATCCAGGTTCTAGCTTTCAAAGTTCTAATTAGAAACATATCAAATAGAGTAGCCAATCACTTTATTTCAGTCAATTTTACTTTCGATATTGCCAGGGAAGCTGTGGGGATTGATAGTTTCTGAGAAACTATGATTCATTCCTCACTTCTGAGGTAGGATCGAGAGTCTTTCAAATAGATTAGATCAGTTATTTCATTGTTTAGAATAGATTTACAATTGCACAGGACAAGTAGCTATACTTGGTTACTTTGTTTGTTTTAATTTGACATTAGGTTAGCTGTCAATTTCTAGATATATTAAATAGCTGCTCTTTCAAATTCATTGTATAAAATTCAGTAGAAAATAACAAAAATATAGGAGTTATATATGTTATAGACATACTTTCACATATTAATTTTATTTTGCTACATTTTAGTTTATATAATTTCTTTTGTATGACAATCATGGGACCTAGAGAGCCCAGGGAATACGTATTCGAGCCAATCGTGCCCCAACCCAATCTCGTCACAGCCATAACTGATATAGATCAGAATCTTAGGATCCAAGTCTTCCAAACAATGGTAAACTTACAACAAATCAGTTTCCAACTGCACGGGTTAAACATAGAAGATGACCAAGCACACACATTTTGGTCAAATCAACCAAACTACAGATTACCCTAGATTCATATCCACATGACTGTAGAAGGGTTTGAAAGAGAGAAGACCTTTGGTTGTGATCCTTTGGTCCCACAGCCAGACGCAGGAGACACTCTCACAGATATAGATACCAGCTTGAGAATTCAGGTTGCACAAATGCCTGTAAGATATTCTGAGAAGATCGCACAATTATTAATTCTGAATATAGAAGCTGAAAAGGCATATGACTATTGGATACTAGGGATTAGGGATTGATTCCACACATGACCATAGCAGGACCACAACAAATACGAATCTACGGTTGTGACCCACAAATCCCACAGCCCAACGAGCCCATAGGTGAATCAGACATAGATGCTGGCCTACGTACACTAGTATTCAGATCTACTCCACTTCCACCTATCATCATCGAACAGTTATCCTTCCTAGACATAGCAGCTAACAAAGCTAAAGAGTTCTGGACTAGGCCAGAGAATCACCCATAGAGTCAATTATATTTACCATCCGCCCTATGACCTTATCTGGAGATATACACGAAACTATCCCAGGTCATTTTCCACGTATTCCACAACCTATAGACCGAATCACGCCAGAGCTCGATATTGATTGGAGCCTTCGAGCAGTCATCCTTGCTGATCGATCTATCACACCAGTTCAGGTTAGGAGGGCCTTCTTTGCCTTAGATTCACAATTTCCACTAGTGCGTGTCGAAGACATCAGATTGCCCAATTATCTTGTCTGCATCCCATGCATATTCAATCCCCACCGGCTGTCTCGGCATGACCTCGGGAGGTCAGGTGCGAGGAAAAGTTACTTGTAGATTCCCATTCAAGCAGAGATGATGATAGTTACATTATTTAATATACTCATTTCTAGTTACATGTATATTTTATGAGCTGAGGCTCGATGTTCGAGTGCCAGCAACTCGATGAGTACCCCTTTGGTGGCAATATGAGGCCACATAGTGATTGTAATGTGCTATTCCTCTATACGTATTTTTATTCATAAATTGATCATTATCTCTTTTAGCTAGAACCAGCCATTTTCTTGATTGACATGTTCTTATATTTTGGGCATTTATTTGATTGTTGCATTAACAGTTGGATTTTTCACTAACCATGGCTAATTAGCCATTTGTTTTCTTAGTTTTAAAGACTTTCTTATCATATTTAAAAAATTTGTAGCCTAGCCCAAGGATTTTAATTTGGCCACTTGGCATTTGAATGGATTGTTATGCTAGTTCCAATGTCGTAATGTGTTGGAATAGGGTCATGGGATTAACCAAGGAGAGGTTGAACCTATGGACCCACTTTGTTGTATGGGGGTACACCCCAAGGAGTTACAGGATAACTAGCGGGTTTTTGAACCACGAGTTATTATGTCACTTGGGTTTGGGGGTGATGGGGCTCTATGTGCCTAGGGCCATAGGGTGACCCGACCTCATTTAAAAGGAGAAAGGAGATTGGCCTCTATGATTGAGAGACCTGATATTATTTATGGCACTCTATGCTTGAGTGACCCGATATTCTGGATGGGACTCTATGGTTGAGTTACCCAATATTCTTTATGGCACTCTATGGTTGAGTACCCTGATATTCTTGGTGGGGCTCTATTGTTAAGTGACCCGGCTTGGTTATATCATTATGATTATTTCTCTTGGGAGGTATATGGAGTTGTTTGGTGATGATTTAGGAGGTATATGGAGTTGTTTGGTGATGATTTGGGAGGTATATGGAATTGTTTTGTGTTGTTTTTGGAGATATCTCGAGTTGTTTCGTGTGTTTTGTGATGTGTGGAGTTGGTGTTATCAGTGATGTGTACTGTTGTGAGTCTTGTTAGATAATTTTATGTTTGAGGCTTGACACTCCCCTTGGTTGGGTTATACTATTGGATCTTTTCTTGGAACTGTGTGGGTATATTCGTGGTTTTCAGCTCATGTGATAACATTTGCCTTTGTATCAACGTGATGATTTTGTTTTTCAGTCACATATGTGTGTTGTGTTTATGTCTAGGATGTAATTATTGGAAATTATTTGCTATGTGGTCAACTTGTTGTCATTCCATGGTTTGGTGAAACCCTTGTGATGTGATATGGTCGTGAAAGTATGTAAAAGTATACTTATGAAATTTTAGTGTTATGTATGACCATGGTAGGGTGTTGTGACTGTAGTTCATGATGGGAACCAACATGAATGAATAAATTAAAATTCTACAAAAATGAAATTTTAAAGGACTTAAATTTAGAATAATGTTAATAGAAAGAGATTAATGAAATAACGAATAAGAGGGAACTAACAATCTTCATAGAATCTTAAAAGTTAACATTTCTACCAAATGTTCCTAGGGCCACCTCGTAACTGTGATTTTAGATCTGAAATCTTAACCTTAGAGCGTACCTTTACCACATTCATCCTTTGTTGCGTACCTTTTTCTCTTTCTTCATTGTATGTCGCATCGAGGATGATGCTTTCTTAAGGGGAGAGAGATGTAGTGCCCCACACATTTTAAAAATAAAATAAAATAAAATAAAATAAAATAATAAAGGATTAAGTCCTTTGCATGTGATCAAAGTTCGGGGTGATTGCGTGTTTGGGGTTGGAGTGTGGCAGGTGGCTACAAGATGTGGTGGTTCTTCCCTTGTGCAGTCTCTATCAGAAACTGTCTTCCCTACCTTTGACCTACTTTTCTTCTAGACTTGTCTCTTCCACTCTCCCTGCCATGCCAGATAGGGAACCGTGAAGTAGGGTAAGGAAGTCCATCAAAGCATAATGGAAGTCTAATTTGTTTTGGCCATATTTCTCCCAAGCTTTGCCAAAAAAAATGAGAGCTCGAGAACATGGATGTTTTTTCAGTGTTTGATCAATTGAAAGAATGAGATAGCTTCCTTGGAATGTGTGTATTGTAGCATACATAAGGTGTGGGTTTCCTCAAGAGACAGTCACACCGTTTCACCGTGCAACAAATACAGGTCTCCATCCCAATCAGTTTATATTTCCAACGTATCTCCAGCCTATGTAAAATGTGGAAGCTTTGGAGTAGGGTTTGAGCAATAGAATTTTATTTGTTTGTAAGATTTTGTTCTTGTAGTGTCACAGATGAGATGCGTGAAAAATGTGGAAGAATGTGAACTATTCAACAATTACTGAAAGAAATGTGCTCTATGGAATGCAATGATTGCAGGATGTGTAAAAAAATGAGTTTGTTGAAAAGGCCTTGGAAACTTTCAAGAAAATGCAATTGGTACGTGTAAAGCCAAACTCCACAACCTTTTTCTAGCATCCTTCCAGCCTTTGTCAAAATGGGAGCTTTAGAGTAGGCCTTGAACAACTGTCAAAGCATAATGGTAGAAGATTTTTAGTTGCAAGTGTGCTAGTAGAAAAGTATGCAAATTGTGGAAGCATACACAAGGCAAGTCAACTGTTTGACATTATGCCTTAAAGAAATGAGGTCTCATGGAACATACCCTGACCATGTAAGCTTTGTTTTGGCGTTTAGCCTATGCAGGTTCATTAAATGAGATTTGTAAATAATTCGAAGGCATTTGAGTGCCTGTTTGATAGAATCATGCCTCAGAATTAATCATATATGTTTGCATGTGACATTCATGGAATGCCGGGGTGATCTTGAGGAAACCCTATATTGTATCATCAACATGCTAACAAATGGTGGTTGTGTAAATATGGCTTGGTAGAAATTTGATGAGCACTTGAGACCGTGCAAAATCGTGCAGGCATCTAAAGCCATGTGAAGGGTTTGACATAACGCCTTGCTAACATCTCCCGTCTCATGGTTGCCAGATGTGAGGCTATGCACAAACAAGGAGGAAGATCACATTTATCCAAACAACAACAATAAGAAACCATTTGATCATGCTCAACAAGTGGTGGGTCGAATTCAGAAGGTAGGAGAAATGTAATCAGAGTAGCAGAATGGTTTCAAATCTGTAGTTACAAATTATTATGATAGGCGTGTATGCAAAATGGTGGAGTTGTGGATACTTGTGAACCGGTTGGGGAAGTGCCCAAGCGAGATGCTGAACCGAATTCCACAGTTTCGATGGACTTCATTCTCCAGGCATGGTTCACCTTCCCTAATCTTTCATAACTCTCATATTTTAGTTTTCTTTTACAACTTAAAAATATAATTTTAAAATATCAAGATCTTAATACAGTTAATTGTTTATTTCAACTCGTTGCAAAAATAATGAAATGTCTTGTCGTAACTCACAATGTCAAAATAACTCTTCTACATTAAAACACAAACTTCTGCCCTCATTCTGAGGTGATTTAGAAAGCTTCCTACCTAGTTAGATCACTACAACTATTAGTCTTATCGACAAGATGAGTTTGACTTCCCAGTAATATTGTTGACCTTCTTCCTGTTTAAATAGTTAATTATTGCATTTTTTCGGAGACTCATGAAGTACCCTTCATAAATCTGAAAATGAGATGTGAAAATTCATTCATATACCTTAATATGTGAGGAGTCACCTTGACCTTTGGTTTGACCCCGAACGAACATATGAGATATTTTTGATGCTCTTATATGAGCCTTGTTACACTGATTTACAATAGTAAAAAGTTGTTAAATCTAGAAAGTTGGATTTCATTTTTAACCGCCATTTGAAACCTGGATAGAGAAATTATTTCGCATCCTCACAAAACTCTAGTGTTTATACTAGACAATTGCATGGAACATTCATTTTAGGGAAAAACACTTTTTTGGATGGTTTGGAAAAGCCATTTTTTAGGCCTCTGCCGCAGTTTGACGAGGTCAAACTGGACCAATTTTGACTTGTCACTCCAGAAAACTTGTCACTGTTTGAAAATGGTTTTCTAGCTCTCAGTCCCGTCGACTCTAATGAATTTTCCTTATATAGGGGAACTTTTAGGAAGTTTCTCGTTGTGTGCTCATCCATCGAATGTTAGTTATGGACATGGTTTTCTTGGCCCTTGAGCTAACTTTTATTCATTTACATCTGGGTCAGCTACGACCAATAGCCCCGGAAAACTAGCCACTAAACGTAAACTATTCACTTTTTCCCAATTTTGTTAGTTGCTATGAACTCTTGGTATATCTGGGTATACATGTAGAAAGTTGATGGTGGTGTGCGTTCTCATCAAAAGATAACTTTTGTAAGTGGTTCCTTAGCCTCCAAGCTCATTTTTAAACGCTTTTGTAGCTAGTGAGAAAATGTAAAAATAGAAAGTTGCGGGACCCTCGTAGGATTTCCAAACCACCCTGGAAACTTTAAACACATGCAAATAATTGTTGTAAAACTCTATAGTGTAACTTATGGTGTGAATTAGAACTTTTGACAAAATGGTTTTTTCTCTCTCTTCCCTTCTCTTTCTCTCTCTCTGGGTTACAAAGTGAAGTGAAATGAAATGCATTGAATACATGTCTCTAAACCCTTTTCTTTCATTTGCAAATTGTAATTATTATTATGTGTAAATGGGAAAAATGAAAAAATGATAATTATGTTAGATTTGGGTGGATGCCATGACAGCAATTTATTGTTGATATCATGCTCACATGGGTTTTACAGGATGGAAGAATGACGATGAGAAAGGTGATGTGTAATTTAATTATTATCATTGTAATTTTTATAGTTCATTGTTAAATGAATAAATGTATCATTGTAGTCTCATGTTACAAAAGGTTATAATTGATAATTTGTTGATATGTATGAAATGCTAGTTTCTATGACATCTAGGAAATGTGCATTTAATCTTAGGTTCAATTTTGATTCAGATAACACATGGTTAAAAGGGGTTGATATTTATATAAGGTAAATGAATTTGAAGTAATATCTTGTAGTGTATGTTTAGTGTTCAATAAATGATTAACGAGTCATCTTGTGCATTCATACTTTGTAAATGTAATAAAGAGTTTTAATCGAAAACACACTACCCTTGTTCAACATCGGGACATAACCTATTTTTTTTCATGTGTGATACCCCCTTACCGTAGAAGACATTGCAAACCGTAGGATGAACTTAATCTTTGCCCTCGATGGAACGTCCTAATTTAGGAAAATCAGAGCTCAAGAATGGGCTTATCGTCTTGGTCAGTATGTTTAGTGGCATTGACTTAAGCCCGTCTGATAGGAGTGACACAGTCAAACTTTTCTTGGAGTGTGTAGAGCTAACTCCTCCTTCGTAGCCTAGCGGACTATCTTGTCATCCGAAGATAGAATTAAAATCAAAGTTCTTCATCGAGTGAAAACCCTGTTGGATCCAGACGACATAGATGGAGGTTGTGACTTAGTTGCTCTAGGTCTTAATCTCTTGTTAATGAACCCCTTAGCTCCGCTCAGCTAAATGTGTTACCTTGGTTTCTCTCATCATAACACCTTGGTCCTTTCTGGAAGGTGGTTTAGCATAAATTTGTCCTCTCGCTTAAAACTCATGTTTAGTTGAGGGGTAGACCCTTAGGTGAAGTGGAAATTAATCTAAACCTCGTTGATTTGGATGTTAATTTAGGGTTCGTGTGTAGCTTCAAGTCTTCTAATCATATATGTCTTCAAGAGGTTGGTCAAACACTTTGTAACTCCTTGTACAAGACGATGCTAAAAATAAGCCCATAGTGCGACGTAGAAAATTAAGCATATAAGAGTAAATACGAGAGTTGAGGTTCATAATAATGCCACTATTGAAGACCTTATAACTCAATTAAATATATTCATTTGTTTCAAAGAATATGAATTGTCTTTGTGTGGTCAACCTTCAAGAAACAAAATACACCTATAAAGTGAAATGGAATTTCTCAAGTCATTGAATTAGAATAAATATGGTAGGGAAATAACTATTCTGTGATCGAGGGATGTTTTTGGTAAAAAAAGCTACCTTGTATCTAAATCTTCGTTAAATCCTTTTATTGTGTATCTGGATATCAAGTCACTTTTGCTTGAGTTGTAAGGGTAAAACTGTTGACATTGAATAAATGTTAGAGGAGAATATTCTTAACATAATAATAAGATAATTAAGTACTTTGTATGTAATTTGATTTATGCCAAAATAAGTATGTTAGTTATGGAAATTTTTATAAAGTATAAGAAGCCAACATAAGATGGTCGAACTGTATTTTAACCATGGAATAAACTTAAGAATATGTGGGTGGACAAAAAAGAAATTTATCCTTGCTCAATAATGTTCTTGGAATGTTAATCATAACTAAAATACATTTAAAGAAATGATGTGTTGTGGGTTCGCCATTCCTGAAGTCATGTTTCTTGTGGTTGGGTCATTGCTAGTATTCGTTCATTGGGAAAAGTGTGGCATCGACATGCCTATGTCATTTTCATGTGTCTATGTGAGTCGATGACTTATGCGATTTTCATTTCTGAATCGAGTTTCTGTACTTAGAGCCCTTGTTGTGTTGTGTAGTGAGCAATGTAAGTCAAAAAAAATTTATCCTGGTATTTTACCGTTGTTTTTTTGGGTGCGCAAAATGTGGGCACTACAAAATCAAAGCAATTGAAGTATTGGGATTGTACATACTAGGAGGACGCCTAACTCATGTAGATCTCCAAATTGGTTGTGGAGGTGTTTCCTCATGTTGTTGTGACCTCCATACCGACAATTGATTAAGATAAAATGTAAATAAGAGCCCAATCTGAATGCTATATCAGTAGTAAATGAATAACAATGAAATACAAAAAATTACACCCAAAGAAAATAAGCAATAAAGTGAAAACCCTAAGTGCAAAGAGAGGGTAAGAAGCCTTAGTTGATTCACAGTAAATTTTGGAATTGATCGAAGCCCTTACCGGCTGATTAGAGAGGAAGAAGTGTTGCAAAAAATCACTGAAATATTCAGAATTGGATGAGCAAGCTGGTTTGGGGTGACTGATGAGGGATAGGGGCGTCTGTGGGTGTATGCAATGGAAAGTTGCAAAAACTATTGAATGAGGCTAAAGAACCTCTAGACTTTGCTAACTGAACTATGCACCATGAGATTAGAGCTAAACAAGAGAAACTAACATGCAAACATTATTAACTTTGAAAAAAAATTCAAAAACTAACACGATAAAGTTACTCTCTAGTCCATGAAAGCTTAATGAAAGTGAACCTAGTTAGATTCTAAGCAATCAAATTGTGTGTTGTTTACTCCCAAAAATAGTGAAGAGATCTCTCCAAGTTGGCTACATGGCCAAGCTTTAGATCTTTCCTTACTAACTATATTTGGAATGGATGGATGCAAGATGGAGGAGCTCTCAACAATGGAGTATGGCCAAGATCCAAATGTTTTATAGCTTAAAGCTATCAAACAATTATTTCTAATGCCTTTCCAAAGTGTGAGAGAGGACTTGTGAGTGAAGTTTGTAAGTTTTAAAGGGAGGGGTGACCCTTTTATTTATAGATTTCCAAATGAGAGGATGTTGAACTTTGGGTGCATGTGGGACTAAAGCTCAAAAAACACTTTTAGATTAGATTAGGATAAACATGCTTTAGGCTTAGTTAACTAGGGTTTAGGCTAGTTAAACTTGATTAGCAAGTGATTAGAGACTCATTGAGAGTTGGGAGGGGTTTGGATAACCAATTGTGACTGATAGATAGCCTACGAAGCCAATAGAAGTGGTCTAGAGAGAACTAGGGAGGTTCTGAATGGTTGAAAGGAGGAATGTTTAGCTAATAAGAGAGATATTAGCCAAATTAAGTTGATTATAGGAGGAATACGACTGAGAAGGTGTCGTAAATGGGCATCCGAGAGTGGAGCGAAGAAGGGTTGATTAACGAAATGTCGTCAATTGGTTGAATTGGATGAAATTCCAAGTGTAAGCATGTTTTAGGTGTCTACATTTGCCCCTCTTTGAGGTGGCGTAAGCAAAGTTACTTCAAAGAAAGTAGACAAGTATAAACAAGTAGAAAATTTTGAAGGAATAGAAGAAAAATGAGTAGAATGGAGGATTCCCCTTCGATTGTCAATGGGGTGATAGAAGAACTTGATTGACGATCAAAAAGATGACAGAAAGAGAACAAAAGAAAGAATAGTGTGAAGAAGAAAAGAAAAAAAAGAGAATGAGGAAGGGGGAATGAGCTAACATACATCCAGTGCCTTTTAAACAACTTTATTTTTCATCATATTGCTAAAGATCTTCATCATCGGTCCTTATTAAAAAGAATGAACAAAGGTGTAATATGACATTGAAATCCATATACGAGCAAATGTCCATTGCTAAAAAAACAAACTCCATGTAACATACAAAATGCAATGCAATACGAGAAAGTAAAATATTCCTAACTCCATGCAACATACAAAATACAATTCAATACGAGAAAGTAAACAAGTAAAACCTAACAGAGAAACATAACATAATGTTTTTTCTATCGAGCTTCAGTACCAACCTATTTGAATTAACGACAAGGGTTGACGATGGTGCCCAAAGCAAGGATACATGCAAGGGGAATAGCGGAGGACACTTCGGTCCTATGAAAAAGCAATGTGCACTATGAAACAGTACCAGGCAACTCATTGTGCCCAAGAGTATAGATGAAGTAAGCAGCTTAGCTTTTGTTGATGGAGGTAGATCAAGAGGATCCGTGAGTTGTGCACATGAACAAGTGAGAACCAAAGAGTGACATTTTGTAGGATGATTTATATTGTTTTTGATGTTTCTTGAAAGATATTTGAATGTTTTTGATTTTTCTAACATATTTGAATGTTTTTTGATTTTTGAAAGTTTCCGAAACTATGTACAAGAAGACAAAGAAGCATGGATGCCCCTAGAGATAGATGAGATGTACAAGGGAAGAATGCCATGCGTATGAGAAAGGTGAAGATGCAAAAAATGCCCTAGTGATTAGGTGGGAGTATTCAAAGGAAACTCTTCACGGGTAGAAGTGGGACCCAAGGACATTATGGATAGGTTCAACATGATGATGACCATAAACCAATGAAGTGCCGGGAAGGAGCAAGGATGCCCCCAGCGTAAGTTGGCCTAAAAGCACATGATAGAAAGGGAGGAGAAGATTGTTTTTGTGAAAGGGGACAAAGGTGTCCGAAAACATGGAAAAAAATTAATCTTATACACATGGATGTTCTGAATGAAGTAGAAGAACGATGTGAATGATATGAATGTAGCTTAGAAGCCTCACAATGAAGAAGTGATTAGACAAAGGCACAAATCGTGAGGCGAGATACAGACTAAGGCAAGAGTCTAAACAAGGTCCAAAAAAGACACTTGGTAACATACTAATCATGCTTACTCATAGAGATCTAGTGTGTGCACGTGGAATTTAATTACCTCTTGAAGGGAAGGTTTAATAGGCAACAAATGATGACAACCTAGCCAATGTGTAGGAATGATTTATTTTGAAAATCAATTTTGTGAATGGATGGTGGAAGGATAGTCATACATTGCTCCGCTGCCAGCCAGGCATCCATAGCCCCGACGAGAGATGTATTTGATTCTAATCACAACATTTCTCTACTTCCAGTCAAGCATCCATAGCCCTGATAGAGATTATTGGAAATACCCCAAGAGAGAGTAATATATCAATTTTCTTTTGCTTTGTAGCTTTTAGCTTTTGATTTTTTGATTGATTTTGATTCTTTTTCTTTCTGAAAACTTATTTCATATCTCTTGTTTGACAAGGGGTTAAGAACCACAGATGGCTTGATGAAAGGAGGTGGAAGTGATTATGATGATGACATTGGCTAGTGTCAACAAATATGTCCAAAATTTCTTTGCAACAAGTTTATTAGCTGTTGAATGTGATAGGATCTCTAAGAGGTCAGTCGTTCTTTAATTTACCAAGGTGATGAAAGACCAAGGTCAAACAGATACCATAGAGATAAATGTCACAAAATGTGTGTGAATAGGTTAACCAAAATATCACCGAAGGGATGAAAATGGTAGGAAGACTTGCAAAATAACAAGGGAAGAAATAAACATCCATGTGTACACAATACCTGATTGCAATGTTTGATCCTTTTACCTTTGATTTTTGTTGTGTTTTCTCATGTTTTTTTGTATTTTTGCATTGTTTTGATTTTTAGATATTTTTTATAGTTTTTTGAAAGGTGGGACCAACAAAGTCAGTTTGCATGATAAGATCCAACAATGATGTTTGCAATTTCCTTGATAAGGGAGACTAGGCATGTTTGTTTATCAAGCGTAATATTTTCTCCAATCTCAATGATCGAGGTGAGCTCATACTCAACAAATGACTGTGATTTATCTTGAAACATGGATTTCTTATGTGGGATATTTAATTCCCCATCCAGAGGTTTATGCACTTTGCACCATACTTGATGGTTACGTTGATGTGCATTCTTGAATTGCATTTTATTTTTAACCTTAAGATCATTTGATTTGTTGGGAGCTATAGAGCTCTTTGAAGTTTTGATCTGAGCTTGATTAAGAAACTATTTGGGTTTCTTATAAGCTGACGCGTGACTTGTCTGATCCCAAGAAGTGGGAGAGGAAAGTTAACATTTATGATTGATGATAGGAATGAGAGAAATGATGGTGGGCTTGCCACAACCATTGATAGAAGAAAGATGTGATGGATGAAAAGGATACGGTCCAAGAATTGAAGAGGATGGGCTACGAGGAGGTGAGCCACTAATAGAAGATGATGAAGGGCTACTAGGATATGGCCCTAAGATGGAAGAAATTGGGCTACAAGGACATGGCCCAAGAATAGAAGAAGATGATGAAGGGCTGCTAGGGTGTGGCCCAAGTATAGATGAGGAGGGACTACCAGGAGGGTCCCATAGATAGAAGAGGATGAAGGGATACTATGATATGGCCCAAGAATAGAAGGGACTGGGCTACCAGGAGGTGACCCACAAGTAGAAAATGGAGGACTATCCGGGGGTGGCTCCACGATGTAAGAAGACGATGGGCTACTAGGTGGTGACCCAAGGTGAGATTTTGATTGAGGAATGATGATAGATAATGAATGATTTGGTAATGAGAAGATAGGCCATGGCTCAATGCTAGAGCCCAACATCTCATCATGCTTAGAAGAAGGTGAAGATGGAATAGAAGAAGAAAATTTTTCCATGACCTTAGGCTCCTCATCTATATTATGAAAAAAGGGATAAAATTCCTTTCCCCAATACGCGAGCGTATCAAGTTCTAGAAATAATCCTTGTTTGCAATCCTCTAAAGGGATATCATCGTGTAGTCTAATTGTTCCTTCATTCTGAGAGAAATCAATTAGTAGAGGTTGTTGTTCTTTTTCCATAGAAGGTTGAATAGAAGAAACAAGTCTGATAAGTGGGGACGATTGATTGATAGAAGAAGATGACTCAAGAGAGGAAGTAGGATTGGTGGTAGGCATCTCATGAATGGATGATTTGGATATGGACCTAGATTTATTTTCTAGAAGATGATGCAATGTAGGAGAGAAAATAGGATCACATAGCCATCTGTTAAGTTGTGATGTAGGATTTAAATTAGATGATTGACTAGAGGGAATCTGAGTCGTGAAACTCTTTGATGGAGGAAGAGGTCATTGAGATGACTGATGAAGGAGGTCCTGTGAAGAAAGGGAGGACCATGACTCAAGAGCCGAATCAGATGTTTGATCAACGAAACTTGGAGTCACATGAGTCTTCAAAGGAGGAAGATGTCGTTGAGGTGATTTGGAATAAAGGTCTTGTGAAGGAAGGGAGGACCGTGATTCGAGATTTGATCTAGGGGTATTTAAACAATAGTTGGGATCTGAGTCTTCAAAAGAAGAGTGGGAGTCCGAATGGTAGTTTGGATCTGAATCAGAAGAAGAAGAGTGGGGGGAACATGAATAATAATTTGGATCAGAAGCATCCAAACCATACCAACGACTATGAACTGAAGGTGGGGAACAAGGTACTTGAATGGGCTCTCTAGCACGAAGAACCAAATGAGGTTTAGTTATAATGGGAATCTTTTGATTTGAATTCCTAAACCTAGGTTCCGTATTGTAGTAATTGTGAGAAACCGCACGATAGTCAGTCATTGTTGGCATCATTTAAGAACAAATTTCTAGACCTAGATAGTGTGATGGAAATCCTTCAAAGGGAAGGAAGTGACATGTCGATTCAGGGAAGCATAATGACATCCAACTAGACATTTTTTAAGTATGGAGATGCGTGCGTGATTTTTCGAAGAAGGTCTAAGGAAAATAAACATTGTGATGACATAATCTTGACGAGATAAAAAGGATTGTCCTAGGAAACAATTTTTCCAGATGAATGATTACAAGGAACAATCATGCAAGGTGTGAAACACAAAGCCAATCAACAAGGAAATACACCCTATGTAAAATATGTGTGCAAAATGATAGTTTGATGCAAAGATGATCAACACAATGTCAATACTTACGTCAAGCTCGAAATGAACAAGGCGTAAATATTAACAAAGGGTAGACGTGACTCCCAATCAAAGGATACAACGACGCGTTCAACAACCAACAAGGCCAAAATGTTAAAGGATGAGGTTTACAAATGTAAGCCACGTAACCACACTAATTAAACATGTTAATCAAGCTTCATGAAGAAGTGAGATATTAGTGCCAAAGTGGTATCAAAACAACAAAAACAAAGTAAGTGACACTCTTTAAGATTTTGGACAATGTTTGAAGTAAAACCAAGTCAAGGTATACTGAGGATGTGTTAAAATGTGTGCAGCGTAATGCCACAATGCAGATACTTAGATCACATTTATGAAAAACATGACATAAGTATCTTAATTGTGTCGAGACAATGTGAACAAGGTAACACATCAAAGGGAGATCAAATGATGAATTAATCCTAACTATGATGATGATCTTGAAATCAAGATCAAGTGGCCATCAAAGATATGAGGACGCATCCACACACTTTAGACATTTAACAACTCAGCCGCAAACATGGATGAGCGTAAACAGACAAAAAAGTGGTGAACACTATCTATGACAACACTCCTGAAAGATGCCTTCTCTTGTCCCAAATGGGCAACAAGAACACAAAGGTGTAGATTAAAAGATGGAAATAAACTAAGCGTTACTTGGGTAGAGTTTCACCTCGTCCGAAGGTGAGAAAGAAACCAAGATAAGTAACACGTTGTAAACTTCGTGATGAGATACACTTAGATCTAACTTAAATGGATTCGTTACCGTGTTTGAAAATCAAGGCTTTGAATCCAAACAAGTTATCACTTTGTGATGGCAAAGACATGATAATGGACTAGTAAAGTGGGCTCCTTGATGGAATGGCTTCCTTAATAAGATCTCTCAACTAGGTGTTACAAAGTTGTCTTGAGTGAGAGCGATTTACCCAAAAAGTCACAATGACTAAATTGGGAGTATCTCGGCTTTACTTTACCCCCTTCAAGCACAATGGGAAATAAATGTGTCCATGTGTAATCTCACTGGGGTCGCCATATGGACAACCGGTAATGCTAACTCACAAGGAAAAACTAGTCAAGTGGGTAAGCAGAGTGCTTCCTGTTTCATCCACGAGGTTACTCAGTGGTGGATTACTTTAGGGTTCCTGGAACCACCCCCATTGTTGTAGCTTAAGGCATTATGCCAAAGGGGTTATGTTCCAGTTGAGCGGATAGGGATGTACCCTTTTCTGAAACCTGTAATATAGTGTGAAGAAAGTGGTGTGTTTTTTTATCTTTTTAACTTAAATGTGGTTTTAAGTAGCACACCATTTGGCAACCTATATGAAAACACGTGTTAGTGAGTTATTTGTTTTGTCTTAGCTCCTCCTTTCTTTGACAAGCGTTAGGTCCTATATGCAAGGAGTTAGTATTTTTCCATAAAAGATCATGATATTAAAAGAGAGTTTGCCTGTTGCTTTTGATTTCTAAGATCACCAAAAAAGGCGTGAATGAAGAGCATACACAACGCGCAAACCCAACTAAAACAATATATGGAAAATACCTTAAGTGTTTTTGCAGAAGGAAACTCGTTTTAGCCAACTTTGAACTTTAATCTATTTTAAAGCTTAAATTGAAGTGTTTTGGAAGCAAAAATAGAAGGTTTTTGAAATGTTTTTGATTCCTAAGATCACCTAAAAGGTGCAAGGGAAGAGCATACATGTTTCAAAGGACCCCTACAAATGAAAAACGTGAACACTCAACTAAGTTAGCACAAAAATATGATGGAAAAGCAACTTACAAATCACTATTAGTGTCACAAAACCTTTCAAAGTGTTAGAATGGTCAAGAAAACAAGTTTTCAGACTTTAAGACACGTTAAAAAATGACTATTTACCTAATAATGTAAAACCATAAATTTTCTATAACTCAAAATCCTAATTTTATGATTCCATTGTGTAGTTCTCTTCAATACCTTTCCAACGCAATAAAAACGGAGTCGTTTCGAGCTTGGGAGAAAACGTTATGGCCTCCGAAAGATTGGTGGTGAATGCAGTTTGATGCAGATGTGCCCTAGTACTGACATGTGTGCACCTGTTTCAACACAGACGCACCCAGAATGACACCTACACACACCCCCTATAAAACCTACAAAAATCATGGAATTTGAAACTTTTCAAAAGCAAACAGGTTAAAGGTTAGCCAAAGAAGCCCATTTTTAGCTCAAACCCACAAAATATACATGATCAAGGATGATTTAGCCTACTTAAGAAATGAAATCATGTAAATAACAAGCTATTTATCCTAGAAAACATGAAAGTGGTTAGAAAACTGAAAATAAATAGCTTGAAAAGACTCCATTAATGGAGGATGGACTTCATGTCCCACCGGGCGTGCCAAATGTATGCAATGGAAAGTTGCAAAAGCTATGGAATGAGGCTAAAGAACCTCAAAGCTTTGCTAACTCAACTATGCACCATGAGATTAGAGCTAAACAAGAGAAACTAACATGCAAGCATTATAACTTTGACAAAAACATCAAAAACTAACATGATAAAGCTACTCTCTACTCCATGAAAGCTTAATGAAAGTGAACCTAGTTAGATTCTAAGCAATCAAATTGTGTGTTGTTTACTCCCAAAAATAGTGAAGAGATCTCTCCAAGTTGGCTACATGGCCAAACTTTAGATCTTCCCTTACTAACTATATTTGGAATGGATGGATGCAAGATGGAGGAGCTCTCAACAATGGAGTATGGCCAAGATCCAAATGTTCTATAGCTTAAAGCTATCACAAATGATTTCTAATGCCTTTCCAAAGTGTGAGAGAGAAGGACTTGTGAGTGAAGTTGTAAGTTTTAAAGGGAGGGGTGACCCTTCTATTTATAGATTTCCAAATGAGAGGATGTTGAACTTTGGGTGCATGTGGGACTAAAGCTCAAAAAACACTTTTAGATTAGATTAGGATAAACATGCTTTAGGCTTAGTTAATCTTGGTTTAGGATAGTTAACTAGGGTTTAGGCTAGTTAAAATTGATTAGCAAGTGATTAGAGACTCATTGAGAGTTGGGAGGGGTCTGGATAACCAACTGTGACTGATAGATAGCCTACGAAGCCAATAGAAGTGGTCTAGAGAGAACTAGGGAGGTTCTGAATGGTCGAAAGGAGGAATGTTTAGCTAATAAGAGAGATATTAGCCAAATTAAGTTGATTATAGGAGGAATACGACTGAGAAGGTGTCATAAATAGGCATCCAAGAGTGGAGTGAAGAAGGGTTGATTAACAAAATGTCGTCAATTGGTTGAATTGGATGAAATGTTAAGTGTACGCATGTTTTAGGTGTCTATAGTGGGCACTTGGGTCTGTAGAAGAGCTCAGAAAACCTCCTCAGAGGTGTCACAAGGTGTTTGCCTTTAGTCACCTTTGATCACTCTGAGGTCACACCAAGATCACTGTAAACTTGCAATGAAATACGCACTTGTAAAACCCTCAAATAAACATCAAATCCCAAAAAAAGAAAGATTTAGAATGAGGGGTCAGATTGTACTCAACTATCACAATGGTGAACTTACGACTGAATGCTGCACTACATCTCAGACCCAATGTAGTTCTGTGTGTGTGTGCGGAATTGTGCCCTAGGTTGCTCTTCTGTGTGTTGCACTTGGATAAGGGGCAAGTAGCTAGATGTAAAATGTAATAAATGTGTGTATGGAATAGAATGAACTTCCCTCCTATGAAGCGTGATGTAGAAAACCATCCCTTGTGTCCCTTGTGATGGTGCTAGATGGATGCAATGGAGCTCTTAAATGCCTTGATGGATGTAACCTTAGGTGGTGATAACTAATGTTTAATGATTGGTCCCTTATTATGATCACATAACTTTATATTTATATGATTCCCTTGCTTGAATTTTATAAGTAACCCCAAAAAGGTTGACGACTAAAAAGATAAAATGCTCAAACAGCTAAAAAGGACATGAAAAGTGTGAGTAAAGTATAAAAATGACAAGAGTTCCTAGAGGGGAAGAGGACACATGTCACTAGCATCCTTGCTGGGAATTGGTGTCTAGGATGAAAAATGCCGAAGAGTAAAAAGGAAGACTGAGCAAGTAAGGGTGCAAGACTGAAAGAAGAAACAAAAAGCAAAGAAAGGTGGCCAAAAACATGGGTTAATTAGTACTTTTCTTACTTAGGAATCATATGAATAGTAGTATGTAATTAGGACTAGATAATTACTCAAAGTTCGTGATTTGGTGTCTACAACTACTAAGGTGTTTCCTTAAGTTGTGAATCTTCAACATCTTCACCATTTAAAAAATAGTTGTTTTTCTTCCTTTTCAGTATCTGAAGATGACTGAAATTCAACTTTCACATGTTCTTGTTTAGGTTCTTGTTCTTTGATTTCAACATCTGATTTTAGGAGAGGATATTCATCAAACTGTACATCTTTGCTAACGATGATTTTGTGGGAAGTAGGATCACACACTCTGTATCCCTTAACACCAACTACTTCACCATACCCAACAAAGATGTAGTTTTTAGATCTTGGGTCTAACTTGGACACCGATTTTTATTAGTAAGGGCATAAGCATTACAACCAAAAATTTTAAAGTTTGAATAATCACATGGATGACATGTCCATACCTCTTCAAGAATCTCGCAGTCTATTACAATTGATGGCAAGTGATTTATTAGATAACAAGTTTTACAAACTCCTGCTCCTAAACACTGATCCAAATTTTCATTGCTGAGCATGCTCCTTGCTCTCTTTAAAAGAGTCTTATTTATGCGATCAACAACCCCATTTTGCTATGGATTATAGTTGGTGGTTTTATGCCTTTGAATCCCAAATTCCTTACCATAGTTTTGAATCTCTAAGGATGTGAACTCACCTCCATTATCTATTCTTAAACATTTGATAAACCTATCAATGCACTTTTTAACCAAAGCTCTAAATTGCTTAAATGTACTAAAAACATCATATTATCTTATAAGAAAGTAAACCCACACTTTCCTGGAATAAACATCTATAAAAGTAACAAAATACAATATTCCTCCATATGAAATTAAAGGTGTTGGACCACAAATATTTGAATAAAAATAATCAAGAATACCTTTACTTAAATGACTTCCAACTTTAAACTTCTTTCTACATTGTTCCCCAAAAACACAGTGCTTGCAGAAATTGAAGTCTAGAAACTTTAAATCAGGGAACAACTCACAATTATTCATTACCTTTAATTCTTTCTCGCTCATGTGCCCTAAACGTAGATGCCATAAATGAGTATAATCTTATGTTGTTTTAGATACCACAACTGCTTGACTGATATGTATACTCCCTTGCAATATGTAAATGTTCCCAACCTTTAGAGACTTCATTATAGCTAAGGCACCCTTGGACACCTTGAGAGCTCCACCTTGACCTGTGAACTTATAACCATTGGAGTCTAATTCACTCAATAAAATAATTTTTCTTTATAGTTCTGGTACATGTCTTACTTCTGTTAGTGTGCTCACTATACCATCAAATATTTTTCTCTTGATCCTACCAATCCCTTTAGTCTTGCAAGAAACAATATTTCCCGAAAGAACAAAACTATCGTCAAGGGTTTGGTAAGAAGAAAAACAACCTCTATGCAGACACATATGATGTGTATCACCAAAATATAACAACCATTCATGATGATAAGAGGAAATACTACAAATAGATAAAACTTCACTAGTCATACCTTCACTTGTTTTTACTTGATTTACTTCCTTGGTGACATCTTCCCTCTTTTATGATTCTTTTGTCTTATAGCAATCATTTTTAAGATTCTCTACTTTTCTGGAGTGCTAACACCTTTCCTTACTCTTTCCGTCTTGTAACTTAGATCTAGATGTGCCTTGTGAGCTTTGACCTCTTTCTTTAGACCTGCCTCTCGAAAACATGGCTTTAGGTGTAGAGGTCTCTCCACTAGATTTTCTCTCATTTCCTCAACCAGCAATACTACCACAACATAATCATAGTCAAGGTCATCTATACTACTAAAAATGATAGAAGTTACTATATGATCCGAAGAATCCGGTGAAGTACATAACAAGGTGACTGCCTTGTCTTCATCCTCCACTTTCACACCAATACTAGTCAACTAACATAACAGAGTATTGAAAATATTTAAATGATCAAAAAATTTCATACCTTATTTCATCCATAATGTATACAAATTCCTCTTTAGTTAAATACGATTTGTTACGTATTTCATAACGTAAAGACTTTCTAATTTGGTCTATAAGCCTGCTGTTGTCTTTTCTCCTGCAATATTGAAAAGAACCTCATATGCTAAACACAACCCTATTGCACTGAGATATTTTGTATCCAGTTCATTCCAGTCATCATCATCCATCCCTACAAGTTTCTTTTCCTTTCCATCTAGGGCTTTGTGCAGCCCATGTTGCACCAATACATCAAGTGCTTTGAGTTTCCACAACTTAAAGTTGTTTTTGCCATTAAAATTTCCCAACAAACTTTACACTCGGCACTTTCTCCATTTGATGTAATAGCAACACCAAATACAAAACAATTACTGCAAATCTAGAAAACGTTGCTCAGATACCGCTTTTCAGGAAACCATACACTTTACAACAATGAATATGTAGAAAGTTGAATAACAAAACAACTTTTTATAGCGATAGAGATAAGAGAAATATAAAGAATACCAACCATGCAAGAGATGAACACCAGATTTACTTGGTAAAACCCCAGTTGAGTGCTTAGGGAAACATCTACGATGCAATATATCAAGCTTTTACTAACTCAATATGAACAAATTACATGCGAACTCGTTATGAGCTATTTTGGATCTCCCCTAAAAAAATACACCTAATTGGAAAAGTAAAGTTAGGATTCCTCCTTCTAAAAATAGAGTGGAAAAATGTCATTAGGATTTTCCTTCCTAAAGATAGAATTTGGTTGAATTCGTCCCCCTCGCCCCGCCTTGTGACATGAGTGGGGGGGCAAGCCCCCCACATCCCCCCTTCTAAAAGTGAGCTGCAAACCGCACTACAATGGGACCCAAAATTTAACTTTGTTGTCTCATATCTAACAATATAATACACATCTTTTTCAGGGATCAATCAAACTTTGTTTTCTCTCTTGTCGGTAAGGGGTCTAACACCTTGAGCAATGACTACTTATCGATGGATGAAAAAATCACAAAATCATACCTTGCCATGGTCAGGAACCATTCGAGGTTGTACTCTATATCCCATGCTAGGAAACATGAGATGCCCCTCTCCAAAAGCCCACCATCTACTTTCACCTAAGTTACAAATGCAAGATGTCATTAAATGTATTACTAGAGTAAACTATGATGATCCTTTTCAAAATTGATTGCTTCACCTTTTCTAGGCTTTTCCCTAGGTAGTTCGAAAATCAACACACTCGTTGATGACAATTGAGTTTGTTTATTGCAATAGGTGTATAATCATGGTTCAATTGGTGTAACTAGGCCAATTGTTACCCAATACACGTCAATAGACATCTAATTATCACACTCGGTAGTGTAGTTAGTGTTTGATTGATGTAAATGCAACCACTTGACCCCTAATACAAGTATAATTGTTGCACTAAGTGTATTTTCATCAAACTTGTCATTTCCTTTTCCCTTTAGATGTAAGTCATGTGTTGCAAATAGAATATTGCCAACTATATTTTACTATTTTTTATATAAATTTCAAAATATTGGTGATTA
This sequence comes from Taxus chinensis, assembly GCA_019776745.2. Taxonomy (NCBI): domain Eukaryota; kingdom Viridiplantae; phylum Streptophyta; class Pinopsida; order Cupressales; family Taxaceae; genus Taxus; species Taxus chinensis. The sequence continues at coordinate 162,017,839 of CM034149.1, forward strand.
AAAATAAATATGTTTTAAATGGAAAGACCTTATGTTACTTGATTTTAATGGACTTTATTAATTTTAATATCTAACATTATGGTTTAGTTTTTCAAAACTGGAAGCAAGATTAATTTTGAATTTAATTTAGATGTGATTCCTTTGAGACCATTTATATATTTATGATGGTTTTGAGATGTGATGCTTTTGAGACATAACTGACAAATGCCAAACATAAATTTTATTTTGCATCAAATTTTTATTCACATGTTGCATCGAGTTGTATTTTTTGTTTCTAAAGTGATGGTCTTTACGTCATAATGTGAACCATGACGCTAATTGTGTCAATAGTAAAAACATGATGCTATATGCATCAACACATTAATAACTAACCACCAATTTTTACAGTCTTTAGCCTATTTCTACACTATATTGCAAAGTTTGTGTCATAAAAATAAAATGATGTTGTTTTACGTTAGTGGCCAAAAATTAGTGACGAGAATCTTGAAATTGGAAAAACGTGACATAATAGCGAGGAAAAAATCTCAAAACCTACTAGTTCCCCTTAAATAGGTATAACCATCACTATGAATTGTCATCAACATGGAAAATTTTAGTGGCAAATATTCGTTAATTCATGAATATTCCAGATTTTAAAATTTGAAATTGGTGAATTTTTCGGGAAGGGAGTAGGCCTGGGTTGCCAATTTTTTCTAGGTATAAGTTAATTTTAGGGGTTATTCGCCATCCATGCAAAAGAGAAATTCACAATATTTGCCTTAATATTGTAGGCCTGTAACATATTTTATGCTACCGACTGGTAGCATATATTTATGTTGTTGACCGGCAACATATTTTATTCTACCAGCCGACAACATATATTATGTTGTCGGCCGGTAGCATATTTTATGCTATCGACCGACAACATATATTTATGTTGTCGACCGGTAACATAAAATATGCTATCGGTCGGTAGCAAACAAAAAAGCTACTGCCCGATAGCAATTACAATAGACAAAATTAAAAAAAAATTTAACTGGGAGGACAAATTTCTCATTTAAACGACCATTTTAACTGTTAACATCAAAAAAATTCAAAAAAAAAATTCCCATACAAAATTAGTGAAATTTGTATAGTTTTCACAAAAAATCACTTTTTTAAATTTTTTTTGTTTGCACCATATTTTGTGAGGACAAATTTCTCATCGCGCCGGTCATTTTAACTCCTATTGTCAAAAAATGATTTTTTAAAAAATTACATATATTTTTGGCCGACATCATATACTATCAGTCGACAACATAATATATGTTGTCGGCTGGTAGCATAAAAAATGCTACCGACCAACAACATATTAGCGTGAAAGTCAATTTTCCCAGATTCTCCAATGAATTTGTACGAATTTCTTTGAGGGGTGTCTTAAATTTTTCCCTGGTCATCAAAACAACTATCTACTATATGAAATAATTGTTTGAAATAACCACTACATATGATCATACATGGAATTGTGGGCTCTAAAAAATATTACCTTATCAATTGCATAAGGAATGCACTTCATAATTCAATACTAGATAAAATAAACCCATTCCTGGTTTCACGCCAATAGGAATTTTAGAATTTAACATACATTCCTCTATTGTACATGCAACCCTCAAGATTTCAACTAATGAAATGCAACCGTTGTAAGGACAAACATGAAAATCATAGGATACATTCTCATCGATGAGTTGAGTTTTTTTGATCCAAAGCTATTGCTAAAAATATACCCCCGATTGCATGAGGAAATCCCCCAACAAGAAGATATTTTCTTTGGAAACATGTTTCTAATTCTTATAGAACTTTCCCAATAACCACCTATTATGGACAAACCAATATGCACATCAAACTCAATCGAAAAATATTGTGGCACAAATTTGGTATAATTATTACGTTACAAACAATATTTGAACAAGAAGTAACACTCTAGCTCAAACCCAATACCGTAATACACTATATAACATATGCAATGAAAAACTAACATAACATGAACGAGAAACATTAATGACATGCAAAAAAAACAATTAATAGCTGGAGACTGTAAATGTGGGCATGATTGGGGATCTTCATCAGATAATGCATGATGATAGAGTTCATAAGACTATGTAGCTACATCTTGAAATGACGTATTTTTTGTTATTCTATATTATATGAATAAAAGTTTTACTCATACAAATAACTATGATTAACACTTCCTCCCCTTGAATATTGTGTTTGGGATTTGTTTTCTAAGACATGGTGGCATAACACTCATGCAGTCAAAGCACTCTTTTCCTCAATCTTGTTGTCCTTTTCAACAACAGACATATCCTTAGATGGCACTTTATTTTTTGAATTACTGGGGAATTGGTTAGTCTTTAACTACCTCACCTTTGCCAAGGTTAGGAGTTTTACTTCGGTGACTATCACCTGTATGATTCATTCTAACAATGTTTCCATCTATATGGTTTTCAAATCAGGCTAGCATCTACTATAAACCATACCTATCCTCGATAAATTCCAACCAGAATGAGGGAGACCCCTATCACCAAGCTTTCTAATCGTCAACCTCTAATTGACAAACCCTCAACCACCCATCAATCGGTCTACCAATGTCACCCTTAGATGATTCTAATTTTAAAGAGATAAGAGACTTCATAAACCCATGTTGATATATGCAAAAACTTCCCCTTCCAAATTATGATTCCTTCTCACAAATTCGGTGTATTCCATTTCGTTTGGAGAGTCCATAGCTCCCCAATTCATTGTAACATGTTTTCTCGTTTATATCACAAGAGAAAAATAATGTAAACTTCCCTTGCTATTTTTTCCTCTAATTAATCAGCACTATACTATTTTTAATTCTTTCTCAAAAAACACTTTCTTTGATGAACCCATTTTTTTCACTCACAGGGTAAGCAATGGGCTTTGATACTAAACTATAACATGGCTTTTCCCTAATTACTAGGATCAACATTGAATTCACTTAAAATAAGTTATGATCAATGTTTGAATCAGTTATATAAATATCCATAGTGGAGAGTGTTGGCATGTGTGTCCAACGCTCCTCGTGAGTTTCGTGACATGGACTAACTGCCTCTCGTAGATCCTAACTTTGATGATTGTAGCGGAGAATAACACCTATGGGTTTTGGTCTAATGGTAATTGTGGTCCAACAAATGGTATCAGAGCGACAGGTCTTGAGTTCGAAACTCACTCAGGTAACGTTGAGGGGGAGATTGTTGGCATGTGCGTCCAACGCTCCCCGTGAGTTTCGTGACATGGACTAACCACCTCTCGTAGATCCTAACTTTGGTGATTGTAGTGGAGACTAACACCTATGGGTTTTGGTGTAATGACAATTGTGGTCTAACATAGAGTCTTTAGTAGGGTATACATTTGAATCATTATTGAGATGGGTTGATAATGGGGACATTTGAAATTTGTGCATTCAAGAGCTAAAGAAAATGACTAGGAAAAAACTAAGCATGAATTTTTAACAGTTTTTATAGCCCCACATTCATGCGAATGAATATTAAGGGAAGATTTATATAGAAAAACACATTTTGTAGAATGTGGAAAATGGAATATGTTTGCGAGACTCAATAGCCACAAGTGTATGCTGTTGATTGAGAGTTGCTGAGTTAATACTGCACAGGTTTAGGCTATTTGGAAGCTTCCCTCTCAATTTTCCATCCAAAATTTTATTTCAGATTCATGGGACCCTACTTTTGCTACTGCTAAAGCTTCCTATTTTATCTTTGCATAGAAAAATAAAAAATCTAAAGCTTAAATATCCTATTTTTTATCTCCCACATATGCTCAAAATTTTTAGCTTTCCCCTTGCATGGGACCATGCTCTAAGTATGCTTATAATGGATGAGGCTAGAATAACTTACAGTTGGTAATGAAGAAAATAATCTATAAAAAATTAAGTGCAAACCAAATTTTCGCAATTATTCTTATGTATATAAATATATCATCTAATTACATATTAAAAGTTCAATATCAATAACAATGACGTTTAATTGATTAAACATGTAATTATAAATCTTATTTAAGTTATAGAGATCACGTACACAACACAATAACAATAGATAATCTTTCAACCTTAAAATCACATAAATAGAAACAACATTCTAGTTTTACAGAGATCAAAATATAGTGTTCATAAGATTGGAGTACATAGCTTTATCAGGGATCAATCAAACTCTATTTTCTCTCTTATGTCTAAGGGGTCTAACACTTTAAGCTATGGCTGCTTATTTATGGAGAAAAATATCACAAAATTATACCTTGTGCTGGCTAGGAACAATCCGAGGTTGTACTATGTACTCGTGTCTAGGACACATGAGATGTCTCTCTCCAAAAAACCACCACCGCTATCACCTAAGTTACACACATGAAATGTTTGAAAATGTATCATCTAAGTAAACTATGATGAACCTTTTCAAACTTGATTGTTTCACCGTTTATAGGCTTTTCCCCAGCTAATTTGAAAACCAACACACCCATTCATAACAATTGAATTTATTTGTCACATTGGGTGTATAATCATGGTATGATTGGTGCAATAGGACCAATTGATCCCCGGTACAAGTCAATACACATTTAATTGTCACACTCATTATATAGTTAGTGTTTGATTGATGCAAATGGGACTATCTGATCAGTAATAAATGTCTAATTGTTGCACTCAGTGTATTTTCAACAACTTTGTCATTTCCTTTTCCTTTTGGATGTAAGTCATGTATTGTTAATAAAATATTCCCAATTGTATTGTACTATTTTAATATAAATTTCAAAGTCCCGGTGATTAAAAATAAATATATTATAAATGGAAAGACCTTTCGCTACTTGATTTTAATGGACTTTATTAATTTTAATGGCTAGTATTATGGTTTAGTCTTTCAAAAATGAAAGCAAGATTAAATTTACATTTAATTTAGATGTGACGACTTTGAGACCATTTATATATATTTATGACGATTTTGAGATGTGATGCTTTTGACACATAACTGATAAACGCCAAACATCAATTATATTTTGCATCAAATTTTTATTCAAATGCTGCATTGAGTTGTATTTTTGTTTCTAAAGTGTTTGTATTTACATCATAATGTGAACCTTAACACTAATTGCATCAATAATAAAAACATGATGTTATATGCGCCAACACATTAAAAAGTAACCACCGAATTTTAGGCTTCGGACTATTTCTACACTATATTGCAAAGTTTGTGTCAGAAAAATAAAATGACTTAGTTTTATATTAGTGATAAAAAATTAGTGACAAAAAACATGAAATTGAGAAAATGTGACACATTAGCAAGGCAAAAACCTCAAAATCTTCTAGTGCCCCTTAAATTTCTATAACCCTCCACTATACATTGTCATCAAAACAACTATCTACTATATCAAATAATTCTTTGAAATAACCACTAGATATGATCATATATGGAATTGTGGGCTCCAGAAAATATTACCTTATCAATTGCATACGGAATGCACTTTATAATTCAATACTAAATAATATAAACCCACTCCTGCTTTTTCTCCAATAGGAATTTTAGAATGTAACATACATTTATCTATTGTATATGCAACCCTCAAAATTCCAATTAACGAAATGTAATTGTTGCAAGGACAAACATGAAAATCATATAATAAATCCTCATTAATGAGTTGAGCGTTTTTGGCCAAAAGCTACTGCTAAAATAGACCCGAGATTACGTTAAACAACCCCCCAACAACAAGATATTTACTTTGGTGGCATATCTATAATTCTTATAGGATACCTTGCCCAATTACCACTTATTATGGACAAACCAATATCCACATCAAACTCAACCACAAAAATATTGTGGCACAAATGTAGTACAATTATTACATGTTACAAACAATATTTCAACAAGAAGCAACACTCTCACTCAAACCCAATACCGTCATACATTATATAACATATGCAATGCAAAACTAACACAACATGAATGTGAAGCATTAATGACGTGCACAAACAAAAAATTAATAACAACTGGAGACTGTAAATATGGGAATGATTGGGGATCTTCATCGGATTATACACGGTGATAGAGTTCATGAGACTATGTGGCTACATCTTGAAACGGTGTATTTTTTGTCATTCTATATTAGATGATTATGTGAACATTTTAGTCATAAATAACTATAGTCATACAAATAACTACAGTCAATGCTCCCCACCCTCCGCCACGTATATGCGATTGGGATTTCTTTTCTAAGACATGGTGTTGTAAAACATATGAACTCAAAGCACTCTTTTCCTCAATATTGTTGTCCTTTACAACAACGGACGTATCCTTAATTGGCACTTTTTTTTGAATTACAGGGGAATTGGTTACAGTCTTAAATTATCTCCGCCAAGGTTAGGAGTTTTACTTCGGTGACTATCTCCTGCATGTTTCATTCTAACAACCGAGGCAACAACTTTCATACAGAGAGTATTAAGCGATGGTCTACAAATATGGAAAAAAGATGGCTGATTAAAAAAAATGATAAATATGGTCTTATTAATATTGCAACGATTGCTGAAAACCTTCTAAACAGTACTGAAAAATGAAAATCCTTTTAACTGCTGACTATAAAACGTTGGAAGTGTTGATAATTTAAATATTTATAATATAAAGTAATAATAAATAACATAATTTTTTTAGATCTTGCATTTGAATATTTTACCACTGAAAATAGGAAGTTTTTTACATTTGAATTGAAAAAATGGAAAAATATGAAAAAACCTTTAAAAAATTTACCATATTTGGTAACTATGATAACAACATTTCTTTCTACATGGTTTTCACTTCAGGTTAGCATCTACTATAAACCATAACATTATTATTATTATTATTATTATTATTATTTCTCTTGAGTCTTGAGTTTAACGTCCAAAGGAGACCCTTATAGTCTAGGTTCCAAATCATTAAGCTCTAATTGACAAACACTCAACCGTACATTGAGTAGTTTACTAGCGACACCTTAGATGACACTAATTTTAAAAAGATGAGAGAGTCCATAAATCCATGTTGATATATTCAAAAACTCATTGCTCGATATATTTCAGGTCAATTAACTTGTGAATGTAAGTCTACACCAAAACACCAAACCGAGGTGCTGGATATATGATCATGGGAAAGTTTTAATTGCTAGATAGCTTGAGGCCAATTGTCTCAGCTCTCAATACGAAGTTATACATAAGTGGCACGTCTATTTTTAATGCGTGCCCTCATTTCTCTGCCCATGTCTACACGTTAACATATGCTGCTACTTGTATTTACATGAATATGCAGGTCCTTGCGTGCCTTATAAATACCATAGTTCTCTAAGAACTTTACTGTACCAGCTTTTAGAAAAATGAATATGATGGTTCAAGAAGTTGAATGTTGTCTTCTCATTCCTTTTCTTCTGATGATCTAATTAAGGACAAGGTAATTATTTTTGTTGAATGCTTTCAGTGTTTTCCCTTGTTTTTAATGGCGGAGAGATGGATCCCACTACTTTATGTTTGCTGGATAAATTTCGTTATTATAATTTAATATTAGTTTCGATAAAATATATATACATTTCCACATGGTTCTTATAGTTCTAAAGCCAAAGGATATCTTCAAAGGCTTTGGATGCCAAGAATTGGTTGCATAATGGTAATGTTTTAACACTACCTAAATTCTTTGACAATAGGTTCTCATAGGAATAGATCTAGATCATAGATCTATATTAATCTCTGTTTAAATAATTATCTATTATATTAAGTTTTCGAACATTATTCCTTACAGGTAGCTATCAGTCTGTTCCTGGAGGGTACTTGTAATTTCTTACAGTTGCCTATATCTGTAAGTACTTGTAATTTTTTTTGTCAATATTATTATTTAGTTCTAAATTCTAGGAGCTATGCTTATGTTTTAATTTTTGTCCCTCCATTTCTCATCTAATATTATTATCTGGTCTTCTTCTCTGTCTGACTGTTCCTGGATAGACATGCAGATATAGCACACAAGCATATTCTAAAGCACTACAAGACCCTTGATGAAAAAGTTTTAAGCAAGATTCAGGGGCGAATTTCCAGTGTGTCCAATATTTCTAAAGACAAGACCCAATAATTTTATCTCTAGGTCTTCACCAAGAAGGATCTATTTTTGTGAGAAGAAGAATTTCTGACAATGAATGTAAAATCGTTCTTTTGTGACAGTGGTGCATTTTAACTAATGTCATCTTTGTTTCTATGTTGCATTTCAATCATAAGCAATAATATTAAAGTAAAGCTCGTATTTTCAAACATTTGATTATTTGATTATTCTTGTAGGCTGGTATGCCATTTTGCATTGTGAGATAGTTCTAGAACCTTTGGATGTGTGTTTTGGAATGTTATTTTATGTTTTAATTTTTATTTTATCTAGATTTTGGTTAACAAAGCAGTCTTAACAAATGTTTTAAGGGGTTAACCGGCTTCCTTTGTCCAGGGTAGCAACTTTGGTAGGAGAGTATTAAACAATGGTCTTCAAATAAAAGAAGGTCGATAAAAAAAACTATAAATACAGAAAAAAATACGAAATTTATACGGTTGAATGGAAAATACAGAAAATATTTTTTTTACCGTATTTGGTAACTATGCCCTTGCCTATGATTATTACCAAAAGTACTGTCATTAAGGTACGGTTAAGTCATCTAGATTTTGGAGACTAAAACATAGCCTTTTCTTTTAGCAGACCCAGAAGAAGATGCTGGTTTGTTCTTTGTACGATTCTGGAATGATCCATGCAATGAATAAAGATAAACATTGAGATTGGCACTGAAAATTGAACATTGAAATGTTCTGGATGTTATGTTATATAGATTCTGAACAAAAATCTTTTCTTTTAGTAGGTCAACGGGAGATACTGGTTTATTCTATATGCATGAGTCTGAAATGAATAGAGGAGAACAGTAAAATTGACACTTTAATCTATACTCTAACATTGAAATGATCTGGATGGTATGTTAAGTCCAAATCTAGAATTTTAAGAACAGAAGTCATTCTTTTTAGCAGACTCAGAAGCAGAAACTAGACTGGTCTATATATTATAATCTAGATGAACAGGAAAATGAATAGGGAGATGAACAAAAAGACTGACATTGAATGAATAGTCGAGCATTAGAATCATCCAGATGTTAAAGTGTTTTGTCCAACTCATCTAGATTTTGAAGAACAAAAAATCTTTTAGCAGAGGCATAGAAGTAAATGCTGGATAATTTTATGCAGGAGTCTAAAATGAACAGGAAATGAATGGTTGAACTTCAAAATGAATAAAGATTTAGCCATCTTCTGCCTCATTTTGTTTAGTTCACTGGATATTGGAGACATCTATGCAAAAATATATGTGGATGCATGCTTCTTGTATATAAGTAATTATAAATTATTATTTGACCCAAAACTAAGTATTGGAGATGTGCAGAGATTGGATTGGAATATAGTGGAAGGAAAAATTACAAAATGGATTAACTGTTAAGGTATGGATCAGGATGCTTTTTGCCAGTGAAAAGTGGCTGTGCGAGCAAATTTTTGAGGGGTCAAGCCCTGTTGGATGAAACATGCTTTGCTGAGCTTGCTAAGAGTGCAAAAAAAGCAATTGTTTATTTTAAGTGAAGCTAACAATAAGCAGGACGTCTCCTAAGAAGTTGTTCAAGATATTTGACCTGTATGAGGCTCTCTCAGAGATTTACTTCCCTTCTTTATAAGCCCCAAAGATAGAGCAGTTTAGAGTTTCCTTTTCCCTTTCCCAATAGCAACAAGAGGAAGCTTGTACTGAAGTAGCATTGGCTCCATCTAGAATTTAAGTTGCAATGATAGTAAGAGTTGCTTTACTCATTGTTTACAAAAGCATGTCGATGCTAATTTTATTTATTGGAGTGTTTTTGTAACAATTGGTGCAATTGCTAGTGGAGACATTTACGCACAAATATATGTGGGTGCATATATGTGGGTTCATGCTTCTTATATATAAATAATTATTAAATATCATTTGACCAGCTATTATGAGTGTCATCTCATGGTTGTTATTTGTGGTCGCTGCAGACTGACCAATCAGCTGATGATAAGGAATGATTCAGAATTAATCTAGTAGTAAAGTGCATTACACTTATAGTTTCTAAGCTATGGAAAAATGCCTTAAATATGACATGTATGCATGCATTAAGGTGTGTTATGTGATCACTAAAGCCAATATGTATGTACAAGCATATCCTTATTGTACTTCCAAGTTTGATATGCCTACTTTATTATTTATGGACTGTGTATGTATGGCTTGTTTTTTATTTATGAATTACTAGTTGTCTTGTTTCATTAGCACCGCTTTTTGTTCGTGTAAGAATGTTATAATGCACAATATCAAAGGGCTTGATAATAATGAAGGGAAAATATAGTGCCCTCAAAACATCTCTAATTTTTATTTTGTTTTTGCAAGGTGTTGTTGCCACGTTAGGGTTCCAGGGAAAAAGATGTTTCTCGAAGATCCATGCCACATTTTAGAAAAGCGAGTGAGATTTAATAGGTGAACAAGGTTGTGCAATCAAATTTGCTATAGCCAACGGTTCCTAGAACCTGACTGATCTAGTATCGGCTAAGGAGCAAAACAGTTTTGGTTGAGATTTCCCGTCTTTGCTGATCATTCTGGGTCTTCTTTTCCTTGCTATTTGGACATGCACTGTGTTGTGTTTTTTTGAATACTTTATCTAGAATTATAGAAAATCAGATATCTTTTTAAACCCCACTTATTAATTATTTGTACTTCAGAAATATTTTTTTATGCAATAAAGTCTGATTTTACTGATTTATATTTTTTTAGATATGAATTACAAAAACATGGTTAGATATATTGATTGCTAATGCAAAAAAGACTTCCTATATATACATTTTAGTGAACACAAATTAGCTTACACCCTACCTTAGGGTTCTACATTGTTGTCTTTTAGGAGTAGATCTTGCTTGTTGTTAGATTTGATTGTTCTAGGACTTGTTTCTTTCTATTTGTTTGAAATTCATTACCCTTACCTATTTTGTGTCATATAGATCAAACCCTAAGATCTTTAAGCTATATATGTTTTATGCCATCCAAAGTGATTATATCTAAAACCCCAACTATGGGGATTGCTAAGATAAATTTCAACCATGTTGATTTTATTGAAATTCCTTTTATTACTCCTTGAATGTATGTGAAATAGAAAATGAATGCTACAAATGAATTTAATTTTGCTCATGAAATTATGACATCTCTTTCAACGATGCTTCTTTAAATGAAAATATTATGAATAATTCATTGTTAGTGAATGTGAGGGTAGTAAACAGAAACAAACTCCTTTACATGATTACGAAAAGGGTTCAAGAGTTTGCACTACTTAGAAAACATCTTTTGAAAACCCCAGTGACATAACTGATCTAATGAATGTGTAATAGGATGTTCAATGTTAAACCTTAGGTCAAAATGCTAACAATTGGATAATGCAAGATAAATCCTTCAAGGTGACTGATGGATGTTTGAAGGCTAGTAATGAAGATCAAACACTTAGGGGATCACCTTATATTCCTATTCATTTAGTCATTTCTCAAATATATTTTGAAACTATGTCTCCTCACGCTTCTACTATATCTCTGTATTGTTTTTACCACACTAGTTAATGATTTTCTTGCACATTTTCAACCAACATTAGCATCCCGTTGAGACTATTAGTGATTGTGCTTAAATTCAATACTATGGTTGCAAAATGACACAAAATTCCCTGAAAGTGAGTTCTTCAGAGTCTATTTGCTCAAAGCTTGCTTACACCTATCAAAGATAGAGTATTCTAGACTTATTGATCTTGTACTGTGTTGTGTCATGGAATTAGAAATGTTGAGATCAAGTTCCTTGATACTGGTATACTTAATTATGATACCAATGCCCTTAACTAGGAAAACTTGAAGCTCAAAAGTAGTGACACTTCTTTCCAACCTAATTTGAGGCAAAAAACGAGGCAAGCCTAGGAAAATTTGAAGCTTAAAAGTAGCGACATTGATTTCCAACCTAAACTAAGGGAAAAACGTGGTTAATGTTGTAGAACAACCAATCAATAAGAGAATCTTATCTAAAAAAAAGGAGCATATGAAATTTACAAGGTTTGTTTGAAAGTCCACAAAAGGTGTTACAAAGAATGATTGAATACAATATGATTACTTTTGACCCCATTAGTGGATCCATCAAGGGCATTACTTAAGAACTATGATGTTGGTGTATATTGTGATTATCTTAGTTTCTTAGGAATTTCTTCAAGTAAGTGCATAACATTGGAACATAAGATCTATGACTTCATTGAAAGTAATTGAATTCTAGTGGGAGGAACTACAACACCATTTTGAATGAATTAGTGGCAAATGCTAATGCATGTTGTGATTAAATTAATCTTAGGTCATTGTTGAAATAAGCAAGCACATAACATTGGAACATAAGATCGAAGGCCTCATTGAAAGTAATCAAATTCAAGTGGAAGGAATTGACAATATTTCAAATGAATTAGTGTCTCAAACAAATCATTATTTGTAAATATTCACAATTCCTCTTCCAAACCATGATGCCCAATCAAAGGATGAAAGCAATGTTCATATGGTAGATCAAAGGAAACCACCACAAGCTTCAAGTGCTCATCCACTTGATTGAGTTATTGGTTTGGTTAGTGTTACAATGAAGAGGGAGCCTTCTATTGTGTTTTATGAAAGTGAAATTACAAACGATAGCTCTTGCAATGGAAAACTATTCATACGATCCCTTATTAGGCTGCTAGGCATAGCCTTCACTGACAACCAACATGGGGTGGTGGTAGAGTGTACTAGTGTGAGATGATTATAAAAATGGTCTATACATTTAACGTCTATTTGACCATCTGATTAACTAAAATGTAATATAGGTACTAGTTAATCTAAGCTATGAACAATAATAAATAAAGTAATTAGATGCTTTAAATAAATGTAAAGATGACCCAAGAAATTATGAAAAAGGAAATGCTAACCCTAATGTGCAAGAGAGAAGACGAAATAACTTAGCTGAAAAGAAGATGCTTGTGAGACTATGTTGCAGAGGTGACTAGAGAATCTAGAATAAGGAACGATTGTGCAGGATCCCTGAAAAGGATGGATTTGGGTTGATTCTATGGATTGGGGCACCTATGGGTGCTCTAGTCTTTAGAATGGGTGCCCTAGTATGTGCAAAATCTCCAGAACTGATTTTCATAGGTTTAGCAGGTGGTTCAAAACCCTCGCGGTGTGTCGTATCAAATCCTCTGTACTGCGTTAGGTGTTGCTGTTAATCCAAGATGAAAGGAAGACCTGTAAAACCCTAAATAAGCATCAATCCCTAAAAAAGAAAAATGCATATGATAGGGTCAGACTAACCTCAACTGCCACAATGGTGGTCTTACTAACTGAGCAATGCACTACATTCTTGACCCAAATGTAGTTATGTGTGTGTGTGTGTGAAACATGCCCTAGGTTGCTCTTGTGCCAGTCACACTTTGTGATGTAACGAGATAAATATGTGTAGAGAAATGTAATAGAATGATGTATGTAATAGAATATAATCCTCCCCCTATACTGTGTGTGATGCAGATATCCTAGTCTTGTGCCTTGTGATGGAGCTATGTAAATACAAATGATCTCCAATGCAATAGATGGATACAACTCTAGGTGGATGATAGTAGTGACTAGTGCTTGGTCTGTCATTATTGTCTCATAACTTTATATTTATAGGGTTTCCTTGATTTAATTTCTTAATTAATCCTGAAATGGACGACCACAAAAAAGATAAAGACCTCAAACAACTAGAAAGAGCCCAAAAAGTGGCGAGAAAGTTCAAGAAGGATCGAGGCGCCCATGGTGGGACCAGGACACCCATGGGCACCCCGGTACTAGCCTGGGTGTCCCAGTCAGGGCTAAAATGATGGAAGATGATGAAAATTGACTAGGCATGTGTGTGGTGGAGGTCGGGAATGATGAAATAAAATAAAGTAAGATGGTAAAAAATACGGGGGTTAATTAGTACTTTCTTCACTCAAAAACCCTCTAAATAGTAGTATGAGACTGAGACTAAATACTGTCTAAAGTGCATGATTTTGTGTCTACACCATCATAGGGTAGTTTTCCTTTTTGCTTGGAGAAGGTGATTGGAAAATTGTGATATCTTGTGCAAATGGTGTAGTTTAGAGTCCTTTGTTATTCTTGGAAAGATTTTTTTTTGAGCCTAATGTAGTGGTGTAGCTAGATTAAGGTCATCTTCACCAATTAGTGGAAAATTTATGGAGAAGGTGATGGATTTGTTAATCAATGTGGAACCCTCCAATGGATAAATCTATGTTGAACACATCAAGATTGATATCTATCAACTTTTTTTAGATAAATATTATTAAGATATCTATACTAGTAGATATATATTCACAACAAAATGTGGAGTTATGATTGACAATGGCTTGAGTATCAATGCATGCATAAAAACATATTAAAGGCCTTGAATATTATCAAATATATTTAATGGGTACCACAACATTATTATGGGATATGGAGTTACTAGGAAAATACTTGATTCTTTATGTTTACCTGTCATAGTGGGTCCTAGTGCTATATTATTTAATGTCATCCTAGACAATGAATCTTATGTTATTTTGCTTAGAAGACCTTGGATAATTCAAATGAGAGAAATTCCATCCACTTTACACCAATGTTTGACATTTGTATGAGGACCAAGTTGTTACAATACATACCGATATTTCTTCTCTTCCATAGTAAGTGCAGAGATATTGATGTTGTCACAGGAACTAAGTTGCCAGGTAATGAAAAATCTAATCTAGTAGCTAATGTAACACACAATCACACACACAAATTAACACAAAACCCACATCATAATAATGAGTATGATGGGTTACCTACATATTTTGCATTAACTATAGGCTACATGTATCTTGAGCTACAATAAGCTCCTCCTCACTACATTAATGGAGTCTCTTAAAAATCCACTACTCTCTCTCTCTCTCTCTCTAATGCTACATCCTTAACATTATATATCCATATGATTACTAAGGGTATGTGGTGGAGTGCATAACCTTACTTTTTCATTTATTAGTTTTTAATAAATAAGTTAGGTAGACCTAATGAGGATGAAAGTGTGCAACCCTTTATATTTATGCATATAAAAATGGATGGCTCTGATTCTCCCAAAGGTATCACATATCATATAATTCAGTTTATTTACTCATTTATTCTAATTTCTGGAGGTTACCCCCTTGAAGTGGAATATATTTGAATAATTTGATAAAGAAATATCATAACAAGTGCTATCGAAACATCAATTTTTGGCAAGAATTTTTTCCCCACCATATCTCACACACAATTGTAAAATTTTTAGAGATTTTCTCAGGGTTATACGTGATAAAAAGTCTCCACTTAAAATTTCAGCCTCTTTTGATATGATTTTATCGAGTTATTGCTATTTCATTTTTAGAAACCTCATATAATTTGAGGTAGGGTCCATTCTTTTTTATTTTTCAGATTTAAGGCACTCTATATTTATAAATTCTCGGGTCAAATTTGGTCAAAGTTAGTCAATGATAGAACATCCAATTCAGACATAACACATTTTGATGGTTTATGGTTACTACTCTCTCCCGATACTCACCCTTGGATTGATAATAAATAAAGAACTAGAAAAAAATCATATTAGTAGCCATGCATTTTGAAACATATCTATTTTCATTAACCATTGATCCCAATGACGCGCTTTATTGTCCACCACCTAAAATTGAGGGTTGCGTTCCTACATGATGTGAAACAATGGTAACTTTTATATAGGAGACATTGTTTGCCCCATTTGCAACATATTTGAATGAGGATTTAGATAGGTTTAAAAAGGATATGGTTTATGAGTTGAAAACCTTAATCAATCCATCTCATACAACCACTCAAACACAACCAAACCATATAGGAGGGAAAAATAGACCAAATATAGGGCAACCATTCTAAGGGTCAAAATTAAACCTACCAAAGATGGACATCCATAAGATCAATGGTGCAAATGTAACTTTATGGATGAGTCTCATGTAATAGTACTTTACGTTACAAAATATACTGAATGATGTAATGGTTGACATAACTTCACTACATTTAGAATCTGAACCATATTAGTGGTACCAATGGTTGATGAGTGACAAAAAAGGGAAGACACTTAGCAGCCCATTATGAACAACTGCGGAAGGGAATTTACTTCACCCAATTAACAAATTTAAACAAACAAGATATCAAATACCTAATAGTGTTAAATAAAACACTCATAATAAAAACAAGATGGGTGATCCTTCTTGCAAATAATATTCCTCGGAAGAATATACTCAAAGAAAATACATTGAGCATGTCACTAACTTATCCTAACCAACTTAACCTCTTAAGAAAATGCTAAAACATTCGAACATATACGAGAAACAAGGAGGAGCCAAGGAAATTTCACAATGAAAATACACAATTGAGGAACATGTACTCAGAAGAGGGATTCCACCAATAACATGATTGCAATAAAGCTAACAAAGAAATGTACAACAAAGAGATGTGTTGAACATTTCATCACACAAATATGAATACCAAGAGTATAACAAAAGATCGAAACCTTACCCATTACATTGACTACAAATGTCTATGAGTTATCATTAAAATTACATGTATCCATTTTATAAAAGATGTACAAAGATGCTTATAATGGTTGAGCTAGAATAACTTACAGTTGGTAATGAAGAAAGCAATTTATAAAAACATAAGTGCAAAGCCTGATTTTGTAATTATTCTTATGTATATAAATATATCAAAATTATGTATTAAACGTTCAACACCAATAGCCATGAGGTTTAATTGACCAAACATGTAATTATAAAGCTTATTTAAGTTATAACAGTCATGTAAAAAATACAATAACAATAGATAATCATTCAACCACATAATTATATAAATACAAAGAACATTCCAATTTTACAAATATCAAAATATAATGTTGATAATATTGGAATATGTTAGGAAACCATAGAATTTGCAGCAGTGAATATGTAGAAAGTTGAATAATAAAACAACTGTTTACAGAGAAGAGATATGAGAAATATACAAAATACCAAACATGCAAGAGATGAACACCAGATTTACGTGGTAAAACCCCATCTGAGTGCTTATAGGGAAACATCCATGGTGTAAGATATCACACTTTTATTAACTCAAAATGAACATATTACATGTGAAATCGTTATGAGCTATTTTGGATCTCCAAAAAAACAAATATACCTAATTGGAAAAGTACAGTTAGGATTTCTCCTTAAAAGAGAGTGGAAAAATGCCATTAGGAATTTCTTTCCTTAAATTAGAATTCATTTTAATTTGTCCTCCCCTTGTAATATGAGTGGGGGGAAAGCCCCCCTTCACCCCTTTCTAGAAGTGAGCTACAAACCATGCCACAAAGGGACCCAAAATTTAACTTTTTTGTTACATATCTAACAATCTCCACCTTGACAAAAAATTTTCTTGATATCTTACACGACCAACTTATCACCTTTTCTAAAAGCCAAGAGAATCCAAACACCATTTGATATTCTCTAATAATATTGGTTTTGTGAACATATCAACACAGTTTTCTGTGGTGTGGACCTTTTCCAGTGTTACTGTTCCTTCATCAATAACATGTCTAATAAAATGATACTTAACTGCAACATGCTTTGTGTTACTATGATAAGCTGGAATTTTGGCCAAATAAATAACACTTTGACTGTCACATAATACCTTCATGTTGTATTGATCTCTTCTAAACTCACCCAATAGGACCTTTAGCCAAATTTCTTGCTAATAAGCATGATATGAAGCTACATATTCCACCTTAGTAGTTGACACAATCGTAATCTTTTGAAGCTTTGACATCCAAATGATAGGTCCACTTGCAAGTGTAAAAACATAACTAGCAGTCGATCTTCTTTTATAATAATCATCTATAAAATATGAATCAACATATCCAAAAATAGAATCACCACTATTATTATAGGTGATTCAATAATCACTTGTGCCTCACAAGTAGCGAAACACCCACTTCATTGCTGACCAATGCTCTCTACCTATATTTTCCATAAATCTACTAACAACTCCAACTGCATGTGAAATGTAAGGTCTTGTACATACCATAACATACATTTAACTTCCTACTGCACTAGCATATGGTACATGAGATATATACTCCCTTTATTCTTCTTCTCTAGGACATAAAACTGAAGAAAGTTTGAAATGGGAAGCAAAATGGATTCTAACTGGTTTCACATCTTTCATACCAAATATGGTTAGTATATTTTCCAAATACCTATTATGTGATAACCAAAGCTTTCCATTTATCCTGTCTCCATGTATCTCCATGCCTAAGATTTGTTTTACAGCTCCAAGATCTTTCATATCAAATGTCTTAGCCAAATGAGCCTTTAAATTGTAGATTTCTACCATGATTTTTCTTGCAACAAGCATGCTATCAACATAAAATACCAATATAATGAATAATCCATTGTCCAAAAACTTGAAATAAACACAAAGTAATACTCACTCCTTAAAAAATTTTGGCTCATCATGAAATCATCAAACTTCTTGTACCATTGCATAGGTGACTGTTTTAGGCCATACAATGATTTCTTGAGATTGCAAACAAATCCTTTTTTGCTATTTTGTACAAATCCTTCAGGTTGTTCCATATATGTTTATCATCTTCTAAATCTCCATGAAAGAATGTTATTTTAACATCTAATTGATCCATCTCCAAATCAAGTAAAGCAACTAGTGCTAAGACTACTCGAATTGAAACAAGTTTAACAACTGGTGAAAATATTTCATGAAAATCAATACCTTCTTTCTATGTAAATACTTTTGCTACAGTCTAGCCTTGAACCTTTCAAATTTTTCATCACCACCTATCTTCCATTTTCAAACCTATTTGTAGCCAACAAGTTTTCTACCTTTAAGAATTTGCACTAGGTCCCATGATATGTTCTTTTCTAAGGAATCTGTATCCTCCTGCATATTTGTTTTCCATTTGGCACTATCCACATCTTCTAATGCTTCTTGATAAAAAATAGGTCCCCCATCATTGGAAATCAAAGCAATTGAAATATTGGGACTCTACTTACTAGGAGGATGCCTAACTTGTGTAGATCTCTAAGCTAGTTGTGGAGGTGTTTCCTCATGTTGCTGCGACCTGCATACCGAATTCTCAGGTGTTTCCTCAAGTTGTGAATATTCAACATCTTCAACATATGAAAATGGTTGTTTTTATTCCCTTTCAGTATTTGAAGATGGTTAAATTCCAACCTTCACATGTTCATGTTTAGGTTCTTATTATTTGATTTTAACATCTGATTTTAGGAGAGGAGATTCATCAAATTCGACATCTCTAATAATGATGATTTTTTGGGCACTAGTATCCCACACTTTGTATCCCTTATCACCATCTACTCACCATACCCAATAAATATGTAGTCTTTAGATCTTGGGTCTAGCTTTGAATGCTGATTTTTATTATTAAGGGCATAAACATTACAACAAAAAAAATTCAAGTTTGAATAATCACATGGATTACCTGTCCATACTTCTTCAGAAATCTTGCAGTCTATTATAACTGATGGCGAGTGATTTATTAGATAGAAAGTTTTAAAAATTGCTTCTGCCCATAAATATTGATCCAAATTTGCATTGCTGAGCTTGCTCCTTGCTCTCTCTATAAGATTCCTATTCATGCATTCAACAACCCCATTTTGATGTGGAGTTTAGATGGTGGTTTTATGCCTTTCAATCCCAACTTCCTTGCAATAGTTTTTAAAATCCAAGGATGTGAACTCGCCTCCATTATATTTTCTGAAACATTTGATAAACCTACCATTGTGCTTTTAACCAAAGCTTTAACTTTCTTAAATGTACTGAAAACATCAGATTTTATTTTAAGAAAGTAGACCCATAATTTCCTGGAGTAATCGTCTATAAAAGTAACAAAATACAATGTTCCTCCATATGAAATTGAATGTGTTGGACCCTAAAGATTAGAATGAATATAATCTATAATAATTTTACTTACATGACTTCCAGCTTTAAACTTCTGTCTACATTGTTTTCCAAAAACACAATTCTTACAGAAATTGAAGTCTAGAAACTTTAAATTAGGGAGTAACTCACAATTCTTCAGTACCTTTAATCCTTTCTCACTCATTTGATCCAAACGTAGATGCCATAAATGAGTAGAATATTCTATTTTTTAGATACCACAACTGCTTGATTGATATTTGTACTCCCTTGCAATGTGTAAAGGTTACCAACCTTTAAAGCCTTCATTACAACTAAGGCATCCTTAAACACCTTGAGAGCTCCACCTTGACATGTGAAATTATAACCATCAGAGTCTAATTCACTCAAGGAAATCAAATTTATTTGTAGTTTTGGTACATGTCTTACTTCTGTTAGTTTCCTCACTATACCATCAAACAATTTTTATCTTGATACTACCAATCCCTTCAATCTTGCAAGAAACATTATTTCCCGAAAGAACAAAAATGTCGTCAAGGTTTAGGTAAGAATAAAACCAAACTCTATGTGGACACATATGATGTGTAACACCAGCATATAACAACCATTCATGATGATAAGAGGAAAAATTACAAATCGATAAAACTTCATTAGTCATACCTTCACTTGTTTCTACTTGATTTTCTTCCTTGGCGACATATTCCTTCTTTTCTAATTCTTTTATCTTCCAAAAATCTTTTTTAATATGTCATGATTTTCCATAGTGCCAACACATTGCCTTAATCTTCCGGTATTGTGACTTAGATCTAGATGTGCCTCTTTCTTTAGATTTTCCTCTAGCAAACATGGATTCAAGTGTAGAGAGAGGTCTCTCCAATAGATTTTCTTCTAATTTCCTCAGTCAACAATGATCCCACAATAGAATCATAGTCAAGGTCATCAATACTACTAAAACTGATAGAAGTTACTATACGATCCCAAGAATCTATTAAAGTACATAATAAAGTGATTGCCTTGTCTTCATCCTCCACTTTCACACCAATACTATTCAACTGACATAACAAAGTATTAAAAATATTTAAATGATATTTTTTTTCATACCTTCTTTCATCTACAATGTATACAACTACCTCTTCAGGTGAATATAATTTGTTACATATTTTGTCACGTAAAGACTTTCTAATCTAGTCTAGAAGACTGCTATTGTCTTTTCTTCCACAATATTGAAAAGAACATCATCTTCTAAACACAACTGTATTACACTGACATATTTTATATCCAGATATTCCCAATCATTGTCATCCATCCATACAAATTTCTTTTCCTTTCCATCTAGGGCTTTGTGCAGCCCCAGTTGTACTAGTACATCACGTGCTTTGAGTTTCCACAACTCAAAGATGTTATTTCCATTAAACTTATCCACATCAAACTTTGTACTTGACACTTTTTCCATTTGATGTAATAACAACACTAAATACATAACATTTATTGCAAATCTAGAAAATCTCTCTTTGATACCACTTGTTAGGAAACCATATAATTTTTAGCGATGAATATGCATAAAATTGAATAACAAAAAATCTATTTACAAAATAAGAGATAAGAGAAATATATAGAATACCAAACATGCAAGAGAGGAACACCATACTTAGGTTGTAAAAACCTAGTTGAGTGCTTAGGGAAACATCCACAATGCAAGATATCAATATTTTATTAATTAAAGATGAACAGATTAAATGTGAACTCGCTATGAGCTATATTGGATCTCTATAAAAATAAATACACCTAATTGGTGAAGTATAGTTAGGATTCCTCCTAAAAATAGATTGGAAAAAATCCATTAGTAGTTTCCTTTAAAAAAATAATTCGGTTGAATTTGTCATCCCCTTTCGACATGAGTGGGGGCAAGCCCCCCCATACCCCTTCTAGAAGTGAGCTACAAACCATGCCACAAAGGGACCCAAAAATTAACTTTGTTGTCACATATCTAACAATAGAATACATAGGAATTTCAAATCCCAAAAAGATGAAACATGCTCAAGCTATAATGCAAGTGCGTTATAACGCGCTCGTGTTTCTATTTTCTATGTGGTAAATGTGTTTGTGGGATGGATATATTTACTAAAACAAACGATTTAAGTTTTTGTTTTTCATTAATTAATATTCATACTTTATTATTTCTTATAATTTAAATTTATTTTAGTAAATATAAGAAATTAGGGTCACTCTGCACCTTATGGAACTAGTCTCATAGCTCCATAAGTCACAGTTTAGAAGACAATTTTTCATATTCTAATCTGGTTAGTACATAGGTATTTTTTAGGATTTCAACATTCAGCCAAAATATTTTAGGGTTTAAATTCTACAATCGATATCTGTATTGTGAAAGAATATAATCATTGTTTAGGTTTTTGGGTCTTCTTGATTGGTTGTTGACATTTGTAGGAGTTTTAGATGTGTTAAAACTATATTTTATAAACCTCACAACTCCCAAAGGTAGAAACAATTGCTCAAATATACAGACTCATGCAATTACTTATAACACATAATAAATCAAAACACATATGTAAGTTTTTATTGATTCAAATAATCAAGGGAATGGTCATCATGAGGTTTGTGAAGGATTTGAAACATCATGAGGACAATGCAATTAGCCCACATTTTTAAAAATCATGAGGTCTATGAAAGATCTGAAACATCAAGAGCTTCATCAAGATTCAAATTATCAAGGGATTAGTCATCAAGAGCATGATAAGATACACTCACCATGAGTGATGGTGGTAATCATCTCAAGCTCATAAATAAAGAATACTTTATGAGATTGTTTCTAACAGTTAATTAATTCTTGGTATTGAACTCACATATTGTAAGTCAGGGAGGTGGAATTTATAATGTTTTAGTACAGTGTGGAGGTCAAGAACATGGAATTAATTCTTGGAAATTCCTCCAAGTTTCATTTAGAGATCAATCCTTCTATCAGGAGGAGGAAACCTATCTCCAAGAGGAAACATTAAGAAAGAGGGTGTCCAGACATCATAAGCATGCTTCCACTCAGGTGACATTTTGGGCAGGGAGGTGGATTATGAGATTAAGAAGAGATCATCATGTTCAAAGGTGAAAAGTGAGGCTCAAGGAATGAATTGATTATCATCATATCTTGACTCTACAATTTCGTCTAAATCTCTTCGAGATAAAAAATCAAAAGGAGCTAAGCAAGCTACCGAGGCATCCATGACCATCATGTGTGAAGGATCAAGAAGCCACCTATTCTCATGAGAGGGATATGACAAAGAAGTGTATGAGAATCCTAAATTTGATTCCATTCAAGGAGTATTTTGAATCTTAGAAGGGTAAGAGGATGATCTTCATATGGAGATGTTGTCATCTGAATTGACTAAGGCAAAAATGCAAAACTTAAACCATGAAAACCAAGCCACAATGTGAAATATTACTCCCAAATCTTCTTGAATCCCTCTCAGGGCTAACCGGCCTCATGTTTCATGATCACCTTTTCCTTTAAGGTATTCATAATGAATTGGGTGAACATGCATAAGTTTTCAAAAAGCTTTAACAAGGTCCATTATTCCATTCATTGAAGTGCACTAAAAGACTAATTCTCCGACAAGCCTAGAAAGGACAATTTTGGCCATTTTGGATCCTATGTGCATCCTCTAGGAGGGTTATGAAAAGGTATTAAGTATCCAAAGGTGGTATTTGAAATCCTTTAAGATGTTTGAAGAAATTTAGGAATATTTAGGAAAGTTTTTATCATTCAGGCATAGTCTGACTAATTCTCTGACAAGCCTAGAAAGGACAATTTTGGCCATTTCGACAACGGGTTTTCAGGTGTAAGGAATGAGTAGTCAAATTGTGAATCTTGACTTCTCCGGGTGATTTTGGGAGCTCCACAATGAGTTAGGAAGAAAAAGTAGGCCCCAAAAATCTTGAATTATCCTTTACATTATGGGAGCATCCATTTTGATCGAAGGTCACCAAAGATGATGCTAGCAATGATATCAACTCTCAATCAATACATACCTCCCAAGAGTGTTTCTAAAGACTTAATTAGTGCTTGGTAATGAGATCAATACATTTTTGAGGTTATAACACGTGATTCACCTTAAATTTCTAATTCTACATGGATAAAATTGATCAAAAGGGTGTTCTCCACAATAGTATTAGAGTCTTCTCCGCAATGGTGTGACTCAAGAAGACTCCTAAGTTTTATAACCCAATTCTAGGTAGATTTATCTTCTAATAATCCTTATCAATTGAGATGTTAATATTTTCTTGTTGAAACCCCAAAATAGGGTTGTAGATAACCTGATAGGGAAAAATTTAAATTTCTTATCATACACACCATTCTTAACTCATTTACCTATTGAATAAGCTTTAAGAGGATTAAATTCAAGTTTATTATTTTATAACCCAGATTTGTGGATGCTTGATATGCTCCCAACATTGACCTTTAGGTGAGAAAAATATGAGAGTTAACAAAACACAGTCAAGGTTGGAAGTAAATGCTAGATGTCACGAACTATTATTGTACATTTGTAATAAAATTTCTTAGATAGATTTGAATATCGACATCAATATAACACCAAGAACACCAAAATGTAGATAAATAATCACAATATGCAAGTATAATTTATAGGACTAAGGGCATAGCAATATTCAATCCCTTTCCTCTTGATAGACACAAATATGTTCATCCTTCCAATCACTGTGCATCCTTCCTCTCACTAGCCTTCCTTCAGTTCAACCTTCACCCTGCCTTAGAGGAAATTACTATCAAGGTTTTAATTTTTTTTAGTGTGCAAGGATGATTACCCAAGGTGATAAATTAATTCAATAAGATTTAGTGAAATATATTTTCCTCTAGAGGCCTAAAAAGGAAATTTTAGCCATTTTGCAGCTGGTAAACACACTTTAGGAATGTTCAGGGAAATTCTAAAGCATCCAAGGGTGAATTTAAAGAGAATTGAAGGTGTCTAAAGTAATTTAGGAAATAAAATATATCTTTAGATTATTTCTAAACACTTAATCAATACTTGGTGATGTGCTCACATATTGCAATATAGGGAGTGGCTTTCACAGTGCTTCAATGTAGTTGGAGTTCAAGAAGATGGAGCTCACAATCAAACATTCCTTTACGTCTCATTCAGGGATCAATCCATCCATATAGAGGAGTAAACCTATTTCCATGAGGAGCAATCGAGTGAATATGTGTTTAGATACTGTAAGCGTGTTTCCACTGATGTGACATCTTGGTCAGGGAAGTGAACTATAAAGTTAAAAAAGGGTTTCATCATGTTTAAAGGTAAAATGGGAATCTCATGAAGTAAGTTGAGGATCATCATATCTTGACTCTGCAATCATGTTCAAACCTCTTCAAGGAACACACCAAGATTAGCTAGTCAAGCTACCAAGGCATTCGTGACCATCAAGTCTGAAGGATCAAAACATCATCTATCTCCATGAGAGGCATATGAGAAAAGAGGTGTATGAGTATCCTGAAGTTGATTCCATCCGAGGAGAATTTTGGAGCCAGGATGGGTAAGAGGATGATCTTCATATAGAGCACCATGTATGTAAGAATGAGAAATTGTCTGAGTTTCATTTGATGTCACTCACTTGGTAGTGTTCTTAAACACTCATTCCAATCTTGTAGTGTGATATCACACTTAAAAAGAGGAAGGACATTACAACCACCTCATTTCAGTCCAACAGGTGGCCCCATGACAATAATATCATTTAGTGAGAAATCCTTCCATCTACACGGTGAATACCTATTTCTGTAAGTAATAGATAATCAAAAAATAGTTTGAGCATCATGGAGTTAATTTGTGATCACTAGGGTTAATTGTGGAGGCCTTGAAAAGTAAAAGAGTGATCCTCGCTCTTGCCTTGTAGTTAAAAGATATCATCATGTTCCCATCATAATGTAGATCTCATAACAATGTTTCTAAACACTTAAATCATAACTTGAGGTTGTAGAAACATGCTTTCAAATCATGGTAACTCATTTTTTAAACCAATTTTTCATGTTAGAAGTTTCGTAACTCAAAAACACAACCTAGGGTGTTAGGAAGGTTTTTTCAACTCACAAAATTTGGCCTCATCCTCATGATATCCTCACCCATGGTAAACAATAGTCTATTTATAACAATACCCATTTCAAGAGGTACTTATCAACATTTACAAATATTCACCTATCACCATGTGGTGACCATCTCTTTATAGATTACAAATTTAGGGCCATTTTTTTCTGGAACCGAAAGGGGCGGCTTCCTTATTTTGAAATTATTCATGAAACCTTAAATTATTAGAGAAAAATGAATGTTAAAAACATGTATAAGATTCACATATCTTTCTACTGCCTATTTTTTTTCCTCTTAACGCATTACAGAGCTCCCAAAATCATCTAGAGAAGTTAGATTTCATCATTAGAGTGTTTGTTCCCTACACCTAGAAAACCCGTTGTTGAGTAGATTGTACTTGAATGAGAAAATATTTCCTAAATATTCCTAAATTTCCTCCAAAAATTCTAAGATTCACTTACATCACCTCCGGATGCTTAATATATTTCTTGAACTCTCCTTTATGGTGCTTGATTAGATCAGAATGACCACTTTAGGCCTCCAGAGGAAGTTATCTTCCATCAAGTCACACTGAACTTATCAATCATCCTTGAAAATTTAAAAAAACTTAAAAAACTTGTTAATAATTTATTTTGAGCCAGGTTGAGAGTGGTATTGACCTAGGCTTGCCAGAGGAAGGATGCACTGGTGACCAGGAAGTAAAATATTTGACTGTGGGTTTAGTTGTCATACTCAAAGTTTCAATTTTTCATGCCATACATTTTGCATGACAATACCCTCTTACCACTTTCACCAAATTCCTTTTTTGTAATGCACTAAATTATTTCATTGGTGTCTTGTCCATATATGAAAATATTTCAAGGGTTTTTTGGAGAAAACACAAAAGGATATCTGAAAATAATTTTTCTTAATGTCGATGTATATTTGATTGCTTATGAAGTATGTGGTACTTGAATCAACCTTCCTATTCATACACTAGGGTAAGAATGTAAATAATTTACTTAGCATAAATATTGATGAAAGTCCTGAGTTTCTTTCTCCATTGAAAGTAAATGAACATGTGGAATATTTTTTCACATTTTCACCTACTCCTAACCTAACTTTTGTTGAGTGGTATAAATATATTGATGTGATGCACTCTTTTAGCTTCTAACTTTGTAAGCTACATATTATTATTCTATTGAACAAATGAAGATATTATGGGGTCCTTAGATAAATCATATTCTTTCCTTCACCTTACTATTGCTAGTCTATATTATAAGGATCAAAGGATTATATACATGCCAACATAGAAAACAAGGTCACTCCCTTACATTGTTGATTGTGAGGATCACTCTTAAAGATGCATTCCCTAAGCTTGTAAATTAGGTACTTATCCATAGTATGATTTTACCATATTCTAAGTCAAAATTAGGGATTCAACTCCATGCTCATGGAAAAATTCATGAATCCCTATATTCGATCAAATGTCTCTACCTTTAGGAGTTGCGAGGTTTGTAAATTGTAATTTTGATACATCTAAAAATCCTACAAATGTAAATAACCAATCAAGAAGACCCCAAAATATAAACAATGACTATATTATTTCCCAAAATAGATATCAATTATAGAATTTAAACCCTAAAAGCTTTAGGCTGAATGTTGAAATCCTGAAAAATACCTATGTACTGACCATATTAGAATATGAAAAACTATCTTCTAAACCATGACTGATGGAGCTATGAGACTAGTTCCATAAGATGCATAGTGACCCTAATTTCTTATATTTACTAAAATAAATTTAAAGTATAAGTTTTTCATTTATTAATCTTTATACTTTATAAGATCATTTATTAATCTTTATACTTTTTAAAGTATAATTTTTTCATTTATTAATCATTTATTAATCGTTATACTTTATTATTTCTTATACTTAAACCATTTATTTTAGTAAATATATCCCTACCACAAGCACATATACCACATAACAAATAGGAATGTGAGTGCGTTATAACAAGCTCGCATTTTGGGATTGGTAATTACAAATCCTAATAATTCATAACACACTTGCGCTTTCACAAAACATGCTCACATTTCACTTCAGATCAAAAATTTGGCCACTTTTTGGTCCCTCATCTCCACGAACTTTCCCACCACTTATCTAGGAGGAAAATATCACAAAATCATACCTTTCCTTGGTTAGGAACCATTCGAGGTTATCTGTACCCCATGCTAGGAAACATGAGATGCCCCTCTCCAAAATCCCACCACCTACTTTCACCTAAGTTACACATGCAAGATGTCTGTAAATGTATTACCAAAGTAAACTATGATGATATTTTTCAAAATTGATTGCTTCAAATTTTCTAGGATTTTCCCTAGGTAGTGTGAAAAGCAACACACTTGTTCATGACAATTGATTTTATTTTTCACAATAGGTGTATACTCATGGTTCAATTGGTGTAACAAGGCCAATTGTTTCCCAGTACACATCAATAAACATCTAATTTTCACACTTGGTAGTGTAGTTAGTGTTCGATTGACGTAAATGCGACCACTAGATCCCTAATACACGTATAATTTTTGCACTAAGTGTATTTTCATCAAAGTTTTCATTTCCTTTTCCCTTTAGATGTAAGTCATGTGTTGTGAATAGAATATTTCCAACTATATTGTACTATTTTTTATATAAACTTCAAAGTATTGGTGATTAAAAATAAATATATTTTAAATGGAAAAACCTTTTGTTACTTGATTTTAATGGACTTTATTAATTTTAATGTCTAATATTATGGTTTAGTTTTTCAAAAATGGAAGCAAGATTAAATTTGCATTTAATTTAGATGTGATGCCTTTGAGACCATTTATATATTTATGATAGTTTTGAGATGTGATGTTTTTGAGACATAACTGACAAATGCCAAACATCAATTTTATTTTGCATCATTTTTTTATTCACATGTTGCATCAAGTTGTAGTTTTTGTTTCTAAAGTGATGACCTTCATGTCATAATGCAAACTGTGATGCTAATTGTGTCAATAATAAAAACATGCTGCTGTATGCGTCAACACATTAAAAACTAACCACTGAATTTTACAATCTTTGGCCTATTTCTATACTATATTGCAAAGTTTGTGTCATAAAAATAAAATGATGTTTTTTACGTTAGCGGCTAAAAATTAACGACAAGAATCATGAAATTGGAAAAAAGTGACACAATAGTGAGGCAAAAACCTCAAAACCTACTAGTGCCCCTTAAATTTGTATAACCATCACTATACATTGTCATCAAAACAACTATATACTATATGAAATAATTCTTTAAAATAACCACTACATATGATCATAAATTGAATTGTGGGATCCAGAAAATATTACCTTATCAATTGCATAAGGAATGTACTTCATAATTCAAAACTAGATAAAATAAACCCACTCCTGGTTTTGCTCCAATAGAAATTTTATAATTTAACATAAATTCCTCTATTGGACATGTAACCCTCAAGATTTCAACTAATGAAATGCAATTGTTGCAAGAAAAAACATGACAATCATAGGATACATTCTCATCGATGAGTTGATTTTTTTGGGTTCAAATCTATTGCTAAAAATAGACCCTAGATTGCACGAGGCAATCCCCCAACAACAAGATAGTTTCTTTGGAAACATGTCTATAATTCTTATAGGAAAACTTTACCAATAACCACCTATTATGAACAAACCATTTATGCACATCAAACTCAAACGTTACAAATAATATTTGAACAAAAAGTAATACTATCTCAAACCCAATACCATAATACATTATATAACATATACAATGAAAAACTAACATAACATGAATGAGAAACATTAATGACGTGCACAAACAAACAACTAACAACAACTAGAATGTAAATATGGGAACGATTTGGGATCTTCATAGGATTATGCATGATGATAGAGTTCATAAGACTATGTGGCTACACCTTGAAATGGTGTATTTATCGTCATTCTATATTAGATGATTAAATGTTTTACTCAAACAAATAACTACCATTAGCACTTCCTCCCCTTGAATATTGTGTTTGTAATTTTTTTCTAACACATGGTGTCGATGCACTCAATCTTGTTGTCCTTTTTAACAACAAACGTTTCCTTAGATGGAACTTTGTTTTTTGAATTACAAGGGAATTGGTTAGTATTTAATTATCTCTGCAAAGGTTATGAATTTTACTTCGGTGACTATCACCTGCATGCTTCATTCTAAAAATGTTTCGTTCTATATGGTTTTCAAATCAGGGTAGCATATACTATAAAATATACCTCTCCTCGATAAAGTCCAACCAGAATGAGGGATACCCCTGACACTAAGATTTCTAATCATCAAACTCTAATTGACAAACACCCAATCACACATCAATTGGTCTACCAACATTACCCTAAGGTGGTGTTAATTTTAAAGAGATGAGAGACTTCATAAACCCATGTTGATATATTCAAAAAAGTCCCCTTCCAAATTTTGATTCCTTCTCACAAATTTGGTGTAATCCATTTCGTTTGGAGAGTCCATAGCTCCTCAATTTGTTATAGCAGGTTTTCCTGTTTACATCACAAGAGAAAAATAAGGGAAACCACCCTTGCTATTTTTGACTCAAAATAATTAGCATTACACTATTTTAATTCTTTCTCAAAGTATACTTGTTTTGATGAACCCATTTTTTCCACTCACAGGGTTAGAAATAAGCTCTGATACTAAATTGTTAATGGATTTTCCCCAATTACTAGGATCAACATTGAATTCACTTAAAATTAATTATGATCAATGTTTGAATCAATTCTACAAATATCCATAATGGAGAGTCTTTAGTAGGGATGACAATAACTGGCCGGTACGTTCTGACCAAGTTATTGCAAAATATTTGAATCCGTGATTGTCGATTTGACTCTGCAAAGGCCCCACCAACTACTCTCTTTGCATGCACAATGTGGTAAACAATTCCCCAATTTTATTTAAATCAATTGTAGTCGAATCCAGAAAATACAGAAAAGTTAAGACTTTCCCCCGTTTGGTGTTTTGGTGTAGATATACAATTACAAGTTAATTGACATGAGAAATATCGAGCAAGGAGTTTTTGAATATATCGACATGGGTTCATCAAGTATCTCATATTTTTAACATTAGTGTCATTTAAAGGTGTCACTAGTAAACTTATCGATGTGTGGTTGAGTGTTTTTCAGTTAGAGTTTGATGATTTAAAACCTAGACCTTAGGGGTCTCTTTTGGAATTTAAACCGAGGAGAGTTATGGTTTATAGTAGATGCTAACCTGAATTAAAAATTATATAGGCAGAAACATTGTCAGAATGAAGCATGTAGGTGATAGTCACTGAAATAAAACTACTAACCTTAGTGGAGATAATTAAATATTGTAGCCGATTCCCCTATAATTAAAAAAAAAAGTGTCATTTAAGGATACGTCTGTTGTTATAAAGGAAAACAATATTGAGGAAATGAGTGCTTTGAGTTCATATGTTTTACAACACCATGTCTTCAAAAAAACCCCAATCGCATATACAGGGAGAGGAAGTACTGATGGTAGCTATTTGTATGACTAAAATCTTAACATAATCATCTAATACATAATGAAAAAAATACACCATTTCAAGATGTAGCCACATAGATTCATGAACTCTATCACCTTGCATAATCTTATAAAGATCCCCAATTGTGCCCATATTGACAGTCTTCAGTTGTTGCTAGTTGTTTGTTTGTGCATGTCATTAATGCTTCTCATTAATGTTTTGTTAGTGTTGCATTGCATATGTTATATAATGTATGACCGTATTGGGGTTGAGTTAGAGTGTTAACTTCTAGTTGAAATATTATTTGTAGTGCAATAATTGTACAAAATTTGTGCCACAATTTTTTTGTGGTTGAGTTTGATGTGCATATTAGTTTGTCCATAACAGGGGCTAATTAGGTAAGGTCATCTATGAGAATTATAGACATGTTGCCAAACCAAATATTTTTTTGTTGCTAGATTGCTTCAAATAACCTGGTCTATTTTTAACAGTAGCTTTGTGCCAAAAAATCTCAACTCATCAATGAGGATGTATCCTATAATTTTCATATTTTTCCTTGCAACGGTTGCATTTCATTAATTGAAATCTTGAGGGTTGCATGTATAGTAGAGGAAAGTATGTTAAATTTTAAAATTATTATTAAAGTGAAACCAAGAGTGGATTTATTTAATCTAGTATCGAATTATGAAGTTCATTCCTTAGGCAATTCAAAAGGTAATAATTTTAGTACCCAAAATTCCTTGTATGATCAATTGGTTCTAGTAAAACAATCATACCATGGTTATACACCTAGTGTGACAAATAAACTCAATTGTTATAAATGGGTGTGTTGGTTTTCAAACTAGCCAAGGAAAAACCTATAAAAGGTGAAGCAATCAAGTTTGAAAAGGATCATCGTAATTTAATCTGATAATACATTTCAAACATCTCATGTGTGTAACTTAGGTGATAGAGGTGGTGGTATTTTGGAGAGGGGCATCTCACGTGTCCTAGCCATGAGTACATAGTATAACCTCATATAGTTCCTGGCTAGCGCAAGGTATAATTTTATGATATTTTACTCCATAAATAAACAACCATAGCTTAAAGTGTTAGACCCATTAGACATAAGAGAGAAAATAAAGTTTGATTGATCCCTGATAAAGCTATGTACTCCAATTGTTTGTATTTATATAATTTTATGGCTGAAATATTATCTATTGTTATTGGGTTGTGTACTCGATCTCTATAACTTAAATAAGATTTATAATTACATGTTTGATCAATTAAACTTCATTCTTATTGATGTTGAAAATTTAATATGTAATTAGATGATATATCTATATACATAAGAATAATTACAAAAATTGGGTTTGCACTTACGTTTTTTATAAATTATTTTCTTCATTACTAATTGTAAGTTAGCCTAAACCCATAAAATCTCTCAATTATAAATTATTTTTTTCATTACCAATTGTAAGTTAGCCTAAACCCATCAACTCTCTCAATCAAATATACACGTGCCTATTGAGTCTCGCTACCATATCAAATTTTCATCATTATATAAAATGTGTTTTTCTATATAAATATTCCCTAAATATTCATTCACATGAATGTGGGACTATAAAAACCATGAACAATCCATGTTTAGTTCCTACGTAGTCATTTTCTTTAGCTATTGAATGCACAAATTTCAAATGGTCCCATTATCAACCCATCTCAGTAATGATTCAAATGTATACCCTATTAAATGGAGGAGCTGACTACCCTCCACTCAATTTGCACCTATGTATGGTGTACCCCCTATAAAACTCACATGCAACACATAACCAACACATACATTTGGTCCATATGTGGTAGAGAAAGGATTGGTGCCAGAATTAGTTGTCAGTACCAAAGGAGTGATGGTGGTGCTAAATCTTCTGCAGAATCATCCGTATCGCCGCCGCTACCTGTCCACATTAATGTTGTTTTGGTAGGCATTCTATACCCGCATAAACTGGTTCATCCAGTTGGCCATCTGGTTCCACTGGTGTGACTTAACAAACAAATAATAAAAACATTTTACAGTCAACGGATACCATTATTCACAGAGCCGAAGAAAATGTAGGAAACACATCCATTTTTTACAACACTCCGCCACTCCGCCACGCTAAACACTCAGTGCCTTTGGGATTAAAAATGAGTGGAGGGTAGCAGCTGGAAAAGACACGAGGTCACCATAGAACCCCCTGAATGAACGCACCAGTTCTCCATGAAACTGACAAACTTTATAAAATCAGAGTCATGGAGTATCCACTTAAACCACTTAAACATTAAACACATACATTCTTTCACAGACCAGAGGATGAAGTGATTCCAATGGATGTTTTAAGAGGAAGGAATTCGCAGACCAGTGGATGTTTGAATAGGAAGGCAAGTTTTTGGATCTCCACATCAAACAGTCGAACATGACATAGTCCAATGATAGGTAATCAAAAACCAGAGGACCATCACGAATATGTAATTTGGTTATTGTTTTTTTTTTTTCATTATTTTTTTTATATTCAACCATGGAAAAGGAAAATCTTCTTAATTTTTCTTTCTATTGTCACACTAAATATGGATCTCTAACTAATTTGATTTAAAACCATGTTTATTAATTTATCAATTGATTGTTAAGTTTGGTTACTGTAATTCATCACCAACTATGTCTGCATTTGTGAATCAAAATATTCTTCCAATATTTGTTTTATCTACACTTTTACTATTCCTCCCAATTTCACCTTAATATCTCTATTATATTCATCATAGATAAATAAACACACCTGCTATATACTAATACTTCACTAATAATGTATTGTTCTTATCCAAAAATGTTTTCAACAAAAATTATGGTTTTCTTCACCAGTCAATATTCTTGATGAATTGCCTTGGAAAGACAGATAAGGGGCTGAGGAAAATCAATATATAATCATTCTTACATTGGTCCTTTTCAGTTGTATCCAACCTCAAGTTTGTTAAGACCCCTTTTCCTCACCTAATTTATCTTCTTTTCTATAAACCAACAAAGAATCATTTTTTATCGCTTCAAACTATTATCAATTTTAGCCATTGCAAAGCCATGAATTAATGTAATAAAATGAGAGGGACCATCACTTAAACAATGGAAATAGAGCTCCCCAAATTTATATTGTTTGGAAGCCAAGTAAAGGTGGAATTGCATTCAATAAGTGAGAGGGTGATGGTTAAAGGAAAGAAAACATGATCAGGGGATCATTTTTGATATCAAAAGTTCCCTAAACATCCCTAAATTGTGGCAGTGAAGAATATATTTTCAAGAGCTTTCCATCGACTATGAGAACACGAAAAAACAGACATTGGGAGCTCTAGTTATGTCCAATCAAATTTCAGTCAATGGGAAAGTCAACTATGGTCACCAGGTCAATAGTGGACCAATGACACTATGACACGTGGAGAAAAGGAAAAAGAGAATCGTTTGTTGGTTTTTGATCTCCAGTATTTGATGGTCATAAAATGATATAGCTCGTAGGAGAAAGAGGCTCAACTTTTTTAATGGAGGGGAGCCCGACCACCGCGAGGACTATGGTATTATCACTGACGTGTTGGGTCCTCAAGTCACCATGTGGCTTGC
The DNA here is from genome assembly GCA_019776745.2 of Taxus chinensis. NCBI lineage: Eukaryota > Viridiplantae > Streptophyta > Pinopsida > Cupressales > Taxaceae > Taxus > Taxus chinensis. Next base: position 162,053,180 of record CM034149.1, read on the forward strand.
CACCACTTAGCCATATTTAATTTTGAATATCATAGTATTATATGGTCAAAAATTATTTTATTCACCATTACTATGCTATTTCAATTTACAATGTTTTGAGAATTGAACGATTTTATTATACTTGGTATTATTTCCACTAGCTTGGCAAGCTACCTTTTTACTAACCGAGTTGATCATTTACCGTGGCCCAATGCCACGTATTTACAACTTCGGGGATATGTATTATATCCTACAACAACTCATGAGGAGATAGGTACATAGCTCGACCAACATAGGGCATGCAGAATAACCCACAATTCGCACACCTCACCACATGGATTGGTGACACCTCCAATGCACAACATAGTGCTCAAACAAACCAATGGAACCCACATAACTCAGAAAAAGAACAATGCACAACCTGAGAACAATGGATAAGGCATGACCAAGGCCATGAGGAGAATAGGGTGGTGAGCCCAATTAAAACTGTCCACCCCCCCTTCGTGCCAGTCAATGTGGGATTTCCCACCATATACAAAGTGACCGAGATAATTAGCGAAGGAGGTTTTAACCCACGAGCTTGGTGGGATAATGGATGACCCAACCAACTTGGCCAGCGAGTTGGTTAGGGGAGTGAGTTGGCTGATAAGGCCTTAAACAAAATTTTAGGGTCTTATTTGCACTATAAAAGCCGATCCCTCTTCATTGTAAACACACAACTTGGAAGCTCAAGACAAAATCTTGAGGAATATTTCCCGAGCGAGTGGAGGAGAGTTGTTTTGATAAGACCTATTTATTAGGCTTATTATAAAGTTGTGAAGACCTATTTATTTAAATAGGCATTATTGTGACTAGGAGTTTTAATACTACCTAGCTGGCCCATAACACCACATTAAATTATTGTGAATCTTGGAGTATCGACTGGAGTGCCATAGGGCATTTCAAAGTGTCTAGAAGGCTGATCGAGATACAAAGGATTCCGAATAGTGGAGCTGGTGTCATAGAGCTTGCCAAATACACCAAGAAAGGGGAAGTCAGGTGCTATTTTTCACCCATATCATCTGAAGGTATGGAAATTATTCTAAGAAAGTTCTTAATAGTTTCCATTAGGTTTTCTTGTTAAAGTACTATTATAACTTATAAGTTTTGACTAGTGGAACTAGGTTCAAAAGAACCCGGAGATGTAGGCAATTATCAAACTCCGTAATCACCCCTTTTGTGAAGTGTCATACTTATTACATTATTTTAAGTTGATTTTAATGGGGTATAAATTAAATGGTAATTTGATAAGCCTACGAGGGTATGAAGATTGAGTAGATAAAAATTTTGGTCTATTTTCGTATCACAACATTACCACCTTTAAGACTATTTTTCCACTCTTTGGGAAGAGACACGCTTGAATCAAGGCATGCTATTTTAATATAAATGTTATGAATATTACATAGAAGGGAGAGTGGATTTGTCATGATTGATTAAGTAGACGAGTATTGGGAGAGAGGATAAGCCATTTGATGAATTGCACTCTCCATTTTAAAAATTTGACATTTCATAATTTGCCAAAAAATCAGCAAGTTGATTGATTTCCCGATAACAATGGAGACCCCATAATCTTGTGATTATTGACAAATTCAACAAATGCCTTAACATGGTGATTTGAACATGGAACCACCGATCATGTGTTGTCCTTCCCCATAGCAACCAAATCTAATATATAACCAAATCCCAAACTCAACAACACATCTCTAAGATTTATAATAGAGGAATTATCGTATTGCACTTGTAAGAATGGAAGTAGTTTGTCATTCACCAATTTTTGTTTCAAATTGTGTAAAATAAGATGTAGTAAAACCTATGTTGAAATTGTGTATCTTTCCCTAAAGCTATATTAGAGACCTTTAGAAACGTGTATTTTTGCAAACATTCTAGATGTTTGTCGCAACTTAGGAAAATAAAATATAGTTGGGATAACAAAATCCAATGGTTTCACCCTTTGTTAGATGATTCCATCTAGATCAAATACCTATGAATGGTTTTTTATTTGTACATGTAAGTATGTCCCTATAACATATTCTATTGTATTCTAAAGTTTGTAATCTTTATGTGTCTTTGGATTGCATTTCTATTCTTTGCGATAGCCACATTGAATTTCCCCTTTTTTTGAGGTTTGTGAGATATACTATAGATATATCTTCTCAAAATAATTGAGGTGTATTCATGTCATATATAGCATATTATAATTTTAGAACCCATCCACTCAAAATGCACACCTAATAGCGATACTAGAGAACATCTACAACCTTATACAAAAGGAACAATCAAGATACGTTGGAAACTTCATGAGTATGTACCTATACACATGATCAACTTATCTACAAGTGCATATAACTATGTGCAAGTAATAATATATCAAACCATAAATTTATATCACATTCATATCCAAGGTAGAAGTATATTTAATATAACATGTTAGGGTATTAAGAAGTAGAATTGAACATGTTAATAGATCTTAAGAAAAGGGAAAAGGATGAACATTCTTAGATGAGTCCTTTATATACCTCCAAGGTGAGTGCATACTCCACTATAGGGGATTCCCTTTCTCGATCCATATATGAAATGTTTAGAAATAGAAACTCCCAATCTGATTCTTATGTCATACTATACTTCAAGGAATTGTTTTTATGAAGTCTCGTAATTCTAATTGTATGTATCTAAAACTAGATCCAAATGCTCACAGATATATGTTATATCATACACTAGTGTTTTCACATGAATTTATGTTCTCTATCTATGGATTTAATTAGAGATTTCAAATCCTTTTGCAATTTTAGAATTTACTAATAAATTTCAACAACCATGCAATAATCTCCTCATATTTGGGCTTCTAAAAATATATCCAGACGTTTGTTTTCACGGTATCCAAATTAATGTAAGTACAAATTACTTATGATAACAAAAAATTAGTGATTAAAACTTCTACAACCATGTTACAACTAGGTAATTAATGTTTGCTAATTAACATGAGGAAATCACAACGTGTTCTTCATCTTGATGAAAAACATAGTGTGTTTTTCAGCACGTTGAAAAACACGACGGTTTTCCACACGGTTTCATTTACGAAATTAAATTTTCTAAAGTCACCCTAGTATGAACTTAATATTTGAATTCGTATTTGTTAAAAAGAACCTTAATAATAAATGTCTTGAAATACAATGTTTGACAATCTCTATTTTTTTCCATCTACATCTAGATATATAGTTATAACATTCATATTTGGATTAAACAAATGTTATCACCAATCATGAGCCAGGGGACCACATATCATACTAAATGCATAGTTACATTTTTTAGGGGAAAATGTTTTCCCTCGATTTTAGTGAAAAATAAAGGATTAAATCCACTGTCCACTATTTACCCTTTGTATTTTATGTACGTTATAAACTTTCTATATAGGATAATAACTAATTACATCAGTTAAGATGGAAAACACAATCCACTGTCCATAATGTTTTTTTCGTTAAGATGGAAAACACAACGTGTTTTTTAACATGACGGTTTCACACATGTCCAGGGTGGCCTATTTGAGTGTCCAGTATTGGTTTTCCCTTGTTTCCACTAATCGAGCCCTAACACACCTAATGTGAAAATTGAACATGTATTAGGGCTAGATTTGGAATCATTTATACCAATTGAAACCTAACACATGTTAAATTAATGTTAGGTGTTGTATTATAGTTTAGGGTGTTGTAATTGTGTTATTTGAGATGACAAGTTAGTGTTTAGGGCATCATATAATTGTTTGAGTGTTTAGGGTCGTATGATTGTTTAGGATAAAACATTAATATTTAGGGCGTTCCAATTGTGTTTTGTAAAGTGACCCATTAGTTTGTAAGGTCTCATTATAGTTTTTAGGGTTTCATATCAGGTTTAGGGTTGTTTTGTTAATGCTCAAAGTATCTCGATTGTTAATTATGTTATTTAGGTTGACCCATTAGTGTTTAGGTTTTTGTATCAATGTTCGAATGTTTAGGGTGGTGTATTAGTGTTTAATATGAGTGCTTATGATATCAAATTATTCTGTAAGGTGTCCTAATTATATTATTTACGGTGATCCCTTAATGTTTATAGTCTTCTAATAGTGTATAGGGTGTCATATTAGTGTTTATCATGTCTTATAATTTTTTAGGGTATAAAATTAGTGTTTTTTGTGTGTCTAAATTATGTTATTTAGAGTAACCCATTAGTGTCCAAGGTTTTGCATCAATTTTTGAGTGTTTAGGATGTCATATGAGGGTTTAGGGTGTCATATTAGTGTTTAAGGTGTCGTATGAGTTTATAGGGTATTACAGTAATGATTATGGTTTTGTATGAGACCATGTGTTTCATTAGTGTTTAGGTTATCCTAATTATGAAATAGAGGATGAATCATTAGTGCATAGAGTATCACGACATTATTTAGGGTATTGTATCAGTGTTTAGGGTGTTAAATTAATGTTTAGTGTATCTTAATTATTTTATGTGGGGTGACTAATTAGTGTTCAAGGTGTCATATAAGTGTTTAAAGTGTCCAAAATTAATTTAATGTGGGTGACTTATTATTCTTTATGGTGATAGAATCATAATAATTATATCTAATACTTTGTTTTCATTCATCATTAGAATAAGAATACTTTTATCTAATACTTTAGAGATGTTATGTTAATGTTATAAAACATTTTTTAAATTTATTGTTCATTTTATATAAACAATCAAGCAAAAAAAAGAATGTTTTGTTATGTGGAAGGAATGCAAATCAAATCTACAATACTATCTAAATGAAGCTAGTGATCATCTAATCTTTCCAAGAATAAGTAGGAATTACACTAGTATGTTTATAAGTGAGATCGATGAAAAATATCTATTACCTAATACTGTGAAAATAGGAACAAATTTTTGTTCTTGATATACACATGGATGGCCTAAGAAAACACTTGTGGAAAGTATTTACATAGTTTCTTGGCCTAAGAAAACATGCGTGGAAGGATGGCCTAAGATATTGGTCTAGAAAGATGGCACAAAACAACCTAACAGGCCATGTTCTATGGTTAGTAAATTTAAATAAGTTACATCAGCTCAACATGTGATGTCGATATATTCCGATCCACATGTCTTGAACTCTATAGTGTCATGTGACATGCACAAGTGAAATCCCTTAAAATTATTGTGTTCTAACTACCTGCAAAACACTAGGATTGACATTGGGAATATTGAACAAGGACTTTCTTTATGAGATATCTTGAAAGTACATTAGCTCAACAATATGTGTATCAAACCCCTTTTCTTATTCAAATGATAGTAAAAAATGGAGTATGGGGCTTATATTGAATTCTACTAGAATGTGGGAGGATAATGGGTTTAAATGTATTCTAGATCTGATTTGGAACATTGTGCACGTGATAGGCATGACTAGGAATATGTATGAATTTTGAATTTTTAGGGTTTCTACATGACTCTATAACTTGTTTAGGGTCTCGTAATAGTGTTTAGGGTGTCATATCAATGTTTAGGATGTTGCATTAGTGAATAGTGTGTCCCAAATGTATTATTGGTGGTAATACATTAGTATTTTATGTCATATAAACATTTTAGAGTTTAGCGTATCGCATTAGTTTTTAAGATATCATTTGATTGTTTACGGTGTCATATTAGTGTTAAGTTTTCCTAATTATGTTATTTAGGATAAACCCTAAATTCTAAACCCTCAACCTTAAGTCATAAACCCTAAAGCTTGAACCCCCTAAACCCTAAACCCTAATCCTTGAACCCTAAGCCCTAAACCTTATACCCTAAACCCCAAACCTTAAACCCGAAACCCTAAACCCTAAGCTCAAAACCCTAAACCTTGAACCTTAAACTTTAGAAACTAATTATAGTTTTCATTATTATTATTAATTAATATATTTGAAACTGTAAGAAAAGGTGGCAATTTGATGTCATATCTATTACCTAATACTTTGTAAATAGGAACAAATCTATGTTCTTTATATACACAAGGATAAATATAACATGAAACTTTATCTTAAGTACAAATATATCGAACAATTGTTTGGAAGCATATTTTCAAAACGAATGACGTGGTCAAATATTTTGTTTAGTATATAGACACTAAATAATAGTGTGAACTAGTTTATTATTATGGTATTATTGTATTCATGTATTTGTTAATAAATGATAGAGGATTCAATAATTTCTACAATTTGTGTTTATTAATCACTGGTATGAGAATAGTTAATTATGTTGATATTACGTTGGAATTGATTAAATATGCATGCGATCTTCGAGCTCTTAGTTGTAATTTCATTGCTCTTAGTTGTGTTAAATTAAGTACAATAGGAAAATTTTGATTTCCTGAATGCATTATAGTTGTAAATATTGCGAATGTGTAGATCATTTGTATATATATATATTTATTAGTTGTTAAATATTGGTAATTGTAATGTTGTGAATGTCTGATGTAAGTTGAAGCTATAAAAATTATGTGATATCATACTCTCACTCTCAATTTGGCATATGGGGGCAAGTGCCTCTGCAAAGATAGGAATCAGTGCGTGCTGAAGGGGCTTGCCCCTTAGGATGCCACATCGATATGCCCAACTATCATTGCATGATGAAGGGGCTTGCCCCTTAGGATTCCACATCGATAGTTGGGTGGTATATTGTGCTGAGAAGAGGTTTTTAAAGTCACCCACTGACCCTCCACTCAGAAATGCACCCTCCCATAATATCGCAACCGTCCCTTTTGCAATGGACGTTTGATGATATTATGGGAGGGTGCATTTTGAGTGAAGGATAGCCGTTGGCATTTATTGATACTTGAATTTTTCATGGATATTAGCTTTCTGATGTTGTGATTATTTTATCATATTGGATGATGTATATTAGATTTGACATGTATCGTACTAACATTAATTGTATATTTTTGTTGTGTACTAGTTACTCTTTTATGTATTGAATATGAATACTAGGAGCCTAATTTCTCCCTATACTGTTTGTAAAATGAAGACATACAAAAATACGAGCTTCCACGTAAACTGAAGATGAAGGGTGTTCACATAAAAAGTTTAGAAACTGCACGAGTTCCTACAAATAGTCCTTAATTTATTAACAATTTATAAATTATATGTATATTATAGATAGTTCACTATGCCAATGAATACTAGTTGTTCAGAATGTATAGAAAATAATTTTTATTACGATTCAAAATTTTAGCACCATTTCTAAAATTCAAATAAAAGTGTGAAATTTTTGAAATATCTATATTCCTCAATTTTAGTTTGTAAGTTCAATTTTTTCAAAAAGAAGGGTATATGGGTGTTGTGAAGATTATTATGTTATTGTTGTTTAATTATTGTGTTTTGGCATGCATATATATATATGTATGTATATATATATATATATATGTATATTATATATTATATAATATGTTTAATTTAATTTTTTGAATTTAATTTGTAACTTCTGTTTTAAATAAACATGTTCTTGTTTCAATAGTTTTTATTATTTTTAGCTAAATGTAATAATTTCTATTTTATATACATCATTTTTGAAAAATATTATTTAATAAATAAAATAAGCACCATAAAATATATTATTATACGATGTGAATTATATTTATAAGGTTAATTATAATATTTTCTATGGAAGTTTCTCTCAACATTGAATAAATGTATTTGAAATAATATTAATTTTGTAATAGTCTTTATCACATTATATCTATTATGTCGGATTCTTTGTCACATTATAGATGACCATATTGTGATATAAATTGTTGTTTTCCTTAGATTTCAATATTGTCTTTTATACACGTGGCTTTTGAATTAGAATAAAATTCAAATGCTTGCAATGTTTTAAGATGATATTCATGTTGATAATGATCAATCCCAAGTCAAAATTTATTTCGGAAAGTATGAAATAATTGTTTCATTAACGATGCAAAACTGCATGTAATAATTTTTAGGATGGGAAGGAGGCCCAAATTATTTTCCACATCATTAGGTGAGTCATCTCACTTAGGTGATATCGTAGGTCCACGTGTCATTTAGGGGTTATTATGGGATTTCCTTATGCATCAGTGTGTTAGCACATCAATGCGTTAGCACGTCAGTGCGTTAGTGTGTCATATGCATCATTGGGAGTTACACTTCTATTATGGGAATGTAACTCCCCCTCTCTACTCGAGTTATCATGATTATAGCATTGGGGGAACTTACTCAACAACTCCTATATGTACACCCAATTTGATTCTATGAGATAGAGGAGAGTTTTATGGATTAATTAGGTTCTGCCCATGTTTCAAATCTTTGCATGCACATTCGGTTGATGCTTTCTCCTCCTAAGATCCCTTCACACTGCCGTTCACACGTCTATTTATGTGCATGTTGTCCCTTGTGATCTTTTCTTGCAGGTTTTCAAACCCTCTTACATGGTATAAGAGTGGATCTTGTGGATCTATGCACTCATTCGGTGTTGCTGTGTGTGTTTTCTGGATTCTAGCACGATATACGAAATTTCGTTTGCATGTGTTGTAATGGATATTTTTTTATGTGCTTCAGCTTGCTTTGATTTCAGGGCCTTCATACCTCCTACACGGTTCTTGAGTGCCCATGGTGGCTCGTTTTGGTTTCAATTTTAGTGGTTATTGGTCTTCGACCGTTCACTAGTAGCTCTTTGACGACTCCATGCACCGGACTTCTTGCTCATGCGACATTTGTTAGTGTGTTGGTTTTCACGGCTATTTTTTGTTTCGGCTTTACGAAGATCTAGTTATTCCACGCTTCTCTGGTATTTCACGAGCCTAAAACCTTGCTTAATCTGGTTGAGGCCACTTTTAAGGGCCAAGCTCATCGGCTCACTCATTCTACATTACCTTTTTCAAATCAGTTATTGTACTCGTGGTTTTGTGTGTTGGGTGTAGGTTTCTTGCTGGTATTGCATTGTGTTCAGGTGCTATGTTGTCTTTTGACCTAATCTTAGCCACTCACATTCTGCTTCTGAAATCGTTGGTGCAACCCATGCCTCCTATTGGCTTTCATGCATCGTTGACTCATTGGTTTGGTCTTCAAAGCTCAGGTTTGTCCTCTTTCTGGGTGTGTATGCCATTCACTCACTATTTCTCGGCACTATACACTGATCCATGGGCATTGGTTCGAGCATTTTGCTTATTGTGCATTTGATTTGGCTCACGTTGCTCATTGTCCACTTTCCAGTACAGTTCATTGATTTAATCACCGACTCACCTGCGTTACACCTCAGTCCTCAAATGCATGCTCTTCGGCCCCTTCTCTGCACATTGCTCGTTCCAGCCATCTTGAAGCACCATGGCTGCTACACTGCTCAGCTGTGACTTAAGTGATGTTACTGCAACGCATCTTGGTTTCCACCACTGTGACCCTTGCACGTGGAATCTTTTGAACATGCCATCCTGGCACGTTGTTCACTTCTACTCCATACACGTTACGCTGGTCTGAACCTGCAGACTTAGAATCCATGCAACCAGTTTTCTCTAGCCACTCTGCCTACGTACGAGACACTGTGGATTCCACATAAACCTTTGACTATTCACTATAACTTCAACGGGCTTTACCAGTTGGTATATGAAACATGGACTTACGTTTTCTGCTTGCTACGGGGTAGTGGACATGCTCTTAGACAACACGTGGACTTCATATTCAACTCGGGCTCTATCAAATGGGATCCCACTTACCTTGCATAGCTCCAACCGTAGTCCACTACTTTGCAGCTTCATGCGAGGCGTCAACGTGCCTTGACAGTTGTCTCTTGTACACTTTCGGTTTGTTCATCACACACCCACGTGGAACTCGGTGTCTGACACATGGCTGGATTGACATACGTCGGGCCACATGGGCCCTTGACTCCCTTTTAGAATTGTTTCGCGGTAAAAAAAATCCTCATTTTTTGATGTTTTGATGGTAAAAACATTTATCACACGACATTGTAACATTTTAAAATTTGGGTTTTAGGGCCTTTATTTCTGGTTGTTATTATGTCCCTTCCTACAAGAGTGTCGAAGACGAAGGGCGAAGCCCGGGATTGGCAGGAGGCTAATCCCCCCTCGCAAGTCAAAATAAACCCCTGCCTAAACTTTGATGTTGTTTCCAACGGGTACCCACACAACGCCCTTTGCATCCATCTCAGGTACTTTTTTAATGCATTTGCAACATCTATTGCATTTTTCCATCAGCTGTGGCAATCGTTTTGATGCTATAATTTTTGACTCGTTACTCATTTTTTAGCACTTCTTTGGTCAAAGTTGCATGATTTTTCACACTTTACGTGATGGAATTTTCAATTTTGTAAATGCACTACTTTATAAAGCGCCACGTTCTCAGCGGGGTTGATTGTACTCTTGGGCCTACACATGCAAACACATTATTGACCAAGTCTGACGTCTTGCTTTTATGCATCTTGCATTTTTCATCACAGAGAGTGCTCTTTCTAGACGTGAGCATCATAGGATTGCCTTACAACCTTCGTCACTTCTCACCGGAAGAGGGAACCTATTCAGTTTGATGTTTTTCCATGGAACATTACTTCACCTACGAGGGTCTTTTATTCTTCTTACTTGGGTCAGTTCCCGCACCCGCTGATCATCATCATCTAGAGGACTTCCTTGAAAATTGTGACCACTGTCTTTAGTCACATGATGATGCATGTCTCTCGTTCTCTCTGGTTTCACGTGGTAGACTCAGGTCCACCTCACCATGTGTGGAGAATTTTTCAGTCCTTGTATGGAGACCCTTCACATACTTCTGCCATTATTGCTACTGCTGATTTAGTTGTCTCCTCCATTTCTTTGTGTGATGACAGTTTCACTGACACATGATCGTTTGGTTCTACTTCTAATGACGAGGATTGTGCACCCATTCCTGATGTCGAGAGAATTATAGAGGACATCCTCTCCTCTTTCTCTCACTATTCCAGAGAGTGTTGAAAATCCCCCACATCTCATCAAATATTGATTAGTATCTTATTCAGTCTCATATAGTCATCACACCAGCCTCTTTTCCACCTTCCAGTGTGTGAGGCCCATTTCACTCCTCTACCTTCATTAGATGACTCATACCTATCTAACATCACTCTTCTGTTTGTTGATCCCCCTCATTACGATGAGTATTTGCCTAACCTTAGTTGTCTTTTCGCAGAGTCCACTTGTGATGCACTACAGGTCCCTCATCCATCTACATGTGTTTCATAGGAGTTCATCATCTCTATTTTTGGGTGTGCCCCTTCTGGGAATCATGTCACTTCCACATTACCAGAGACCTTCATTGATCCACCCTCAGTTTTGGATCCCTTTTCTGTTGTGGAGGAATTTTTGTTCCATTCACATCACTTGGACATCCTCTCTACGGGTGTTTTTCTTTTTCACTTTGACAGTTCTACACATGTGGCATTACCTTCGGTTCCTTGGAACTCACTCGCTAGACCTATGTCAGACTTATCAATGCACCAGACTCATTGTTCTTCGTGTTGCTACCTTTAGTTTCCTTCGCGGAGTGGGCGGACTTCCAACACGTCATTTTTGTCCTTCCTAAGGGCAGGTACACAGTTCGTTGCGGGTGGCTCTTCTTAGTCTAGAGGCAGACGATCTTGTGATCAACATTCTTCTGGGAGACTTCCTAGAGTTGTAGAGTTTAGATACATCCATGTCATCTTTTGCATTCCTCTCGTCTCCCTCTTCTTCTCTCTTCTTCTTCTTTCCGAGAGATTGCATCTTTAAACATGGGTACCTTTTCATGCTCATCTAAATGGGCAAGACCCATATTTGGCATCTTTCTTAGATTAGAGAGTGTGTTTTGTTCTTTTGTGGTGAATGTTTTTCCCATTGGGTTTTCCTTCACTGCTTGGGACCTTCTTTCTTATTCGTGGGTACCTCATCAGGCTTTGTGTCAGGACCCATTTCTCATTTCTGACTTGCCGCCTCATCTTAAGTTACGATGAAGGGGGGATGTTGGTGTGTGTTATTTTCCACATCATTAGGTGATTCATGTCACTTAGGTGAGATCGTAGGTCCATGTGGCATATAGGGGTCATTATGAGATTCCCTTACGCATCAGTGCCTCAGTACGTCAGTGTGTCAGTGCATCATATGCGTCATTGGGAGTTACACTTCTATTCTGGAAATGTAACTCCCCCTCTCTACTCAAGTTATCAGGATTGTAGCACTGGGGGTTACTCAGCACCTCCTATATGTACACGTCTTTTGATCTATGAGATAGAGGAGAGTTTTATGGCTTAACTAGGTTCTGCCCTTTTGTCGAATCTTTGCATGCACATTCAATTGATGCTCGATCCTCTCGAGATCTCTTCACGCTGCCGTTCACACGTCTATTGATGTGCACATCGTGCCTCATGATCCTCACTTGCGGGTTTGAAAACCCGCAAGTGAGGATCACGAGGGACGACGTGCACATCAATGAATGTGAAAACCCGCAAGAGAGGATCACGAGGGACGACATGCACATCAACGGATGTGAGAATGGCAGCGTGAAGAGATCTCGAGAGGAGCGAGCATCAACTGAATGTGCATGCAAAGATTCGACAAATGGGCAGAACCTGGTTAAGCCATAAAACTCTCCTCTATCTCATAGATCAAAAGACGTGTACATATAGGAGGTGTTGAGTAACCCCCAGTGCTGCAATCATGACAACTCGAGTAGAGAGGGGGAGTTGCATTCCAAGAATAGAAGTGTAACTCCCAATGACGCATATGATGTACTGACGCACTGATGCGTCAGGGAATCTCATAATGACCCCTAAATGACACATGGACCTACGATCTCACCTAAGCGAGATGACTCACCTAATTATGTGGAAAATAACACACACCAACACGATCTTCTTGTCCAAGAGATTATAGAGGAAACGAGTCAGTTTTCGTATGATGACCTAAAATGGACACCAATAGGGGATGAGCCGAATGTCAACATTTGTGCCTGCCATACCACTCGCAAGACTACATGCATTTCTAAAGGGGGAAGGTTCTAACAAAAGTTTTGAGACTACCTTCGCCTGCACAAATCACAAGTCAACAAATATGGAAAAACCTAAACCGTATACAACCAAGTCATATACTAGGTTTGGACCTTTGCTAACAAATTATTTTTTGTATGTTCTTTTCGTAAACATTTGTATAACATTTGATGTTACCATTGTTAATGTAGCTATTGGTGCTCCTATGGTCCAGAAGACAATAGAAATAAGCCAGTAACAAGTGAAAAGTGAGTAGGTGTATAATAAAAAGGGGTTACCAATGTCATTTCAATGTGAAGGTTTTTTATAGGAGACCGACAGTGGCCATAATACTATACAACAATCCATTTCATTGTGATGTAAATGGTGAGTGTTGTTATGGGAGGAACAAAAATACCATTAACGATCCTCGTCTAAATGTTTCCCCGTACTTATAAAATGAATGCAAAAATTATATCGAGAGTATTTTGTTGATGGGAGTCACCGTGGAAACTGTGTACGATAAATATATAGAGGATCCATCGAACGTGGGTATATCGAGCAAGAGGGACAAATACATGACAAGAAAGCACGTGGTGAACGCATGGAAAAGAGTTCACTGCAGAATGTCCCAAAAGAGCTGATGATGCCATGAGTGTGAACTTATGGCATGCGGAGGAAAGAGACATTTATTTCTACTATCAATGCCAAAATGGAACCATCGTTCCATTCATTATAGGGTTGCAAACACTGTGGATGTGTGAGATAAGGGTTCAACATTTGTATAATTCTATAATCTCCATGGACTCAACGTTTGCTACAAACAAATACGTTGTAAGTAATTGGAATGAATTTTGAAATGATGACTAATTTATGTATCATTAATAATGTTCCCTTTTTGTTATATTAAACCACATGTTACCATTTGATGTCATATTCCTTGCAATACCAATTATACACATTGCTTGTTTTTAACGAGCAAAAGGCTAGGGTGCCCGTAAAATGGGCCATTTATTTGAGGAATAAAATTGAAGACATTTATAGGTGGTTGGCACAAGTCCAGAAATGAGGAAAATGTTTTCATGCCGATTGGAAGATTAATGCATTCATTACAGATGATGCGTCAACTAAAATTCAAGACATTAGGTGTGTTTTTGGTTGTTGTGTACTGTTATGCCTATGGCACGTGCGTAGGGCATGGTTTAAAAATGTGCACATGTATTGTAGCAAAGAGTCCAAGTGGAATATTTTTGAGAGACTAGTTACCATCATGTATGGTTCCAAAATGCATCACGAGCACACATTTTGAATCATTCAAGACTTCTTTAATGAATTCAAAGAGGAAACTAAGTTCCCCGAGTACTTTAGGAATACATGGTGTGAGAGAGAAGAACTTTTTGGTGAGTATGATCCTTTATGTGCTTCCTTATTAATTACCATCAATTATATTTCTCAGTTTATAGTGTCACTGATTTTCGATCCTTATTAATGCCCAGTTCCTCATCCTTCCTTTTCGTCTTCGACGACCATGTTGCTAAGCATTTATCATTGTTGTGCTCTTGCTGACCCTTGTCAATGTGATTAATAAGTAGTCTTAAGTCGTAATAATAATAGCAATATAAATAGTAATAATATTATTATTTTAATTATCGATCGACGACAAATTCTTTATCTGATTATCGACTTGTTATCAACTTTATTTTATTTATTTATTGATAAGTGATTTTACTATTTAGATTGGTCACCTCGCAGATCGAGCCTCGATTCATGCAAGAGGAGGGTATCCTGGTGCGACGTTGTGGTTGGCCCTTGTCTTGCATTTATTTTTGAAACTCCTCTCTAGTTCCCCCTTGGTTGACAAGGCTTGCTTGCGTACTTGTTTTAATTGTCATTTTAAAGGTGAAATAAGATTTCTACCACCTGAAGCCACCCGAGTCTCCTCTTGTATTTTTTTTTAGGTATACCTATTTTGATGAGAATAATGGAGTTAAAATAAAATTAAAATGGGAAATAGAAGCATAATTAAATTAAAAAAAAAGAAAGAGACCCATGTTATAGGGCTGGATTTAGGGCAAAAGGGGGGTAGGAGTTCCTTTGTGTTTTTGTTTTCTGGCTTTTGTTGAATGTGAGGGAGCACTGCCACCATGGGGAGAAGCTCCACACTTGTTTGGCGCACCAAGAGGCAGGAGGGAGGCCGTTTTTGTTTCCTTGTGGAGACACCCACACCTGGCATAATGCCTCTACACCGCTTCACCTCCTTCCACGGGGTCAGAAACTGGCATGTGGCGGATTGGTATGGCTGGGTGGCCTGTACCAGCTCCTTCCCCAGCCTGCGTCAAAACTCAAGCTCTTCTTTCATGCCCGTTTTCAACCATTGCTGATTCTCTATTCACTGTGCTTTTTAAAATACCTTAATGTTGGAGTCATTACCTCCCTCTAGAAGGTATGCTAAAAGAATCTCGCAAGATACTGAAAGTCTTGATTTTGAGATTGCTTGTGGTTCTGTGATGGCTTCTAGGATAAAATTACTCTTATAGATGTGTTTCATAGTGGATGTTCCACAAATATACTTACGGGATCTGTGTGGGCTCATCGGTTTTGTAGTTTTTCTTTTTTCCAGCAACTGCTATTTAGCTATGCATCAAAACAGAGGATTGTTTGTCAGATTGTAGTTTACAAATGTTGAAGGGGGCACTGGGTTTATTGTTTGACCAAATGAAAGA
Source organism: Taxus chinensis (assembly GCA_019776745.2). Taxonomy (NCBI): domain Eukaryota; kingdom Viridiplantae; phylum Streptophyta; class Pinopsida; order Cupressales; family Taxaceae; genus Taxus; species Taxus chinensis. Next base: position 162,068,890 of record CM034149.1, read on the forward strand.
ACGAGCCAGCTCCTCATGAATCTATATGCTGCTGTGCGTGGGGGGGGGACGTGGATCCCTCAAGAAACAGTCACTTTGCTTCACCTTACAACAAACAGGTTTCCAACCTAATCAGTTTACATTTGCCAACAAATCCCCAGCCCGTGTCAAAAAACGTGCCAGACCTGCACGACTTCTTCCAGCGCATAAAAGATAGAGAAATTTTTTCCAGATATTGAAGTTGCACACGCCTTGGCAGATGCGTTTGCAAAATGTGGAAGTAAAGGCAAAGCCCATGAAATTTTTGATGGAATGACTCAAAGAAATACAGGTTCATGGAATGCCACGATGGCAGGCTATGCATGAATGAGTTTGTTGAAAAGGCCTTGGAAACTTCCAAGCAAATGCATTGGTACGTGTAAGCCAGAATTCTCAGCCTCATTCCAGCAACCTCCCAGTCACTGTCAAAATGGGAGCTTTAGAACAACGCATGGACATCCATCAAAGCATCATGGAAAGATAATAGTTTTTTTTAAATGTCTTTTCAGGTGCCCAGATCAGGCATGTATGCAAAATGTGACGGCATACACAACGCATGTGAACTGTTCGACAAAATACCTGAAAGAGGTGGTCTCTTAGACTGCAATGATAGCAGGATATGCAAAAGAAATGAGTCTGTTAAAAAGGTGTTTGGACTGTTATGTGAGAACCATTAAGTAATGCTGCCTATGCATTGTATTTGAAAGCTGTTCCTCAGAGTATTCGTATGGACAAAAAATGGATTTTGTTGAATAGGCGTGTGTTTTTTTCGACATAGAAAATGTAGTCTCTTGGATTGGGATGACTTCTTGAAAACACGAAATGGTTCTGTTTGGATGAGACATGGGTGCACAATGAATGGCTTGGTTTACACATGACTACCTGGCATCATGTGGCAACAATGGTGGCCTCAACGAATCGCTCATCGTTTCCAGGCATGGTTCTTCTTTCCTTACCTCTCATAATTCTCGTGTTTTAGTTCTCTTTTGCAACTAAATAGAATATTAAGTTATTAGATTTTTAATACAGTTAAATGTCTCTTCAACTCATTGCAAAACAATAAAGTGTCATGTCACAACTCTCGAAGCCATTATAACTCACCTACTTTAAACCATGAACTATCACCCTCGCTTCGAGATGACATAGAAAACTCTTACCCTTCTTGATCACTTCAATATCATTTTATCGACCAAACAAATTTGACTCTCCATTGATTAAGTTGACCTTCTTCCTGCTTAAAATAGTTAAATTTTGCAATTTTTGGAGACTCACTAATTACCCTTCGCAACTCTGGAAACGAGATGTGAATTTTCATTCGTGTACCTTGGTATACGAGGAGTCGCCTTGATTTTTGCTTTGACCCGAAACAATCATATGACATCCTTTTGATGCTCTTATAGGAGCCCTATTACACCAGTTTACAACAGTAGAGAGTTGTTAAAACTAGAAATTTGGCTTTCGTTTTGGACCACCAATTGAAACTCGGAAAGAGAAATCACGTTCCGTCTTCGCAAACCTCTAGCATTTATACTAGAAAATTGCATGGAACTTTCAGTATAGGAAAGAGCACCTTTCGGGATAGTTTGGTGAAGCTGTTTTGTAGGCCTTCGGTCATAGTTTGACGAGGTCAAACTGGTCCAATTTCATCTTGTCGCTCCAGAAAACTTGTCGCCGTTTAAACATGGTTTTCTAGTTCTCCGTCCCGTCGACTTTGACGAATTCTCCTTGTATAGGGGAATGAGTAGGAGATGTCTCGTTGCATGCCCCTCCATCAAACGTTCATTTTGGATGCGGTTTTCTGGTCCCTCGAGCTAACTTTTGTCAGTTACAACTGAGTGAACTACGATCAGTAGCCTCGGAAAATTAGCCACCAAACGCAAATCGTTCGCTCCTTTTCAATTCCGTTAGTTGCTATGAACTCCTGGTATATCTGGGGACACGTATAAAGTTAGTCGTGGTGTGCGTGTTCATTGGGAGATAACCTTTGGAAGAAGTTTCTTAGCCTCCGAGCTCGTTTTGTATGTTTTTGTAGTTAATAAGAAAATATAAAAATAGAAAACTGCGGACCCTCGTAGGGTTTCCAAATCACCCTGAAAATTTTTAACACATGCAAACAACCATTTAAAACCCTTTAGTGTATCTGTTGTGTGAAATATAACTTTTGACAAAACGATGTTTTCTCTCTCTTCCTTTCTCTTTCTCTCTCCTGGGTTTATAAAATGAAGAAAAATGAAATGCAATGAATACATGTTTCTAGACCTTTTTATTTTGATTACAAATTGTAATTTTTGTCAGATGTAAATGAGAAACTGAAAAATGACAATTATGATTGATTAGGGTGGATGCCATCCCAACAATTTATCGCTGATATCATGCTCACGTGGGTTTTGCAGGATGGAAGAATGACGACGAAAAAGGTGATGTGAAATTTAATTATTATTATTGTAATTCTTATAGGTCATTTTAAAATGAATAATTGTGTAATGTAGTCTCTTGTTACCGAAAAGTTATAATTGAGATTTGTTAACATGCATGATATGCTAGTTTTAGGGATACTTAGGAAATGTGCATCTAATCACCGGTTCAATTTGTTTATTAGTTGTTTATGGCAGAAAGGGTTTGATTTATACATAGTAAATTTGAAATTGAAGTTAATACATTGTAGCATTTTCTTAGTATTCAATAAACGATTACATTAATTTACTGTGGGTTATCTTCTTACCTTGCAAACATAATAAAGAGTTATAATGGGAACACTCAACCTTAATAAAATATTCGTGCATAGTTTTCCTGCATGTGTGATTCCTTTTTACCATATAAGAAATTTTAAACTATAGGACGACCTTAAACTTTACATTTGATGAGACCTCCTAGGTTAGGTAAATGAAACCCCTAGTTGGAGTTTACCATCATAGTCTTTATGTCTAGCAACATTGTCGTGAACCCATATTTAGGAAAGTCATGGTCCATCTTACCCAGAGTATGCGGTTTCCTTCTAGTTTAGGTAATCACGAGAAGAATGTCCTCTCTTCAGGTCCGACACCAGGCTGAGTGTTGATGACCGCCTTAGAAGGTACCTTAGGAGTCTTTGTTCGAAGGAACGATTCAGTGGTGCTACCTTGGTTTCCATCACAATAACATATTGGTATTTTCTTGAACGTGGTTCATGTATAGTTACAATTCTTTTGATCATGTACCCCTTCAAGATGTTAGTCAAATGCTCATGTAAATACTGATTTCAAAACAATGCTAAGAACGAGATCTTAGTGCGATGTAAGAGCATATTATATAAATGTTGCACATGAGATTGGAGTTTAGGACTAAGGTCAATCTTGGAGTCATTATAACTTAATTAAAATTTTTCATGTGTTGCAAAGAATATAAGTTACCTTGGTGCGACCAAACTTTGAGAAAACAAAGGATATGTATATATAGATATATATAAATCTGATAGGAATTTAATAAGTTTTCAAATTATAATAACAATGTTAGGGAAATAAATATAGTGTGAATCGAGAAATATTTTGGTGAAAAGCTACCCTGTATCTAAATCTCTGTCAAATCCTTTTATTGCGTTTTGGACATCAAGTCACTTTCATTTGAGTTGTAAGGGTAAAACTGTAGACATCAGATAAACATTGGAGAAGAATATTTTTACATAATAATAAGATAATTAAGAACTTTGTATGCAATTTGATTTATTCCAAGTATGTATGTCAGTTATGGAAATTTATATAAAGTATAAGAAGCCAACTTGAGAAGGTCGAATTACCTTTTTCAACCGCGGAACAAACCTAAGAAAATGTAGGTGGACAAATGAGAAAAGCAAAGAGTCCAAGTGGAATTTTTTTGAGAGACTAGGTACCATCATGTATGGTTCCAAAATGCATCACGAGCACACATTTCAAATCATTCAAGACTTCTTTAATGAATTCAAAGAGGAAACTAAGTTCCCCGAGTACTTTAGGAATACATGGTGTGAGAGAGAAGAACTTGTTGGTGAGTATGATCCTTTGTGTGTTTCCTTATTAATTACCATCAATTATATTTCTCAGTTTATAATGTCACTGATTTTCGATCCGTGTCACTTGATAGCTATGTGGGAAACAAATTTTAGAAACTTCTCCCATGTAAATAGAGAAACAAATACATCAATCGAGTCCTACCATTGTTTTTTGAAGACTAGATACTTGTGTGAAAGAAAAAAGAAATGTACTCACCGGATGGACTATTTTTTCTACACACTTGTGTACAAGGTGGAGCCATTTTACAAACACAAGAGGAAGTTGCAAAAATCTGGCTTCTTGACCAATTTCAAAAAAGAAAGACAACTATTGACAGTGGTTGAGAGAGAAAAGAGTATTCCTGATACAAATTGCCTTGCAATTACACCTGATTGCAATCAATTGTGGGTGAGGAGCCAAACAACTAGAAGCACATGGTATTCAGTAAGGCAATGCAGAGCCTTGGACGTATTCAAATGTTCTTGGGCTATCGGAGGAAACAATGTAAGCACGTGTTGAAGGTGTTGGATTATTACAAGAAATATATGTCGATGTCATCATATCAAGCACCAGAAGTGACATGTAATTCAATGCCATCATATATTACCGATGTAGATTGCTAAGCATAAGTTGTAACGAAATAAGCATCATGTTGAAATTCTTTTCATTTCATGTGCAAGATCCAATACTTGTGCGGAGACAAGCAAGGTAAATTAAGATAATTCCTTGATGGCCCCTCCTCGTCATATCCAGTAGTAGAAGTGGAAGGTAATTCAATGTCATCGTATTTGACAAGTAGTGATATAGATTTCTAAGCATAAGTTGTAACGAAAAAATCATCCTATTAAAAATGTTTTCCTTTCACATGTAGCAACTTGTACCCATGCAGAGACAAGCACGATAAATGAAGACACGTTCCGAGATGGCCCCTCCTCTTCGTATCCAGTAGCAGAAGTGGAAGGTAATTCAATGTCATCATATGTGGAAAGTAGTGATATAGATTTCTAAGCATAAGTTGTAACAAAAAAAGCATCGTGTTGAAATTATTTTCATTTCTCGTGTAGCTGCTAGTACCTATGCAGAGACAATCATGGTAAATGATTGCATGTTATGGGATGGCCCCTCCTCACCACCTCAACAATCACTGACAATTGATGGTTAGTTGTTAATGCCTTCAATTAATTAATTGATGCTAATGATAATGTTCTTCACACATATTTATGATTAGGTGACATTGTGTATTCATGTGAATAATGATATTGAAAAACCTAGTGTATAAATAAATAACTTTCTATAATGTCTTATACATCACAGGAACTCCTAAAACAGTTGGGGTTGGTGGTTTGATGATAGAAAATGATTCAAATTTTATGGAACACACATCCAAAGAATTCTTTAAGTCAGTCTTGGATACACGACTGAGTACAGATGAACAAAAAAAACATTCTTTGAATGTGTTCAAAGGTTTAAGAGAGACCTAGAAGCATCAAATATGTTGGATGTTGCTTTCAAAGGAGATGTCCATGATACAATCACCACCCGCATGCATCCAAGGTTTAGTGCGAGTAAAAAATGCCACCGTAGTGTGACTAAGAGGCTAGTCATTGTAGAAGATTTGAACAATCGCACTGAAGACTATGAATGCTTCCAATTTCCCGATGAAAATCGTGAAAATAGGAGAGAAACCACACAAATGGAACCTACATGTTAAAACATTGAATTATTGGTGTGATTGTGAATTTGCAAGAAATTTTAATTGTGGAGGCGAAGACTAACATATTGATCATTTATTTTGTAGGTGGTTCAAATGTAGATGAAACATATCCCTGCCACCGCTTATCTTTCAGCAATTTAGCATCTGTGCAAGGTGTGTATTGAATGTCCTTAATTTCAATACATTTATTTATTGTATGTAAGGTAAAGATCCTTTGATATCTTATTTAATGCATTTTGTTACAGATGCAACAGATATGCATAGAGATGTATCTTATAGAATGAGTAGGTTGAGCTTTGGAAAGTAAATGTATGGCATATTGAGTGGGCTTATATTAGAATTGTAAACATTTAAAATTCATGTATATGAGATTGTACATTGTGTATATTTAAAATACATTGATTATTTTTAGAGTATTTAAAAAAAGTGGTCATTGGTGTTAGCCAACGAAGAACCACTCATGTAATATATGGATAGTCAAAAATATTTTGACAAACAAAAAGCTGATGTAATTATGATGAAATGATGTAATCAACAGTAACAAATTATCATGTCAAATTTTTATTGCTACTATCAAAGTGATGAAAAACAAACCTTTTCAACACTATAAAAAATGAACCATTATTTTCACAAGGTACAAACAATGATTCTATTCCACCTTTATGAAACAATGTAAAGCAAATAAAGTAATTATCAGGTGGACAAGGGTTAAATTTTTTCAAAGTGCGGAAAATCAAAGTTTGTTTTTTGACATGTTGAAAAATACACTGTGTTATTCAACACTTTGAAAAATGTAATTCGGTTTATAACAACGTGCAACCCGCTGTGCATTTCCTCCTTGTTGTAACGATGCAATCCACATAAAATAATCATCAGGTGGAGAAGAGTTTGTTTTTCCAAAGCGATGAAAAAATAGAGATGAAAAAATAGAGCACTTTGAAAAACGTAATTTTTTGACACATCCTTGTTGAAAAACTACACGGTGTTTTTCGACACACATGGTGTTTTTTGCACTTTGAAAAACGTAATTTGGTTTATAACAAGGTGCAACCTGCGATGCATTTCCTCCTTGTTATAACGATGCAATCCACATCAACTAGTTATCAAGTGGACAAAGGTTGAATTTTTTTAAAGCAATGAAAAATAGAGTGTTTTTCGACACGTTGAAAAACGCACGGTGTTTTTTCAACACTTTGATAAAACAATTTGGTTTATAACAAGGTGCAACCCGCGAGTGCAAACTTTGTTGGTACTTATTAGGTGGAAAAGAGGTTGAATTTTTTCAAAGTGATGAAAAACAAGTGTGACAACAAAAAATTGTTTTTCATTTTGAAAAATGTAATTCCTTATAACAAGGTAATGATGCAATCCACATCAACTACTTATCAGGTGGACAAGGGTTGAATTTTTTCAAAGCGATGAAAAAATAGAGTGTGTTTTTCGACACGTTGAAAAACACACAATGTTTTAAAGCACTTTGATAAACGGAATTCAATTTATAACAAGGTGTAAACCATGATACATTTCATCCTTGTTGTAATAATGTAATCCACATAAAATATTTATCAGGTGGAGAAGAGTTGGTTTTTCCAAAGCGATGAAAAAATAAAGTGTGTTTTTGGACACGTTGAAAAACACATGGTGTTTTTCAGCACTTTGATAAACACAATTCGGTTTATAACAAGGTGAAACCCATGATGCATTTACTCCTTGTTGTAATGATGCAATCCACATAAAATATTTATCAGATGGAGAAGAGTTGGTTTTTCTAAAGCGATGAAAAAATAGAGTGTGTTTTTCAACACGTTGAAAAACGCACGGTGTTTTTCAACACTTTGATAAACACAATTTGGTTTATAAAAAGATGCAACCCATGATGCATTTCCTCCTTGTTGTGATGATGTAATCCACATCAACTAGTTATCAGGTGGACAATGGTTGAATTTTTTCAAAGTGATGAAGAAATAGAGTGTGTTTTTCGACACGTTGAAAAACACATGGTGTTTTTTAGCACTTTGATAAACACAATTCGGTTTATAACAAGGTGCAACCCAAGATTAATTTTATCCTTTTTGTAATGATGCAATCCACATAATCTAGTTATCAGGTGGACAAGGGTTGAATTTTTTCAAAGCGATGAAAAAATAGATTGTTTTTTTCGACACGTTGAAAAATGCACGGTGTTTTCAGCACTTTGATAAATGCAATTCGGTTTATAACAATGTGCAACCCACTATGCTTTTCCTCCTTGTTGTAACGATGCAATCCACATCAACTAGTTATCAGGTGGATAAGGGTTGAATTTTTTCAAAGCAATGAAAAAATAGAGTGTGTTTTTTGACACGTTGAAAAACGCACGGTGTTTTTCAGCACTTTGATAAATGCAATTCAGTTTATAATAATGTGCAACCCACGATGCATTTCCTCCTTGTTGTTATGATACAAACCACATAAAATATTTATCAAGTGGAGAAGAGTTGGTTTTTCTAAAGCGATGAAAAAATAGAGTGTATTTTTCGACATGTTGAAAAACGTACGTTGTTTTTCAACACTTTGATAAAAGCAATTCAGTTTATAACAAGGTGAAACCCACGGTGAATTTCCTCCTTTTTGTAATGATCTAATCCACATAAAATATTTATCAAGTGGAGAAGAGTTGGTTTTTCCAAAGTGATGAAAAAATAGAGTCTATTTTTCAACATGTTGAAAAATGCACAATGTTTTTAAGCACTTTGATAAACGCAATTTAGTTTATAACAAGGTGAAACCCACGATGTTTTTCCTTCCTTGTTGTAATAATGCAATCCACATAAACTAGTTATCAGGTGGAAAAGGGTTGAATGTTTTCAAAGTGATGAAAAAATAGAGTGTGTTCTTTTACAAGTTAAAAAACGCACGATGTTTTTAGCACTTTGGAAAATGCAATTCGGTTTATAGCAAGGTGTAACCCATGATATTTTTACTCCTTATTGTAACTATGCAATCCACATACAATAGTGATCAGATGGATAAGGGTTGAATTTTTTCAAAGCGATGAAAAATAGAGTGTATTTTTTGACACGTTGAAAAACGCACGGTGTTTTTCAACACTTTGAAAAACACAATTGGGTTCTCGAAAAGGTGAAAACCACGATGATTTTTCTCCTTGATGTAACGATGAAATCCACATCAACTATTTATCAGGTGGACAAGGGTTGGATTTTTCAAAGTGATGAAAAAATAGAGTGTGTTTTTCGACACGTTGAAAAACGCATGGTTTTTTCCAGCACTTTGATAAACGTAATTTGGTTTATAACAAGGTGCAACCCATGATGCATTTCCTCCTTGTTGTAATGATGCAATCCACATCAACTAGTTATCAGGTAGACAAGGGTTGAAGTTTTTCAAAGCGATGAAAAAATAGAGTGTGTTTTTCGACACGTTGAAAAACCATGGTAGTTTTCGGTACTTTGATAAATGTAATTCCGTTTATAACAAGGTGCAACCCATGATGCATTTCATCCTTGTTGTAACGATGCAATTTACATAAAATATTTATCAGGTGGAGAAGAGTTGATTTTTCCGAAGCGATGAAAAATTAGAGTGTGCTTTTCGAAATGTTCAAAAATGCACGGTGTTTTTAGCACTTTGATAAACACAATTCAATTTATAAAAATATGCAACCCACGATACATTTCCTTCTTGTTGTAATGATGCAATCCACATAAAATATTATTAGGTGGATAAGAGTTGGTTTTTCTAAAGCGATGAAAAAATAGAGTGTCTTTTTCGACACGTTGAAAAATGCATGGTGTTTTTAACACTTTGATAAATGCAATTCAATATATAACAAGGTACAACCCATGATGCATTCCTACCTTGTTGTAACGATGCAATCCACATCAACTAGTTATCAGGTGGACAAGGGTTGAAATTTTTCAAAGCGATGAAAAAATAGTTTTTTTTTTGACACCTTGAAAAATGAACGATGTTTTTCAACACTTTGATAAACACAATTTTGTTTATAAAAAGGTGCAACCCATGATGCATTTCCTCCTTGTTGAAATGATGCAATCCACATCAACTAGTTATCAGGTGGATAAGGGTTTTATTTTTTCAAAGCGATGAAAAAATAGAGTGTTTTTCAAGACGTTGAAAAATGCACGGTGTTTTTTAGCACTTTGATAAATGTAATTCGGTTTATAAAAAGGTAAAACCCTTGATAATTTTCCTCCTTTTTGCAATGATGAAATCCACATCAATTAGTTATCAAGTGGACAATGGTTGAATTTTTTCAAAGTAATGAAAAAATAGAGTGTGTTTTTCGACACGTTGAAAAACACATGGTGTTTTTCAACAGTTTGATAAACATAATTTGGTTTATAAAAAGGTGCAAAACATGATGATTTTCCTCCTTATTATAATGATGTAATCCACATCAACAGGTGGACAAGTTATCATTGAAAAAATAGAGTTTTTTCCAAAAGGTGACATAAAAAACACATAAAATAATTACGGAGGTTTTTCAAGGGTTGAAGTTTTTTGAAGCGATGAAAAAATAAAGTATGTTTTTCGACACGTTGAAAAATGTATGGTGTTTTTCATCACTTTGATAAACACAATTTGGTTTATAACAAGGTGCAACCCAAGATGAATTTCCTCCTTGTTGTAATGATGCAATCTATATAAAATATTTATCAGGTGGAGAAGAGTTGGTTTTTACAAAGCGATGAAAAAATAGAGTGTTTTTGACACGTTGAAAAATACATGGTGTTTTTCAACACTTTGATAAACACAATTTGATTTATAACAAGGTGTAACCCACGATGAATTTCCTTCTTTTTGTAATGATGCAATCCACATAAAATATTTATTAGGGGGAGAAGAGTTGGTTTTTCCAAAGCAATGAAAAAATAGAGTGTGTTTTTTGACATGTTGAAAAATGCACAGGGTTTTTCAGCACTTTGATAAACACAATTCAGTTTATAAGAAGGTGCAACCCATGATGATTTTCCTCCTTTTTGTAATGATTCAATCCACATCAACTAGTTATTAGGTAGATAAGGGTTGAATTTTTTCAAAGTGATGAAACAATAGAGTCTATTTTTTGGCATGTTGAAAAACACACGGTGTTTTTCAACACTTTGATAAACGCAATTCAATTTATAAAAAAGGTCAACCTACGATGCTTTTCCTCCTTATTGTAACGATGCAATCAACATCAACTAGTTATCAGGTGGACAAGGATTGAATTTTTTTAAAGTGATGAAAAAATTGAGTATGTTTTTCGACAGATTGAAAAACTCACAATGTTTTTTAACACTTTGATAAATGCAATTCGGTTTATTAAAATATGCAACCCAAGATGCATTTCATCCTTGGTGTAATGATGCAATCCACATTAACTAGTTATCAGGTGGACAAAGATTGAATTTTTTCTTTGCGATGAAAAATAGTGTTATTTTTGACATGTTGAAAAATACATGTTTTTTCAACACTTTGATAAACGTAATTCGGTTTATAACAAAGTGCAAACCACGATGCATTTCCTTCTTGTTGTAATGATGCAATCCAAATCAACTAGTTATCAGGTGGACAAGTGTTGAATTTTTTCAAAGCGATGAAAAAATAGAGTGTGTTTTTCAACACGTTGAAAAACGCACATGGTGTTTTTCAGCACTTTGATAAACTCAATTTAGTTTAAAACAAGGTGGAACCCATGATACTTTTCTTCCTTTTTATAACGATACAATCCACATCAACTAGTTATCAGGTGGACAGGGGTTGAAGTTTTTGAAAGTGATAACAAAATAGAGTGTGTTTTTTGACACATTGAAAAATGCATGACGTTTTCCAACACTTTGATAAATGCAATTCAGTTTATAACAAGGTGCAACCCACGATGCATTTCCTCCTTGTTGTAATGTTGCAATCCAAATCAACTAGTTATCAGGTGGACAAAGGTTGAATTTTTTCAAAGCGATGAAAAAATAGACTATGTTTTTCGGCATGTTGAAAAACGCATGGTGTTTTTTAGCACTTTGATAAACACAATTCGGTTTATAACAAGGTGCAACCCACGATGATTTTACTCCTTGTTGTAATGATAAAATCCACATCAACTAGTTATTAGGTGGACAAGGGTTGAATTTTTTCAAAGCGATGAAAAAATAAAGTTTGTTTTTCGACACGTTGAAAAATGCATGGTGTTTTTCAGCACTTTGATAAACGTAATTCGGTTTATAACAAGGTGCACTTCGATAAACACAATTCAGTTTATAAAAATGTGCAACCCATGATGATTTTCCTCCTTATTGTAATGATGTAATCCACATCAACTAGTTATCAGGTGGACAAGGGTTGAAGTTTTTTGAAGTGATGAAAAAATAAAGTGTGTTTTTCGACACGTTGAAAAACGTACGGTGTTTTTCAGCACTTTGATAAACGTAATTCGGTTTATAACAAGGTGAAACCCACGATGCATTTCCTCCTTGTTGTAACTATGAAATCCACATAAAATATTTATCAGGTGGAGAACAGTTAGTTTTTACAAAGTGATGAAAAAATAGAGTGTGTTTTTCGACACGTTGAAAAATGCACGGTATTTTTCAGCACTTTGATAAACACAATTTGGTTTATAACAAGGTGCAACCCACGATGCATTTCATCCTTGTTGTAATGATGCAATTAAAATAAAATATTTATCAGGTGGAGAAGAGTTGGTTTTTCCAAAGCGATGAAAAAATAGAGTGTGTTTTTTGACACGTTGAAAAACACACGGTATTTTTCAGCACTTTGATAAACACAATTTGGTTTATAAAAAGGTGCAACCCATGATGCATTTCCTCCTTGTTGTAATGATGCAATCCACATCAACTAGTTATCAGGTGGACAAGGGTTGAAGTTTTTCAAAGTGATGAAAAAATAGAGTGTGTTTTTCGACATGTTGAAAAAATGCATAGTGTTTTTCAGCACGTTGATAAACACAATTCGGTTTATAACAAGGTGCACTTTGATAAACAGAATTTGGTTTATAAAAAGGTGCAACCCACGATGCTTTTCCTCCTTGTTGTAATGATGCAATCCACATCAACTAGTTATCAGGTGGATAAGGGTTGAATTTTTTCGAAGCAATGAAAAAATACAGCGTGTTTTTCGACACGTTGAAAAACGTACGGTGTTTTTCAGCACTTTGATAAACGTAATTCAGTTTATAACAAGGTGCAACCCATGATGAATTTACTCCTTGTTGTAACTATGCAATCCACATAAAATATTTATCATGTGGAGAAGAGTTAGTTTTTACAAAGTGATGAAAAAATAGAGTGTGTTTTTCGACACGTTGAAAAATACACGGTGTTTTTCAGCACTTTGATAAACGTAATTCGGTTTATAACAAGGTGCAACCCATGATGCATTTCATCCTTTTTGTAATGATGTAATCCACATAAAATATTTATCAGGTGGAGAAGAGTTGGTTTTTCCAAAGCGATGAAAAAATAGAGTGTGTTGTTTGACATGTTGAAAAATGCATAGTATTTTTAGCACTTTGATAAATGTAATTCGGTTTATAACAAGGTGCAACCCATGATGTTTTTTCCTATTTATTGTAATGATGCAATCCACATTAACTAGTTATCAAGTGGAAAAGGGTTGGAGTTTTTCAAAGCGATGAAAAAATAAAGTGTGTTTTTCGATACGTTGAAAAACACACGGTGTTTTTCAATACTTTGGTAAATGCAATTGGGTTTATAACAAGGTGCCACCCATGATGTTTTTCCTCCTTTTTGTAATGATGCAATCCACATCAACTACTTATCAAGTGGAGAAGAGTTGGATTTTCTAAATCAATCAAAAATAGATCGATTTTTAAGACACGTTGAAAAATGTAATTTAGTTTATAAAAAAGTTGGAACCTGCGATGCATTTCCTCTTTTTTGTAACAATTAAATCCAATTAAAATTTGTATCAGGTTCACAAGGGTTGAATTTTTTCAAAGCGATGAGAAAATAGAGTGTGTTTTTTGACAAATTGAAAAACACATGTTGTTTTTTCAGCACTTTGATAAACGCAATTCAGTTTATAACAAGGTGGAACCCACGATGCATTCCCTCCTTGTTGTAACTATGTAATCCACATCAAATAATTATCATGTGGACAAGGGTTTAATTTTTTCAAAGCGATGAAAAAATAGTGTGTTTTTCGACACGTTGAAAAATACACGGTGTTTTTCAACACTTTGAAAAACACAATTTGGTTTATAACAAGGTGGAACTCGTGATGCATTTCCTTCTTTTTGTAACGATGCAATCCACATCAAATATTTATCAGTTGGTGAAGAGTTGGTTTTTCCAAATCGATTAAAAAATAGAGCGAGTTTTGAAAAGGTGGAGTTAAGTTTATTTTTCCAAATCGGTTATCCAAAAGGTGCAACCCACACTGCATTTCATCCTTATTGTAATGATGCAATCCAAATAAAATAATTATCAGGTGGAAGAGGGTTGGTTTTATTGAAGCGATGAAAAAATAGAGTGATTTTTTCAACACGTTGAAAAACACATGTTGTTTTTCAGCACTTTGAAAAACGTATTCGGTTATCCAAAAGGTGCAACCCACGATGCATTTCCTCCTTGTTGTAATGATGAAATATAAATCAAATAATTATCAGGTGGAAAAGGGTTTTTTTTTATTGAAGCGATTAAAAAATAGAGTGATTTTTTCGATACGTTTAAAAACACACGTTGTTTTTTAACACTTTGAAAAACGCAATTCGGTTCTCCTAAAGGTGTAATCAGAGATGAATTTACTCATTTTTGTAACAATGCAATCCACATAAAATATTTTTTAGGTGGAGAAGAGTTGGTTTTTCCAAATCGATTAAAAAATAGAGTGAGTTTTAAGACATGTTGAAAAACATAGTATTTTTCAGCACTTTAAAAAACACAATTTGGTTCTCCAAAAGGTGCAACCCATAATAAATTTCCTCCTTGTTGTAATGATTCAATCCACATAAAATAATTATCAGGTGGACAAGGGTTGGTTTTATCAAAGCAATGAAAAAATAGAGTGAGTTTTTCGACACGTTGAAAAACACACAGTGTTTTTCAGCACTTTGAAAAACGTAATTCGGTTCTAAAAAAGGTGCAACCTACGATGATTTTCCTCCTTTTTGTTATGATGCAATCCACATCAAATAATTATTAGGTAGACAAGGGTTGGTTTTATCAAAGCGATGAAAAAATAGAGCGATTTTTTTGACATGTTGAAAAACATAATAGAAATGAAAAGATGAAATCATATTCTTTGTAGATATAACATGAAATAATAAGAGATATCGTTTGTAGATATAACATCCATGATTAATTTATAATCAATAGTTTTTATATGAATGTTAACACAACCAAAATAACACAATTTCCACTCATTTTTATTTAAAACCATGTGTGGAACCCATATTACAGTGGATACAATGTGATACAATCATAATATTAGACAAACCATTTATATATTTACACCAAATTTATAGTAACCATAGAAAATACTAATTATCTCTTATAGAAATGGATGATAATAATGAATTACATTGAAATAAACAATATTATTCTTGCAAACTTCTCCTTGAAAACCAAAACATTTTTTTGAAATGGAAAATCCTTCACATCAAATTTGTATAACATTGCAAAAAAACTATGAGAAGATGAGAAGTTAGACTTGAAGCAATGAAAATAAATTTGTGAACGAGTGAAGAAGTTAAACATTTAACAAGTCCATCGATAACATATATTATTGTGAATGACATTCCAATAACTGTTATAGTTTACTCACTAAAAAACCATTGTAATATATATGTAGTATGAAAATTACATGCTTCAATGAGTACTTGAAATTTGAATTCTCTATAATATGTACATTAACTAGAAGTAACATTCACAATACTCACACATTTTAAATCTTATTCCAATTTAAATCTTGTTATTTGATTTTCAAACCTTCTAATATTTTATTTTGTTTATGGTTTAATTATTATTTACTCTTTTAAAAACTTTAATATACATTTAACCAACATCTGTTGATGTCAAAGGTCACATGGTCAGTGTCATTTTATTACAAAGTCATATTTTATGTCAAAGGTCACATGGAAAGTCTTCGGTGTGAGCGACTGGTACTTTTTTCTTAGTCGACGCCTTGGCCAAGATGTACATCTTCTTCCATAATTCTTTGTGACCTTCGTGAATTTTAACAACGGAATTAAAGTTTGCTGCTAATTTTCAAATAGTTTTTTGTTTGATTCACCCATTGTCTCACAATTCTTAATTTATAATTCCAAATCTTGAACCTCAAGCTCCAACTCCATCTTCCTCGAGGAAGCATTTAGTAATTGGTCCAATAATTCCTTATTTTTTACAATTTTAAATATTGCAGTCTAAGTCTTTCACGCTCGGTTTTATAAAACTTTTCCTTATTCATTACAAGTTTCATTTCTATTTCCATACAAAATTACGGGGATGACTCATCTTCTTGTTCAACTTTGAAATTTTTGTTTGCAAGTCTCTCTTCAATCTTTCCGAACACATTAGAACTAGCACTATATAATTTTGCATAATATGTCAGTTTCGAAACTAGCGAGGCCTTGCGCTTTCCAACCTTCTTTTGTCTTTCCATCTAATTAAACCTGTATTTAAACAACCGATTAATATCTGTTAACATTCAAACATAATTGTTAATAACTGTCACCATTCAAATGTAATTTTTAATATATGTCACCATTCAAACATAATTATGAAATGTATACAAAATTTTAGTAAGCACATCAAACCCAAGTAGGCATACATGGAAGAATAATGCAACTATGTAACCATAACCCACAAATCGTAATCCATAATACACAAGTTTTGAAAGTAAATTTGTGATTTATCTACATTAAATTACTGAACATGACAAACCAAAGTAGGCATACATGGAATAAGAACGCAACTAAGTAACCATATACCATATACCATAATCCACAATCCATAGTCACATTAATACATTAATCATACACGGTGAAAATATCATCATTTATACAATAAATGGAATGTGACATAACATGAATAAAAACCATCTAATGAGCTATAAAAATAACCACAAACCATATTCAATTTATCAATAATGTAATACCAAATTGTAAATGTCAAACACAGTAAAGTAACAACCTCATCACACATATATACACTTTTCTCCTAATCACACTTGTATTACTCTTCCTTATTCATCACATCGCATACCAGATATAGCAATTCATATACATGATCTAAATACTAATTGACGTGTACATCATAACATCAAATGAAAAACTACCATATTATAATAAAATCACATACATCTAATAATCATAATATAACCACACACGTCTATCCATATAATCTATTATGCTACAAAGGCAAAATTCATTAAATATAACTAATTTTTTGCATACCACATAATCAATATCTATACATATATCTAAAATAAATTGAAATATAAAAGTACAATAACACACTGATGTCAAATATATAAGTATGTTCAATATTGTTTAACAAGCATATTTTATTCTCAAAAGCTGTATGACTGGTATATTCATTTGTTGTCATAGTCTTCGGTGGGAGTGCCTGGTGTTTTTTCCTCAATTTCCGACTTGGCCTGCATGTACATCTTCTTCTATACTTCCTTCTGATCTTCATGTATTTTAAGAATGGTATTAAAGTTTTCTACTTGATTTGTGAACACTTTTTTGTCTGCTTCACGCATTGTCTCCCAATTTTTAATTTCTAGTTCTAACTCCTGAACCTCGAGCTCCAACTCCATTTTCCTTGAGGTAATTTCTCCTATTTTCTCCAATATTTCCTTTTTTTTTGTAAAATATAAATTTTCCAATGCAAAGCTTTCACACTCGTTTTGATACATCTTTTTCTTTTTTGTTACAAGTTTCATTTCTAATTCCATATGAAATGATGGGGAAGACTCATCTTCTTGTCTAACACCGACATCTTTGTTTGTAGAGCTCTTTGCATTCTTTCCGAATGCATAAGTGTCACTATCTAATGTTTCATAATCATTTGGTTCTTGCACTGGCAAAGCCTTGTGCTTTCCAACCTTCTTTTGTCTTGTCATCTAAATAAACCTGTATTAAAACAATCGATTATTATCTATTACCATTCAAACATAATTAGAAATGAAATAATGCACTTAACTTATACTTAACAAAATATTATTATGGATGAAATATATATGAAAGATGTGTAAGCACATCAAACTCAAGTATGCATACATGGATGAAGAACACAACTATGTAACCATAAACCATAAACTATAATCCATGATACACAAAATTTGAAAGAAAAATTATGAATTATCTACAATAAATTACTAAACACGTTAAACCCAAGCAGGCATACAAGGAAGAAGAACACAACTATGTAACCACATACCATAAACCGTAATCCACAATCCATAGTCACATTAATACATTAACCAGATACACAGTGACACCATCATCATTTATATAGTAAATGGAATGCCACATAACAAGAATAAAAACCATCTAATGCACTATAAACAGAACGTAAATGGATAAATCTATGTAACCCATAACCAAAAACCATATTCAATATATCAATAATGCAATACTAAATCGTAAACCTCAAACACATTAAGGTAACATCATCATCATATATGCATATATAGTAATTCGAATCCTCGTAATCAATATTATACAGTAAATGTTTTCATCTCCTTCGATGCCTATTGTTAGTGATAGACAATACTCCATCATAAAATATAATACGTTTCTTCTCATCTCTATGAACATAATTTGGTGTGATGCCAAGAATGGGTGGGGCATCTGATGTCTTTATCTGAGTATGTCATGATGTCTCAACCTGTACCTCATCATCCTAAAATCCAACCATATAGTAAATAAGTCAACGTAGATGAATCTCTCAGTTAAACACATAATTAAATTAAATCATCCATTACATCTACTTGCCTCTTCGCGAGTGTCAAGTATGACATCTCTAAGATCCCATATAGATTTTTTTTAAAACACTCTGCCACAGTGCTTGGAAATGAATTAGGGTAGGGAAATGGAGTAGTGAGAACAATGGCCTAAAAAATAATGACTTTGATAGTAAATTGGGGGAGTGTGATGCCATGACACTTCACATGTGGGCTACTATCAAAAATCACTCCTCTCATGACAACTATATCATCTGACATTAACCTGACTTCGACCCCGTCAGGGAAAGCCTAAAATAACAACAATCTCAATTGCATTTATAAATTTATCTTAATTTCACCAAAAAATAATACATAAAATCAAATGAGAACATTCAATAACTTACCAGTCCTATCAGCAACAAATTTTTTCCCCTCTCCTCGTGATTCCTCTTGTCACCCTCTCTCTCCTCGATTGGAAAAGAAGCTGCAACTTTGGGATTTTTCATCTACGCCTCTCTGAACACTCGTGAAGCTATATCGATGATAATATTGAGACCACAAGTTGATTTAGAAGGGGGTGTGTCATCGCAAACATCCACCTACAATAATCGATTCATCAAGACAATTTAAATATCAACAACATAAGGCAACATACAAGGTTCAAGTGCGTGTTAAGTGGTTTTTACCTTTCTTCGTTTCGCACTATGAATCGATTCTCTCTGTCGGCGTAGGAACTCACATAAGGGAATGTCATAATCCTATGCACACCTATAGTTAGTATATACACAAATACCAAAAAAGTACATTATATCCTTACTTATGAAAGACCAATAATTTCTTACGTTATCGTTCGTAGGGGGGTCAAAATTTCTACTACTTGTTCTACCCGCTTCTCTATCTTCATTTCCATGATAAAATATTAAGTTTTTGATTACCAACCAAACATAAAATATAATATATTATACTAATCTTAAATTTACCTCTGTTCTGATATTTGAGTTAATTTTTCCTCTCGCTCTCACCCAAGGCTCCTCTCTCTCCTTTTGCATCTTCTTTGAATCATAGGCATGCATTGTAGCATCCACCTCCCTCTTTCCTTCCTGGTTCAACTCCTCGAATTGAGTTTTACATTTTTTTTACAAACTCGATCGACAACCCTCCTCTGCTGTAAGTAGTATCATTGCCTCATGAAATAGTTCATATCCCCCCTCTCTTTTGGATGTATGCCTTTCTCCTATCTTGAGGGACAGGTGGCCATTTTCCCATATGCTTACAACCACGATTACAAGGTTCCACGGAGGGAAGATTGTGTTCTACTTGGCGATGTTGATTAATTCTATGCAAATCTGAAAACCTAACATCCTCACTAACAACACATGATCCATGCTAGCAGAAATAATGAATACGACCATTAACATATTTGGTTCTATACTCTACGGGTGGCTCACAGATATCTGAGCAAATGGGCTCAGAAGGCCTATCTGACATAGCTCCATCAACTATTGGAGGAGCATATCCTTTTGCTTCCTCTATGTCACTTGCGAAACGCGTACGTGCCATGTGATGTCAAGATGCTTGTATCTAGGGAGTAGAAGTGCATAACTATTAGCCCAACATAAAATATTAAGTATTTTATAAAAGAAGTAATGTTCACATATTCGAATATTACCATCATGGAATGTGAAGAAACCTGTGTGAAAATACAACTTCATAATTGTTATCCCAACAAATGACGTTAGGTACATTGCTACAACAAACAATTAATGTTCACAAAGTTATATATTACCATCTCATTAATTATGTCTTCCCCAAAAACATAATAACAAATTGTGAACATGGATCGACCCATGTCATCGAGCTTCCGCATGTTTCGTTCAAGTTTTTTTTCATAACCATCCTTGAAGTAACACATTGTAAACCAAGTTAAATTGAAACAAATGGAGCAAAAACTTATTTATTCATATTTTGCATTCATATTGAGAAAATCATGCACAATAAACAATTTGTGATGAAGTTAGCTACACACATTATTTTTCAAAATTGGATACTCAACTCTAGATGTTTCTAAAGTAAACATGAAATGTGAATTGCAAGTGTGTTACAAGACGAGATAGGATTAAAGCATGATGTATCCAAAATGCATGGTTCATCAACCAACACTATATGATGTATCATCATATTATCCACAAAATATATAATATATATGAAGGAGACAATTCACATAATATTACTTATTCATAATCTAATAAATAATGTATGTCTACCATTATGCAAAAAGGAAATACAATGTGTACATATATCATATTGAAATGTCTTCCATGGAAAATGCTAGCAAAGTTGTCATTTCTTGGTTTATAGTGTCCCTAGACACTTGACATACATGTAACCTACCTCTATCAACTTTTACATGCACATATGAACATTTCACAAAGTGAGATACAATCTCTAGCACTTGCACTCAAAGAATTGAAAGATTTACATTGTTGCATTGGTATACACCAACAATTTGTTTCACAACAAGCATATCATGAGAAAACACACAAATGTTTTGAACATCGTGGCGTATCACTTCCTCAAGACCCAATATCAAGGCCCTATACTTAGCCTGGTGGAAGGTCATAGTGGCATTTCTAAAAATTGTACATCTTTCTACTATCTTGCTTCCATCAGGGTCGTATAATATGAACGATGAACATGCAATATTTTCAGAGGTATTCAACACTCCATGAATTTCCAATCTCTAAATGGAAACAATTTTTACCTTTATAATGGACAAAAATATATCGTAAGAAAACAACAAAAAAAAGTAGAATTTGAACACTTCAAATTTGACTTTTTCAATACAACCATCTATAATTTAACATATGACAAGGCCCTAAAACATTTTCTACTGAATTCATTCATTAATAATGATTTATTATTGGAGATTCAATGGAGTTAGTACTCTGTCTAGGGATATACACACTAAATGAGTTAACACCATGTGTTCGTGAGCGACTTCTTTTTGGGAAACATTGTATTAAAATATTGTATTCCTACAATATATGTTATGTTAAACTAAAGTGTGAATATATTTTGGAATATATTGGAATCGTAATCATGGGTTTGGTTCCATTCCACTAATTATCTGTACATATAACTTTATATTTCTAACATATAATTAATATAAGCACAATTTAGAATAATTTAAAAAATATATCTTTTCCTATAATTATGAGTTTATAGATGTAATGGGTAAACATTAAATTTGAATAAATCACTTAATAAATTGATTAGTCTATTATGAATAGATATATTTCAATCTATTTGCAATATCAATATCTATAAACATTTCATTAGGGTTTAAATGGGTGTAGAACAATAAATAATATTTGATTAGTTTTCAAAAGCAAATCAATAAAGAAATATCTAGTATGTAAGGTTTAGATTTATCATGTTCATAGGAGTGACAAGAAGATGATCATCCAAGATAGAGTTGAAATTTATCATGTTCTTGGGAAGTGACAAGAAGATGATCATCCAAATATTGTTGTACAATTGATATTTATAACGCACAAGAAAACTAGAAAACTTACATTTATCAGAACCAACAAGTGTATACTGTACCCTTGACATTCCAAGTAATATTGTGCACTTTAATTCAAAATATGTTATTACGAGTAGATTTTCCGGAAACGAGGGGTCCGAAAACTATCTTAAGTTTCTAAAAATTCATTACAATCAATGGTAAAATGTACTTCTTTAGCTTTCCCTAAATGGGATGCTGAAGTTTAAACCATAAGGAAACAATAATATGTTTTGGGGTTTTCATTTTATCAAATAGACTAATCTTTCTTGATATTTAACAAGTCCATCAATAACATATAGTATTGTGAATGACATTCCAATAATTGTAATAGTTTATTCACTGAAAAAGCATTGTAATGTATATCTAGTATTGAAATTACATGCTTCAATGAGTACTCAAATTCTCTAGAATTAACTCCTTTTCAAACAATATTGATTTTCTACATTATGTAGATTAAGTAGGGTTCATGTGCATCTCTATATGAGTTGAAATCATATTAGAACACTATTGACACATAAATAAACAAACTGGTATATGACTGTCAAAAAATGTGAATAAGGTAGACCAAGGGTCACATTTCAAAGGGAACTGAGACTCTTTTCTCATAAACATGTAGTTTACCAAAACCTTTTGGACTTAAGCTCCTTGTCAAGTACACTAACCTAGCAGAATTCTTAGAACTACACAAGATAATTAAAAATAATAATCAAAGGGGGGCCATATGATTACCAAAAAGATTGGAAATAATAATTGCACCAATACAATCCTACATTGGACAAATGATCATAACCCTTAATTAGTGAATTTGACAGAATATTTAAATATTTTTAGACCTTGTTAATTTTTCCCTTTTTAACTAGACTTCACTGATTGGTTTCAAATAACCCTGAAGACATTTTAATTGAGGGGTTGTGGAGATTTTAGAAACTCGGTACAATTACACATTTCGTACCTAAATATAATTTTAACATAAATGAATTTTAATAATCTAAACTTTCTATAAAATATATAAACATTACTAATTTTAAAAATATAATCCATAGAAACACATTTTAATACTATGGAAAACATATTTAATATTTAAGCTCGTGTGAATCAAGAATATATTCAAACAACAAAATGAAATATATTTAAGTTGGTGTGAATCAACATTTGATAAAAATTAAATATTGATATAGTTTTTTTTTTCAATCATGTCAGAAGTTTTTTAGAAAAAAACATATATAAACAGTAACTATTTTGTTTTGTTTTTAGTAGCAAACTTGGAGATGCTTCTCTGTGCAATATTTTTTGCACATTTTTGGATCTATCGCCGGTTTTATGACCGGAAATCCCATCTTCCTCAACTTATGTTGAGGCTCATACTTCTGGGCATCCTCCATCATGTCATAAGATAGACCATATCCTCACGAATGGGGCCCTATAGTGTGGAACTTAGACAAATAAATAACATAAGTTTCCGGAAAATTGAGCTAGATTTTAACCATGGCTGCAATTTCTGGTTTGGGCGGCTTATTCTATTTATGATGGTCTATGTAGACCAAAAATGTGGACCTCCTGAAGAATTCCTCCCTTTGATATTTAGGAGTTGTCAACATTATCCCTATGGGATTAGGAGGAATTGAGCTTTGTGTATTCATTTTCACCACACAAAAGAGAAACTGAATACAAAAACACACATGCTAACCTAAATATACAATTAATGTTAGTACGATACATGTCAAATCTAATATATGTCACCCAATATGATAAAATAATCACAACATCAAAAATCTAATATCCATGACAATTCAAGTATCAATTAATGCCAATGGTTATCCTTCACTTAAAATGCACCTTCCCATAATATCACCAAACGTCCATTACAAAAGGGACGGTTGCGATATTATGGGAGGGTGCATTTCTGAGTGGAGGGTTGGTGGATGACTTTTAAAAACTCTGCTCAACACAGTATACCACCCAACTATCGATGCAGAATCCTAAGGAACAAGCCCCTTCATCACACCACAATAATTGGGCTTATCAATGTGGCATCCTAAGGGGCAAGCCCCTTCATCAGACACTGATTCCTGTCTTTGCAGAGGAACTTTCCCCCATATGCCAAATTGAGAGTGAGAGTATGATATCACATAATTTTTATAGCTTCAACTTACATCAAACATTCACAATATTACAATTACCAATATTTAACAACTAATAAAAAATTATATATACAAATGATCTACACATTCACAATATTTACAACTATAATGCATACATGAAATCAAATTTTTCCTAATGTATTTAATTTAACAAAGCTAAGAGCAATGAAGTTACAACTAAGAGCTCAAAGATCGCATGCATATTTCACCAATACTAACATAATATCAACATAATTAACTAGTCTCATACCAGTGATTAATAAACACAAATTGTATAAATTACCGAATCCTCTATCATTTATTAACAAATACGTGAATACAATAATACCGTAATAATAAACCAGTTCACACTATTATTTAGTGTCTATATACTAAACAAAATATTTGACCACGTCATTCATTTTAAAAAGATGTTGCCAAATAATTCTTCGATATATTTGTACTTCAAATAAAGTATTATATTCATCCATGTATATATCAAGAACATAGATTTGTTCCTATTTACAAAGTTTTAGGTAATAGATATGACATCAAATTGCCACCTTTTCTTATAGTTTCAAATATATTAATTAATAATAATAATGAAAACTATAATTATTTTCTAAAGTTTAAGGTTCAAGGTTTAGGGTTTTGGGCTTAGGGTTTAGGGTTTAGGGTTTAGGGATTAGGCCTCAAAGTTCAAGGTTCAGGGTATAAGGTTTAGGGATTAGGGTTCAAGGATTAGGGTTTAGGGTTCAAGCTTTAGGGTTTATGACTTAAGGTTGAGGGTTTATCCTAAATAACATAATTATGAAAATTTAACACTAATATGACACTGTAAATAATCAAATGATATCTTCGAAACTAATGCAATATCCTAAACACTAAAATATTGATATGACATAAAACACTAATGTGTCACCACCAATAATACATTTGGGACACATTATTCACTAATGCAACATCCTAAACATTAATATGAAACCCTAAACACTATTACGTGACTCTAAACAAGTTATAGAGTCATGTAGAAACCCTGAAAATTCAAAATTCATACCTATTCCTAGCCATACCTATCACGTGCATAATGTTCCAAATCAGATCTAGAGTTCATTTAAAACCATTATCCTCCCACATTCTAGTAGAATTCAATATAAGCCCCATACTCCATTTTTAACTATCATTTGAAGAAGAAATTTTTTTTGATACACATATTGTTGAGGTATTGTACTTTCAAGATATCTCAGAAAGAAAGTCCTTGTTGTTCAATATTCCCAATGTTAATAGTTGATTTTTTTAATGTCAATCCTAATGTTTTGTAGGTAGTTAGAACACAATAATTTTAAGGGATTTCACTTGCTCATGTCACATGACACTATAGAGTTCAAGACATGTGGAGCGGAATATATCGACATCACATGTTGAGCTGATGTAACTTATTTAAATTTACTAACCATAGAACATGGCCTGTTAGGTTGTTTTGTGCCATCTTTCTAGACTAATATCTTAGGCCATCCTTCACACGTGCCCAAACAACTATGTAAATACTTTCCGCAATTATTTTCTTAGGCCATCCATGTGTATATCAAGAACATAAATTTGTTCTTATTTTCACAGTATTAGGTAATAGATATTTTTCATTGATCTCACTTATAAACATACTGGTGTAATTCCTACTTATTCTTGGAAATATTAGATGATCACTAGCTTCATTTAGATAGTATTGTAGATTTGATTTGCATTCCTTCCACATAACAAAACATTATTTTTTTTCCATGATTGTTTATATAAAATGAACAATAAATTAAAATTTTATTTATAACATTAACATAACATCTCTACAAGTATTAGCTAAAATTATTCTAATTCTAATGATGAATGAAAACATAGTATTAGCTAAAATTATTCTAATAACCATAAAAAATAATAAGTCGCCCACATTAAATTAATTTTGGACACTTTAAACACTTATACGAAACCTTGAACACTAACTAGTCACCCCACATAAAATAATTAAGATACACTAAACATTAATTCAACACCCTAAACACTGATACAATACCCTAAATAATGTCGTGATACTCTATGCACTAATGATTCATCCTCTATTTCATAATTAGGATAACATAAACACTAATGAAACACATGGTCTCATACAAAACCATAATCATTACTGTAATACCCTATAAACTCATACGACACCTTAAACACTAATATGACACCCTAAACCCTCATATGACATCCCAAACACTCAAAAATTGATGCAAAACCTTGGACACTAATGGGTTACTCTAAATAATATAATTTAGACACAAATAAACACTAATTTTATACCCTAAAAAAATTATAAGACATGATAAACACTAATATGACACCCTATACACTATTAGAAGACTATAAACATTAAAGGATCACCGTAAATAATATAATTACGACACCTTAAAAAATAATTTGATAGCATAAGAACTCATATTAAACACTAATACACCACCCTAAACATTTGAACATTGATACAAAAACCTAAACACTAATGGGTCACCCTAAATAACATAATTGACAATCGAGATACTTTGAGCATTAACAAAACAACCCTAAACATGATATGAAACCCCAAAAACTATAATGAGACCTTACAAACTAATGGGTCACTTTACAAAACACAATTGGAACATCGTAAATATTAATGTGTCATCCTAAAAAATCATACGATACCCTAAACACTCAAACACTGATATGATGTCATAAACACTAACTTGTCATCTTAAATAACACAATTACAAAACCCTCAACTATAATAAAACACCTAACATTAATTTAACATGTATTGGGGTTCAATTGGTATAAATGATTCCAAATCTAGCCCTAAAACATGTTGAATTATCACATTAGGTATATTAGGGCTCGATCAATGGAAACAAGGGAAAACTAATACTCGACACTCAAATAGGCCACCCTAAATATCCCATTTAGAAAACCTTAAACACTTTAACATGATACCTTCAACATTGATATGACACCCTAAACACTAATATGAAACTATAAACACTAATACAACATCTTAAACACTAAATGGTTACCGTACACAACATAATTGGGATACCTTAAACACTAATATTAAGGTTCTTGTTAACAATATAAATACAAATATTAAGGTCATACTAGTATGACTTGAATAAATTTAATTTCATACATAAGAAAATGTGGAAAACCGTCGTGTTTTTCAACATGCTGAAAAACACACTACGTTTTTCAGCATGTTGAAAAACACAGTGTGTTTTGGATATCTTGATGAAAAACACACTGTGTTTTCCACATGTTAATCACTTAATAGTAATCATAACAGTCAAACCATGATTAGAAACACAATGTGATTTTCATCGTTTTGAAAAACCTAATGTGTTTTTCATCTTGTTGAAAAACACTACAGGTTTTTCAACGTGTTGAAAAACAAATTGTGCATTTCAACAAGATGAAAAACACATTGTGTTTTTCAACATGATGAAAATCACATTGTGTTTTTAATGATTTTTTGACTGATGTAATTAATTCTTATCTTATTATATTATCTAAGATTTTGACTACCAACACACCTCTTAATGCCTTTGTAAGGTAGATGACCACTATTTTAACAAAAAAATGTTTGATGATGTCAAATCTAAACCTATATAGAAAGTTTATAACATACATAAAATACAAAGAGTAAATAGTGGACATTGGATTTCGTCCTCTATTTTTCACTAAAATTGAGGCAAAAAATTTTCCCCTAAAAAATGAAACTATGCAGTTAGTATGATATGTGGTCCCCTAGCTCATGATTGGTGATAACATTTTTTTGATCCCAATATGAATGTTGTAACTATGCATCAAGATGTAGATGGAAAAAAATAGAGTTTGTTGAACATTGTAAAGTAAATTAAATGTTGAATCAAAACTATGAGAGAACGATCACAAGGATTCATGTCAAAGAATTCAAATTTTTAATAACGTTTATGATGAAAATAATATATTTGCATTGTCATGTATGCTTAGTGAACCTAGAAATCATGCGTAAGCTAGTGTTATGAAAAAATGGGTTAATGTTATGAAAATTGACAAGAATTATATTGAAAAAGAGTGATACCTAAACTCTTATCCATCCTCCAACTTATAAATTTGGTCTACAAGATCAATTGTTATTGGGTTTAACTAGTTTCTAAATTTATGGACAATCCATTACTGAAGCATTTATAGGTAGTGATTTTTTTTTTCAAATATGGAAAAGATACTTATAATCATGGTATTAATTTCATACCAGTAAGTTCATTATGTCTAATTGCATACAAAAATCTAAATTTTGAATGTTTTCTTGATGATAGGAAGTTTACTTTAGGTTATTGCTTTGAATTAGGAAGTGAGTTTGTTTCTTTATCCTCTACTGACACTTAATATACAACGCTTACATATTCTTGCATACAAGATATGTTGTTGAGAAGACTCTTAGTTGATTTTAAAGATGTTCAACTTGTGCTTAACAATTGTCCAATACAATTTTACATGTTTCAAACATTAAACTCAAACATCATTTAATAAGGCTTGGTCAATTACAATCAACATTATAGAGGCTTGGTTAATGGCTTACACATACAATTGTCCAATAATCTCCACATAAGTATGTCTCCTTGAAAGGAATAATGAGAAATTGTATAATGATGCGACCTAACATTAGAGACAACATTAAAGAAAAATATTCTTCTTCTATAAAAACAAATATAGAGCTATAAATAATAAATTATGTTTTAAAAAAGGGCAAACCTTTACTCAAGTGAATATTGAATCATTTTCGTAAAATGAAGCAATATCTTAAATATAAGTATCTAAAAAGTATTATTATATTTTATATTGTTAAAAATATATGTCTTAAATATAACTATGCAAACATTATTATTATATTTTATTTTTTATTTAAAAAACTTCATAAAAACATTCATTAGATATTAAATTAGTTAAATAGATATTATATTAATTTTTTTATTTAATTGTTTAATTCATTAAAACATTCTACCTATTCCCCGCCATAATGAAACAACCCATCTCTTTAATAAAAAAATTAAAGCAATTTACAAGTTCAATAAGTTATTATTATTTTACATTTTACTCTTTTTTTCCCAATTTTTTGATTTGAAATTCATTTTTCAAAGTATGTAAGTATTTTCATTCTTCTTTAGTTGCAATAGAAAATTCGATGATAAAATTTTAAAATCAGTTATAAAAAATATTTAGTTGTAATAGAAAATTCCATGATAATTTTTTAAAACTAGTTGTGAATTTTTTAAAACTAATTATTGTTAAGTTACCTGGTTGTCTCTGAAGGAGATAGAATTGCTAATTGGTAAACTGGGAGAGATAGCCGCTACTCATAATCCACTTGGAATGTGTATAAGGGATCCAATTTTTGTTTGCAGAAGGAGGCAACAATTGCGTAGGCGGAATGAACAGTGGAATGAAGGCAGCACATGAGTATATTGAACCAGATGAACTGGTTTGGGCACGCTTTGGTGGTAAAATCGCTTCCTCAAACAACATTAAATGGAGTCTTCATTGGTGACGATACAAAGGATTTGCTGAAGATTTTTCCACCCAACTCTGACTCCTTCGGCACTGACCCAAGCAAGTTGTGGTTGTCGTTTCCTTGCCACGTCATATTTTTTGATGGTCATTTATGTGCTGCATGCATGTTTTTAGGGATAACGCACCATACATAGGTACAAATTGAGTGGAGGGTAGCCGCTTCCCTCAACAAGTAGTTATACATCAGTGGCACATCTATGTTTAATGTGTGCCCTCATTTCTTTGCACATCTCTACATGTTAACATATATACTGCTACTTGTATTTACATGAAAATGGAGGTCCCTGCGTGCCTTATAAATATCATAGTTCTCTAATAACTTTACCGTCTCAGCTTTAAAAAAATGAATATGATGGTTCAAGAAGTGGGAAAGTTGTCTTCTCATTCCTTTTCTTCGGACAAGGTAATTATTTTTGCTGGATGTTTTCAGTGTTTTCTCTTGTTTTCATTGGGAAATAGATGGATCCCACTACTTTTTTGTTTGTTGGATAAGTTCCTTTATTATAATTTAATATTAGTTGTGGATAATATATATATAAAATAAATTATAAATCTTAAATTTTGGAGTTGAAAATTATAATGATATGTATTGGCGATTCCATGATTGCCTATTTTCTTGTATGTATGACAGGATGGTGGTGATGATGAGGGAGAACATTGCTATGAAGTGCTACTCCAGTTTGGGTTAAATGTTGAGCTTGAAAGTTCCATCCATCCATGCCTCCATAGTTGCAGGCTTTTATGCACCCCACAATGGAGTAATCATGTTCAAGATTTTGAATTTTTTCAGGTTGTTCATGGAACCAGGAAAAGACTTACCCTATTATTTGAAAGGGTCAGAACTTGCTGCAGCTATACTCAAAATGAGAACCCATCCACTTTAGATTTGGTACACGCTATCAAATATAAATATTTTGTCTAATTTTATTATTATATTTTCACTTGATGGGTATGATGTGAATAAAGTTATTTATAAGGAAAATTCTTTTCAGAAATTGGTAGATATTTTTATGTTTTAACTTAAGTGGTATAGATATAGTTATATACTAGTAGGATAAGACAAATATTTATTTTGGCACAACAGAGACATGGTTGAGGGTTTTCATCCATTTCTGATAGTGTCTGTGGCGCCAAAAATGGATGCAAATGATCATGGAAGAGTCGAAGAAGTAATGAATGCGTTGAATCTCCGTCATCTGTATTATATGCTGGACAACCAAAAGTTCGTCAGCAGAATGACATCAATGTTGTACAAGGTGATGGCCATCAAAATTTTGTTGGGATTATTTTCTGTGTTGCCCATGCATTTTTCATCATTTGTCAGACATATTCATTATGCCATCTTTTGACTGGTCAAAAAAGTTGAAAAATACACTCGAAAATGTTATCAGGAAGAGACTGAAAACATTACTAGATATCAACACTTTCCAACAACAACCACTTCAAAGATATAAATTTTAATAAACTACATTAAATGGGGCATTTAACTTAATTTAAACCGTAAAAAAAACAAATAACATTCACATATAAAACAAAAAGGCATCTAACTTTAGTTATGAATGCCACCTAGATTTCACGCATTCCCTCCAACAAAACATGGATCCAATTTTGTAAACTTTGTTGCTCGATTACCAACAGAGTGTGAACAACAAATGGTCAATGTATATATCCTCCAAACATATACACATCATTATTGTCGGAGGTAGCAAGGAGGAAATGGTTCTAAGGTCTGTGTCGGCCGAGCTACAATGGATAACATACATAATTACAGCGAAAAATTGATATTCAGAAGATGTCCACCATTGATTATTCAACAGAGGGTCGAAATTTAGAATATGTCCACTACAGATTATTTAACTGAAGACCAACAAAATTCTATTCTAAAGATTCCCATGATTGATTTTCCCACACCTAACCAAAATAATTGCATTCACAACATACCCAGTAGTGATTTTTTTGTAGATAGTAAGGAGGATAGAGTTCTGTTCGGCCTGTTTGCCTGCCTACCTGCCTATATCTATATACATAAAGAAGGAAGGCAGAAGCACACTAACTCACCCTCCAGAGAGAGAGGGGAAAAAATCACACCTTAATTGTGGAATGACCATGTTGTGCATGGATTGAGTGAAGCATTCCACGTTCAACACAATTCATTGTTGGACATGTATTTTGAGCTCGAAGCAGAGAGAGGTGCTTCTTCCTCTTCAATCGACAATTCCCTGCTCATGATTTCTTGTTTGTAGGACGAGAAGGCCAGGTTGGCAATTTAAGCCACTCAATTTAGGGAAATATACCTTTTGATCATTTTCACACAAGAGAAAATCAGACATGCCCAGGTGACAGTGAGCTTCTATGAGGAAGTTATGTTCAAAAACGATGAGGAGGTCAAGGCTCTCATGTGTGAGATTGAAGCCTTTAAGCATGGGTTTTTGAGTTACTGTATCCGTGATGAACTTGGATTTGGATCTTGATATGCAAACGATTATGTGGACATGCCTGAAATGTTGCCAGGAAAAGAGTGCCCTAAAAAAATTGTCGGAATTTGACACTTTCCAGCAAGGGCATCTTCAAAGGAGGACGTGTAAGGGCATAATAAAGCATCCCTTTTCAAAATTGGGTTTTTAAAATGAATTAAAAATATATCATTCACATCTCTTATTTTTTATTTTTAAAAAAATGAGCATGTAAGTACATGTGTTGCCAAACCAAAACTTAATATTTATGTGACAGGTTAAATTTGACTTCCATTTATACATATCCAATAATTTTTAAGTGATGATATATTTTTTTTGTTTGAAACTTGGTAGGGTGGGTCATAGACCACCATATCCCATGGTTGAGGTGGGAAAACTTCTTTGGCTAAGTGGCCAAGGACTGAGGGGTTTCCATTCCGCTAAATTCACCCCAGGCACGATTGCGGTCTCATCCCTTATTACGGTATCTCCTGACTTCACTTTCAATGAGAATTGAACCTTGGTGGGCTCTTTAGGAGTCAAACATCATTCGATTAATGATGATAATTTTTCAATATTGCCCTTCAAAATATGAAACACTGTTATTTATACATTACTAATAAAATATATAGAATAATACTCAATGTTTCTTTACCCCACATATATGCGCACACACACATATTGATGGTCATATTTCATATATGCAAGTTGTTAAATATGGTTATTTCAAATATTTTCAAGATTTTTACACGTAAAATAATTAAAAAAATGTTTAAAAAACCATCAAATTTAACCCCTACTAGGTGGAGAAAGTGCTATTGTACTTAGTCATTCGTATGATTATGTGGTATATCTATGTCAATTCATGAACAGAGTGTTAAATATAGATGTATCATTACATTGGAAGGATGTTCTCATACATGTAGCATGAACTATCTAGTAACTCATTTGCACATTCCTTACATTTTCTTTAACAATCATTCTGGTACAACTCTTCCAGTCCATTATCATTCTAGGAAATTTTTCTCACTATACGCCCATTCCAAGAATCACTGACAACTTGTGAGAGAGGTGATGGACCACATGGGACAACTCTAAAGTAAAATATGGAGGAGACAACTAAAATGACTAACATTGGTTTTGTAAAACCGCTTATCATGGAGTTGTCGTCGATTACCTTCAATTTTTAGCACCATTTTTTATATTGTTGCATCATTCATCATATCTTTAGTAGTACTATTTGAAATCTCGTAAGTAAAGATCGTATTTTTTGGCATGTATGATTGTATTTTTTTAGCACTTGTGTTCTTCAAGGAGGGGTTGAGTCTATTTTTGTTTACTACTTTGCAGTTTTTTGGCCATTTGTCAACCACTTTCTTTTTACTTCTTAGGAAGTTTAAATGACACATACAAGATAAAAATAGTAAAAGTAGAGTCATTAGATATTCAAGTCCCAGGCAAATTGATTGATTCAGAGCAAACATCATGTTTTCTGGGGTTCCCTCAGATTTTTTCTAACTCCCCTAGCCAAAGAAGGAAAGAGCAAGCTCTGAGAAAATGCGAAAAAGTTGCAGAAGACAGGCTCGGGCCAGGAAAAATCACGAAAAATGGCTAAGTCCTAGTCCCCGGGACAGTCGGGACATTTGGGACGAAAAGGCGCGGATCGGCCGAAAAGCCTACAGGCGGCCCAAACAACAAAGGGACATCTGGGACAAATGGACGCGAAATTCTCGAATCAGCCGAAAGAACGGGAAAATTTTCAGCCGAGCAAGCAGGACAAGAGTACACGAAGGCACCCGAACCGGCCGGTTCGGCTGGAACGGGAAATTTCGCAAAGGGACATCTGGGCCGTGAGTACACGAAGGGACGCGAACCGGCCGGTTCGGCCGAAAAAGAGAATTTTCGCAAAGGAACAAGTCTCATCTGAGCCGTCGGGACGCGCGGGACGCGAAAGGGCGAGCTGGCCAAAAGTGGAAGAGATCGCCAAGTTTAGTCTGGGACATCTAGGCCGCGAAGACGCGAACCGCCCGAATCGGGTGAATCAGAAGAATTTGTCCCAGACAGTCTGAGACAGTTGGAACAAATGGACGCGAACCGGACGGTTCGGCCGAAACAAGAAACTTCAGCACAAGGAAAAGTGGGACAGTTGGGACGAAAGGACGCGTGGGACGTGGATAGCCGAAAAAGCCGAAGGCCAATCAGATTGCAAACCACGTGTCATCGGACAGAAAGGGACGAGGAAGCCCA
Source organism: Taxus chinensis (assembly GCA_019776745.2). Lineage (NCBI taxonomy): Eukaryota > Viridiplantae > Streptophyta > Pinopsida > Cupressales > Taxaceae > Taxus > Taxus chinensis. Next base: position 162,103,554 of record CM034149.1, read on the forward strand.
TTTCAGCCAGATCGGAAGTTTCTGTCCAAGGAACGGTTTGGGACATCCGGGACAAAAAGACGCGAAGGGCGCGAAAGAGCCGACAGTCCCGCGGACCAATCAAATCATGACATGTGTCACAAGGAGAAAGGTCCAAAAGTCAAAGGGCGAGGTTTTGCTGGGTCAGCCCGAGCCAATGGGAATGCGGGACATGTGTCCAATGGAGTAGCGAAGTGCAGAGCCTCGGGGAGGAGTTAGATCAAATTTAGTACACGAGTTTTGGCCAAAAAGCTAAAAGTCAAAGGAAGACCCCGCGCCCCTGTCGACCAATCAATGCATGCCACGTGTCCCCAGTGGCGGGAGCGCGGGAGAAAAGGTGGAAAATGTCCAAAATCACAAAAGGAAAAAATTTCAAAGGAAAGCCCGCGGAAAGGTGGAGGAGAGAGAATTATTCAGTGAATCAGAGCCTGCCATGTGTCGTCTAGGTGGCGAAGCGCGTGAAAAGATTTCAAAATCCGTTTTGGTCTATTCTGTGCCCTAAATCTTCAGATCGTCATATCTTTTGATCCAGAGCTCGGATTTGCACGTTCTTTATATCAACGGAAAGCTGTTGAAATTATCTACATGATTCTGGGATCAATCTTACATTTTGGTGCAGTCTAGAGAGAGAAAATTGAGAAACGGCTCTGACGCGTGTTCATGGCCAGAAGTGACGCTTCAACAACCAGCTTTAATGCAGCAGACAGCCCACCGTTTCTCCCAGGAATCCGTCAAAGATGCAGGGTATCTGTAACCATAATGTGATGATTTTAAATGTGATCTAGAAGTGAGTTGGGGTAGCTCTCATTCCCTCTGTTTTTCCCTCTCTCATTCTTCCTATAATTGTAAAGCCAGGGGCATTTTAAATAATAACAAGTTTTTCATCTTTTCTGCTCTGCCCTCCCTTCTTTTCTTCTCTAGGGTTGAAAATGGAGCTCGAACCTCCTCCCTGCTCTGTAATGGCATTTTTTGCCTTTTACTAATGAAATGATGTTCTGTGCAAACTTCTGGAGCAACAAAAAACGTGTTTTGTGATGCATCTGTCCATCCTTGCTCGTTTTTCACTTGTTTTCCTCTTGCCTCTCTTCATTGCAGGTATTTGTGCATGTTTGAATGTTCATTGCAGGTCTGGAGCTGTGTTCATGGAGTTTTGGGACATTTTTCTGTGTGAAATCTATCCTTGGGCCTGTGATGCATCTGTCCATCCTTCCCATTGCTCACCTCTCTTTGTCCCATGGCAGTTTTGATAGATGTTCAACATTCTCCTTCTCTGGTGTATCACCGTTTTAGTGTAGGATTTTGCTGTTTTTTCCCTTCTCTCTCTCTCTCTGTCTCCTTGGCATGGTTAGATTAGGATTAGATTAGCTTGCCTGCACTGGAATAGCTTGTGGCAGGTAGTTTAGGAGCAGGAACCAGCCTTCTCTGGAGATTCCTTTCTCAGTTTTACAGGTCCCACACCTGGAGAAAGGATTCAATGTTGTGCAATCACACTGGATGCCTGAGTGATCAACCTAGAAGCCTGATCTGCATCCAGGGGTGCTGTGATTTTGCATCAACAGTTCTGGCACGCCCGGTGGGACCTTAGAGGTCTTCCACTTCATCTTTTGCAGGTTGGTGTGTTCCTGTGAAGATTTCAGCCTTTGGAGGCACTTGCAAACACATCTGGCGACTCCATCTAATCAGCAACCCATCTCTGAAGTTACAGACTCATTTTCCATCCATTTCCTTCCATATTTCTTTCCATCTCTTTCATTCTTTTCCATTCCATGAGGTTGTGCAATCATGACTTCATTTCCATCATGGAATTCACATCAACAACAGCAGTATATTCCACCTCCAACATGTTTTACAAATCCTCCAAATCAGCATTTTGAGCAGATTCAAGATCAGTATGCATACCCATATGAGCAGCAGTGCCAAAGTCAGTTTGGCTATGGAGCTTTCCAAGAGCAAGAGTATGCATAGAATGAAGACCATCAGATCCAAGATGCTGGTCTGTTGGAGAAAATCCAAAAGATGGAGGCAAAGATGGTGCAGTCCAGAGCAACAGCTCAGATGAGAGCTTTCAGAATTGGTTGCAGGACTCCTTGTCCATGGGGAGGCCCTTTTCCAAGACACTTCAGCCCTCAGGAGAAGCTGGACTTCATGATAAAGATGCTGCCCCAACTTGCACAATGGACAGCAGAAATAGAGGCCTATACATTCGGTGTTGAACAACCTTGTCAATGGGTAAGTTCTACACCATCATCTGGTTTTTCTCTTCCCATTACTCAAGCAGCATCATCTCATTTAGACTTGCAAATTTTAAACTCTCCATCTGCTGTCCCAAATGTTGAATCCATTTCTCCACCTCTCAGTCTTCCACCACATCTCAATTCTTCTTTCCTTTTCCCTTCCAAACAGTCATCCCCTCCACAAGAGCTAGCAGAAATACCCCCTCCTCCAAAGAAACAAGAGTTTCTACCTCCTCCACCACCACAAAAAAATGTAAAATCAATTGAGTTGCAACCCACCCCTCCTCTTGCATTCCCAATTCCATGTGGGGAAGAAGAAATTGAAAAAATCAGTCATCAAGGACAGCAAGAGGAAGAGCCAAAAAGAAAAGAAATGACAGACAGCTTGAAGGTTTGGGCTGCCAAATTTGGGATAACAAAGATCCCCTTGATGGTTAAGCCTACAGAAGAGGCTGAGGTTGAACAAATGGTGGTCAGCACTGATCTTGTTGCAGCAGAAGAAGAAGATCTTGCAGTCCCAACTTGTCCTCTAGAGCAGCAGATCGAAGAGTTTGACTTGACAAACTTCGTGCTGGAGGAAGAGTTTATACCAAGAGCAAGATTGCCTTCAAAGTAGTAGAGGAAGAAGAAGCTGCTCCAAATCCAAAAGAAGAGGAGCACATTCTAGCTGTGGAGGAGAAAGTTACAGATCCAAGGGCTTTGAGCACAAAGCAGGCTACAGGAGAACCTTCAGTTCTTCTTTCTACTTCACCTCTCTCAAGTTCCAGTGCTGAAGAGGAGTTTGACCTCTCAAACTCAATGTTGGAGGGAGAAAGAAACCACAGTGGTCAAGTTATAGATCAAGAGGACACCATGGAGGAAGTTGAACATTTGCAGCAGGACAGCCATGAGGCAGTTTATCTGTCAGATTTGGAGGACTGTTTTGATGGAGAAGAGCCGGTTGAGTTTCCACCATTCTCTCTTTCATCATCCACATTCCAAACACAAGAGTCTGCTGTCATGAAGGAGAACATTCATTTGCAGCAGCCTGCATCTTATAACAGCTCTTCGGAATCAAGATTGGAAGATTTTAATCTTTCATGTTCTTCATTGGAGGAAGAGAAAGGGTAGAAGGGTTCTACCATTGCTTCCACACCATCCATTCAAGGTCTACAAAAAGACTCCATTCTTGGAGTTGAAAATCAGAGCTATGGGCATATCAAACGGATCAGACCTTGCCCAATCAGGTATTTGGCTTCATTGGAGCCAAAGGAGAAGTCACAACCAGTCATGCTTGCTTCTGAGCATGAGGGTGAGCTACAAAGTACCAAGGACCAGCTGTCATGCCTCTTCAATCCAAATGCAGAGCAACTAAAAGAGGTATTGGATTTTTCAGCTGATACCTTGATGATTTGGGTGGAAGACCAGCTTCTTGTTGATTTTCCACTCATCCTAACAGCCATGATCAGCTCCAAATCAATTGCATGGCTGCCAATTTTGAAGAAAGGAAGCTATTTCTCACAACCAATTGCAGGGTTTGTTTAGCTTGCCTTTGCTTCCAGTTAGAGTAGAGTAGGTAGGTTTGCTTTCAGTAGAAGAAGTGCTTGTGCACACTCTGCATGTTCCATTTGGAGCATGTATGATTTTCAGTTCTGTACATAGTTTTGGTGTTGCTGGTTCTGCTCTTGCACAGTTCATTTCAGTGGCATTTTGGTGAGAACAACTCCATGTCCGGTGGGTTTCAAGTGGCTCAGAGGGAGGTTTTCAAAGTTCAGATCAGTTGCAGGTTACAACTCATGACTCCATGCCCAATGGATGCTTCAGGCAACTGGTAACTTCATCTAGCAGGTAGATGACCCCGCTGAGTCGCCAAATTGTTATCCAAAATTCACCCCCAGGGTAATTTTGATAACATGCATCAGAATATTCAAGTCCCAGGAAAATTGATTGATTCAGAGCAAACATCATGTTTCTGGGGTTCCCTCAGATTTTTTCTAACTCCCCTGGCCAAAGAAGGAAAGAGAAAGCTCTGAGAAAATGTGAAAAAGTTGCAGAAGACAGGCTCGGGCCAGAAAAAATCATGAAAAATGGCTAAGTCCTAGTCCCCGGGACAGTCGGGACATTTGGGACGAAAAGGCGCGAGTCGGCTGAAAATCCTACAGGCGGCCCAAACAACAAAGGGACATCTGGGACAAATGGACGCGTTAAACGAATTGGTCGAAAGAACGAAAATTTGTCCAAGTCCTTAATCTGGGCCGAGACAAGAGTACGCGAAGGACCCAAACTGGCTAGTTCGGCCGGAACGGGAAAATTTCGCACAGGGACATCTGGGCCGTGAGTGCGCGAAGGGCACGAACCGGCCGGTTCGGCCAAAAAGGAGAATTTTCGTAAAGGAACAATCGGGCCGTCGGGACGCGCGGGACGTGAAAGGGCGAGCCGGCCGAAAGTGGAAGAGATCGCCAAGTTTAGTCTGGGACATCTGGGCCGCGAAGACGCGAACCGAACTTTCATCCGAAACCCGAATCGGGCCGAACCGAGAAGAATTTGTCCCAGACAGTTCGGGACAGTTGGAACAAATGGACACGAACTGGCCGGTTCGGCCGAAACAAGAAACTTCAGCACAAGGACAAGTGGGACAAAGGGACGCGTGGGACGCGGATAGCTGGAAAAGCTGAAAGCCAATCAGATTGCACCATGTGTCATCGGACAGAAAGGGACGAGGAAGCCCATTTCGGGCGGATCAGACAGAGGTTTCTGTCACAAAGGGCGGAACAGTTTGGGACATCTGGGACAAATGGGACAAAAATATGAAGGGCGCGAAAGAGCCGACAGGCCTGCGGACCAAATCAAATCATGACACGTGTCACAAGGAGAAAGATCCAAAAGTCAAAGGGCGAGGTTTGCTGGGTCAGCCCGAGCCAATGGGAATTGGACACGTGTCCAATGGAGCAGTGAAGTGCGGAGCTCGGGGAGGAGTTAGAAAATTTAGTAAGAGTTTTGGCCGAAAAGCTAAAAGTCAAAGGAAGACCCCGCGCCCCTGTCGACCAATCAATGCATGCCACGTGTCCCCAGTGGCGGGAGCGTGGAGAGAAAAGGTGGAAAATGTTCCAAAATCACAAAAGGAAAAATTTCAAAGGAAAGCCTGCGGAAAGGTGGAGGAGAGAGAATTATTCAGCGAATCAGAGCCTGCCACGTGTCGTCCAGGTGGCGAAGCGCGGGAAAATATTTCAAAATCCGTTTTGGTCTGTTCTGTGCCCTAAATCTTCAGATCGACATATCTTTTGATCCAGAGCTCAGATTTACACGTTCTTTATATCAACGGAAAGCTGTTGAAATTCTCTACATGATTCTGGGATCAATCTTGCATTTTGGTGCAGTCTGGAGAGAGAAAATCAAGAAATGGCTCTGACGCGTGTTCATGGCCAGAAGTGACATTTCAACGACCAGCTTTAATGCAGCAGACAGCCCGCCGTTTCCTGCCAGATCAGTCCATGCCAGTGTATTCTAGGCTTCTACCATAATGTGATGATTTTAATGCATGCGACCTAGAAGTGGTTGGGGTAGATCTGATTTCCCTCTTTTTTCCCTCTCTCATTCTTCCTATATATTGTAAAGAGGGGCATTTTAAGGATAATAACAAGTTGTTCATCTTTAGTGCTCTGTCCTCCCTTCTTTTCTTCTCCAGGGTTGAAAATGGAGTTTGAACCTCCTCCCTGCTCTGTAATGGCATTTTTTTCCTTTTACTAATGAAATGATGTTCTGTGCAAACTTCTGAAACAACAAAAAATGTGTTTTGTGATGCATCCGTCCATCCTTGCTCGTTTTTCACTTGTTTTCCTCTTGCCTCTCTTCATTGCAGGTATTTGTGCATGTTTGAATGTTCATTGCAGGTCTGGAGCTGTGTTCATGGAGTTTTGGGACATTTTCTGTGTGAAATCTATCCTTGGGCCTGTGATGCATCTGTCCATCCTTCCCATTGCTCACCTCTCTTTGTCCCATGGCAGTTTTGATAGATGTTCAACATTCTCCTTCTCTGGTGTATCACCGTTTTAGTGTAGGCTTTTGCTGTTTTTTCCCTTCTCTCTCTCTCTCTCTGTCTCCTTGGCATGGTTAGATTAGGATTAGATTAGCTTGCCTGCACTGGAATAGCTTGTGGCAGGTAGTTTAGGAGCAGGAACCAGCCTTCTCTGGAGATTCCTTTCTCATTTTACAGGTCCCACACCTGGAGAAAGGTTTCCATGTTGTGCAATCACACTGGATGCCTGAGTGAATGTAGCTCCATGTGGATTGAACTTCTTTCAGTGCCATGTTTCCAACTAGCCACCTCTTTTGAGACCAATGTAACCTATTTTTTTTTATTTTAATAATACGGTGTTCATCAAAAAGCCTTTTCTAGTAACCAGATTTGATCATTTCAAGGGTATATTTGTAGGATTTCACTATAAAATTATATTTTATTTATCACTAAATTGTAAAAAAAAAATTGGCGAGCATGATATTTCCTTTTCAAAATTCTATTAATGTCACATAATTTCATTCAGGATGTTTTTTTATTGAAATTTCTCATTTATTGATATTAACATACAGTACAAGTTAATTATACAAAAGGTGTGAGTCACAAGTTCAAATTTGAAATTCACATCAACATCGAGAAGGCTGGAGATTCGTTTAACCAATTGAACAGCTTTTCAATAAAAATATGATATAACGGTAAGGTATATTAGGTAGAATCATCAAATTTCCCCCCAACCTCCCCATCCTCCACTAGGTAGGTTGGTAGCATCTGGCGGGTTCCACCCATCATCTCTTTCTATATCTTCATCTTCATTAATAGTTTGGTTATCAAGAGAAATGGGCAGCATTAAGTGAGGGAAATTCCCTTATGGAGTCACAACCCACCCAGATGAGTCCCACTTAGTGTGTCCTTTACTAGCACTTTCACCACCATGAGAGGTGCAAGCTAGAGAAATATACCATTGTCGAGGTCAGACTCTCCAACGTATATTATGAGAGTCAAATATTTTGCCTTGACCACAAGCATGGCCTCAAAGGGGAGAACAATGCCGAGGTTAGTCCGAAGGAACTCAACTTATGACATACAATGCATTGCCACAATGATCAAGAAATTGTTGGACGTGCGCCACCTCTAGGAAGACTTTCTCCAATTACACGTGAATTTGTGGAGTAAAATTGGAAATCACATTAACTCTCTTAGAAATAGAAAAATAAATCTTAAATGAATACATGTTTGAAATCAACATCATTTATATCATTCCATAAATGATAAGGAATTTTAAAACAAAAAATGTGCCAGAATTGTGTGTATTTTTTAAGAAACATGATTAAGTCCCCCAAATCATCATTTTCCAAGTTAAAATTTCAAAATAGAAGGTATAAACACAGTTATGAATGTAGCTTCATTTGGATTGAACACACTTCTATAACCAAAAGATATGTTTGATAAACACCAGGTGATGAAAACAAAAATAAATCGAGTGGTCCATCCCAAGGTCAAGCACATGTGAGCTGATTGGTAAACCTTGATGAAGAATACAATAGAAGAAATGGGCTTTATTGGGATAAAAAATGGCCGATACTCTAGAAAAACTCTTTTTCTACAACTGCTTAGTGAAATTCACTTTCTAGCAGGCATTGAGTGGCTCAATTTGTAGACTTTGAGGGTAGAGGAGTTAATACACTAACTAATGTTTTTACTAGTTGAAAGGATTCTCAACATACCACTTCTAATCATTCAACCATCTACTAGGAGATTGCACACTAATCTTGTAGAGATGATACTCAAGTATGACATTATCAATTTCCATATTTGACTTACGATCAATTGTTTACAACTAGATTTTTTCTCTTAAAGTAGGTCATGTAATCTAATCCTTAGAAAAATTTGAAAAGAGATTAGAAATAACTTCGATGTACTTCCTAAAAAGTTTGACAATTTTAATCTAGGGGACCAAAGAAAATGACACATTATAATAGGAGAGAACAAGAGACCACCAAAGGGTGTAGGAATTAATAGATATCCCTTCTCTGAAGCTATCCCCATCCAAAATCAAGTTTCATTTTATAAAATCTTCATCTTTCCATATGTTATTGGACACAAAAGTATCAATAGTTTTGAATGAGATATGTGTGAACCAGAGGGTTTGAATATTTAACCATTTCAAGAATCCTTTTCCCATGGGGCTTCATAGAGTGGTGTAATTCCTAAGGAGAACTTTCCAAGATCCATCACCTTCAAAATATCGAATTACCCATTTAGTGTATAACACATGACCTTGAGTTTGAATAACAATGAGCCCAAGGCCACCAAAATCCTTGGGTTTGTAGTAGATATCCAATGTCACTATATGAAATCCTCTACCACCTTCAACATTGTCATAGATGAAGTATCTCATTTTTTTTGTCTAGCTTGGTATAGGAGGTCTTGGAAGGGGCCGAGTAGGAGAGAAGTAGAATTCATGGTGCCTAAAACTATGGAGAAAACTTCAAATTTTCCTACAAGAGATAGGGGCTTAGAATCCCATAATTTGACTTTATTCTAAACTTGTTGGACAACATAGGATTGAATATCTAAATGTGTGGAGTAGAAGGTGAAATAATGCAAAGAAACTTGAGTTTATCACCAGGTTGGATCCAATTCCACTTGAATTTGTTCATTAACTAGGCAAAAGGAATACAAGATTACTTATAGCACTAATTTCCCCCATTGAATGAAGGATCTAGAAACTAAAAAAATGTGGAAACGCTATGGAATTTTCAATGGATGATTCATTCTTGGCCAAAGTGAGAAATAAATCATTCAAAAAATGATTCATAACCATTTGTTTGAAAGTGTACAAAAGGGAAATCCCTTTGAAAAGTCCTTTGGAAGTGTAGTCAATAAGGAAATAATTAATCCCTTCAATAGTTAAAACATAAATATTTAAAGGAGAGAGAGGGAAACCTTACTAAATGGACTTGGACAACCCAAACTGTTTTGTTTGGGATCCATTAATGGTGTTGTATGCCCCATCATTGTGGAAGAGTATTTTGACAAATTTAAATCATATAGAGCCAAAACGAAGAACTTGCATCATCACTAGAATGAATGGCCATTCAGTTCTGTCATATATTTTTTCAAAGCCAATTTTGATAATATTGCCTATTGATGTGAAATCCCGACCTATTCCATGCATTCCCAAATAAAAATGATATTTTCAAGAATGTACCTATTGTGAATAATCCCATTATGATATGGATGAATGGTGAGGAGAATAATGTATCTAACCCTTAAGATGAGAGATTTATATATGATCTTGTAGAAGACATTAAGAAACATAAAAAAGTCCTCCATTTTGTGATGATTTATAAGTCTCCCGATTTACAGATGAAATTGATGTTTCCTTGGTTTTCATCTTTATAAGAGAGTTTCTATGAACAAATATGACGTAGAACTTGTGCAAATCCGACTCCATTGTGTCCTATATCTTAGTATACTTTGTTGGGGAAGAAATTGACCTTTAGAGATTCATCCACAACCATAACTGTGATAACATCACAGAGGTATTTGATAGACAACATGTGGTCACAAAAAACCCATTAGATTTCAAATTCAACACAAGAGACCACATGAAGGAATTGGGACAAATAATTCTCTCACTTAAGCATGGAGGGTCGAGCACTAAAAACTTTATGGTAGTGAGAAACAAAGGTTTTGAGAATGTTGGGAATCCATGTGATCCAAGTGTTATCTATTTAAAATCTTTAACTCGATCAACCAGTTATTTATACTGGAGGAGGGTGAAGTATCTCTATCAATAATTTTTAACTAGTGCATTTAATCTTATTTGGGATCTATTGGCGAAATAATTTGTCGCAAGGGAAAATTGTGGGATTTCACTAGCACTCTGGGACTAGGTCCCTCTGTTTGAATGGGGAAGCTCCATTTATTGAAATAAAGGAAATAAATGTAAACTAAACTAATTTATGGGGTGGCCTGTAGATTGGGGATCACATAGGAATACTTCCCTAAACCTGTGACAATTATTTGTATGGAATACAAGGGAGGAAAATTGTTTAGAGAGAGCGATAGGATAGGGAAATAGAAAGGGGATTTTAACCAACAAATAACATAGTTGAGTTTATTGCATTAAAATCAGAGTATTTCACTTCCATCAATAAGGAGAAACCATTCACATAGAAAGAGGAATAATCAACAAAAAACCCAAAGTTTTAGTGCATCATGTTGCATAATTTACAATTCTCTTAGAGTATAAGTTGAGATGGAGGAAAAATTTCAATAGACAAGAGAATAGAGGAAATGAAGGAACTCGTTCTTAGAAAGACAATGGGAGCTAGTAAACAATAATTAACCATCCCATTACAATGATGCAATCATCTCCTTTTATAGCTTTACAATTCAACTCTCCCTCTACCCCCACATGACTTTTCATGTTCCTATCCAACTTGTGACTTTTCATTATCTTAGGAAAGAATAAACTAAGCACCCCTCTTATAATTTGAGGAAGTAATTTTACATATTGCAAATATTTCATTGTCACTTGAATGAATAGGATGAAACATCATGATCATGTACAATAATGAATTAGAATGAGGGAAGAAGAGGGGAAAGAATGAGAGAGGAGAGGAAGAAATGCTCCAAAGCATGGATGAAGATGTTTCCAACCTTGATGTAGATGAGAATCATGTCTGATGGTGCTGAAGATCAAAACTTGATCCACGATGACCCTCCAAAACACTGTGATGCACTGATGAAGAGCTTTGATGAAGGCCTTTGAAAACTTTGATCCCTTTAAAAACTCTTGAAATGATGAACCTCTTCAACACTACTTGAACACATCGAGAAGATGAGTGATGAGCACTACCCCAACTCTGTAAAATTACACATTGTGAGCTCATTCCTTGAATGATTATCCACTTGAAGGGAAGGTGAATATCATTGATGATGATGAGGGAAAATTTCTCTCACTTGAAAAAGCCTTCAACCTTTGAAACAATGCAATGCCTCCCAAAAGGCCAAGTTCTTGATACAACTTGAGACAGTTGCCTGCACAATTTAATCTGATGATTTGGAGCCATCCATGAGATGAGGTGAAGATCACTATGATCATGTGATGAGTTGGAATTTTTAATAAAATTTTAATCCCCTTTGGAGTGAGGACTGTCAATAATGAGTTGTCATTTGTAGTGATTGTTTCGGAGGTAGGGTCATAGTGTTTGGCACAAACTACGACCAATTCAGTGCTTTAGACAGAAAGTGGGTGGCCTCCTACTCTAAAAATCCCACTGGAAACTATATTTTATTCTGCTAGTTCTTTGAATTCATTTTTAATCTGATTCCTTGTTTCTTCCAGATCCAGGTAGGCTCCATCATTATCTCCCATAAGTGGATATTCAGTTGACAGGGTTGAAATTGGATCATACCCAGTGTATTTAATCTTCATGGTTTCCTAGAAAAAATATGGAATGATGGGATGAGGGCATGTGAAAAATTTGGATGTGATATGAGAAATTAATATTTTTAGTAAGTTACACTACACCTTTACTTTCTAAGTTTAGCCAATTTTCCCCAATTTCACAAATTTCAGTTTTGGAGTCCCATAATTGAGGATTGCACAAAGATTTCAGGATGCTTTCTTTGTCATCGTCACACTTAATATTATTAGTAACGATCAGATGCCAAATTAATAAAAATATAAGTAATCCTTCTATTTTCCTTATTGGGATAAAAATTGTCTTGTTGGATTAGGAATTGCAATGTGATTTCTTGCTCCGATTTTCAAGTGTTTTTATCCTCTGGATCTCTTTGAATCTTAAAAGGTAATTTTTTCTTGCTGAATTATTCAGGTAGGGACTGTAAAAAATTCAGAGGATCAATGGTGATGGTGTTTGGATCATCTCAAAGGCGATCACCTTGGGAGTGCACATGAAATGTTTTAGAGTAATCGGGTCAAAAACAGGTGAGATATGAGCAATTTAGTGGTTTTTGACATAAAGTTTCATGGTGAAATATGAGCATGAACGGATTGTAGAGGAAATGGAGGGAGGAGAGTTTTTAAAAATGTCCCCAAAAATGCATTAGTGTTCTTTAAATATTCAAATGTTAACCATGGTTGAGAAACCCACCACTTTCACTTTGAGCACATTTACCTTAACCCGGGTTGAGGGTGTGGTAGCACTTACTAAATGGGTCCAGGAGCCTCTCATGTACCTTAACACATTTAGTAATGGGACATGAGGTTAAATGGTGCAACATCATGGAGAAAATGTGCCATGGGGGGTAGTCATCATGAGAAGGGGGACAAGTTTGATGAATGCAGTGAGTTGAAAACAAGGCTTAGGAAGCTAGTTTGAAGTCGTGAGTGCCGAGAGAGAGAAGGCTTACATTGTGAATTTTTTTTTGCACCTGATTCAATTTTAAATTAGGTGAAAAGGTGCAACAAGTCTAGAAAAGTGTGCCAAGGGTGTGCTTGATCATGGAGAGGGGGTGTTTTGCAGGTGTGAGTGGACAACACTTACCTAACACAAAATGTTGTCACTTAAGTGACGAAATGGATCATCTCCCTTTGTGGCAAATTTTTTTGCACCTCATGAAATTTTGAACCAGGTGAAAATGTGAAGTAGGGATTCCCAAGTGCACCATGGGTGTGCTTGATCATGGAGATGGGGTTATTTTAAGTTGTGAGTTGTTAACACTCACCTAACACTTAATTTGGTCACTTAAGTGACGAAAGCTTCAAACCATGCTCTCCTTACATTGGTGGCACATGTTTTTGCACCCAATGGAAATTTAAACCAAGAGAAAATGTGTAAAAGTACATCCAAGGTGTGAAAATGTGCCATGGATAATTTTAGAAAGCCCGCCTTCACCAACAATTGCAAAAAATAGACATCGGGGAGTGATTCTTTGCCCCGAGAACTTATGTGAGAGTTACCTAGGAAAAAATTATATCATTTTGAATCCAAAAGGTCCGATGAGATTATTACCATAATTTTTAGGAGCCAGTTCTTCCTGAAATTTGATATTTACTCCCGTTTTTTTATTCTACTCAAGCCTGTGCGTCGGTGAAGGTGACTACCACTGAAAAGAATGATGGTGAAAAGGGAAACCCAAAAAATTGAAGATAAAATTTAATAGGTAATCTTGGGATTTTAATCAGGCCTAAAATATCCATATATCTCCTAGAATGCTCATTTTAATCCTCATAGGGATCAGGGATCTTCATCTGCATTGTCGGGCCAATATCTTAAAACCTGGACGATAGAATCTCAGGAATTTTTTTGATGTGAATTATGCCTTCTTATATTTTTTATGATCAATTTTTCACTTCAAACAATTACCCAAGACTCCTGTAATATCCAGAACAAGCTCACTAGCTTTTTAACACTTTTATTTCCCTGCACCATGCTATAAGTAGCCTGGCGTTGCATAGCTTGTTCCTAAACTTTTTTTTGCTTGAAAATATTTCCTAAAATACTTATGATGATCTCATATATCTATCACACATGCTAGGGTGTATTATATATTCTTTTTTAATTCCCCAGGGGTGCTTACTAGGTGTAAAAACTCTAAAAATAGGCCTTTTTGGGCCTTTGGGAGAAGTTCCTTCAAAGTGGATAAAAATGAATCCATGAATTACTTCCCAAAAAATTACCTACACATTAAAAACACTTAGAAAATATAGTTAGCACATCCCTCTTGGCCATGAGGGGGTTTACGTAGTCAGAAATTGGTTGGAGGGCAGGTCTACATTACTCGGTTCAAGGATTTTTGAGTGTGGGCATAGTTGTCATGACACTTTTTTTTCAATTTTTCATGCTAGGAATTTAGCATGACAACATGATCCATGGGATTTATATTGTTCCTAAACTTTGAGTTTGTGTCTCCACATTGAAACTTCTTTTTGTAGTGATTTATTGAATGGAGATGCCTTTAACTCTTGTGAGATTCAAATGAACTCACGGTGTGAAGCCTCACAATAATTACATTGGAAAACCATAGCTTTGTGGAGATAGATGCATAAATAGGAAAATATATAGCTAATGACATACTCCACCATTCAATCCATCCAAAGGGACCATCAAGGTGATGAACAATTTTCAAAATTTTAATAATATGCTTCTTAGTCCAAGCATGGTATATGTGGGCCATGTTGTGGTAAAATTGAGTCTTGAATTTCCTCTACTATGGAATGATCCATTCAACCTTCAAAACTGATTGGTTTTTTGTCCAAATTATGGGATTTTGTTAATTTAATCAACTGTATAGTGATCCAATCAACCTCTAAATTGATTAGTGGAATGTGATCTCAATCAATACATTCTTTCTCTAAGCCGCACTCCCATATTTTTGCAAACTTTCCCAATTTTGAGCTTGTGTATGTGTTTAGTAGATTCAATTTTCATGTTCAAATTGAAGTAAGAAGTATCTAAAGCCTCTGATAATCTACTAAATTCATAGTTTGAGACTTCATGGTCACTATATGACTGAAAAATCAGAACGTGATCTTAGACGCATGTGACCTCCATGAGGTCGTGCCAGGAAAACCAAAATGCTATGGATACGATGGTAATATGATGGGTAAAGAAGATGTAGGTGGAATGGATGTGATAATCAACAAGAAGTCAAGGAAAATTAATGTTTTCAACTGACAAGATGGGTATTTACTTGTTAAGAGTAATGAATGATTGTCTAACTTGTTCATGGGTGATGCTATGATCAAGTATGATTGATGTACGCAAATCGAGCTCAATATCAATAGAACAAAATCTAACCTGAATTGGTTGGGAGATACATGGAAACTTTCCTTCTTCCTCTAGGTATTCCTCTCTAAAGAGGGTCATAAAAACACGTGAGGAAATATGAAAGGGAAATTCAAAGATCATGAAATCTAGTCTCTACCTAGTTGGTTCACCCAGAATTCTTTGGCAATGTCTACCTCATTGTTCAAAGCAAGGAGCTGGTGAAAAATATCAAGTGGGATCAAGGTAGTTCTAAAGATAAGCTGACGTAAGCCTCAGTCAATGTCTGTCAGGTGTGTATCAATGTTTGGTTGTGGCACAGTTGGATCACAAACTCTAAGTTGTGGTTGTCGTGGACCCTGAATGGTCATGTGGGGACATGCTAAACAACTATGGAATTAAACAATCAATCTGAAACCAAAGGGGCTGAAGCTAAGATCTGGTAGCCTAGGCCGCTATGGGAATGAGGAAGCTTTTTTTATTCTAAATCTAAATTAATTTAAGTTCCTTCCTTTAAATAAACAAAGAAAAAAAATATGAATTAAATAAAAGTTTATTGATTTCCCCTTTTAATTCAATTAAATTTGATTGCAAGTATTTAATTAAAGAAACACAAAACAAACTATCTTATTGCTTTTTTATTTTTGTATTTTTAGATAAGCTTTTAAATGCAATAAAAAAAATAAATCTAACTTATAATCTATGCTTTTGTGCTTTTTTGTTTACTAGAAATAAATAAAACTAAATCTACATGTAACACAAATTGCTTCTAAATTAAATAAATCCTACTTCTACACTAAAATAAAAACAAATAGGGAATAATCGGATGTGGCTATTCCTCTGTTGCAGTATATGAAAATTGAATCTAGCTTAAAGAATACTTATTCTAATTTGTAATTGTGGTTATCTATTTCTTCTTATTGCTTCAACTCAGAATCACAGGAAGAAAGAAGCTTCTCAGAAGCAATTTCCTCTTTCCCATGAGACTTCCCCGGTAAAACAAATAAATTGCACTATTGTAATTAATAATGAATAAATAAAATGAAAATCATAGACACGGAAGCTTCCTCAAGATTATTTCCCTTATAGATCCACAGGGATAAGCAGGGAATACTTTATCAATGGAAGCTTGTTTATATGCACGTAAATCTAATAATGAAGAAATTGAAATCTGTGGGTACTCTAAAATAAAGAAGTGAAGAAATTGATGAACAAGAACCTCCTCCAAATTCTTTCCTAGGAAAATCCACATGGATAAGCCAAGAAGAAAATATCAGCAGAAGCTTCTTACAGATAAATAAATAAACTATGAATTCTACCTCTTAAAACAAGTTCATTGCTTCTTTTGACTTAACAACAACATTATATATTACAATATTTGAAGAAATTGAAATTTCATCCCCAACCTGGTTATTGTAGAATTGTGACAACTTCCAAGTGTGGTGATGGTTTTCTATCTCCTCAGCTTCCTTTCCAGAGAAGATTCCAAGTGATCCAGGGAACAATGTTGGTTGTAGAAGAAATCAAGAATTTGGAAGACGCTAGAGTAGACTTGTTGCAGGAAAAATGGTCACAAATGCAAGCAAGAAGAAATAAAGAAATGATATGAGTTGTTTGTGTACTTATTGGAAATATTTTAGAAGAGTAATGGTGCAATCAAAATAAAAAATATCCAACCAATGCTTCGGGAAAAAGCTTGGTTTTTATAGAAAAATAGCAGGGAAGAATTCCAACACACTTGGAAATCAAGAAATGCTAGATCATCCAAAAGAGATGCAGTCAACATTCTAATAATATTAAGTAGAGAGGAAGAGTTCAATATGTATCCAACATGCTTGAAATTGGGAGAGATGATCAATAAACATGTGAGAAAAACACTTGGAAGATTGCAACACGTGTTCAAAACACACAGTTTGGAGTCTCAAATTAAAGCACATAAAAATGGCCGTTTAGGAAAACTGACGATTGTGTAATTGATGAAACGATTGCATAACCATCGTGGTGGTTGTGTTACCTAAATTCACCACAACCAAGAAATGAACAAAAAATGACTCTGAAAGATAAAAAACTTGGAGACAAGGATAAATAAAGCAAAATAGGCATGTTGAAAGACAAAGGAGAGGATTTGGACTTCATTTTTGTTCTGGAAAAGAGATTTATACTCATAGGATATTTTTATCATGTCCATCAATGTAGCACCATGCAATTTTGGGTGTGTACAGTCATGTTGTTTAAAGATGGCTTCATGCTTGTTGTAGATTTAAAGGAAGGCAGTGGTTTGATTAATAATAATAACTAGCCATTGACTTCCTTTAATCTGTGGTAAGCATGAAGCCTCAAAATATGAATGTTATATATTTTTAGAGGATTTGGTTACTTCTTCCTTTAATTTGAACATCAAAATTCAATTTTCTCAATTGAGACATAAGCTCAAAATTGGGGAAGATTAAAAAACTAGGGAAGCACAACTTAAGGAAATAATACATTGATTAAGATCATATTAAGAGCGGGAGATAAGGTTACCCAATATATATATTTTCCCTTATTTTCTCTAATCAAGCAAGTGAAAGAATCAAAGCCATTAAGGATGCCAACACTCACTTTACTAAGATCCTTGATAATAATATGTATTGGTGATTGCATGATTGATTATTTTCTTGTATGCATGGTAGTATGGTGGTGATGATGAGGGAGAACATTGTTATGAAGTGCCATTGTAGTTTGGGTTAAATGTTGAGCCCAAAAGTTCCATCCATCCATGCCTCCATAGTTTAGAAAAGTAAATAGGATTTTATGCACCCCACAACGGAGGAATCGTGTTTAAAATAAACCCAAGCTTTTGAATTTTTTTAGTTTGTTCATGGAACTAGGTAAAGACTAACCCTATTATTTGAAAGGGTCATAGCCTTCTGCAACTATACTCAAAAGAAAAACCCATCACTTTAGATTTGGTACATGTTATCAAATATAAATGTTATGTTTAAATTTATTATTAGTATATTATCACTTGCTGGGTATGAATAAAGTTATTTATAAGGAAAATTATTTTCAGAAATTGGTAGATATTGTTATGTTTTAACTTAGGTAGGTATAGATATAGTTATATATAAAGACATTCCTTTTGAAAATTGGGTTTTTAAAATGAATTAAAAATATATAATTCAAATTTATTAAATTTATTCTCTTTAAAACTAATATATAAGTACATGTATTGCGACACCATGTCTTGGAAAAAAACTCTAAAACTCAATATTCAGGTGATTTGGGTTAAATTTGACATCCATTTATGTCTGTCAAACAATTTTTTAGGTGATGCTAATTTTTCAATATTGTCCTTCAAAATGTGAAACACTGTTATTTATACATTACTAATAAAATATATAAAATAATATTCGATGTTTATATATATATATATATATATATATATGTATGTATGTATGTATGTATGTATGTATGTATGTATTGATGGTCACATTTAAAATATGCAAGTTGTAAAATATGGTTATTTCAAATTATTTACAATATTTTTACACTTAAAATAATAAAAATGTTTAAACGAACGTAAAATTTAACACCTACCAGGTAGAGGAAATGCTATTGTACTTAGTCATTCGTACGGTTATGCGATATATCTATGTCAATTCATGAAAATGGTGTTAAATACAAATGTATCATTGCATTGGAAAGGTATTCTCATATATGTAGCACAAGCTATCTACTAAATTTTTTGCACCTTCCATACATTTTCTCTAACAATCATTCTAGTACAACTCTTCTAGTCCATTGTCATTATGGGAAACTTTTCTCACTATACGCCCATTCCAAGAAGCATTGTGATTAAGCTAAAATGTAAATATATGAGCCTAATCTAAATGCTATAGTAGTAGTAAATGAATAATAATTGAGTACAATAATGAATACCCAAGAAATTAAGCAATAAATAATGAAACCCTAATTGCAAAGAGAGGGTAGAAATCCTTAGCTGGTTTGAAGAGTTATGGAGAATGCATAGAGTTGGAAAAATGGAAAATGTGAAGCACAAACTGTCACACTGAAGCACATAAAACTAGAGATATGAGGAGATAAGTTAGACTGGGGCGCTTGGAGAAGGACAGGGGCACCCGTGGGTGCCCAAGACCTGTTTTTGGGCACCCAGGTCTACGAAAATGCTTAGAAAACCTCCTATGATGTGTCACGACATGTTCTCCTTTTATCACTTTTGGTTGCTCCGAGGTTGTACCAAGATCACCGCGGTCGCTAGAAACCTACAATGAATTATAGACTTGGAAAATCCTCAAGTAGACATCAAATCCTAAAAAAGAAATATGTTGAATGAGGGGTCAGACTGTCCTCAACAATCATAGTGGTGAACTTATGACTGAATGTTGCACTACATGTTAGACCTGATGTAGTTCTATGTGTGTGTGTGTGTGTGTATTTGGGCCCTAGGTTGCTCTTGTGTCAGTTGCACTTGGATAACAAGCAAGTAGCTAGATGTAGAATGTAATAAATGTGTGCATGGAAAAGAATGGACTTCCCTCCTATGAAGCGTGATGTAGAAAACCAGCCCTCGCATCTCTTGTGATGGAGCTAGATGGATGCAATGGAGCTATAAAATGCCTTGATAGATGCAACCTTAGATGGTGATAGATAGTGCTTAGTGCTTGGTCCTTAATTATGATCACATAAATTTATATTTGTATGATTCCCTTGCTTGAATTTTGTAATTAACCCTAAAAATTCTGACTACCAAAAAGATAAGATGCTCAAATGGCTAGAAAGGACCCAAAAAGTGTGAGTAGAGTACAAAAAGGATAAGGCCACCCAGAGGGGATGAGGGTGCGTGGTGCTAGCATTCTAGCTGGGTGCTAGTGTCCAAGCTGAAAAATGCCGAAGAGTAAAAAGGTAGAACTGAGCAAGTAAGGGTGCAAGACTGAAAGTAATAATAGAAAACAAAGAAAGGTGGCCAAAGACATGGGTTAATTAATACTTTTCTTACTTAGGAATCACATGAATAGTAGTATGTAATCAAGACTAGATAATTACCCAAAGTGTGTGATTGTGTGTCTACACATTGACAACTCGCGAGAGAGGTGATGGATCACATAGGACAACTTTAATGTAAAACATGGAGGTGACAACTGAAATGAATAACATTTGTTTAGTAAAACTACTTATCATGGAGTGTTAATCGATTACCATCATTTTTAGCACCATTTTTGTATTGTTACATCATTCATCATATCTTTGGTAGTACTAATTTAAATCTCATAACCAAATATCACATCTGTTGGCATGGAGGATTGTAGTTTTTAGCTCAACTTACATTCTTCAAAGAGGGGCCGAGTTTATTTTTGTTTATTGATTTGTAGTTATTTGGCCATCTGTTAGCCAGTTTCTTTTCAATACTTTCAAGGACATGTTTCCAACTAACCACCTTTTTTGAGACCACTATAACCTATTTTTTATTTTAATAATATGATGTTCATAAAAAAATCTTTTCTTGTAACTAGATCTGATCATTTCAAGGGTATATTTGTAGGATTTTGTTATAAAATTATAAAAATATATTTTATTTATCAATAAATAGTCAAAAAATATTGGTGAGCATGATAATTCCTTTCAAAATTATATTAATTGCACATAAAGTTTCTATTTATTTAATTTATATTTAGGATGATTTTTTAAATTAATTTTTTTATTTTTAATTTTTTAAATTTTTTATTTAAAATATTTCCTCATTTACTGATATTAACATAAAGTACAAGCTAATTATTTAAAAACATGAGTGAAAAATCACGTTTTGAAAGTCACATCGACAAGTGTTGAGAAAGTTAGAGACTAGTTTAACAAATTTAACAAGTATTTCAATAAAAAAATGATATAATGGTATGACACTAAAATCATTATGCATTAGGAGCCACAAATAACATATGGAGAGGAGGAGTAGGATCAAAATATTTCCCTCAACCTCCCTTGTCGGGACTAGGTAGGTCGGTAGCATCTGACAAGTTCCACCCATCATCTTTTTCTATATATTCATCTTTATGAACATTTTGGTTATCAATTTAAATGGCCAAAATTAAGTCAGGTAAGTTCCCTTATGGAGGCACAACATAGCCAATAGAGTCTCACTTAGTGTGTCCTTTATTAACACTTCTACCACAATGAGAGGTGAAAGCTAGAGAAGGATACCATCGTCAAGGGGAGACACTCCAACATATATTAAGAGAGATATATTTTTCCCTAACCAAAACCATGGCCTCAAAGGGGAGAACAATTGTGAGGTTAGTCCAAAGGAACTCAACTCAGAACATACAATGCATTGCCATAATGATCAAGCAATTGCTGGAAGTGGGCCACATCCAGGAATACTGTCTCCAATTGCACTTGAATTTTTGGAGTAACATTGGGAAACATGCCAACTCTCTTAGAAATATAAAAATAAACCTTAAAGGGGTACCTGATTAAAATTAACATCATTTCTATCATTCCATAAATGATAAGGATTTTTTGAACACAAAATGTCCAAAATTTGTGTGTATTTTGTAAGAAACACAATTGAGTCCCCCAAACAACCATTTTTGAGGTAAACATTTTAAAATAGAAGGGATAAAAAAAGTTATGAATCTAATTCCATGTGGAGTGAACATACTTATCTAAGAAAAAGATATGTTTGATAAACACCAGGTGATGATAACAACAGTAAATCAAGTGGTCTATCCCAAGGTGAAGGAGGTTTGAGCTGATTGGTAAACCTTGACGAAGAATACACTAGAAGAAATGAGCTTGATTGGGCTCAACAATGGTCAATACTTTGTAAAACCTATTTTTCCACAAATATTATTAGTGAAATTCACTTTCTAATAGGCATTGAGTGGCTCAATTTTTTGACTTTGAGGGGAGAGGAGTTGATACAGTAACTAATGTTTTTACCACTTGAAAGGATTCTCAACATACCACTTCAAATCATTCAATCGTCTACTAGGAGATTGCAAACTAATGTTGTAGAGATGATACTTAGGTATGAGATTATCAATTTCCAAAGTTGACTCATGATCAATGGTTTACAACTAGATTTTTATCTTAAAGTAGGCCATGCAATCCAATCCCTAGAAAACTTTCAAAATATATTATAAAGGACTTTGATGCCTCTCCTAAAATGTTTGACATTTTTAATCTAGGGGACCAAAGAAAACAAAAAATTATAATAGGAGAGAACAAACAACCACTAAATGGAGTTGGAATTAATATAGATCCCTTCTCTAAAGCTACCCCCATCCCAAATCAAGTGTACCTTTATAATTCTTCATCTTTCCATATGTTATTGGCCAAATGAGTACCCATAGTTTTGAATGGGATATGTGTGAACAAGAGGTTTTGAAGATTTAACCCTTTCAAGAATCCTTTTCCCATGGGGCTTCCTAGAGTGGTGAAATTCATACTGATAACTTTCCAATATTCATCAGCTTCAAATTATTGAATTACACATTTGATGTATAGGGCATGACCTTGAGTTTAGATATCAAGATGCCCAAGGCCACAAAAATCCTTGGGTTTGTAGTAGTTATCCCATGCCACTTTTTGAAATCCTCTACCATCTTCAATATTGCCATAGATGAAGTCTCTCAAAATTTTCTTAGCTTGGTATAGGAGGTCTTGGAAGGGGTCCGATAAAAGGAGAAGTAGAATTGATGGTAGCTAAAAATATGGAGAAAACTTCAAACTTTCCTACAAGAGGTAGGGGTTTAGAAACCCATAATTCAACTTTCTTCTAAACTTGTTATACAACATAGGACCAAACATCTAAAGGTGTGGAATATAAGGTGAAAGGGATGCCAAGAAAATTTTATTTTATCACTTGGTTAGATCCAATTCCACTCGCATTTGTTCATCCATCTAGGAAAAGGAATACAAAATTACTTATAACACTAGTTTTTTTCCCACTGAATGAAGGATATAGATGCTAAAAAAGATGTAGAAATACTATGGAATTTTCAAAGGATGATTATTTCGTGGCCAAAGTGAGAAATAAATCATCCAAAAAATGATTAATAAACATTTGTTTCAAAGAGTGTAGAAGGGAGAGCCCTTTGACAAGTCCTCTGGAATTGTTATAAAAAAGGAGATAATTAAGCCCTTTAATAGCTGAAACATAAAAGAAGGACAGAAAGGGAAACCTTACTGAATGGACTTGGACAACACATATTGTTATAATTGGGATCTGTCAATGGTGTTGCATGCTCCATCATCAGGGAAGAGTATTTTGATAGATTTAAAGAATGTGGAGAAAAAATCAAGCACTCACAACCTTGCTAGAATGAATGGCCATTTGGTTTTATCATATATTTTTTTGAAGTCAAATTTGATAATATTGCCTATTGGTGTGAAATATTGACCTATTCCATGCCTTCCTAAATAAAAATTATATTATTAAGAATGCACCTATTGTGAATAATCCCATTATGATATGGATGAATGGTGAGGAGGATAATGTATCTAACACTTAAGGTGAGATATTTAAAAATGATCTCACAAAATAAATTAAGAAGCATAATAGGATTTCATTTTGTGATGATTTCTAGGTCTCCAAATTTATGGAAAAACTTGATGTTGGATTGATTTATCATCTTTCCTTGGTATGGAAAAAACTGACACAGAACTTGTGCAATTCGGACCCTACTATGTCCTATAGCTTATTATAATTTGTAGGGGAAGCAATTGATCTCTAAATATTTATCCACAATAGTGGATGTGATATCCTCGTGGAGGTATTTTATAGACAATGTGTGGTCATACACAACTTGTTGGATTTCGAGTTGCAAATATGGTACCACATGAAGGCATTGAGACAAAGAATTATCTCACTTAATCATGGAGGGTTGACCAGTAAACACTTTATGGTAGTGAGAAACAAAGGTTTTGAGAATTTTGGGAAGCCATGTGAGCCAAGTGTTAGCTATTTAATATCTATAACTCAATCAACCAATTATTTGTATTAGAGGAGGGTGAATAATTATTTAGAATCTCTATCAACAATTTTTAGCTACTGCATGGCATCTTATTTGGGATCCATGGGCTTGATATTGTTCCTATAATTTGAACTTCTATCTCCACATCACACCTTTTTATAAGGATCTATTGAATGAAAATGTCTCTAACTCTTGTGAGATTCAAATGAACTCACGATGTGATGCCTCAAGATAAATAGGTTGGAAAACCATAGCTTGGTGGACATAGATGCGTAAATAGGAAAATGTATAGCTAATGGCATAATCCCACCATTCAATACATCTAGAGGAACCATCAAGGTGAGGAATTTTTTTCAAAATTTGAATAATACGCCCATAGTCTAAACATGCTACATGTGGGTTATGTTGAGGTAAAATCGAGTCATGACATTCCTCAACTCCGATATGATCCATTCAACCTCCAAAATTGATTGGATTTTGGTCTGAATTATGGTATTTTGGTAATTCAATTGATTGTGGAGTGATCCAATCAATATCCAAATTCATTAGTGGAATGTTATCTCAATCAATGCATTCTTTCTTTAAGCTGCGCTCCCCTATATTTGTAAACTTCCCTAATTTTTAGCTTGTGTCTTTATTGAGAAAATTGAATTTTCATGTTCAAATTAAAGGAAGAATTTTCTAGATTCTTTTTTTCTACTAAATTCATAGTTTGAGGCTTCATGATCACCTTGTTTAAAGATGGCTTCATGTTTGATCTAGATCTAAAGGAAGGTAGTGGTATGAATAATAACAATAACTAACCACTAACTTCCTTTAATTTAAATCTGTGGCTTGAACACAAATCCATTTTTAAAAAATGTGACCATGAATCCTCAAAATATGAATTTAATATATTTTTAGAGGATTTGGATACTTCTTCCTTTAATTTGAACATGAAAATTCAATTTTCTCAATAGAGACACAAGATCAAAATTGGGGAAGATTAAAAAAACTAGGGGAGCTTAGCTTAGAGAAAGAATGCATTCATTGAGAGCACATTAAGAGCAAGAGATAAGATTACCAAATATTTATTTCCCTTCTTTTCTCCAGACAAGAAAACGATGAAATAAAATCCATTAAGGATGACAACACTCACTTTACCAACAACCTTGATAATCCTTTTGGAATTTTTTGTATCATTATCATAGAGTGTTTTATTTCCAAGCTTCTTCTCTTGCTCAAGAAGTTGTTGAAGAGGTGATACCTCTCCTTGTTCATAAATTATATGTTGCATATTTTCCCTCTAATTTCTATAGTCAAGATATGATGTATTACTTATCACTACCTCACTATAAGTGAAAACTCAAAGGTTCTATTTAGTGGTTTTTGACTACAAAATGGTTCTCCACCAAGAGTGAAACCCTTATCCACCACTCGAGGATACTGAATAAAAGAAATACAAAAGGTGTACATTCACCATTAATGATTATTTGAAAATAAATCATAATTCATACTTTGCTAGTAGTGTTTGATGTTAGACAACGATGAAGAAGAGGGATACATGCAAATAGAATCTATCCCTGAGAGTATACTCATGGACTGTAAGAGGCCTCACTTGTACCCTGTAAAATTATATAAGCAGGGATACATGCCAGTGCTTTGATAAGATGCAAATTATCTACTTATTAGAGGTTAAGATTGCTATATTTTCACTCAACGATGTCATTATATTGATATGGCACAGGTCCATCTGCCAGATGATATATCACAATAACCATTGAGGGCAATTTGTTAATTTATTTTTCCTAGTCACCTAGGGTTCATATCCCACTCATTGAGTTGTGTGGAACCTACTTTATTTTAATATTTTTTCACTTAGGATCACCAAAAATTATGCCTCTTGTGATGTAGTTGAAAGGAAAATATTTTGGAGGTGTATTTCTAACTCACTACCACATGCTAATTTGATCCCATGTAGCAATTTTAACATGATTGAATAGGGAAGAAAAAGATGGTATCCTATGAATGTGGTATTGCATTGATGAAAGAGAGGTGTGGTTATATAAGAAAAATAAATTTGGATTGTCAAATCCCAATCACAATTTTCGCCTCTCCACCACCTCTTTGTGGTTCACATTCCCAAACCTCCACCAAGGCTTTGAGTGGCTGACAAAATGACTTGATAGATATTTTTTATATACCATAATATCTTCACATTTTCCAATAATGTTGATCATTTAGTAATTCAATAAACCAGTCATCCTTCAAACTGATTGGATTTTGGTCTAAATTACTAGATATTGGTAATTCAATCAACTGTGAAGTGATCTAAAAAACCTCCAAATTGATTTTATGGATTTTTATCTCAACCAATGCATTCTTTCTCTAAGTTGTGTTCCCCTAGATTTGCAAACTTCCTAAGTTTTGAGCTTGTGTCTCTATTGAGAAGCTTGATTTTTCATGTTAAATTTGAAGGAAGAAGTATCTATATCCTCTTAAAATATACTAAATTCATAGTTTGAGGCTTCATGGTAATGTTTTCTAAAGATGGATTCATGCTTTCCATATATTTAAAGGAAGTTAGTGGTTTGAGCAATAACAATAACTCACCATGTAATCCATCCAATATCACCTTTGGGTTTTGGAACCAAATTTCAAATCCTCATATGAAGACCAAGGGTTTTATCATGCTTGAGATGTGTAGCATTGAGGTCGACCTAATTTTTAGTCATCTTAGCTTGCTAAGTGGCCCACTCAATAAAAATAGGTGGGAAAATGATATGAAAGGATAACATCATCAATGACACTAATAGTAAAATCAAGGGAGCTAGAGAAGGAGAAAGGATATTTCTTTGCAAGTAGGGAATGATCAAGTCCTTTCACAAATTTTTTACGACCTTACTAAAAATTGGACTAGGTGAACCAAGTTAAGGTAGATTCCCTTTACCAATGATGGTTTGGGTCGAATAGGACAATATTATTATGTATGTAAAACCATCCTTCCAACTCCCCTATACACCATTGCATGGGAATGAATCCTTTTTTGTATTTAGTGGATTATACCATGTTAAAATATACTTGCATAATATCCAATAGGTATTTGTAAGTGAGTTTGCAAGCCATCTCCACTAGGTATCCCTTTTTATGGCATCATTCGAAGTGTACACATTGGAAAAGCCTAACAGTTGATTGTTAAATCAAGAAGAGTCCACACAACCTAATGGGAGGGGTATTAGACTCAAAAAATGAAATTATGTGAAATCTCTATTGTATCAGTTTGATTAATCCTAAACGACTAGGTTTGTGATTATATATATGACAAAGGACACAATTCCAAATAGTGCAGGTGATAGACTGAAGAAGAATTATTTGATTTTAACCTCTTGCAAACACAACACTTTCATATTACAAAATACTAACAATTGACATCATTGATTATGTATCTACAAGTTATTTTAGTAAGGACACATACATTACAATCTAATAAACTATCATGGGAAACAACACGGTTTGTGTTTATTCCCTATTCTATATTTTCTATTAAATACAAAGGAGAACAAAATCAAACAATCATCATGATCAAACAAAACATTACAAGAACAATAGTAGTTCTACAAATATATCTCCTAAAATTAATTCCTATTTTATAGGAGATCAACCAAATGCTCTACCCACTTCATATTTCAAGTTACGTGGGTTATAAAAAACATACAATGATAAAATCCTACATGAGTTGTTTGTTTAAAAAAATCACATACATAATAATTTTACTATGGTAAATTAATCACCCTAAGGCTAAACCTAACATTTGCGAGGGAATCAAACTTTTTAGTGAAGGAAAGATTTTGTTGGTTGCCTTGTACAAAATTTCTTATTTGAAATGGTAGTTGTTTTTCCTACACATATTCCCCATCTTTCAAAGGTGTTGGATTGCATGATTGATGAAAAATTATTTTACATTCAAAATTCACCAAAATATCCCCAAATATTTAGATATCACCCCATATTGGGGCTGTGATGACTTTGAGGTAAACACCGTAGTCTAGGTGGGGAATAATTGTGGCAGCCACCTGTAGCTGGATGGTGTTGCATGAGTGGTAGAAGACATAACTTGTTTTCTATTAGCTCTAAGATCACATTTGGGTCTATGCACATCTGTTAGAAATTTGGTTTCATTGTGAGAGGAAGAAGAATTTCTTTTACTTGTATGTTCAATGGACTGACCATTTTTATTGGAGGTCATTGCTTTACTTTCTAAAGTTCTTTTATCTTACAGCATCATTCGAGAATTTTCCATCAAGGGGGCATTCTTGAATCATGTGATTCAAGGATTGAAAGTGGAAGTAAGTATTCAAGAGGTTTATATAAAGCACAAGATGAGAAATTTGTATGACTAATATGAATATCTATGGTCTCTTTCAATTCCTTGGCTAAATGTTACACCCTTAACCCTAGGTCATATATGAGGATATGGATAGCTAACCTATGACTAACATAATATTTTATCATATTTATTTATGATTTCATTTGCTTAGTGTATCAGCCTTGGTTCTTTTCATAGTATAGAAGGGTACATATTGGAGCTAGAGACTAGTATACTATCATCATATTGAGCACTTGAATCTTACTATATGGTTTGGAGGTTGCCCCTCAAAGTGGGTAAGTCATTATACTTGCATATTGTGATCATTTATCTACATATTGGTGTTATTTGGTGTTGTATTGCTGTTGATATTCAAATATATCTAAGTAATTTCATTAGAAGTGGGTTCAAAGTGTCGATTTGGCCAGAACTAGGTCAAAATCCTATTTTTGAAGATTTGGCTATATCTCCAAAATAGTGGCTAATTTTTCTACAATTTTTTAATTGAAATGGATAAATCATTCAAGTAAATTTCTCTCCAAATTTCAAGATCGATTGACTTATTTTGCACATGTTATAGCCATTTTAGGGATTTTCATAAATTTTCTCCACATTCTACTTATTTGGATTTTTTTTTCTAAGTTTCTTATATTTTTAGAAATATTTCAAAAAATTAGCTAGCACTTGTTCTTGACGTTTCTCTCTATTTGGCCAATAACCATATGAAACAATAAACCCTAAATTCCTACCCTAATCCTTGTATCCCAAGACCCAAACCCTACATCATGATAAGGAGATCAACTAGCTACCAAGGTAAGGGACAACTCACTCCAAGAATGACTCCAAATAAGGAAGACATGGATTTGTAATATTCATCTTTTGGAGTATCAAAGGTATTTAACCAATTTTAGGAAAAAATTTGATAATATGGTAAGGATGACATTTACCATGATCTTCAAACATTGGAAAGTAAAATGGAAGATAACCTTTAAGAACTAGGAGGTAACCTTGAAGCAATGGAAGGTAAACTCAACCAATGTCTTCAAGCAATGCATGATGAAATGTAACTAGGGTTTGAATCAATGAGGAAGGAGATGATGAGAACTCTTTCAAGCATGAAGAATGACATATATTCCCATTCAAGTCACATGGGTTCCTCAATAAATTCCCACCGAGATCCAGATCACACCAACCAAGGAGGATCCTTTACAAAACATGGTGGATCTTCTAGAAATTAGCGTAAAATTATTCCAAAATTGGAAATGCACAAGTTCAATGGGAATGATCCAATCACCTAGATCAACCAAATGGAGAATGATTTTGATCTACATCAAGTCCTAAGTGGCTAGAAGGTGGTAATGGCATCCTTGTATTTAGAACCAAAACAATTCACTTATTATCATTGGTTGTGCACTCAAAAGAAGAATAAGGATTTTAATATCACTTAATTAGTTTCTACGGAAGAGATGCAAACACACTATAGTAGTAGTGTGGTAAAATACCACTTTAGCCAATTGGAAAAGTTATGGAAAACATGGTTAGTAAAGGATTATATTTAGTAGGTCCAAAGCTTGAAATTACATGTGGATACAATTATAGATGACAATCTAAATGATCTATTCCTGGGTAGTCTCAAGGATCACATCCAACATGAGGTGCAACTATTTAATCCACTCACTATTTCTAATTTTATCATCATGGCACATAAGGACAAGGAAAAATTCCTTGCCATGAAGAGGAATAACTTCACTAACATGAGATAGCATATCACCTCATTACCATCATTCCCTCAACCTACCTAGTTGGCTCCATAGCAAATTAAAGATATACGAGAAAAGGGATATGCTATAGTTTTGTAAGTAAATGGAGTAAAGGACATAAATGTGTTGAGAATAAATTATTCTACATTGAGGGGTCCAGTGAGGAAGAAGAAGGGGAAAAATATTGAAGATTTTCCTAAGATCATGACTAAGGAATCTTAACCAATTATATCTTGTCATGCAATTTCTAGCATTAGTACCCCACAAAACCTTAAGGTAGTTGGGTTCGTGAAGAAATAAAAGATGAAAATATTGATTGAATTTGGAAGTACTCACAACTTCATCAATCATAAGTTGGATTTGTGCTTAAATTTCTTTGTTTATCCAGCCCCTGAGTTTCAGGTCATGGTGGAAGATGGTGGTAAAGTTAGTTTTTTAGGAAAATGACATAATTAAGCTATCCATGGGAGATTACCTGCTAGAAGGTCCCATGTATTCCATTTCCATGGGGGGCTCATACACTATGTTAGGGGTCCAATGGATTACTACATTGGGAAATGTTGAGATGAAATTATAGTATTTGTTCATGTGGTTCCATTATAAAGGGATGAATTTTGAGTTGTGAGGGATGCATGTAATAGCTCCATAGTTTGTAAGTTCTCATCAAATGTAGAATATGATTAAGAAGGGTGCCTATGGGTTTGTAGCACAATTATTTTCACTAGAAGCTCAACCATCAAAAGGAACTATACCATGATGATCTATAAGAAATTATTAATAAGAACACATTTATTTTTGGGGATATGATGAAAGGTTTACCTCCCAAAAGAGATCATGATCATGCTATTCAACTAGTATTAGGAATCAAACCACCCAACATTCAATCTTATAGGAACCCTTACCTACAAAAGAAAAAGATTTAAAATATGGTACATGAGATGTTGGAAGCATGTATTATTCGCCATAGTCAGAGTGCTTACCCTTCTCCAATGGCGATGGTAAGATAGAAGGATGAAGGTTGGCACATGTGTATAGACTACAGGGAGAAAAACTTATACATAGTGAAATATAAGTATCATATTCTTGTCATTGAAGATTTTTTTAGATGAATTGCATATTGCTATTTATTTTACAAAATTAGATATTTGACATGGATACCATCAAATCAAAATTCGTGATGAAGATATTCATAAAATAACATTTAGGACATATGAGGGCCACTATGAATTTCTAGTAATACCTTTTGGCCTTACAGATACACCATATACTTTCTAGTTTAATGAATTCAAATTTTCAGCCATTTTTACAAAAAGTTTGTCCTCCTATAATTTGATGTTATATTAATCTACAAAAAAACTTGGGAGGAACATTTATATCATGTCAATAAGGTATTGGTCACTCTTGAAAAACAACATCTTTATGAAAATCCCTCCAAGTTTTCTCTTAGGGTAATGAAGGTATAATACTTGGGTCATATTGTGTCTCATGAAGGTATAAAAGTGGATCCTCATTATATGCAAGACATGGTATATTTGAAGATTTTTAAAACCCTAAAAAACATCAGGGGATTCTTAGCGCTTACATTTATCATCAGATATTTGTGAAGAATTATGTTAAAATTGTAGCATCACTCACAACATTATTGAAGCAAGACACTTTTCATTGGAATGAGGAAGCAACCCAGACATTTGAAGCACCGAAGAAGGCCATGTGTACCACTCCCATCTTAGCTACCCTAAATTTCTCCAAAACCTTCATTGTTGAATGTGATGCTTCAATGTGTGGCATAGTTGTAGTACTTATGCAAGAGGGACACATCATTGCATTTGAGATTCGTCAACTCAAAGTAAGAACCTATCAAAATTAACTTATGAGAAGGAAATGACAACTGTTCTTCATGTAACCAAACAATGGAAACCGTATCTCATGGGTCGTCACTTCAAGGTAAAGACATATCATGACATCTTGAAATAAGTCTTATAGAAATTACTATCATATGAAAAAAATGGGTCACTAAGATATTGGGATATGACTTTGAGATCATTTACAAAAAATGATAAGAAAATGTGGTAGATGGTGCGCTTTCCAGGAGAGATGAGTCCACGGAAGCATTGTTATATGCCATTCCATATTACAAGTAGATTGGGTTAATTAGGAAATATCAAAATGATAAAATGAAATAGAGACCCACATTCTTATTCAAAATCTCCAACAAGATCCAAGCATTTTAGAAAAATTGTACGGAAGGGGATGCATTGCGGTATGAGGACTGATTGTACTTATGCAAAAAATCTACCCTTAAAAGTTAGGTTCTCTAAGAGCTCCATACTACTCTAGTGGGTGGCCATTCTAGATCATTGAAAACTTATTTACGTAACTAAACAAGATTTATTCTAGGAAATGTCTAGAAATTATTACATCGAATGCTTGGTGTTTCAGTGTAATGAGAGTGAAAATATTAATTCTCTAGGACTTTTGCAACCTCTACATATTCTTTATGAGTAGTAGGTGTATGTTTCCATGGACTTCATCACATCATTTATGAAATTTGAAGGGAAAAGTGTAATTATGGTGGTTGTGGATAGACTCACCAAGTATGCTCATTTTTATGCCTTGTCATATATCCATTTATATTGAGTAAAGTTGTCATATCTTTTATGCATACATCTAAAAAGATACATGGAACACTCAATATTATAGTCAGTGGTTGTGATCCTATATTTACTAGCAATGTTTGGATTGATTTATTCTCATGTTTGGGTACTCAATTGGATCATAGTTCATCATGTCATCCTCAATCTGATGGATAGAATGAGATAGTAAACAAATGTTTGTTGGGGTATCTACAATGGTTTGTTTCAAATAAACACATGAGATATGGGTTAAGTGACTACCACTTGCAGAATGGTGGTATAACACTTCATTTCATATTTCATTTAAAATGTGCCCATTCTTGGCTTTTTATAGTTACCATCCACCATCCCTCAATTCTAACTTAAGGGTCCAACCTAATGTAAACACTGTTTAAGATCACATTCAACAAAAATAGGAGGTGCTCTCTAGCCTTAATGAGAACTTGGTAATGATACAAAATCACATAAAGAAACAAGATGACCAACACCATAGTGAGCGAAGCTTTGAAGTTTAATTCTTTTTTTTGTACGATTGCAGCCATATAAGAAACTATATTTGAAATAACATAAAAAAAGTTAAGATGCTTTCACCCAAATACTATGGCCATTATCAGGTGTTAGAAAAATTTAGTAGTGTGGCATATAAACTGGAGCTTCCTCAGTCAACTAGAAAACATAAAGTTTTCCATGTTTCTTGCATGAAGAAGGTTATTGGGCAGAAGGTACCTTCTCAGTCAGTGTTACTAGGGCTTGATGAGGAGGGACACATCATCTTGGACCCTGAAGGAATCCTACAAACATGCACTAAGAAGTTGAGGAAAAGATGATGAAATGGAAGAATTTAGACATTGAAGATGCAACATGGGAAGATGAAACATTCCAACAACAACATCCAAAGATTACCAACATTGGGGACAATGTTGCTTTGAAGGAGAGGGGCATGTTACGCCCTTAACCCTAAGTCGTATATCGATATATGGATAACTGACTTGTGGCTAATATAATTTCTTATCATGTCATATCATATTTATTTATGCTTTCATATGCTTAGTGGGTCGGTCTTGGTGCTTTGCTTAGTATAACAGGGTATGTATATGAGTTAGAGAATAGTATATTATCATCATATTAAGCACTTGAATCTTACTGTATGGTTTGGAGGTTGCCTCCTCAAAGTGACTAAGTCATTTTACTTGCATTTTGCGATTATTTATCTATATCTTGGTGTTATATTGGTACTGATATTCAGATCTATCTAAGTAATTTGGTTACACTAAATCAAGTTATACACATACTCACTTCTAAGGATGATCCGTGTAGAATTTGGGTTGGTCATGAAATAAAGAATGCCATAAGTGCTTGATGAACTTATCAAAAAATCCCAAATGGGGAAAGATAGACATGGGAACTTATTCCAAACTCTGACTTTGAGCTCAGCTCGCTTTGAAACTTGAAGGTTCTTAGTTAAGTGGGAAATAACAAGATTACTAAAAATATACCATGGACCATGGTTTACAATGGTATAACAATGGTCAACATTAGTAAAACGAAATAAAATTCTTTAGTCATATTTTGTATACTTTCAAGCTTAACGCCATGGGGTTGCCAACAATTATGAACCCACTATTTGAGCATGTATGCTAAGAGGACTCGACCAACAAAACACCTAACCAAAGTGAAAGATTCAAACCAATGGCAAGCTTTATCAAATTTAGGCAACTCAAAAACAACGTTAGGTAATGAAGTTTCTAGAGTAGAACTAGTACCATGAATTGCATTTTGTACAAATTTTCTTGATCACTTAGATGTCATGATTGTGTAAAGCTCCATTAGTGTGATCTGCAACAACTAGTGCATGTGATATATAAGTGGTCATTAATATAACAAGATTTAAAAAATAAAATCAGGGATGGATTAATAACCCACTTAGCAGAATAAGTGTGGAATAAAAACTGAATGTCATGCTTAATCTATATATGATAGTAAAATAACAACATCATTATTTAAAAAAAATATGAAACTCTAATAGAGCTAAAACATTATCTCTCCCGCTTAAAGATCAACTCTCTCTCTCTCTCTATATATATATATATAACAAAAAAATTTGGACCAACTCTAACATATTATGTGGTTGTGGGTTTTCTTGTTTAAGGTTCCCCAATAATTAAAATACAGTTTACAAAAAAATATTATACTATTTTGGGGGAAAAAAGTTATATTCAACTGACATTTAGCAGAAACCAGTTAGATGGTGGACTCAACTGACATTTAGCAGCAAGTTATACATTAAGTGGCGCACCTATTTCTATTGCATGCCCTCATTTCTCTGTCCATATCTACACGTTCACATATACTATTTGTATTTATAGATATATAGAGCTTATAAATATTGTAATTCTCTAATAACTTCACTGCACAAACAACTTAAAAAAATGACTACGGAGTTTCAAGCACTTGGAATGTTTTCTTCTCATTCCCTATTTTCAGATGATCTAATTAAAGACAACGTGATTGTTTTTGCTGGATGTTTCCATTGATTTCTCATATAAGGTTGCAACATTTTTTACATTTAAATGTTATAATCTAAAGTTTTAGGCATGCGTGATTTTTTAAAATTTTGATCGAAGTATCAAGATTTTAAAGTAAAATATTGTTGATTGTGCATGGCAGGCCATGCTTGTATGATGTTCCGCAGGGAAAGCCAAGACATCTCCACATTCTGATTGCCACCCTGCATCTGTGAATATAAAGGAATTGGGATGTAAGCATGGTTGTATTTTAAGCTGGAATACAAAATCTAAGTCTCTTTTGATTTTGAACATATATCACTAAGAGACAATATTTGTGCTAAATGTGATCTGTTTCGTTTTAAGTGAATGGAAAAATGAGGAAGTCTTGAGCCTCAAACTTTTATCCACACTTTAAAATAGTAATTTGTTGGTAGGGGAGGCCTTTCCATCTTGAGCGTCTTATCTAGTCGGTGCGTTTTAATTTTATTTGTGACGTGGCTACTGGTCCCACCATTTCAGTCAAATAAACTGAAATCACTTTCGTTTGTTTTTTCTAACTAGTGTCTATTGGCTTCCTACTCCCATTTCAATGGTGAAGAACATGTGCTCTTTAAATAGAGGTCACAAGTTCAAATCCTGCAGGGGGTAGGGTATGTACGCCTCGTTTGTAGCAAAGTTAGCTGCCTCCCGCATGTGAGTATGAGGTAGTCCCATATACTATAAGCCGCTTGTAGACCCAAAACAGGCCTCCCGGCATCGTGGACTATAAAAACCTATTATTATTATTATTTTATTATTAATGTCTATTTCTCCGACAGTGGTCAAATTTGACGGCCGTTTAGACGTTTTTAGTGATTTTTTTCATAAAATAATTGCAAATATTTCAAATTACCATCACATGAGACTTATATATTTCAAATGTAACTGTTATTTTTTACATAGATTTGTATGTAAATTATATAAATATGTATAAATCTATATTAAATATAAATAAATATAAAATAGTTGGTATAAAAACACAATTTTATATATTTGAAGGGTAATATAACAAAATTACTGTCACCCAAAAATTATTAGATAGGCACACATGACCGTCAAATTTAACCCCTACTCTCTGTTGGACAATGTATTCAGCTTTCCCTCCGGCCGCCACCTCAATGTACGACAACACATATTTCCACTGGGGGTTAAATTTGACGGCCACCTATGCCTGTCCAACAATTTTTGGGTGACGGTAATTTTTGGATGTTACCCTTCAAAAATACAAGATTGTATTATTCATACCAACTATTTTGTATTTATTTAATTATCTTTACTAACAATTGCACCTAAAGTGTGCAATGGGAACACGAATAAGCTATTAAAATAGAGTGATTGGAAAAAGTGATTGTTGCCAGTCATACAATGTAAAAGATGTGTTTTGAATTCTGTTTCAAAATACTGTTATAAGGAAGTGAACATATGCCTTTAAAATACAGTAATGAAATAGTTTTTCACGTTACAGAACACCAAAAAGAATATGTTACAACTTATTTCAGATCATAACAATTGTGGATAACAATTTCCATTAGATTGCTGAGTATAACAAATATCGTCCTTGCAGGATGTAGGCCATAATATTATGTAGATGCCACTCAAGAAAATGATTGCAGACAGTCTCGGACAACCTTCCATTTTCATTTAGTTTTGGTTTGCCTC
The DNA here is from genome assembly GCA_019776745.2 of Taxus chinensis. Lineage (NCBI taxonomy): Eukaryota > Viridiplantae > Streptophyta > Pinopsida > Cupressales > Taxaceae > Taxus > Taxus chinensis. Next base: position 162,140,459 of record CM034149.1, read on the forward strand.
TTGTTTGACCTGCATTTGGTATGAGAAAAGTTGGATTGGACTTTCACGTTAGGTTTTGTATTTCAAGCTCGCCATTGGAGAACTCTATTCAAACAAAAGAAATGGAGATTACACGAGAACTTTTTCCTTAGAAATTATTTCTGTAAAGTAATTTCCTCCATGGCTTCTGTAGTGTCTGCAAATGAAGCTTTGTTTTGCACAGTACTTTTAATTGCTTACTTTATCTTAGTAGCCTACGGTGTTTTCTGTGTTAGGACCTTCTTAAGATACGGCGATTTCCTATTTTCTTATTTGTCGAAAATGGATTCCAGGACATGCAATCTTTTGCCAATCTGCTCTAAGTTTTCCCATTCTTCATAGTAAAACTTAGAGCATGTTTAAGCACATTGGTCTCGACTCTCTTGGGCTTTAGCTAAGCCAGTTTTCTGTCTCCATAAATTGTTTGATTATGTTTTTTCATGAATGATTTGATTACTTATTCACTTTTAAATTGACCACTCGTGATTTTGTTTGCATTCAATGGAGTCCTTTGAACATGATGTGTGACATCCTTTGAACACTCTTTGATTTCTCTAGCCGAAAATAAAGTTCATAGTAGTTGTGAACTGTAGTACTACAGCATATGATATACTATTAAATCATTCCCAACATTAGGACCACTTTGATAAAGTCTCTTGGTTCTTGTGCACACTTACCACTGTCAATTTGGCCCTCAAGTTTGATAACTCATTTCTTCTGCATTTTCTTCTTGCTACTTGAATGTGAGAGGAAAATTCACCCTTTTACGTTTGTAAAAGATGGCTAAATGAATAGGTAGACTTTGACAAGAAGTCTCCAGAAAACAAGAACAAATCCCCAGATAACATAGACTGGGGAGTTGGATAAATCTTGAAACAGGCTAGATCTACAGAAAACAAGAACAAATTCCCGGATAACATAGACTGGTGAGTTAGATAAATTGCGATTGGTTTGTCCTCCACCCATATCCGGCCAAGGTAATGAAGATAAAAACATATTTTCAAGAAGTTCATCCATATAAAATTTAAAGGGATTTACTTGCTAGTGGAATGGTCATCAGGGGTTAAACCGTTTAGACGTTTTTCACAATTTTAGCTGTAAAATACTTGCAGATATTTGAAAAAACTGTCACGTGCGACTTGTAAATTTTAAGTATGACCGTTATTCATTACAGGCGACTGGTGATTCATTACAGCTACAGAGATTGATTGACAATGTAATAATTCTGCAGGCGGATCAACGATTTTGCAATTAAACATATCTAGATCCACGCCACAGGGAAGCACATCCCAATTTTTGAATGCAGTTGGAAGGGTTATCGAGAACTGCTGTTTCAGTGCCTGAATCAGCGTCAGGGGGAAGTAGCAGCAGTGAAGCATCTGGATTTCAGCAAGTTCTAGGAGATTCTCATTCATCACTTCCAGTTTGGAGTCAGTCTTATGCATGTTCTTCACCTCTTCCCTCAGTCCTTGGACAAGTGAAACTGGAATCCTTTGCCATGAATGGAGAAATTGTCCATGGTGAAGGGCAACTTTTGGGTAAAAGGTCCCACTCTCAGGAAAAACTACTTGTCAGAGAAAATATATCCACTACTGTGAGTATGTCTTTTCTAGCATTTAGACCACAACTTCTGATTAATCTCCTTTTTAAAAGTGCGAATTAGAGGTATTTCTAAATTATACAGTTTGAATGACTGTAAAATGTTTACCAGAGCATTATTTTTATCAATTATGATTCATAATATTAAGTATTTGGGTGGAACCCCTCCAGGAGCACGATGAGCATCAAGGGACGCTTTTAACTTCTTGTGTTGGAGCACAAACAGGTCAGACACTGCTCATTAGAACTGCAGGGGCACAATCCCAGCAACAGGTACGTTTAAGCTTTATGTATTGCAATGCTATGGAGAAATCACAAATGAGGACTATATTGTTCAAGCTGTATTTTCCTAACAAATACAACCCCTTTGTTTGGGAACGAGTCTTGCAGCAGAATCTTAGGTGTCAAAGTATACAATCAAGTGAAGGAAATTCTTTACAGCAGTATTGGACCCATTCTGCTGTTTCTCAAGTTCAATTGGGAGCTGGTGGAGGTAATGCTGTCAGTGGAGGTAATGACATCCTTCTTTTGGAACCTCTAAACTTTTCCTCCTGGTGTGCTATGTAAAATTCAAAAAAACTCAATTGAACCTTATGTACTTGGTCTCTGCCTTCACATTTGCGGCCACATTTGTTAGGAAGGAACGTTCCACAACACACAGTCGAGTCTAGTCACAAGTAATTTGACATCGAAAATCAAAGGATCTTAACGAATATACAATTTGTTTTTTTTTCCATTATTTTTCTTTATATACAACCATGGCAAAGGGAAATCTTCATCATTTTTCTTTCCGTGTCACATTAAATATGGATCTAGAACTAATTTGATTTAAAATAAAACCATGTTTATTAATTTTTCAATCGATTGTTAAATTTGGTTAATGTAATTCATCACCAAATATGTTTGTAGTTGTGAATCAAAATGTAAATCAAAATATTCTTTCAATTTTTTTTATCTACACTTTTACTATTCCCCCCAATTTCACCCTAATATCTCTATTATATTTGTCATAGATAAATAAACACACATGCTAAATACTAATACTTTGTTAATAATGTATTGTCTTTATCTAAAAATGTTTTCAACCAACATTCTGGTTTTCTTCACTAGTCAATATTCTTGATGAATTCCCTAGCAAAGAGGGATAAGGGGCTGAAGAAAACCAATATATAATCATTCTTACACCGGTCCTTTTTGGTTGTATGCAACCTTAGGTTTGTTGAGACCCCTTGTCCTCGCCTAATTAATCTTCTTTTCTACAAACTAACCAAGAATCTTCTTTTCTATATTGAAACTATTATCACTTTTAGCCATTGTGAAGCCATGAACTGATGAAAGAAAATGAGAGAGACCATCACTAAAACAAGGGAAAGAGAGCTCCAAAAATTGATATTATTTGGAAGCCAATTAATGGTGCAATTACATTCAACAAGCGAGAGGATGAGAGAGTGATGGTTAAAGGAAAGACAAAAGACAACATTACCACCTTTACGACTATTTTACCACTCTTTGCGAAGAGACATGCTTGAATCAAGGCATGTTATTTTAATATAAATGTTATGAATCTTACATACAAGGGAGAGTAGATTAGTCACGATTGATTAGGTCGATGATTAACATGAGGAAATCACAGCGTGTTCTTCATCTTGATGAAAAACACAGTGTGTTTTTTAACATGCTGAAAAACACAGTGTGTTTTTCAACACGTTGAAAAACATGACGGTTTTTCACAGAGTTTCATTTACGAAATTGAATTTTATGAAGTCACACTAGTATGAACTTAATATTTGAATTCATATTTGTTAACAAGAACCTTAATAATAAATGTCTTGAAATACAATGTTTGACAATCTCTATTTTTTTCCCATGTACATCTAGATATATAGTTATATCATTCATATTTGGATTAAGCAAATGTTATCACCAATTATGAGTCAGGGGACCACATATCATACTAAATGCATAGTCACATTTTTTAGGGGAAAATGTTTTCCCTCAATTTTAGTGAAAAATAAAGGATTAAACCAACTGTCCACTATTTACCATTTGTATTTTATGTACGTTATAAACTTTTTATATAGGATAATAACTAATTACATCAGTTAAGATGGAAACACAGTCCACTGTCCATAATGTTTTTTTCGTTAAGATGGAAAACTTAGTGGTTTTTCATCAAGATGGAAAACACACTGTGTTTTTCAACATGCTAAAAAATATGCTGTGTTTTTCAGTATGTTGAAAAATACGATGGCTTTCCACATGTTGAAAAACAATAATGTGACAATTGAACATGTATGGGCTAGATTTGGAATCATTTATACCAATTGAACACTAATACATGTTAAATTAATGTTAGGTGTTGTATTATATTTTAGGGTGTTGTAATTGTGTTTTTTAAGATGACAAGTTAGTGTTTAGGGCATCATATCAATGTTTGGGTGTTTAGGGTATCATATGATTGTTTAGGATGACACATTAATATTTAGGGCATTCTAATTGTGTTTTGTAAAGTGACCCATTAGTCTGTAAGGTATCATTATAGTTTTTAGGGTTTCATATCATTTTTATGGTTATTTTGGTAATGCTCAAAGTATCTCGATTGTCAATTATGTTATTTAGGTTGACCCATTAGTGTTAAGGTTTTTGTATCAATGTTTAAATGTTTCGGGTGGTGTATTAGTGTTTAATATGAGTTCTTATGATATCAAATTATTCTGTAAGGTGTCGTAATTATATTATTTACGGTGTTGCCTTAAATTTTATAGTCTTCTAATAGTGTATAGTGTGTCATATTAGTGTTTATCATGTCTTATAATTTTTTAAGGGTAAAACATTAGTGTTTTTTGTGTGTCTAAATTATGTTTTTTAGAGTAACCCATTATTGTCCAAGGTTTTGCATCAATTTTTGAGTGTTTAGGATGTCATATGAGTGTTTAGGGTGTCATATTATTGTTTACGGTGTCGTATGAGTTGATATGGTATTACAGTGATGATTATCATTTTGTATGAGACCCTGTGTTTCATTAGTATTTAGGTTATCCTAATTATGAAATAGAGGATGAATCATTAGTGCATAGAGTATCATGACATTATTTACGGTATTGTATCAATGTTTAGGGTGTTAAATTAATGTTTAGTGTATCTCAATTATTTTATATGGTGTGACTAATTAGTGTTCAAGGTGTTGTATAAGTGTTTAAAGTGTCCAAAATCAATTTAATGTGGGTGACTTATTATTTTTTATGGTGATAGAATTAGAATAATTATAGCTAATACTATGTTTTCATTTATCATTAGAATTATAATACTTTTAGCTAATACTTGTAGACAATTTTTTAAAATATTGTTCATTTTATATAAACAATCATGCAAAAAAATTGAATGTTTTGTTATGTGGAAGGAATGCAAATCAAATCTACAACATTATCTAAATGAAGTTAGTGACCATATAATCTTTCCAAGAATAAGTAGGAATTACATTAGTATGTTAATAAGTGAGATCGATGAAAAATATCTATTACCTAATACTGTGAAAATAGGAACAAATTTATGTTCTTGATGTACACATGGATGGCCTAAGAAACACTTGTGGCGAGTTTTTACACAGTTGCTTGGGCATGCGTGGAGGATGGCCTAATATAATGGTCTAGAAAAATGGCACAAAACAACCTAACATGCAATGTTATATGGTTAGTAAATTAAAATAAGTTACATTAGCTCAACATGTGATGTCAATGTATTCTCCTCCACATGTATTGAACTCTATAGTGTTATGTGACATGCGCAAGTGAAATCCCTTTAAATTATTGTGTTCTAACTACCTGCAAAACACTAGGATTGACATTGCAAAAAACAACTATTGACATTGAGAATATTGAACAACAAGGACTTTCTTTTTGAGATATCTCGAAAGTACAATACCTCAACAATATGTGTATCAAACCCCTTTTCTTCTTCAAATGATAGTAAAAAATGGAGTATGGGGCTTATATTGAATTCTACTAGAATGTGGGAGGATAATGGCTTTAAATGTATTTTAGATTTTATTTGGAACATTGTTCACGTGATAGGTATGGTTAGGAATAGGTACGAATTTTAAATTTTTAGGGTTTGACCCGCATCTCATTTCGCAACCTAACCCCATCACCTAAACCTTGCACAATTATTTATTAATTACCTTATAATTAATAAATCCACATCACCTTACCTGCCACCTCATTTTGCCACCTCATCATGACCTAGTCCTAACCCTAAACTAACCTAATTAAGACCTATAACTTGGTCTACATCCACACCCATGACTAATGACCCCTTTCTCGCACCCAAAACCGACCTTCTAGTTACTTGACCAAGCCCGCAACTAATCCCTTGGGAGAAAAGGAGGGAAAGTTGGCTATTTTACTAAAAATAGCCCACTTTGACCTGACCGATACCGGTTCCTACTCGACCGCCGTCGGTTACGTAACCGCCATCGGTTCCCTGTAAATGGGCTCCCCTAACCAGAAACAAAGGTGGAAGGATTTTTGGGATCAATCGGGATCATCAGAAGCGATCAAGAGAATCCGGATCTTTACTTGGCCGAGCAGAGACAAGTGAAGAAACAAGAAGAGTTTGCAGTGAAGGAGATCAAGCCAAAGACTGCAACTGAATAACCAGAGCCCTGAGACACTCAGCTGATCATCAAGAGGGAGATATCTCATCTTCTGGTTGTCAGGCCATCCTGCCTGAGTTCTACCTTTGTCATCACAGTTCTTGGACCTGCATTCTCGTCAATAACCAGTAAGTTGTATCTTGCATGTCCTCTTTAACAACATTTCTTAGACTTTTGAATCACAGCCATCATAAATCCATTCCTAGATCTACTACCCAGCAACATATTACATCTAACTATCATTCATTTACCTCTCATCACCCCGTTACCTAATCCCACTCATATACTAGCCTTACAAACAACACAACCACCCTACAACACGAACCACACCTACAGTCCCTAAAACATAACCCTACCGATATCGGTTAGCAATAACCGGTATCGGTTATTGTGACTCAAAACCAGAAACCAGCCTTTTCCCCTACCTGTTTCAACGAAGCAATTAAATTGTTATTTTACAATCTTTCGTGTTAATTCATATTAGCAGGGGAACTGACCACCTTCGAAAGGAAGTTTTATATTTCCTGGGCCCAAGGCAGTTCCCTCATTTATTGTCTAATCAAAATCTTGTGGTCTTGTGTTCTTATTTGCAGGTAGTCCTTCCAAGACAAAAAGGAGTTCTTCGCAATCAACCTGATCTCTCTCTACGGTACGCGCACACCATCTCGACATTCAACAGGTATTCCTCCTAGCCCTAACCCTTATCTGTTTCTAAAAGGAATGAAAGGATAGAAGCAACTCTATTCCCAAAAGCTGAAACATTCCGAGCGAAACATTTTGGCACGCCCGGTGGGACCCATTTTGGGTTTCTTTCTTTCTTGCTTGCTTTCATATAGGGAGCATACTTGTTGTTTTCTTCTTCTAAAGATATTCACAAGGTATTTTGTTATTTTGGTAAAAGAACTTGCTTTGCTTTTACATCTTTGCATTAGTGAAAGTCATCTCTTTTGCTTCATCGAATATCATTTTCGATTTGGGTTTAAAACACGTGCATCACATTCTTGCTTGTTGTTTTCAATTCTAGTGAACATAGATTAAGTAACAGGTCGTACACGTGGGGGTGATATCCACGGTATTGACAAGAAATTAATCTTACTTTCACTGCACAACACATACCGAATCACTTCACAATTAACACAACAGCTCAAACATCCCCCCTTTTTTCCGCGGTATTCCTCCGCCCGATTGAGGTAACCTTATAAGCCAAAACAAACTTGACATTTCCCCTAAGTCTTTTGTTTAGGATTCTGACATCATTCTACGTCTAAAGGCATAAGCCCACGATAATTAAAATTAACCCTAGGGTTAGTCTCTGGATTTGCGTGTGCATCTTGCTTGTTTTCAGTTCTGTTTTCTCTGTCATACTCTGTCTTCTGTGATCACCTCAGAACAAATTTGATAAGTGTACTAAACGTTGTTAAAAATCAAATTAGCAGCTTCTTATATCTTCTTATACCAGTCTTATTACACCGACATCGGTTAACTGACCGACGTCGTCTCTACTGTGACCGACATCGGTTATTAGACCGATATCGGTTACTGTCTTTTACAGTTCCTGACAAACCAGCAACCTACCAATTTCACCATTCTGAGGCTGTTTCTGTTCCTAATAGATTGAAGCCCTACTGTGTACTCTTGTCCATGGTTGTTATCACTCGGAAGCAAGCCGCCGCCATGGTTTCACATGCCTGCTCTGTGCCTTTTCCTGAATCACCCCCTTCACATTCTATAGGGAACCCTACGGACACCAGTGAGATCCCCAAAATTCCTGTAGGAGATAAGGAATTTGCCAAATTTCTGGATGCTAATCCTAGCGCTGTACAATACTATTTGTCTCATGCCCCTGACCGTACGCCCGATGGTCAACTCCTTGTTGGCATGCCTATTAGTATAGCTGCTCATTTAGCTCCCACTCCGCCTGATAACACCGCCTTGCTTCCTGCATCTTTAGCCCCGTCTCCCAATCCGACGGCTTCAGAGGTTCATACGACACAGATTGGCTTTCCTTTGGTTAATCTTGGACCCCACATATCATTACCGCCGACTGCTCCTACCTCATCTCTCTTGCAGACTGCTCCGTTCATGACTTGCTCTCTGCCACCTATCCACACGAGCTTTCCTTCTCAAGCTCCGCCTACCTTTTCATTCCCATACACGTATCCAGTGACCTCAACATCTTATATGGGACATCCCTATTCGGTCGCCTCAACATATTCATCCTCCATACCTTATCAACACTTAACCCCACCATTGTCTAGCGGAGGCCCTTGGCCCAATTTGCCTCCGTTTACCACAACCGCACCATCATCTCATCCAACCACGGATTTCATCAAACAAATGATGGACAAAATGCAAAATCTGGAGGCTTCTGTTTCGGGAAGTCGTAGCGCCTTGACATACGAGCAAGTTTGTCGGGAGCCTATTCACCCTTCTGTCCCCCTTCATTCATATCCTCCTCAATGGGAATTGCCGAAATTTACTCGTTTTAATAGTAAAGAGGATCCTCAACAACACTTGCGATCATTTAGACATGCTTGTTATTTGATTGCTCATGATGATGCCTTGTTACTCCGCACCTTTCCCATGTCCTTATCAGGACCCGCCTTGGAGTGGTACAGTGCTTTAACCCAGCACTCAATCTTCTCTTTTAACCAACTAGCCCAATCTTTCTTGGATCATTTCTCCATTAACATTGCCAAGAAAGTATCTATCACCGACCTTTATGCCATCCGACAATTTGAAGACGAATCTATCGCAGATTTCGTTGGACGATGGCGCGGCCTTATCAACCAACTTACATATGCCTTGCCTCAGGCTGAACTTATCGAACTTTTTACGCGGGCATGCGCTAAGCACATTTCTCCTACCCTTCAAATTCAAACTTTCCGCACATTTGACGAGGCCTTTACCATGGCTCGGAAACTAGAAATTCGAGCCTTAGAAGAAGAGAAATTGCGGTTGCGCAACAAAAACCCCAATTTCCAGAACTCCAGATTCTACCAATAAACCAAACACCACCACTCCTCACACATCCACTTCTTCGAAATCAAAAGGATCTGTCCACGCGGTGATGGTCAAATCTCAAGCACCGTCTAATACCCCACCAAAAACCACCTATAAATATAAAGCCGAGCCCATCAATTACACTCCCTTGGGAGAAACTTATGGTGTCATCTTGGAAAAATTGCTCAAAGCCGGTGCTATCACCTTACCTCCTGTTAAACCTCACTCCGGGTTTGACTCCACCCGCGCTATACCTTCCTGGTACAAAGAAAATGACTTCTGTAACTTTCACCGCATAAAAGGACATAGTCATGAAAACTGCAAGATGTTGAAAAACATAGTGCAGGAAATGGTTGATGCAGGGGATATAACCCTCGATAATCCTAATGCCCCTGCCAACCGAAATTTGAAAATCTTCAACAAACCATTCCCGAATCACTCTTCTAACAGTAACATAAACCAGGATATCTTAGCCGAGGAGAGTGTTCATGAGATCCATGCAGTCTTCGACTCCCAGCCAAAAGCCTCTATCGAGAAAATTTTGAATCAAGCCTCTTCACTGACACAGGGGCCCGAACCTCCTTCACCACCATCAAGCCAAAGCGAAATCATTCCTTTACCCATAAAGGAGTTAACCGCCCAGAGTTCTCTTCTCATAGATGAGTCTTCTTACACCACATCCCTACAAGACTGCGAACGGATGTTATCTAACCTATCTATTTCCCAAACGTCTCCTTCTACCACTCTTGCTGCACAAGAGGAGGGCTCGCCACTCCTTTTGTCATCCTTAGATGAGAAACCTCTTGCACCGACATCACCAAATTCTTTAACCATGATGGATCCTCTCAAACATGCCCTCCTACCTATTAGTTCTTCATCGCCTAAATCTTTTCAGCGACCGGTTGACCTCTTAACACCTATTGATACAGTGCCTCATCTACCCCCTGTATCACACCCACAGTGGACCGGAATCACAACCCACCTTTCTTCCATACAGAAATTCCAATCCACACCTGAAGACTGTCATTCTCCAGAAGATAGACGAGTCCTATGGGAACGTTTGAGTACCCCCTATTCTACTCAAATGCAGATGACCGATCCAGACACCTCTACCATATACCCGAAGTGTTTACAGAAACTCAAAATGCCTATGTCCTCATCTCCATCCCCCGCATCTCTACCAAGTATCTCATCCACCTCTGTCAGCTTAACCAAATCTTCCCCTACACTTGGGACCTCACCAATACCCAGTCTAACACACCCGCCTAAGCGACTAGATTTATCTAAAAATAAAGCCGCCCCTTCACTTAGGAGACAAACTCAATCCGTGCCTCTATCACAATTAAAACCATCATCGTCACACCTACCTTCCATATTGGGACCTCATCCCTCCACCTTGCATCAATATATCATACCTCCTGCGTTTTCTTTAAAACGACCTACGCCTTCTGCACCCATACAGAGATCTAAGGGTATATCAACACTGTCACCCCACGTATCCTGTCCACCCATCAACCCTAAACAAATTTCATCATCAAAGGACTTGTTTTCCGTCACTCCTCTTTTGTCGCCATTGTTTCCGGATACCACGTTATCTGGAGCCTCATCATCTAACCAGCTAAACGTAGCTCCTGCACCAAAGAAACCACGTTTAGTTAAAACCACGTGTCAACACCCCTTGGCTAAACCACCACCCGTACAAACCAACCATGCCCAAACATTACCGAAACCTGCTCAATCAATACCCTCATCCTCCTCCGATTTTGACCCACTCAAAGGATCTTACGCCAAAATCCTTGCTATGTTGGTGGAGAATGCGACCATTTCCCTACCCCCACTTAGACCTTATGACCCGTCTAAACCTCGACCTATAGGTTATGATGAGTCTAAAATCTGCGCTTACCACCGCACACCAGGACATGATGTGGAGGGATGCAAAGCTTTAAAAGCCATCCTTCGTCAGTCACCTCTCTCAGATAGAAAGATTAAGAAAGACAACTTACGGAGGGAGAGACCTTTAGCTTCAATTCCCTCTCCTATACCACCTGTCCCCGCCTCACCAATATCTATCATTATTACAACCCCACCTCTCGAAGACCATGATTTATCCCGACCATCTTCCTCATCTCAGGTCCACGAAATCAATATGATTAGTGTTGCTACTCGAGCGCAGAAAAACAACGAGAAAGCGAAAGAAAGCACACCTGCGTCCTCTCTTTCTCCGTCCACCATCCCGATTGCACCACCACCTAAAGTGGTTATTCGTGGACCCGCTTACCCCGTCTCTAATGGAGTTGCCCACCGAGCCATGATCAAACAACTTCACCAATCACCTGTAAAAATGACACTATATGATCTCATTCAGACTTCTGAATCTCATCGACAAGCTCTCGTTGAAATTCTTCAAGGGATTGAGGTCTTACCTAATGAAACCCTACCTGTTACCTCCATTTTAACACCCAATCACGTTGCTTCCCTCACCAAACAACCTACTGCCCCAACTTCTTCTGTCTCTGTACAACAAGCTGCTGCAGTCAGTTTCTCCGAAGACGAAATTGTTGACTTTGGTACAGAAGATCCTGACCCTGCTCTTTTCATCTCAGCTTACGTCCGGGACATTCGGGTACGTCGTGTTATGATTGATGGGGGTGCTAGCCTAAACATCATCTCTTCAAAAGCCTTCCAACAAATGAATATCCCTTCTAGCTACATGTGTGCCAACCCCATCATGTTGCGGTCATTCAATGATGCTATTACCTCTACCTTAGGCACCGTGATCCTTAACATTCGTGTAGGACCACGTACTTTACCCGAACTCTTCTATGTCCTTGAGGGAGAGTTCCAATACAATATATTGTTAGGTCGCCCTTGGATCCGGGCTATGGGATGCGTTCCCTCAACCTTACATAGATGCATAAAATTTGAGTACGAGGGGAAGTCCTACACCGTAAAAGCTGATCCTCCCCCCTTCAAAACCTGCAATATGTTATATCGCCCTAATGATGTGCTTGTACCAATCAAGACACCCGTTCATCCAACCCAACCATCCACTTCAACCACACCTCTACCATTCACTTCAACAGCACCTACACCTTCAACCCATGAAATCACCGTCGCAAAAACCACTTCCCTTCCCGCAGCTAACATCCCAACCGCAGACCCCTTAGTAGATGTTTTTCAATGCCTTACGCTGGGGGAGTATCGCCTATATAACGTTAGTTCTTTCCATACCCCACAGGAGTACGGACAGGTACATGCACATCCTACCTATGACCGTCGTGTGGGGGAAGTAATCCCCTATGGACCACCTCATTGCCGCACTAACCTAACATATGGGGGTGTCGACGCATCTTCCGTAACCCCTAAACCTCCTCTTGGTGTGGTTCCCTTCCAATCCGATTTTCAATACCTCACAAATCGTCGTTTCACCCTTACCTTCTTGACTCACTGTGCTTGGAAAGGCTTTGGTTTTGGTCTTTATGAACAAGGCCGACATACAATCATTCATGTAACTACACGCAAGCACAATGATCGTAGTGGTCTTGGATTTCTGGGAACACTTACACCGAAGGAACCTCGTGTCAGTTGTCTTCTGGAAGATGACGACGTCACCCCTACCGAACCATCATCACCCATTTTGCCTTCGTCACCCACAGAGTCGATAGATCCTGAATCTATCCCTCCTAACTTTTTTTTTTCATAAATGCTATCTTCCTAGGTCCTCTCACTTATCAACGCGATAATGAGGACCCCTCTTCTATCCCCCTTCTGTATCCAGACATGATTGAAGAGGACTCACCTTCAATTAACGTTGTTGAGTGCCAGGATGATGACTCCATCCTCACTTACCTTGGTGCGGATGACTCTTATATTCAACGCGCCTTACCATCTGAAACTCAAACCATGTTGAACGAGTCTACTATAGAAATCAACATCCACACAGAGGAAGATCCTCACATTGTGAAGATCGGACAATCCCTTAACGCATCAGAACAAGTCGCCTTTACTACCTTTCTCCGTGCTCGCAACCAAGCTTTCGCTTGGTCCTACGCTGACATGCCAGGAATTGATCCTGACATTGCTGTCCATAACATTACCCTGAAACCTGATTCCAAACCAATTAAACAGAAACTGAGAAAAATGCATCCACGCATTGCCCTCTTGGTCAAAGAGGAGCTTCAACGACTCCTTTCTGTTTCCTTCATCCTGCCTATTGATTATCCTCAATGGATTTCTAACATCGTACCTGTCACTAAAGCGACGGGGGGACTTCGGATATGCACGGATTTCCGGGATCTTAACCTCGCTTGCCCTAAGGATGACTTCCCCCTACCTAGTATTGACCAACTTGTTGATCTCACTGCAGGCCATGAGATGCTCTCTCTCATGGATGGCTTTTCAGGATACAACCAAATTTTGGTTGCCCCTGCCGATCAACATAAAACTGCCTTCATAACTCCTTGGGGAACCTTCTGTTATCGTGTAATGCCATTTGGCCTTAAGAATGCTGGTGCAACCTATCAGCGGGCTATGACCTACATTTTTCATGACATTATGCACACTATCCTTGAAGATTACGTCGATGATCTTCTTGGCAAATCTAAACATCGTAGTGAACATCTCGATGTTTTAACCATTATTTTTGATCGCCTGTTACAATATTCTGTCCGTCTTCAACCAAAGAAATGTGTCTTTGGTGTCCTTTCTGGAAAACTTCTTGGTTTTATCGTCTCTTTGCGTGGCATTGAGGTCGACCCATCTAAAGTCAAAGCTATCCTAGAAATGCCCCCACCTACTAACCTCAAACAATTGCGTAGTTTACAAGGTAAGCTCCAATCTATCCGACGTTTCATCTCCCAACTCTCGGATCGATGTCAACCTTTCCATCACCTCCTTAAAAAAGACATTGAATTTCAATGGAGCGAAGAGTGCCACCAAGCCTTTGAGGCTCTCAAAGCTTATCTCTTGCAGCCACCCGTGCTTATCCCACCTCAAGACGACCGCCCTTTTTACCTTTACCTTTCCGCCACTGACCACGTTTGTAGGGGCCATGCTTGCACATCGTGACTCCGAGAACCGAGAACAATTCGTTTATTATATAAGTCGTACTTTGGTGGACTATGAGACTAGGTATACACATGTAGAAAAGTTGTGCCTAGCCCTATCATTCGTGGCCACCAAACTCCGACACTACCTTCTGAATCACAAAACTTTCGTCATCACCAACACGGACCCCATCCATTATATGTATGCCAAACCTCATCTAAACCAACGCATCACCCGATGGCTTATGCTCCTCGCCGACCTCGACCTTGAGTTTGTCCACCAGAAATCAATCAAAGGACAAACCATCGCAGACCAACTTGCGGAAGCCCCTTTACCTGGGGAACAATTTACCAATTTTACATTCCCCGACGAACTCATCGCCACTCTTTCACTCAGGGAGGAGTCGTATCCAATGACCCTCTTCTTCGATGGATCCAAATGCCAGCGCGGCGGAGGAGCCGGCGTTGTTCTCATTCCTCTCAACGCTGAGCCTATGCCTCTTTCATTCCGACTCGATTTCCCCTGCACTAATAATACAGCGGAATACGAGGCCCTTGTTCTGGGTCTCCAGGTTGCGTTACACTTAGGTGTCAAATCTATCAATATTTTCGGCGACTCTCAATTGGTAGTCAATCAAGTTATGGGCATCTACCAATGTAAAAATGAGGAACTTCAAAAGTACAAACACTATGTGGATTCACTTCTAGCCTTATTTACTCACTATTCTATCCAAACCATTCCCCGCTCCACTAACAAATTTGCGGATACTATGGCTTGCTTAGCCTCGCAAATTCCAGCTTCATCAACTGACTCTGACATTTTCGTCTTGGTCCAACAACTCTTTGCCCCATCTTACTCAGCCCCGGTTGTTTGTATGATAAATAATGTGTCTGCTAATTCCCAGGATACCTGGTATCACCAATTTCACGACTACCTTACAACCTCTGTTCTCCCACCTGACCTTACTAGTACCGGAAAACGTGCTTTTCTTAAACGCGTTTCTCGTTATGTCGTTATGGGGGGACTCCTTTATAAACGTGGCTTTGATGGCATCCTCCTTCGATGTCTCACCGGCGCGGAGGTCACCTATACCATCCAACAGGTCCATGACGGTATTTGTGGTGGACATTTTAGCGGCCTTGCCGTGGCCAAACGAATCCTTCGCCTTGGTTATTATTGGCCTACTCTCAATAACGATTGCTACAAATATGTTAAGCGTTGTGTTATGTGTCAACAACATGCCAACCTTCAACATACTCCTAGCCACCCGCTACAGGTCGCCCGAGATCTTTGGCCTTTCTCACAATGGGGTTTAGACCTTATTGGTGAGATTCATCCGTCCTCTTCGCAACGTCACCGATGGATAATCACAGCAACCGAATATTACACAAAATGGGTGGAGGCTATTCCGCTCATTTCAACTAAAAAAGAAAAAATTGTAGAGTTCATTAACCACCACATTATCTGTCGTTTTGGTGTTCCTCATCGCTTGATAACAGATAATGGAAAATCTTTCAAAAATAAGTTGTTGCAAGACCTTTGTGACAACTTTGGTATCAAAATTAGTTTCTCATCACCCTATTATCCACAAGCGAATGGACAAGCCGAATCTTCTAATAAAACCCTAACCAAAATTCTCATGAAAGTTGTCAATGAGTCCGGAAGAAATTGGCATGATCACATCCCCTTTGCCCTTTGGGCTTATCATACTAGCATTCGTACCTCCACTAATGCCACACCTTTTTCTTTGGTATATGGTACCGAGGCTGTCTTGCCTCTCGAAATACAAATACCCTCCCTAAGAATATCTCTTCAGGATATTCTTACCAACGATGATTTCCGCCAAGAGTGGTTAGCCCAATTGGAGCTTCTTGACGAGCGTCGTCTTACAGCTCTTGATCACCTTCAAATCTATCAAAAATACATCAAGCATGCTTATGATAAGCGACTTCATGAGCATACCTTTAAGGTTGGTGATCTTGTCCTCAAAGAGAATCAACATGTAACCAAACTAGAAAAGAGAAAATGTGGAAAATTTGCTCCCAATTGGATTGGGCCTTACATAATCACTCACACTTATGGATCAGGCACTTATCGTTTAGCTTCACTTAATGGTAAACCTGAGCCTGAACCCCTTAATGCCTTGCATCTTCGACCATTCTATTATTGAATTTAGTGTTACATCACTTCTTATCTACCTACCGCTCGTCCCTTGAGCTCACTTACCGCCACATACACTTTGTTTCCTACATCTCAAAATAAAATCAAGCTCACATAGTTTGATTCTCACCTCCCCTTAACGATGCCTTCCCTTTTTAGTCTAGTCCATGACTTCAAAGTATTAAAATAACACATTCTTATGGGATTTTCTTGAGTCAAAATTCCTACCAAACTAGATGCTTTATGCCAAAAGGACATCTAGCTATCTAAATTATATATAGACTGCTCCCTCGAAGGACAGCTATATGCCAAACTATTGCTGCTATTATATATAGACTGCTCCCCCGAAGGACAGCTATGCACTAAAATCACATCTGCTACTATAAATAGACTGCTCCCTTGAAGGACAGCTATACACAGTCAGCCTTTAGCCGAAGCTTCTCGCATTGATCAGCTTCGTGAAGACCTCAAGAATAATACAATCAATATCCCTTGTAGACTTCCCGCATCGATCAGTCTATATTCAGTAAAATAAAAGCCACATTCAAAAGAACTTTTGAGTCATGGACTTGTCTATTTAGGTTAGGTTCTCTTTCGTCAGAACACTCACTTTGTAATAAGTTCTCCGTACCTCAGCTATACCATCCACCTCACCTCACCATTTGTTTAAACTCAAGGGACGTGACGTACAATCGATATATTGTGATCATACAACTCTTTTCACCTATTGACTTCTCGTCTATGCACGGTACCTAGGGGTTCAAGCTCATTCTACGTTATTATGTGGTTTGTTTAGCTCTTTTCACCTACGGAACACTTTTTCCTCTTTGACTCGAATCTAGGATTATGTGTTGATCTTAATCAGGACATGGTTCCCTACCACTTGGGTAGGCTAACTTTCGCTTCACCTGTACCTATTCCAAAATCACCAATTCATTACCAACACCAACAACATTACCCTACCAATATCAATATCAATATTTTTACCAACCAACAAATTGCCTAACCATACCTAAAATTGCCTGAATTCACCTCTCCCTGATCCTAAGGGAGAACTACATCGGTCTGAGGCCCCTCCTTGCTTTGTGCAATGGGCTATGTAGGCAGCACTTCGGAGACATGGGGTCTCCCAAGGTTAGCTCGACCATCCCCTACCATAACCTATCATGTGTGGTAAATATAAATATTTTTGTGTATTTCTATTTAATCACATTCCTCTTTATCCTTTTTCAAAACAAAAAATTCAAAACGAAAACATTCTTATTATTATCATAACTCAAATCAACATACATATTCAGTTTTATTTAGATGTTAAACAAATACATCTTCTCTATCATCGACACGCAGGTCAGCATCCTTATTTATTCTTATACCTCGCTAACATTTACTTATACCCTCATGCCTCATCCCGAACCAGGTGATGATCTTGATCGTCGACGCCTCTCGCCGGGCCTCTCTGTCCTCAAAGGTACCACGGCTATTGGTACCCACCCACTGATCTGCCAATCTCTCCTGTAACATATGAATACGCTCCCTCACATGGAGGTATCTCGCCTCTAGTCCCTCTGCTTGTGACTCCGCAACCGCTAACAATCCTCTTGCCTCATTCACCTGCGTTTGGAGCTGATGAACTAAACTCTGCAGATGATCTCTCTCCGCTGTAATCATAGCTATGTCAGGATGATCACGTACACCTCGCAGTTCTGTTACCCACCATAATCTATAGGCCTCTGTCGTTCCTGCATCCATGACCCTGCGATCGGCTGCTATCTCCTCTGGCCCTTCTGGAGGTGTTGGCCGGGGAGGTGAGAATGCTGCCTCGGCGTCGATCCTCATATATGGTCTATAAGCCAGGGGTATATCCTGCACAAATCCAAATTGTCACCGCACACGATCTAGAGGAATCCTCTCATACTCACCTGGCCTGTGCCCCGCGATCCACCTCAATCGCTCTACACCCCTCAACTCCTCAGCTATGTTCTCTGTTACCATATAGTTCCCGTAAGGCCTCCAATAGATATCCGCCATCGTCACCATCTCCCATACCTGCCTATAATACTCAATGTCACCCGTCACGGCCTGGGATCTTGCCTCTTGTTCTGTCTGGACCCATCGTCTGAATCCCAACCTCTGCACTCCGGTCTCTCCTGACTGGATGGGTCGGCCTATTGGTCGCACACAAACAATGTGCTCATAGGCCCAACAATGTAATAAAAATGAACAATCCAGTGTCGTCCTGTGATTTCGTCTACAAGCCCATAAACCCCTGTATAGCTCCGCCAAATATGCAGGTGCCCATGCAAAAGTCACGTTCCTTTCTATCATTTCCCAAATAACACACATCAATGCTTTTGGAAATCTTCCCCCATCCGCCCTCGGTAACGCATAATACCCTACCGCTATCATTAATATCACTGCTAACCTTGTCTCCTCAGGGTGTGCTGCATACATTATACCATACGTGAATGTCAAACCTCGCTGTGTCAAATCTCATGCGTATGGACCAAATACTACTGTTATCGCTCCCCGCGCCGCGCTAGGTAATGCCTGATATACTAGTCTTCCTGTAATTGGGAGTCTCAAAATACGGAACACATCTTCCAATGTCACTGTCATCTCCCCTGTTGGTAGATAAAAGGTATTCCTTTCTGGATTCCATCTCTCAATCAATGCCTGTAACATAACATGGTTACGTGCGATTCGTGAATAATAGTGGATTCCACTTAACCCCAAACGATTTATCAATGTCCATTCAGCTGGTGTTACATCCGCTCGGATTCGTGACAACAACGCTGGCACAGTATCATTCATTCTTAACCCTGCCTCCGCCTGCACACATCAAAATGACACACATCCATTCAATAAATCAAATCCCCAAGGGTTTTTTTCTCACATTCTGGAAATTCCTACAGAAACCGCCATCAGTTTTAGATAACCGGTATCGGTTCCTTAACCGATACCGGTTATCTAAGCCGACATCGGTCGACATCAACTCTACACACCCTGCCTAAAAACATCACCTATAACAATAATTTGATCATCCCTCCTTCTCTGTACATACATAGCATGCCCGAAACCCCTGACTGCCTACCCCATCACATTCACCCTATCCCGAATCATTACCTATCACCTTTTCTTTCTCATCTTTTTCTACTTAATCTCCCTCATCCTATTCACAAAACATGTAAGAATCAAATTACAACCAAAATGTTTACCTCTTGGGCTGCAGCAGCTTGAGGTGGCACTTGTCTTCCCTCTTGTCCCTGCCTGCTGGATGCTTCTCCTCCTCATTCTACCATGTTCACCACCCTTTTCAAATTTGCCTTTCTGCCTTCTGAATCTCCGCTCACATTCACTTTCCCTGTCTCTTTTCTCCTTATCACTCAATTCTCTCATGCACTTACCTGTCTCAGTCGTCAAAAAGTGTCGCATTCACGTATTTAACTTCTTGCATGGCTCTCAAAATAAGAACTTCAGTTGCCACCCCAAGCTTTTCTATTTTTAGAAAAGCTCCTTACTTGAATAGTAACCGGTATCGGTTATCTAACCGATATCGGTCTATTTCTACCGACATCGGTTATCTAACCGATATCGGTTCATATACCTACCTTTTTCAAATGTAGTTCGTTTCTTTATTTTCTACCTAATTTTTTGTGGCGCTATCCCTTTTCCTGCATAACAACACCGTTATCTATAATCATACATTAAATCCACATCTCATTACAATTTCATCAACATCATCTATCTACATTACAAAAATCAACAAGCCATCAACAAACGATATTAAAAACCATCAATTTATACACCATTTGGATCCAACTTAACAGCTACATACATTCAATTTCACAAAACCAGCGACAAAACATACAACATTTCATAATACAACATGTCAATTAAACTCATCATTTATATATACATACATCCCATCAACAAAATACATCAACATCATTAATATATAACACCATGTAAATCAAACTCATCATACATCAAATATCACAAACCATCGACAAAACATTTAACGCATTTTTACGCACAACATGTGGGTCAAAACATCATATCTATATATATACAAAGTTGCCAATATACAATGTGCCCTGCATCGGGGCCTCTGTGATCTCATAATACAACAAAGCCGGCATGCAGGCCGCAATAACTGTCAATAATCTTGACTCGGCTCGCAGGCCGGTCCCTCATATCAAAAATATACTCGGCTCGCAGGCTGGTATCAACTGTACAACCCGTACTCGGCTCACAGGCCGGTATATACAATAAATGAATGAATAAATGAATGCATACATAATATGTAGGCATGCAGGCCTCTATAAACACAACCGGTTCGCAGACCGGTGCCCATGTCCAATATACAAATACAAAAATATGCAGGGACCCCTCAGCTCTCTCCACCGCCCTCTGCCTGTCTTCCTGCTGGTCCCTGTGCCGCCTCTCGCCTCTTGCCTGTCACAGACCCACCAGCTGTGGCTACACCTCCCTGAGATCTCTGACTCCGAGAGGTCTCTGCTCTATGTGCCGCATATGGCTGATAATCAGCCCCCGGTACCATCAAGAATATCCTGATAGTATCGGGCCTCTGCTCTAGCCTCCATATAACGCTCACGTGCCACCGTAGCTGCTGGGGCTGGTCCCCTGACACCTACTACCAGTGCCCCCTGTGCCTGTGCTAGTGCCGCTGGTGGTGCCTGTGGCTGGGGCGGTACCTGTGGCTGTACCTGTGCTGGTGCCACTGGTGGTGCCTGCGCCTGCGTCTGTGCCTGTACCTGAGCTTGGGCTAGCTGCCCCTGTAAGATACCTATCCGTGTCTGTGTAGGAGCAAACTGCCTCTGTAATAGCTGTACCTGGCCCCTGAGCTAATCCCTCTCTGATATCACCACCGCTAAGTCGGGTTGTGCGGGCTGTGCTCTCCTCGCGGCTCTCTCTCCGGCCTACCATACCAAAAATGCTCCCGTGCAGTCGAGCGTCATCCACAGTATCATCGGCAGGCCTCTCGGCTACCCAATCTGGGTCCACGGGTTGTGGTGTAGGCAGTGGGGGCCTCTACATCATCCCTCTGGTACTGAGGGAAGGGAGGTGGCTCATCCTGTTATAGCCCCATCTGCCGGCGTACCCTCTCAAGGGGTATCCGCTCATGCTCCCTTGGCCTCCGTCCCGCTATCCAGAATGTATACTGGACCCACCTCAGCTATGATCGGGCTCCTTCGTGGGGCTGGTGACCCTCTGTAAGGCCTCCATACGATGTCTAACTGCTGTCAGGCCCTCTAACATATGTCTGTAATAAGCTAACATCTTGCCTTGTGAGCAACTGCTCGTGGCTGGCCCATGACCCCCAACCACCACTGAAAACCATATCTGTAGATCACTTGTGGCCCCTGGCTTCTGGGGCAGCCCTACTACTCTAATGCATATGATATGCTCATATGCCCAACAGTGTAGCAAAAACATAGAGAAAATCCCGAATCGCCTCATCCAGTGATAGCCCCCACAGCTCTCGGTACAACTGCACCAAGTATACTGTTGCCCAAGCATAACATGTATGCTCCTCGACCATCTCATGTAGAACCTCCATCAGTGCCCGTGGAAAGCAGCCTCCCTCTGAGTCCGAGAGGGTGAAGCAGGTGATCCTGATCATCATCAACACGGTAAGCCGTGTCTCATGGCGGTGGGGCACAGTACATATCCCCACACACAATACTCGCGCTGTGATATATCAGTAGCGTGGCTGCATCCCCAAATACATGTAGGATGCTTTCCATGGCTGTCTCCGCATCAACCTTAAAGACTTGCCTCTTCATCAATCAGTAATTGCAGGATGCGATACACATCCTCCAATGTAATAGTCATCTCCCCAGTCGGGAGATGGAACCCATTGGTCACTGGATCCCATCTCTCGATGAGGGTGACCATCAAACTATGATCTCTCTCTATCACCCTGTAACGCTGGACTCCACCAAGTCCCACCTCATGTATGATACCCCCAGTGCACTGCGGACACGTGTGGCCGCATCCATCTCAACAGCGGGGGCATATTATCCCGCATCATCAGCTGCTGACGTGCCTGCAAAAACCAACTCACTACATTAGCCCTAATCTTTATCACAACATCTACTTATACCCTCTACACCCACCTATCTTACCCTAAAAACCTTTACGATATCCCCCTCCATCTTCACACCCCCACCACAACCCAAACCATACCAACATACCCAAACAATACCACAACACCCAAACAACAACCTAAACAATACCAAAACACTCAAACAATACCAAAACACCCCCAAACAACAACGTAAACAATACCAAAACACTCAAACAATACCAAAACACCCAAACAATACCACAACACCCAAACAACAACCTAATCAATACCAAAACACTCAAACAACATACCCAAACACCCCCACCACAACCCAAACCATACCAACAAACCCAACCAATACCACAACACCCAAACAACATACCCCAAACACCCCCACCATAACCCAAACCATACGCAACATACCCAAACAATACCACAACACCCAAACGAACAACCCAAATCATACCAAAACACCCAAACAAAAACCAAAAAATTCAAACCAACAACAACCAACAAAAAAATGCTGCCCAGGGACCGATACCTGGTCACCCTTATGACCAACCCCGGTCCCCTTTCCACCAACGCCGGTCAACTATACGACTGACACCGGTCACACAGAATACTCCGACCTAGCCCAGAATTTTGCATGACCGATGCCGTTTGCTTAGTGACCGGCATCGGTCACTATCAAATTAGCCGGAGCCGAACCCCGACGTAGCCTACCCAACTTCATTTTTTTTCCTATTTCTCCCTCTACACCCCACCTAAACACCCTAAAAACCTACCCCCCACCCCGGCCCGCGCCTTGGCCTATTTAACATATTTACCCTCTCCTTTTTTCAAATAACTTCAATTTATTAATTATTTTCTATCAAAATCTTACATTCCTACCCAAAACCCAAATACAGCATAATCCACTCAAATCCACACAATGACAGGGTTTCAAACCTACCGGTACAATGACATGTCATTGTGGTGGGATGGGTGGTGGTTGTCCAGCTGGTCCAACACCTCCTGCTCCTCCTGGCTGTGCCATGGCTCTAACTCTCCTCTGCTGGGTCCTCCACCAATCACCTGCTGCCCTCCTACTCACTCGGGCCCACTAATCAACTCACTCATCCACTCAAATAGTGCCACCTCAACCAACAAATGCTCCAATCTCCACTCTCCACCCTCAGACAACTCAAATTGGTTTTCAAATTGACAATGTGACAATGATAGGCTGTATTTTTCTTTTTATAGGTTTTTGACCTGTAACCGATATCAGTTTTATTGTGCCCTAAGGAACCGGTATCGGTCACCTAACCGATATCAGTCATAGACGAATTGACACCCGGTTTTATTCCAACTCTTCCCCCAATATCTGCTCTTATTTTACTAATCTCCCTTTCTCACAAACATCGCCTATATCAACCGTTGCTGAAAACCCCTTATTAACTTCATTTGGCCCGGCCCAAGGCCGCACCCAAACTATTTGGCCTGACCCAAGGCCGCACCCAACCTATTTTGTCTGACCCAAGGCCGCACCCAACCTATTTGGCCCAACCCAAGGCCGTGCACCCAACCTATTTGGCCTGACCCAAGGGCCGCAACCCAACCTATTTGGCCTGACCCAAGGCCGCAACCCCACCTATTTTGTCCCAACCCGACGGCCGTAACCCAACCTATTTGGCCCGACCCAAGGCCGCAACCAACTTCTACTTGGCCCGACCCAAGGCCTCACCCTAACCTATTTGGCCCTGACCCAAGGCCATCACCCTACCCTATCCGGCCCGACCTAAGGCCTCACCCCCTACCCATCCGGCCCGACCCAAGGCCTCACACCCAACCATTTGGGCCCGACCCAAGGCTGCAACCCAACAACTTGGCCAGGGCTAACCCACGGCCCTCACTAATCAATCAGCCCGACCCAAGGCCGTACCACTTAGATACCTCACCCAAACATAAAAAAACATACACTTTTATCCACCCCATCATGTAGCTTTTTGTTCACTCTCAAGCTCACCTGTTCGTGTTTTAGCATGATTAGGGTCCTTGACTTGATCTGTCGACCAAATTTTCCTAGACCTAGGACCGTGATGTTTATCTCAACCAAACCAACCATTTGGTACTCGCCGAACATGCCCCAAATGTTCCTGTACCTTACCCGTTATATACCCTAGAGCTACATCCTATGCCTTGGATACCAGGAGTATATCACCCTTGTTTGAATAAAACTATCGACCTTTTCCTATGCATTGCTGGTTTGCTCGTCAAATCATGTACCCTAGTCGCACTAATGCATTTCACACGTGCGTCTACTTCCTTGGACCTACTCCACCATATCACCATCATCTCTACAATCCCATTTACCCTTTATCAACTCTATCCCTAATTTCACGTTCTCTCAATCTGTGATAGATTTGAGGGGGATTACCTATACCCTTAATAGGGGAAACCACTTCATATTATTGTCCGTGCAGCTTTACAAAACAAACTACATGACAATAAGGGGCTAATGTAGACACCACATTTGTGTCTTATGACCCCTTGTGACCCGCATCTCATTTCATAACCTAACCTCATCACCTAAACCTTACACACAATTATTTATTAATTACCTTATAATTAATAAATCCACATCACCTTACCTGCCACCCTCACTCTTTTTCCACCTCATCATGACCTAGTCATAACCCTAAAATAACCTAATTAAGACCTATAACTTGGTCTACATCCACACCCATGATTAATGACCCCCTTACTCGCACCTAAAACCGACCTTGTACTTACTTGACCAAGCCCACAACTAATCCCTCGGGAGAAAAGGAGGGAAAGTTGGCTATTTTACTAAAAATATCCCACTTTGACCTGACCGATTACTGGTTCCTAATTCGAACTGCCATCGGTTACGTAACCACCATCGGTTCCCTGTAAATGGGCTCCCCTAACCAGAAACAAAGGTTGGAAGGATTTTTGGGATCAATCAGAGATCATCAGAAGCGATCAAAAGAATCCAGATCTTTACTTGGCCAAGCAGAGACAAGTGAAGAAACAAGAAGAGTTTGCAGAGAAGGATATCAAACCCAAGACTGCAATCTAAATAGCCAGAGCCTTGTAAGACTCATCTGATCATTCAGGAGGAAGACGTCTCATCTTCTGGAGTGTTAGGCCATCCTACCTGAGTTCTGCCTTTGTCATCACAGTTCTTGGACCTACATCCTCGTCAATAACCAGTAATTTACATCATGTATGTCCTCTTTAATAACATTTCTTAGACTTTTGGATCACAGCTGTCATAAATCTATTCCTAGATCTACTACCCAACAACACATTATATATAACTATCATTCATCTACCTCTCATCACCCCGTTACCTAATCCCACTCATATACTAGCCTTACGAACAATACGACCACCCTACAACCGACCTTCACCAAAAGTCCCTAAAAACATAGCCCCCTACCAATATCGGTTAGCAGAAACCGGTATCGGTTATTGTCACTCAAGACCAGAAACCCAGCCTTTTCCCCCCACCTGTTTCAACGAAGTAATTAAATTGTTATTTTACTATATTTCGTGTTAATTCATATTAGTAGGGGAACTAACTACCTTCGAAAGGAAGTTTTATATTTCCTTGGCCCAAGGTAGTTCCCTCATTTATTGTCTAATCGAAATCTTGTGGTCTTGTATTCTTATTTGCAGGTAGTCCTTCCAAGACAAAAAGGATTTCTTCGCAATCAACTTGATCTCTCTCTATGGTACGCGCACACCATCTCGACATTCAACAGGTATTCCTCCTAGCCCTAACCCTTATCTGTTTCTAAAAGGAATGAAAGGATAGAAGCAACTCTATTCCCAAAAAGCTGAAACATTCCGAGTGAAACATGTTTACGGTGTAATATTCGTGTTAAGTTTTTCTGATTATGTTATTTAGGTTAAACCCTAAATTTTAAACCCTCAACCTAAACTCATAAACCCTAAACCTTGAACCCTAAACCCTAAAACCTAATCCTTGAACCCTAAGCCCTAAACCTTATACCCTAAACACTGAACGTTGAGGCCTAAGCCCTAAGCACTAAACAAAAAACCCTAAAACCTAAGACCCATGAACAACCTAGGTTTAGTTACAAAATTATGGAATAATTTTTTTTAAAGTGTTAACAACCAAAGTCTAAAGGAAAATTAAATTCAACTAATAACTTTTCCCATTATAATAATTACTAATTCCACATTATAAAGCAACAAGTGTAATAAGTCCACACCTAGCTCAAATCTCCTTAGGGATTAATTTAATCATTGATTACATTGACATTTTAGCTAAATATTCCCTGATTAAAATTTTAGGGTTAAGGGACCAAAACAATTAAATACCCAAGGTATTTAATTCCACAAGATCTAAGACAAGAGCAAAGGTTTAATTACAGAGGGAGAAAAGAATACATATTTAAAATCATCAGAGTAAATTCTTACTTACCCACTCCCTGAACTCGGTTAAAGATTCAATTTAATTTTTCCCATGATTAACACAATTAAAACTTCCTGAAAACATTTCCATTAGATAGGAAATTTCCTCACCTTTCCAGTGATATAAAGAAGTCCTCCTGACTCCTCATATTTCTCAAGTTATGGGCCAGCGGACCTTGGGAGGAAAATCTTCCCAAGAGTGGGTCTGCGGGCTAGGGGAGAAAATTTTCCCCAACTCGGGTCTGCGGACTTCGGAGAGAAATTTCACTTCCCGAGGAGGAATGCAGACCGCCAGAGCAGGGAGAACTTTAGCATCTTTTCTCCCTTTTGGGACAAAAGAGCGATTTTCCCCCTCATGCCTTGAGCCCTGAAAGGACATGTTTCATAATTTCCCAACTCTGGTGAAAAGTCGGGTCTGCTAGAGAATTTTTAGACTTTTCTCCTTTTTTCCAAAAAGTGCTAAGGGATCAAAACAATCCATGCCTCCATCGACACCCAAGGCACCATGTGTCAGTCATCCATTGGTCACGGGTCGGTGGGCTGGCGAGAGAACTTAAAAAAAAATTCCCAAAGAAATTTTTTGAAGCACTAAGTTTTCAAGGGATTCATTCCTCCGCCGACACCTCGTGATGCCACGTGGTAGCACCTGATTGGTCGCGGTCCAGTGGGGCCGCAGAGAAAACTTATAAATTTGTTAAAATTTTAATTTTGAAAACACTAAGGTTTAAACGAGTTCCGCGCCTCCATCGTTGCCTCGTGAGGCCACGTAGCAACATCTGATTGGCTGTGGGTAGGCAGGGGGTGGTAGGAAAAATTAGGAAAATTTTCCCAAAAAATTCTTTTTAACTTAGGCGATATTTGCCGAAAGAAAGGCTTGCGGGTCAGTGGAGTGGTGGGGAAATTCATGCCTTTAGTTTTTTTTACCCAAAAAGTTGCTAAGGGAAAATTGGGGCCCACGCATCTGCCAAGGAAAATTTCATTCATTTAAAATTTGACAGTTAGATTATTTTGAGCCTAAAATGAAGTAAAAAATTCAGAAGGCCATAAGTTTTGATTAAGAACTAATTTTTTGGCAAACAAGGACTTTCTGGAAAGCTCTTGACATCCTCTTTGCACAGCAACCTTAGGAATTTGATTTTGATAAATTTTAAAGGGTCAATTTATAGAAAATGTCTTTCTATCACTTAGAAAGTGAACTGGTATTTTTAACTTATCAATTTTGTTCAAATTTGTCATTAATTATTTTTCCACTTGACAAACAGGCATGGAGGATTTTACTTGGAATATTTTAGGATAGATTGCAAGGTTAAGTTTACTTGATTGATTTACATTCAAAATTTATCAATTTTATACAACAAGACGTCTGCAATTTTGCCTTTACCCGATTTGAAAGGTTCTATAAAATTTTCATAAGTATTTTGGTATGTTTGGGGTCGTTTCAACCTTACAAATAAAATTTGATATTTCATTTTGTCTTTTTGATGTTGCAGGGTTGGTCTGTGCATTTTGATAAAACATTTGCCAGTTTTGAAAACATCTAACAAAGATCTAATTCGAAAGGATCTATTTTCCATTTATCATCTTCTAAGTATTAGAAATCATTCCAGATCCAATCTAACTCATTAAGTTGATTCAAATCAACATATTCAAATGCCAAATTACAATTCTGATTTTAAAAAATTTCATTTCTAAAGAACATAGCATTATGACATTTCTTCATACGTATTCACTTTTTCATCTTTCCAACAGAGATTTCAAATTACATTCAACAATCAGATTTCCAATGAAAGAAATATCATTTGAACAAAGTAACCACTTCTATTTATATAGATCAAATACAACTTTACATTCACAACTCTTTCTCATTACATTCCTTCTTACAAACAAAATACAGAGTAAATTTCTTTCACATTCAAAAGGGATTTTATTTCCAAAACATAATAACTCTTCAACACAAAATGTGTATTAATTTTCATCCACATCAAGTGGGGAAATGGTTTACAAAAGTAGTTTTGCAAGGGATTATCAGAACTTTGTCTTCTTCCTCAATTACAATATACAGAAAACAATTTCTTCCACATTTATTCAAAAATAGAGAACAGAGTATATCTCTTTCACAATTCAATTTACAACTTTCATAGCCCATACAAACCATCTTTCCATCACAAATAATGTACAACTTCATCCACTTCAAAGTGGGAAGGGTTATAATAAGTAATAATCTCAACAAGGACTATCAAAATTTTCTTTTTTTTTCTCTGCTCCAAAACCGCAACATGAATATCCTCCATTTTTCTTTATTTCAATTTTATCACAACAGAACAGGGGGAAAGGCAACACTCTCCACCCAACCAAGACATCCAATGAAAAGGAGAATCCATCCTTCTTCATTGGCCCCTGAGCCCCAACCATATTGCAATTAGAAATGCTTTTCAACACATGGCAACAACAGGCTTCAAGAACAGAAAGAAAAATTTCTCATTCAAAACACATTCCAAACAAAACTGTAGTTTGCCACCATAGAACAAAACAACAAACAACACTCAGGATTCATCATGCAAGCCAAAGTAGCAAGAAACTATGGGGGATGCTACTTATGCCTCCCAAAGGGGAAATGGGTATCACCACCTAAGAACAAACCACCAAAATATATATCATTTCAAATCCCTAACATGCCCTTATGCCTCCCCCAAATACCCCTTATTCCTCACATTTTTTTATTCCTCCCCAACCTCTTATGGCACCCCATTATGAGTAAAGAAATGCAAGCTATTTCTTTGTAAGGTGGAACCCAAATCCTAACTCCCTCCACACTTATACCTCCCCAAAACACTTATGCATCCGACAGAATGCCCCGTAGTCTTCTCCTACACCATCTGTAGGCCATCTACCCAACCAAAAAACAAATAAAACAACACATTCAAACATTCAACCATTCACATATGCATACAAATAAAAGGAGAGTATTTCCAAGAGCTAAGCTCTTACCTCTCCATGATGGAGTTTGTTTCAAGTTCCAAACCAGCAAGATTTCCAATTGCAAATAGCCAAAGATCAACAAATACAGGTCTATAAAATCCTACAAACTTTCTCCAAAAGAAAGGGCTCCAAAACAACAAAAGAATTCACCCAAAATAAGTATCCAAAAGTGAAGCAACTAAAAGAGTGTAACCCCAAACAATAAAATGAATTTGAATATATAGAGAGGGAAGAGAAGAGGATGAGGTGGATCCAATTAGAATTCCCCATCACACATCCTCAACTCCAACTCCTAAGTCAACTTAAATCTCTAAAGCACAATAAATAAGTAGGTGAATAATATGACAGATTACTTACACACTCCAAAACAAGCCCACACCCCAAAGGACTGAAATTAAATCATGTAAGAAAACTGCAATTAAAGCATACAAATTTGACTTTACAAAAATACATAATGAAGTCTAGATTTAAACCCTCTAACAATAGGTAAGGTTGGTAATGCAAATATAAGAGGTATGGGAAAATTTTAACTTGTCCCACAAGTCTCCAAAATCAGCCTCCAAGGAAAAATTCGAATTCCAAAGAAGATGAAGTGTTTCATAATCCAAATTCAACTCACACATCACTTACTCATTGCTTACACATATCTTACAAAATTTAATACAAGACTCAACCACTCCAATAATTACTTTCTTATGACCCAATTTGGATAATTTATTTTAACAATATGATTACTCACATTATGTACAACAATTTACTTAAATAAAAAGGGGTGAACACATCACTTAATAAACACATACAAACACTAATAAAAAGTAACCAAATAAATAAATACAAATAACCCTTGCTCACATTTAAAGGTGATACCCCCCCATGGGAATCCCTAACAACAATAAAATATGCACACACATGAACAATGCAAGTTGTCATGGTGACCTTGTTGAATTCATATAGAATTCCAATGTGGTTGGTCTCTAATCCCTTGATGTTTGTTGTGATATTTTAACCTGCAAAATACAATACCTTCTTCGGCCTCGCGGCCATATTAGAACATCCAAATGAATATAAATATAGTTTCAAAATTATCAAAATTATATATATATATATATGAATCACAATAATATCCATATACAATCAGTTTCAAAATTATCACTTACAATTTCGTCAACAACTATTTCATCATCAATTTTAATTCAATTTTTCTGGTCTACTCAATGTTTCCAAATATCATATGTCCTAAGAACATCAATAAATATATATAACCATGTCCAACAACATGTCAAATTCTATATAAAATGTCTCTAACAATCATCATGCATCATATGGGAATCAGAGTCAATAATAGTCCATGATCTAACATCTAACACCATACTAAATCAAAAATATAATAATGTCCATAATATAGTCAGCAGTATAATGATCAATATCAAAAGTGTCGAATATTTGTTAATAAATGATAGAGGAGTCGGTAATTTCTACAATTTGTATTTATTAATCACTGATATGAGACTAGTTAATTATGTTGTTATTGGTTAAATATGCAAGCGATCTTCGAGTTGTTAGTTGTAATTTCATTTCTCTTAGCTGTGTTAAATTAAATACATTAGGAAAAGTTTGATTTCCTAGATGCATTACGGTTGTAAGTATTGTGAATGTGAAGATAATATATATATATATATATATATATATATATATATATATATTATTAGTTGTTAAATATTGGTAATTGTAATGTTGTGAATGTTTGATGAAAGTTGAAGCTATAAAAATTATGTGATATCATACTCTGACTCTCAATTTGGAATATGGGGGAAAGTGCCTCTGCAAAGACAGGAATCAGTGCATGCTGAAGGGGCTTTCCCCTTAGGATGCCACATCGATACACCCAACTATCGTTGCGCGATGAAAGAGCTTTCCCATTAGGATTCTGCATCGATAGTTGGGTGGTATATTGTGCTGAGCAGAGGTTTTTAAAGTCACCCTCTGACCCTCCACTCAGAAATGCACCATATCGTAATATCACAACTGTCCCTTTTACAATGGAAATTTGGTGATATTGGGAGGGTGCATTTTGAGTGAAGGATAGCCATTAGCATTTATTCATACTTGAATTTTTCATGGATATTAGCTTTCTAATGTTGTGATTATTTCATCATATTGGATGGCGTATATTAGATTTGACATGTATCATACTAACATTAATTGTATGCTTCTTTTTTGTAGTAGTTACTCTTTTGTGTAGTGAATAGGAATACTAGGAGCCTAATTTCTCCCAATCTTGTAGGTAAAATGAAGACATACAAAAGTATGAGCCTCCAAGTAAATTGAAGATGAAGGGATTTCGCATCAAAAGTTTGAAAACTGCAAATGTTCTTAAAAATAGTCCTCAATTTATTAACAATTTATAAATTATATGTATATTATAGACAATTTAGCATGCCATTGAATACTAGTTGTTGAGAATGTATAGTAAATAATTTGTATTACGATTCAAAAGTTTAGCACCATTTCTAAATTTCAAATAAAAGAGTGAAAATTCTACACATTATACTATTGAGTTTTTATCATCCAAAAAAATTAAAATACCTGCACTGTGGGAAATTTAATATGATAGTGATTTCTATTGTTTTAATAATATAAACTAAAAAAACATAAGTAAAACTATAGATGTGGATAGTCTACGCTATTATAATTTACCCATGGATGATAAATCCTTAAAAAAGGTAAAAATTTTCAATCATGAATAATTTTCATAATTTCATACATGAAAAAATATTTTTTTTGGAATATCCATATTTTATAAACTTCATTGTGGAGAAATCACATTTTTCAATTTTTTTTTTGAAATGTCTATATTCTTCAATTTTAGTTTGTAAGTTCACCTTTTTAAAAAAGAAGGGTACATGGGTGCGGTGAAGATTTTTATTTTATTATTGTTTAATTATTATGTTTTGGCATGCATAAATGTATATATAAATTTTAAAGATGTTATTATTATTTTAATATTTTAATTTTCTAATTTGTAACTTCTGTTTTAACTATATATGTTTTTGTTTAGTTAGTTTTTAATGTTTTTAGCTAAATGTAATAGTTTGATGTTACCATTTTTAATGCAATTATTTGTGTTCGTATGGTCAGAAGACAATAGGAATAAGCCAGGAACAAGTGAAAAATTGAGTAGGTGTATAATTAAAAGGGGTTACCAATGTCATTTCAATGTGAAGGTTTTTTTTGGGAGACCAACAATGGCCATAATATTATACAACAATCCATTTCATTGTGATGTAAATGGTGAGTGTTTTCATGGGAGGAACGAAAATACCATTAACAATCCTCATTTGAATTTTGCCCCATATTTATCAAATGAATGTTAAAATTATATCGAGATTCCTTTGTTGATGGGAGTCATCGTGGAAATGGTGTATGATAAATATATAGAGGATCCATCCAACATGGGTATATCTAGCAAGATGGATGAATTCATGACAAGAAAGGACATGGTGAACGCATGGCAAAGAGTTCATTGCAGAAGGTCTCAAAATCACACCAATGATGCCATGAGCCTGAACTTATGGCATGCAGATGAAAGAGACATTTTTTTCTACTATCAATGCCCAAGTGGAACCATCCTTCCATTCATTATGGGGTTGCAAACACCGTGGATGTGAGAGAGAATGGTTCAACATTCACACAATTCCATAATCTCCATGGACTCGACATTTTCTATGAACAAATATGGCGTAAGTAATTGGAATGAATTTTGAAATGATGTGTAATTTACGTATCATTAATAATGTTCCCTTTCTATTATATTAGACCCCATGTTGCCATTTGATGTCATATTCCTTGCAGTACCAATTATACACATTGCTTGTTTTTTATGAGCAAGAGGTTGGGGTGCCCGTACCATGGGTCATTTCTTCGAGGAATAAAATTGAAGACATTTACGGGTGGTTGGCGGAAGTCCAGAAATGAGGAAAATGTCTTCGTGTTGATTGGCAGATCAAGGTATTCATTAGAGATGATGCGTAAAATGAAATCCAAGCTATCGGGTGCATTTTTTGTTTTCGTGTACTACTATGTCTATGGAATGTACATAGGGCATGGTTGAAAAATGTGCACATGTATTATGGCAAGGAGTCCAGGTGGAATATTTTCGAGAGACTAGGTACCATCATGTATGGTTCCAAAATGCATCATGAGCACACATTTCAAATCATTCAATACTTCTTTAGTGAATTCAAAGAGGAAACTAAGTTCCTAGAATACTCCAGGAATACATGGCGTGAGAGCGAAGAACGTGTTGGTGAGTACGATCCTTTTTGTGTTTCCTTATTAATTACCATCAATTATAATTCTTGGTGTATAGTGTCACTGGTTTTCAATCTGTGTCACTTGATAGCTATGTGGGAAACAAATTTAGAAAATTATCCCATGCAAATCAAGAAACAAATGCATCCATCAAGTCCTACCATTGTTTTTTGAAGACTAGATACTTGTGTGACAGAACAAAAAATGTACTCGCCGGATGGAATTTTTGTTCTACGCACTTGTGTACAAGGTGGAGCCATTTTACAAACACAAGAGGAAGTTGCAAAAATCCATCTTCTTTACCAATTTAAAAAAAAGAAAAAAAACTATTGAAAGTGGTTGAGAGAGAAAAAAGTATTCTTGATATAGATTGCCTTGCAATTATGCTTGATTGCAATCAATTATGGGTGAGTAGCCAAACAACTAGAAGCACATGGTATTTGGTAAGGAAATGGGGAGCCTTGGACATATGTGAATGTTCTTGGGCTATTACAGGAAACATATGTAAGCACGTGTTGAAGGCGTTGGATTTTCACAAGCAATATGTGTCGATGTCATCATATCAAGCACTAGAAATGATAGGTAATTCAATGCCATCATATGTTACCGATGTAGATTGCTAAACATAAGTTGTAACAAAATAAGCATCATGTTGAAATTCATTTCATTTCACGTGTAGGGGCCAATACTCATGTGAGGAAAAGCATGCTAAATGAAGACACATTCCGTGATGGGCCATCCTCGCCATATGCAAAAGAAAAAGTGGAAGGTAATTTAATGTCATCATATGTGGCAAGTAGTGATATAGATTTCTAAGCATAAGTTGTAACGAAAAAATCATCCCGTTGAAGTTGTTTTATTTTCACATGTAAGAGCTAGTAATTATACTGAGACGAGCATGATAAATGAAGACACGTTTGGAGACGATCCCTCCTCGTCGTATCGAACACCAAAAGTGGAAGGTAATTCAATGTCATCGTATGTGGCAAGTAGTGATGTAGATTGCTAAGCATAAGTTGTAACGAAAAAAGCATCGTCTTGAAATTGTTTTCATTTCTCGTGTAGCAGCCAGTACCTATGAAGAGAAAAGCACAGTAAATGATGGCATGTTATGCGATGCCCCCTCCTCACCACCTCAAAATTTACTGACAGTTGATGGTTAGTTGTTAATGCCTTCAATCAATTAATTGATGCCAAATATAATGTTCATCACACATATTTATGATTAGGTGGCATTGTGTGTTCATGTGTACAATGATATTGAAAAACCTAGTGTATGAATAAATAAATTTCTATAATGCCTTATACGTCATAGGCACTCCTAAAATAATTGGGGTTGGTGGTTTGATGATAGAAAGTGATTCAGATGTTATGGAACACACATCCTAAGAATTATTGAAGTCAATATTCGATACATGATTGAGTATAGATGAACAGAAAAAAAACATTCTTTAAACGTGTTCAAAGGTTTAGGAGAGACCTAGAAGCATCAAATATGTTGTATGTTGCTTTCAAAGGAGATGTCAATGACACAGCCACCAGCTGCATGCGTCCAGATTAGGATTTTATCGAAGCAATGAAAAAATAGAGCGAGTTTTAAGAAACGTTGAAAAACACACGGTGTTTTTCAACACTTTGATAAACACAATTCAGTTTATCACAAGGTGCAACCCACAATGCATTTCATCCTTGTTGGAAACATTGAATCCACATCATATAATTATCAGGTGGACAAGGGTTGATTTTATCGAAGCAATGAACAAATAGAGCGAGTTTTAAGAAACGTTGAAAAACACACGGTGTTTTTCAACACTTTGATAAACACAATTCAGTTTATCACAAGGTGCAACCCACAATGCATTTCATCCTGGTTGGAAACATTGAATCCACATCATATAATTATCAGGTGGACAAGGGTTGATTTTATCGAAGCAATGAACAAATAGAGCGAGTTTTAAGAAACGTTGAAAAACACACGGTGTTTTTCAACACTTTTGATAAACACAATTCAGTTTATCACAAGGTGCAACCCACAATGCATTTCATCCTTGTTGGAAACATTGAATCCACATCATATAATTATCATATGGACAAGGGTTAGTTTTATCAAAGCGATGAAACAATAGAGCGAGTTTTAAGAAACGTTGAAAAACACACGGTATTTTTCAACACTTTGAAAAACGTAATTCAGTTTATCACAAGGTGCAACCCACAATGAATTTCATCCTAATTGGAAACATTAAATCCAAATCATATAATTATCAGGTGGATAAGGGTTGGTTTTATCAAAGCAATGAACAAATAGAGCGAGTTTTAAGAAACGTTGAAAAACACACGGTGTTTTTCAACACTTTTGATAAACACAATTCAGTTTATCACAAGGTGCAACCCACAATGCATTTCATCCTTGTTGGAAACATTGAATCCACATCATATAATTATCAGGTGGACAAGGGTTGATTTTATCGAAGCAATGAACAAATAGAGCGAGTTTTAAGAAACGTTGAAAAACACACGGTGTTTTTCAACACTTTTGATAAACACAATTCAGTTTATCACAAGGTGCAACCCACAATGCATTTCATCCTTGTTGGAAACATTGAATCCACATCATATAATTATCAGGTGGACAAGGGTTGATTTTATCGAAGCAATGAACAAATAGAGCGAGTTTTAAGAAACGTTGAAAAACACACGGTGTTTTTCAACACTTTGATAAACACAATTCAGTTTATCACAAGGTGCAACCCACAATGCATTTCATCCTTGTTGGAAACATTGAATCCACATCATATAATTATCAGGTGGACAAGGGTTGGTTTTATCGAAGCAATGAAAAAATAGAGCGAGTTTTAAGAAACGTTGAAAAACACACGGTGTTTTTCAACACTTCGAAAAATGAAATTCAGTTTATCAAAAGGTACAACCCATGATGTATTTACTCCTTGTTGGAAAAATTGAATCCAAATCATATAATTATCATGTGGACAAGGGTTGGTTTTATTGAAGCGATGAAAAAATAGAGCGAGTTTTAAGAAACGTTGAAAAACACACGGTGTTTTTCAACACTTGATAAACACAATTTGGTTTATCACAAGGTTCAACCCACAATGATTTCATCCTTATTGTAAAAATTGAAATCCCATAATATTATTAGGTGGGAGAAGGGTTCTTTTATCGAAGCGATGAAACAATAGAGCGAGTTTTAAGAAACGTTGAAAAAATGCACAGTGGTTTTCAACACTTTGATAAACGCAATTCCGTTTATCACAAGGTGAAAAACAACGATATATTTCCTCCTTGTTAGAAAAATTTAATATCCAAATCATATAATTATCAGGTGGACAAGGATTGGTTTTTCGAAGCGATGAACAAATAGAGCGAGTTTTAAGAAACGTTGAAAAACACACGGTGTTTTTCAACACTTTGATAAACACAATTCAGTTTATCACAAGGTGCAACCCACGATGCATTTCCTCCTTATTGGAAACATTTAATCCATATCATATAATTATCAAGTGGACAAGGGTTGGTTTTATCGAAGCGATGAAAAAATAGAACGATTTTTAAGAAACGTTAAAAAACACACGGTGTTTTTCAACACTTCGAAAAATGAAATTCAGTTTATCAAAAGGTACAACCCATGATGTATTTACTCCTTGTTGGAAAAATTGAATCCAAATCATATAATTATCATGTGGACAAGGGTTGGTTTTATTGAAGCGATGAAAAAATAGAGCGAGTTTTAAGAAACGTTGAAAAACATACGGTGTTTTTCAACACTTTGATAAACACAATTTGGTTTATCACAAGGTTCAACCCACAATGATTTTCATCCTTATTGTAAAAATTGAATCCACATAATATTTATTAGGTGGAGAAGGGTTTCTTTTATCGAAGCGATGAAACAATAGAGCGAGTTTTAAGAAACGTTGAAAAATGCACAGTGGTTTTCAACACTTTGATAAACGCAATTCCGTTTATCACAAGGTGAAAACAACGATA
Source organism: Taxus chinensis (assembly GCA_019776745.2). NCBI lineage: Eukaryota > Viridiplantae > Streptophyta > Pinopsida > Cupressales > Taxaceae > Taxus > Taxus chinensis. The sequence goes on from CM034149.1 coordinate 162,178,768, forward strand.
TATTTCCTCCTTGTTAGAAAAATTTAATCCAAATCATATAATTATTAGGTGGAAAATGGTTGGTTTTATCGAATCGATGAAAAAATAGAGCGAGTTTTAAGAAACGTTGAAAAACAAACGGTGTTTTTCAGCACTTTGATAAACACAATTTGGCTTATCACAAGGTGCAACCCATGACGCATTTCATTTTTTTTGGAAAAATTGAATCCACATCATATAATTATCAGGTGGAAAAGGGTTTCTTTTATCGAAGTGATGAAAAAATAGTGTGTGTTTTTCGACACGTTGAAAAATGCACGGTATTTTTCAGCACTTTGATAAACGCAATTCGGTTTATCACAAGGTGCAACCCATTATGAATTTTCTCCTTGTTGGAAAAATTGAATCCACATAATATATTTATCACATGGGCAAGGGTTGGTTTTATCGAAGCGATAAAAAAATAGAGTGAGTTTTAAGAAATGTTGAAAAACACACGATGTTTTTTAGCACTTTGATAAATGCAATTCGGTTTATCACAAGGTGCAACCCACAATGAATTTCATCCTTGTTGGAAACATTGAATCCACATAATATAATTATCAGGTGGACAAGGGTTGGTTTTATCAAAGCGATGAAAAAATAGAGCGAGTTTTAAGAAACATTGAATAACACATGGTGTTTTTCAGCACTTTGATAAACACACTTCGGTTTATCACAAGGTTCAACCCACAATTATTTTCATCCTTATTGTAAACATTGAATCCAAATAATATATTTATCAAGTGGAGAAGGGTTTCTTTTATTTAAGTGATGAAAAAAAAGAGCGAGTTCTAAGAAACGGTGAAAAACACACGGTGTTTTTCAGCACTTTGAAAAACACAATTCGGTTATCCAAAAGGTGTAACCCTCGATGCTTTTCCTCGTTGTTGTAAACATTGAATCTAGGGCATATATTTCTCAGGTGGAAAAGGGTTGGTTTTATCGAAGCGATGAAAAAATAGAGCGATGTTTAAGAAATGTTAAAAAACACACGGTGTTTTTCAGCACTTTGATAAATGTTGAAATTCGGTTGATAAATTTCTACGCCCTTAATCATATATCTTATATTTGATGTATATAGCTGAATTGTGGCTATCATAACTTCATATAATTATTTATCGCTTTCATATATGTTATATTATCATGGGTTGGTTGGCCTTGAGGATTTCCATAACATAGGAGATTATAAATAGGGGTTATCATGTAGTAGTGGATCATATTATTTGAGCATTTTAGCCTTATTGTCTGTTTTGGAGGTTTCCCCCTCAAAGTGGATAAATATTATAATTTATTTACGTAAAAAATTGTGTTATTTGGTGTTCTATTGCTGGTGATAATAAGAACTATTCAAGTAATTTCATTACAAGTGGTATCAGAGCTGCAATTTGGGCCAAAACCCTAATTTGTTGTTTCTGTGATATATTTCAAACCAGAGAGAATTGTTTGAAGATATTTTTAAATGAATGTGAAACATTCCAAGTAAGGTTCCCTGATAATTTCAGACTTTTTTGATTTATTTTGCAAAAGTTATTACAAAGTTAGGGTTTTTCGTAAAATCGCTCCCTAGGATGGAAATTGTGGAATTTTTCCTAGTTCGTTACCTTTTCAGAAAGAGAATAAAAAATTAGCTGGAGTTTTTTCTTTAAGTATTTTTATATTTGGACAAAATCTTATCTAACTCCCAAACCCTAAAATTTGATCCCTAAATCCTACTATTTTGGGACATCATGGTAGGGCCTTCCACAAGAGGCAAAAGGAATCCCATCACTCCGGGTAAAACACCAAAAAAGGATGAGATAGTAGTTGAGGAGTTGGAGACAGAAGAGGTAGCTACAAATTCCTCAGGGTTAGGGTTTACTTCGATGGACCATAAGGTAAGCCAACTTGAGTTTAACCTAAGAGACCTCAAATCTCGGGTGGCCAACAAAGAAGATGTGGACATTATTAGACAAAGATTGGAGGATTTAATGCAGAAATTTAGTACGAATATGATAGGTAATCATAATTCTATCAACCAAGGTGGATCTTCAATTCAAAAGAATAGACACATGAGTTAGGGTGGATCTTCGAGCATGCCCAATGCAAATATGAGCAATTTGCAGGCCCGTAATATGTTTCCAAAAGTGGAGATGCACAAGTTTTATGGAAATGATCCACTCAATTGGATCAACCAGATGGAGAAGCTATTTGAACTACATCAGATTCTACCAGGACAAAAGGTGACCATGACATCTTTGTATCTCAAACCTGACCAATTCGTCTGGTATCAATGGTTATGTGGTCAAAGGTAGAAGAATGTTCTTAATGTTACATGGACAGTATCCAATGAAGAGTTGCAATTACACTATAGTTCTATTGTGTTAGAGAATTACTTTTGCCAATTAGAAAATTTGAGACATACAAGATCTATTAAGGATTACATTCATCAATTCCAAAACCTTTCTCTGTGGGTGGAAAATAATACTAAAGAGAATCTGAATGAACTATTTCTTGGGGGTCTTAAGGATCACATTGAGCATGAGGTATGTATGTTAAATCCTCATAAGGTTTATGATTATATTAGTATGGCACGAAGGGCAACGGAGAAATTTATTTCAAGTAGGAGAAAAAATTTCACTAATACCAGAGATCGCAACACCTTGCCCCCAACACTCCTTAGACCCGTTAGATTGACACCTCAACAAATTTAAGAAAAGAGAGAAAAAGGGATATGTTTTAACTGTGACGGTAAATATGGACCTGGACATAAATATGCTGAAAAGAAGTTATTCTACATTGATGGGCCTAGTGAAGATGAAGAGAAGGATGAAGATGCAGAGTCAGAGGTCTTGGTTGAGCCAGAGGAGGAATCAGGAGATCCCCAGCCAACAATTTTATATCATGCAATTTCAGGTATTAGCACCCCGAAAACCCTCAAGGTGGTTGGATTCTTAAAAAAAGAGAGGGTCACAGTGTTGATTGACTCAGGAAGTACTCACAACTTTATCAATAATAAGTTAGCAGTGCACCTAAACTGTTTCATTTATCCAGCTCCTGAATGTCAAGTAATGATTGCTAATGGAGGTACTGTTACTTGTTCTGGAAAATTCCATATGGGAGGAGAAAATATTGTGTTATGAGTTCAATGGCTTACCACTTTGGGAACCATTGAGATGAACTTCAAAGAATTGTTCATGTGATTTCAATATGAAGGAAGGACTTTTGAGCTAAGAGGATTAAGATAAAAGTATCCACAGATAATGAGCTCTCATTAGATGCATAAAATGCTAAAAAGGGTGTAAAGGGATTTGTGGCACAACTATTTTCATTGGAGGTGCATCACTCCAAGGACATTATACCATCAGATATGCAAGCAGTGTTAGATGCACACTCTGTTGTGTTTGAAAATATTCCAAATGGATTACCTCCAAAGAGAGATCATGATTATGCTATTAAGTTAGTACCAGGGAGCCAACCACCTAACATCAGACCTTATAAGCACCCATATGTGTAAAAGAGTGAAATCGAGAATATTGTACAAGAGATGTTGGAAGCAGGAATCATCCATCATAGTTAGAGTGCTTATTCTTCTCCAGTAGTGATGGTACGGAAAAATGATGACATGTGGCACATGTGTCCTGATTATAGGGAACTTAATAAGTACATAATCAAAGATAAATTTCCTATTCTTGTAATTGATGATTTACTTGATGAGTTGCATGGTGTTGTTTATTTTACAAAGCTTGATCTTCGTTCAAGATACCACTAAATCAGAATCAAGGATGAGGATGTTCATAAAACCACATTTTAGACACATGAAGGCCATTATGAATTCTTGGTAATGCCTTTTGGACTCACAAATGCACCTTCTACATTTCAAAGTTTGATGAATTCTATAATTAAGTCATTCATTTGGAAGTTTGTTTTAGTGTTTTTTGATGATATATTAATTTATAGCAAAACATGGGAGGAACATTTGCATCATGTAAATAAGGTTTTGGAAACCCTTGAGCAACATCAAATTTATGCAAATCCATCTAAGTGTTATTTTGGAGTCAAGGAGGTTGAATATTTGGATCAAATTGTCTCTCATGAAGGGGTTAAAGTGGATCCTAATAAGATCAAAGCCATGATGGAGTGGAAGGTTCCAAACACCCTAAAGAATCTATGAGATTTTTGGGGCTTATAGGTTATTACCGAAGATTCATAAGGAATTATGGAAGAATAGCAGCACCTCTCACAACTTTATTAAAGAAGGACTCATTACATTGGAATGAGGATGCCACCACAACATTTGAGCAGCCAAAGGAGGCCATGTGCACCAATCTAGTCTTGGCTACTCCAGATTTTTCCAAAACATTCATTATTGAATGTGATGCATCAGGGTCGTGTATGGGGGTAGTTATAATGCAAGAAGGTCATCCTATTTCCTTTTTGAGCTGTCAATTCAAAGGTAAGAATCTTTCAAAACCAATGTATGAGAAGAAAATGCTAGCCATACTTCATATAACAAAGCAATGGAGACCATATCTCATAGGAAGACACTTTAAAGCGAAGACAGATCATGATAGTCTGAAATACTTCTTGGAGCAATGTTTATCATATGAAGAACAACAAAAATGGGTCTCAAAGATGTTTGGATATGATTTTGAGATTATTTATAAGAAATGGAAGGAGAATGTAGTTGTGGATTCTCTGTCAAGGAAAGATGAATCAACTACAACATTGTTATGTGCCATAACCATATTACAAGAAAATTGGATAGATGAGGCAAGGTCAGAATGGAGAAATGACCCAGCCACACAAAACCTCATTCATAATCTCCAGAATGATCCAAGAATGTCAGAGAAATTTATATTGAAAGGGGATGCTTTATGGTATAAAGATAGATTATACCTATGTAAGAACCCCACTCTTAAAAATAGGATTCTATCTGAGCTTCACTCTTCTCCAATAGGGGGAACTTTAGATTATTAAAGACTTATCATCGAGTAAAACAAGATTTCTTCTGGGAAGGTCTCAAAGGGGATGTCTAAAAATTTGTGTCAGAATGCATGGTTTGTCAGCAAAATAAGGGTGAAACAGTTTGGTCCCCAGGTCTTCTACAACCTTTGTCTATTCCTAGCTAGCGGTGGGAAGAGGTTTTCATGGAATTCATCACAGGATTTCCTAAATCTAAAGGAAAAAATGTCATCATGGTTGTGGTGGATAGACTCACCAAATATGCTCATTTTTGTGCCTTATCACACCCATTTTCTGCAAGCACAGTAGAAACAAACTTCATGGACACAGTTCAGAAGCTTCACGGGACACCAAAGATTATAGTAAGTGACTGAGACCCTATATTTACTAGTAATTTTTAGACTGATTTATTCTCATGTTTGGGTACTCAATTAGCTCGTAGCTCTTCTTATCATCCCCAGTCTAATGGGTAAACAAGATTTGTAAATAAATTTTTGGAGGGATATCTCCGTTGCTTCACCTCAAATAAACAAGCAAGATGGGTCCAATGGCTACCTCTTACAAAATGGCGGTATACCACTTCCTTCCATACTTCATCTTAAATGTTTCATTTTTTAGCACTCTATGGGTACCATCCACCATCCATCACATAATATTCGAGAGGACAACCACAAGTTAGAGCAGTAGAAGAACACATTTAGTATCAACAAGAGATCCTCTCTAGTCTCATGGAGAACTTGGCCATGGCACAAAACCGCATGAAGAAAAAGGCTAATCAACATCATACAGAAAGACATTTTGAAGTCAGTGATTGGGTTTTTGTGCGTTTACAATCATATACGGAAATCTCTTTGAAACAACAACAAAAGGATAATGAACTTTCACCGAAGTATTATGGCCCCTATCAAGTATTGCAAAATATTTGCACTGTAGCATACAAATTAGAACTTCCACAGACAACCAAAATACATCCAATCTTTCATGTTTCTTTCTTGAAGAAAGTAATTGGACAGAGAGTATCAGCCCAAACAGTGTTACATGAGCTCGATGAGGAGGGGAGAGTCATCTTGGAACCTGAATGCATCTTTCAAACATGCACTAAAAGATTGAGGACACAGGTTATTACTAAGTACCCGATCAAGTGGAAGAATATGGACAATGAAGATGCAACATGGGAAGATATGAAATTCCTGCAGCAACACCCAAATCTTCTCAACATTGGGGTCAATGTTTCTTTGAAGGGGAAGAGCATGATATGCCCTTAATCATATATCTTACATTTGATGTATATAGCTGACTTGTGGCTATCATAACTTCATATCATTATGTATCTCTTTCATATATGTTACATTATCATGGGTGGGTCGGCCTTGAGGATTTCCATAGCATAGGAGAGTATAAATAGGGGTTAGTAGGTAGTATTGGATCATATTATTTGAGAATTTGAGTCTTATTGTATGTTTTGGAGGTTGCCCCCTCGAAGTGGCTAAGCTATTATACTTTCCTATTGAGATCATTTGCCTACAAAATTATGTTATTTGGTGTTCTATTGCTGGTGATAATAAGAACTATTCAAGTAATTTCATTACATAAATAAAAATAATTCTAAAACTGAATATTTTTGTATTTAAAAATTTCCTTCTTTTCACCCCATACATGTTGTTGGTACTTGTTCTCTAAAACACATAAGTTTAATTCTTGAGATGCATGTCCTAATGATGCATTCAGGGATGAAGTAAATTGAATAACACCAAGTGTGTTAGCAATGAAACCAATCACATCTCATAAGATTTTAAAGTAGATTTTCAATTATAGTAAGAAATTAGTGTAAAATTTCATTGCTCAACATTTTTCAGAATGAATTATCATAGTGGTCGTAGTTTCAAGAGTTGTAATTATAAATTAAGAATTAGGAGATGACGTGTGAATTGAACAAAAAAGTGTTCGAAAATCAAGTAGTAAGCTTTAATTTCATTGTTAAAATTCACGAAGGTCACAAATAATTATGGAAGAAGATGTACATCCTAGCCAAGACATCGACAAAGAAAAAAGTACCAGTCACTCACACTGAAGACTGTCCATGTGACCTTTGACATAAAATATGACTTTGTAATAAAATGACACTTTCCATGTGACCTTTGACATCAACAGATGTTGGTTAAACATATATTTTAGTTTTTAAAAGAGTAAATAATAATTAAACCATCAAAACATAATAAAATGTTAGAAGGTTTGAAAATCAAATAGCAAGATTTAAATTGGAATAAGATTTAAAATGTGCGAGTATTGTGAATGTTACTTCTAGTTAATGTACATATTATAGAGAATTCAAATTTCAAGTAATCATTGAAGCATGTAATTTCAAATTTCAAACAAATGTTTTGGTTTTCAAGAATTTTGCAAGAATAATATTGGTTATTTCAATGTAATTCATTATTATCATCCAGTTTGATAAGAGATAATTAGTATTTGCTATGGTTACTATAAATTTGGTGTAAATGTATAAATGGTTTGTCTAATATTATGATTGTATCACATTGTATCCATTGTAATATGGGCTCCACACATGGGCTTAAATAAAAAGGAGTGGAACTTGTGTTATTTTGGTTGTGTTAACATCCATATAAAAACTATTGATTATAAATGAATCATGCATGTTATATCTATATGATGTAATGATAAACGTAAAATCAATTGTAATCATTTTATTTAATTAGAAATTAGTGGGATATTTATGCTTATAAACATGTATATTGCTATATGAAAGGCTCTTAGCTTTCATGTATTTAAGAAAATTCATAGATGACATATGTGGTAGGGATATATTAGCATACAAGCATATTAAAATTATGTAATATATTGATGTACATGTTTGAATAATTTATAGGTCTTTTATTATTCAAGGAAAACATGTGTAATAGTCAAATGGTCTCCAACTAGGCTTGCATCTCCACCTAAGATATTAATTTCACTGATGGAATGTATAGCGCAAGTGTTGGGTTTTCACATAGAAGATTCTCAAGCTCTCCATCATTCAATACAGGGCAGATAAATTGCTACATTATTTATAGTGGCTTCCCCATCACCAACATATTCTAGGTTTATCTAACCCCTAAAGTTGTCTCGTGAGATGACATATCTACTTCATGTTGCTTCCCTCATAAGGTTGTCATCTAGCGTTATTCACAGTTTTTTATTTTTTTTACTAAGGAAGAATATAATGTTTTTTAAGAGAATATTTATGTATTTTATAGGGAAAATGAATATGTCTACACATGTTTCTCCTTTAGGATCTTTAACCAATACTGAAGATTCAATTTTCCAAATATCGCTTAGGCTTTTTCACTTCTACAATAGCTAGAGATTTTTTTTGATTGGGTTTGTGTCCGTAGTCAACGTTCCCTACATTTTGATGTATCCAATGTACATTTTATTAATAATATTTAAAATTATTGAATTTATAGCAACTCCCATACAATATGTGTTGACATTTATTCTTAATGTACCATGTTATTTGATATGAAGTATCTTCTATTTTCTTTGTTTTTACATATTTTTGTAGCTTAATTAGTGTAAGACTCATAGTATTAAAACACATAATAATGTAATCATGAAAATCCAAAAATGCTATAGCGTCGTTAAAACTAAGATTTTTTAGTTTGGAAGCTATTAAGACAAATCTAAAAACCAACAAATAATGCATTTAAACCCTTGTAATTCTCCACTTTGTCCTTTTTTCTTGAAAAAAATTGTGATCGAACTTGAAAATTGTATGGGAATGGTTCTCTAACAATGTACCTTACCATACATGCCTTCGTTCAAGTCAACAGTTGTTGTTCATGAATGGATTAACTCCCCATATGAAACATCAACAATATAGCCAGAGTTACACTTCCCTCACTTAATCTCGCAAGGTATGTTTTCACATATTCCTTTCTTCGCATCCTTTAATTTATTTTGTTTTATTTTTCATTCTGCTTTTTCCTATGCATACCTCATTACCCCTGTCGGTGTCTCCATTGCACCTCCTAGGTACGATTTATCATTCTAAAATTCTTGTCAATGTGAATTTTACATTAGGATTATAATGTTTTTGTGAGAAGTGGTAAGGAGTAAAAATCAAGATGTCTTCAATTTTACCCAATTTTACCCTTGTCAACCTGATAAATAATTTATGTGGATTTAATGTTTCCAACAAGGAAGAAATGCATTGTGGGTTGCACCTTTTCGAGAACTGAATTGTATTTTTCAAAGTGTTGAAAAACATCTTGTGTTTTTCAATGTGTTTTAAAACTCACTCTTTTTTTAATCAATTTGGAGAAACCAACTCTTGTCCACCTGATAAATAATTAATGTGGCTTACATCGTTTCAAGGAGGAAATTCATCGTGGGTTGCATCTTTTTGAGAACCGAATTGTGTTTTTCAACGTGTCTTAAAACTCGCTCTATTTTTTAATCGATTTGGAAAAACCAACCGTTTTTCACCTGATAAATAATTGATGTGGATTCAATTTTTCCAACAAGGAAGAAATGCATCGTGGGTTGCACCTTTTCGAGAACCGAATTGCGTTTTTCAAAGTGTTGAAAAACATCGTGTGTTTTTCAACGTGTCTTAAAACTCGTTCTATTTTTTAATTGATTTGGAAAAACCAACTCTTCTCCACCTGATACAGTATTTGATGTGGATTGCATCGTTACACCAAGGAGGAAATGCATCTTGGGTTTTCACCTTTTTGAGAACCAAATTGTGTTTTTCAAAGTGCTGAAAAACACCGTGTTTTTTTCAACGTGTCTTAAAACTCACTATTTTTTAATCGATTTGAAAAAACCAACTCTTCTCCATCTGATAATTATTTTATGTGGATTGCATCATTACAACAAGGAGGAAAATGCATCGTGGGTTGCACCTTTTTTGAGAACCAAATTGCGTTTTTCAAAGTGTTGAAAAGCAAACGTGTATTAAAACCCACTCTTTTTTTAATCGATTTAGAAAAACCACCTCTTGTTCACCTGATAAGTAGTTGGTGTGGATTGAATCATTACACCAAGGAGGAAATACATCATGGGTTGCACCCTTTTGGAGAACCGAACTATACGTTTTTCAAAGTGTTGAAAAACACCATGTGTTTTTCAACGTGTCTTAAAACTCATTATTTTTATCATTCAATTTCAATAAAACCAACCCTTGTACACCTGATAATTATTTGGTGTGGATTTCATCATTACGACAAGGAGGAAAAGCATCATGGGTTACACCTTTTGGAGAACCAAACTGTGTTTTTACAAAGTGTTGAAAAACACCGTGTGTTTTTCAACGTGTCTTAAAAACACCGTGTGTTTTAATCAATTTGGAAAAACATGTGCACCTTATAAGTAATTGAATTTAATCATTACATGAAGGAGGAAATGCATATTTGCATCATTTTCGAGAACTGAATTCGTTTTTCAAATAAAAAAACTGTGTGTTTTTCAACGTGTCTTAAAAATCACTCTATTTTTTCATGATTTTGATAAAACCAACCTTTTGCACCTAATTATTTGGTGTGGATTGCATCATTACACTAAGGAGGAAAATGCATCGTGGTTTGCACCTTGTGATAAACCGAATTACGTTTTTCAAAGTGTTGAAAGACACCTTGCATTTTTTACTGTGTCTTAAAACTCACTCTATATTTTCATCGCTCTGGATAAAACCAACTCTTCTCCGCATGATAATTATTTTGTGTGGATCGCATCGTTACAACAAGGAGGAAAATCATCGTGGGTTGCACCTTTTCTGAGAACCGAATTACATTTTTCAAAGTGTTAAAAAACACCGTGTGTTTTTCAACGTGTCTTAAAACTCACTCTTTTTTTAATCAATTTGGAAAAACCAACTTCTTCTCCACCTGATACAGTATTTGATGTGGATTTCATAATGTTACAACAAGGAGGAAATGACATCGTGGGTTGCACTTTTTTGAGAACCGAATTAAATTTTTCAAAGTGCTGAAAAACACCGTGTGTTTTTCAATGTGTCTTAAAACTCGCTTAATTTTTTAATCGATTTGGAAAAATGAACCATTGTCCACCTGATAAATAATTGATGTGGATTGTATCGTTTAGAAAAAGAAGGAAATGGCATCGTGGGTTGCACCTTTTCGAGAACCGAATTAGTGTTTTTTAAAGTGCTAAAAAACACCGTGTGTTTTTCAACGTGTCTTAAAACTAAACTCTATTTTTTCATCGCTTTGGTAAAACTAACTCTTTTCCACCTGATAATTAGTTGATTTGGATTGCATCATTACACCAAGGAGGAAATGCATCGTGGGTTACACCTTTTTAAGAACCAAATTGTGTTTTTCAAAGTGCTGAAAAACACTGTGTGTTTTTCAACGTGTCTTAAAACTTGTTCTATTTTTTAATCAATTTGGAAAAACCAACTTTTCTCCACCCGATAAATTATTTGATGTGGATTGCATTCATTCCAATAAGGAGGAAATGTATCACGGGTTGCACCTTGTTATAAACTGGATTACGTTTATCAAAGTGCTAAAAAACACCGTGCATTTTTCAACGTGTCAAAAAAATCACTCTATTTTTTCATCGCTTTGATAAAACCAACCCTTCTCCACCTTGAATAATTAGTTGATGTGGATTCAATGTTTATAACAAGGAGGAAAAGAATCGAGGGTTGCACCTTTTTGAGAACTGAATTACATTTTTCAAAGTGTTGAAAAACACCGTGTGTTTTTCAACGTGTCGAAAAACTCACTCTATTTTTTCATCACTTTCGATAAAACCAACCCTTTTCCACCTGATAATTATTGATGTGGATTACATGTTTACACCAAGGAGGAAATGCATCGTGGGTTGCACCTTGTGGAAACCTTGTTTGATAAAGTGCTGAAAAAACTACGTTTTTCAATGTATCTTAAAAATCACTATTTTTTCATCGCTTCGATAAAACCAACTCTTCATCCACTTGATAATTATTTGGTGTGGATATTCAATCGTTTACACCAAGGAGGAAATGCATCGTCGGTTGCACCTTTACGAGAACCGAATTGTGTTTTTCAAATTGTTGAAAAGCACTGTGTGTTTTTCAATGTGTTTTAAAACGCACTCTTTTTTTAATCGATTTGGAAAAACCAACTCTTCTCCACCTAATAATTATTTTTTGTGGATTGCATCATTACAACAAGAAGGAAAATCATACGTGGGTTGCACACTTTTGATAAACCAAACTATGTTTTTCAAAGTGTTGAAAAACACCGTGCATTTTTCAACGTGTCAAAAAACTCGCTCTTATTTTTTAATAGCTTTGGGAAAACCAACTCTTGTCCACCTGATAATTATATGGTGTGGATTAAATATTTACAACAAGGAGGAAATTCATTGTGGGTTACACCTTTTCAAGAACTGAATTTTGTTTTTCAAAGTGTTAAAAAACACCATGTGTTTTTCAATGTGTCTTAAAACTCACTATTTTTTAATCGATTTCGAAAAACCAACCTCTTTTCCACCTGATAATTATTTGGTGTGGATTCATCATTACAATAAGGAGGAAAAACATCGTGGGTTGTACCTTTTGGAGAAGACCAAACTACGTTTTTTTTTTGAAAAACAACGTGTGTTTTTCAACGTGTTCTTAAAACTCGCTCTATTTTTTCATTATTTCGTTAAACCAACCGTTGTCCACCTGATAATTATATAGTGTGGATTGCATTGTTTATAACAAGGAGGAAAAGCATCATGGGTTTGCACCTTTTTGTAGAACCAAATTACGTTTTTCAAAGTGTTAAAAAACACCGTGTGTTTTTCAACATGTTTCTTAAAACTCACTCTAGTTTTTCATCGATTTCGATAAAACCAACTCTTTTCCACCTTATACATATATGATGTGGATTGCATCATTACAACAAGGAGGAAATGACATCGCGGGTTTCATCTTTTTGATAAACAGAATTGTATTTTTCAAAGTGTTGAAAAACATCATGTGTTTTTCAACATGTCTTAAAACTCGCTCTATTTTTTAATCGTTTCGATAAAACCAACCCTTGTCCACCTGATAAGTAGTATGATGTGGATTCATATCATTCCAACAAGGAGGAAATACATCGTGGGTTACACCTTACCGATGATAAACCAAATTGTATTTATCAAAGTGCTGAAAAACACCGTGCGTTTTTCAACATGTGTCGAAAAACTCACTCTATTTTTTCATAGCTTCAAAAAAACCAACCCTTATCCACCTGATAATTAGTTGATGTGGATTCAATGTTTACAACAAGGAGGAAAAGCATCGAGGGTTGCACATTTTGAAGAACCGAATTACGTTTTTCAAAGTGTTGAAAAAACACCGTGTGTTTTTAAACGTTTCTTATAACTCGCTCTATTTTTTCATCGCTTCGATAAAACCAACCCTTGTCCACCTGATAATTATATGATTGTGTATTCAATGTTTCAAATCAATAAGGAAATTCATAGTGGGTTATCACCTTATGATAAACATTTGTTTGTTGTGTACTCCAAAACCGACCATGCATTTTTCAACGTGTCTTAAAATTCACTTGTATTTTTTCATTGCGTTTCCATACACCCTTGTCCACCTGAATCGATATGATGTGATTTTCAAGGAAGGAAATGCATCATGGGTTGCACCTTTGATAAACCAAATTGCGTTTATCAAAGTGCTGTGTTTTTCAATGTGTCTTAAAACTCGCTCTATTTTTTCAATCACTTTAGAAAACCAACTCTTCTCCACCTGATAATTATATTATGTGGATTGCATTGTTATAACAAGGAGAAATGCACCACGGGTTGCACGTTGTTATAAACCGGATTGTGTTTTTCAGCGTCGTGCTGCAAAACTCACACTCTATTTTTTCATCACTTTGGATGAAACCAACTCATTTTCCACGTTATTAAGGAGGAAAATGCACAGGTTTGCACCTTTTGGAGAACATTGACATTTTTAAAAGTGCTGAAAAACAACGTACGTTTTTCAACGTGTCAAAAAACAAAATCTATTTTCAAGCACTTTGAAAATTTTCAACCCTTGTCCACCTGATAATTACGTAATTTGTCTTTAAAGTTTTACATAAAGGTGGAGTTCATAATCACGGTTTGTATCTTGTGGAAAACAATGGTTTGTTTTTATAGTGTTGAAAAAGGTTTGTTTTTCAGCACTTTGATAATAGCAATAAAAATTTGATAAGATAATTAGCTACTGTTGATTACATCATTTCATCATAATTACATCAGCTTTTTTTTTGTTAAAATATGTTTCTAATATCCATATATTACATGAACGCTTCTATTTTGGCTAACACCAACCCTTCTCCAGCACTTTTTTAAATACTAACAAGGAAAAATAATCAAAGAGTAGGTCAATTGTACACGTTCCATATTTATGTATTCTTAAATATACGCTAATGTACAATCTCATAAACCAACATGAATTTTAAATGTTTACAATTCTAATATAGGCCCACTCAACAAACCATACATTTACTTTCCAAAGCTCAACCTACTCATTCCGTAAGATACATCTTCTCTACATATCTGTTGCATCTACAACACAATGCATTTAATATTAGACAAGGTGTCAACAAGGAGGATTTTTATCTTAAATATAGTAAATAAATGCATTGAAATTAAGGACATTCAATACACACCTTGCGTAGACACTGAATTGTTAAAAGATAAGCGGCGGTGGGGATATGTTTCATCTGCATTTGAACCACCTAACCAAAATAAATGACCAATATGTTAGTCTTCGCCTCCACAACTAAAATTTCTTGAGAATTTAAAAGGAACAATCACACCAATAATTAAATGTTTTAACTTGTAGGTTCCATTTGGGTGGTTTCACTCCTCTTTACACGATTGCCGTCGGGAAATTGGAAGAATTCGCAATCTTCAGTGCGATTGATTTAAATCTTCTACATTGATAAAGGTGGCCTCTTAGTCACATGGATAACAGTGGCATTTTTTACTCACACTAAACCATTTGGGACGCATGCGGGTGGTGGATGTCTCATTGACATCTCCTTTAAAAGTAACATCTAACATATTTTATGCTTCTAGGTATATCCAAAACCTTTGAACACATTCAAAGAATGTTTTTTCTGTTCATCTGTACTAAAGTTGTGTATCAAAGAATGACTTCAAGAATTCTTTAGATACAATTGTGTTCCATAAAATTTGAATCACTTTCTATCATCAAACCACCAGTAAGGTACTATTTTAGGAGTTCATGTACACAACGTATAAGACAATTATAGAAATTTATTTATACATTATACACTATGGTAGTTAAAATTATCATTGTACACATGCGAATACACAATGTCACCTAATCATAAATTTGTGTGATGAACATTATCATTGAATAAATTAATTGATTGAAGGAATTAGCAACTAACCATCAAAATTTCAGTGACTGTTGAGGTGGCACCAGGAGGGATTAAATGTTTTAATCCCCTAACATGCCATCATTTACCATGTTTGTCTTTGCATAGGTACTGGCTGCTACACGAGAAATGAAAATAATTTCAAAACCATGCTTTTTTCATTACAACTTATGCTTAGCAATCTATATCACTACTTGCCACATACGATGACATTGAATTACTTTCCACTTTCGCTGCTAGATACGACTAGGAGGGGTTGTCTCGGAACATGTCTTCATTTATTGTGCTTGTCTCGGCATAATTACTAGCTCCTGACACGTGAAATGAAAACAATTTCAACACGATGTTTTTTTCATTACAACTTATGCTTAGCAATCTATATCACTACTTGCCACATATGATGACATTGAATTACCTTCCACTTTTGTTGTTGGATATGGCGAGGAGGAGCCATCACAGAATGTGTCTTCATTTACCCTACTTGTCTCCCCATAAGTATTGGCTCCTGCATGTGAAATGAAAAGAATTTCAACATGATGCTTAATTTGTTACGACTTATGCTTAACAATCTACATCGGTAACATATGATGGCATTGAATTACCTGTCACTTCTGGTGCTTGATGTGATGACATCGACACATATTACTTGCAAAAATACAACACCTTCAACGTGTGCTTACATGTGTTTCCTCTGATATTCCAAGCACATTCGCATATGCCCAAGGCTCCACATTTCCTTACCAAATACCATGTGCTTCTAGTTGTTTGGCTCCTCACCCACAATTGATTGCAATCAGGTTTAATTGCAAGGAAATATGTATAAGGAATACTCTTTTCTCTCTCAACGACTGTCAATAGTTTTCTTTCTTTTTTGAAATTGGTCAAAGAATCCAAATTTTTGCAACTTCCTTTTGTGTTTGTAAAATGGCTCCACCTTGTACACAAGTGTGTAGAACAAATAGTCCATCCAGTGAGTACATTTCTTTTTCTGTCACACAAGTATCTAGTCTTCAAAAAAAATGGTAGGACTCGATGGATGCGTTTGTTTCTTGATTTGCATGGGAGAAGTTTCTAAAATTTGTTACCCACATAGCTATCAAGCGACACAGATTGAAAATCAGTGACACTATAAACCAAGAATTATAATTGATGGTAATTAATAAGGAAACACACAAAGGATCATACTCACCAACACGTTCTTCACTCTCACACCATGTATTCCTGAAGTACTCGAGGAACTTAGTTTCCTCTTTGAATTCATTAAAGAAGTCTTGAATGATTTGAAATGTGTTCTCGTGATGCATTTTAAAACCATACATGATGGTACCTAGTCTCTCGAAAATATTCCACCTGGACTCCTTGCTACAATACCTATGCACGTTTTTCAACCATGCCCTGCGCATGTGCCATAGGCATAACATTACACGACAACCAAAAACACACCCGATGGCTTGGATTTCAGTTGACGCATCATCTGTAATGAACGCATTGATCTACCAATCGGCACAAAGGCATTTTCCTTGTTTCTAGACTTCTGCCAACCACCTGTAAATGTCTTCAATTTTATTCCTCGAAGAAATGGCCCATGCTATGGGCACCCCAGCCTCTTGCTCGTCAAAAATAAGCAATGTGTATAATTGGTACTGCAAGGAATATGACATCAAATGGTAACATGGGGTTTAATATAACAGAAAGGGAACATTATTAATGATACGTAAATTATACATCATTTCAAAATTCATTTCAATTACTTACACCATATTTGTTCGTAGCAAACATCGAGTCCATGGAGATTATAGAATTTTTTGAATGTTGAACCATTCTCTCACACATCCACGGTGTTTGCAACCTCATAATGAATGGAACGGTGGTTCCATTTGGGTGTTGATAGTAGAAAAAAAATGTCTCTTTCCTCTCCATGCCATAAGTTCACACTCATAACATCATCGGCGTGTTTTTGAGACCTTCTACAGCAAACCCTTTTCCATGTGTTCACCATGTCCTTTCTTGTTATGCATTTGTATCCCTCTTGCTCGATATACCCACGTTGGATGGATCCTCTATATATTTATCGTACACCATTTCCACAATGACTCCCATCAACAAAAGACTCTCGATATAAGTTTTGCATTCATTTGATAAGTACGGGGAAACATTCAAGTGAGGATTGTTAATGGTATTTTCATTCCTCCCATGACAAGACTCACCATTTACATCACAATGAAATGGATTGTTGTATAATATTATGGCCACTGTTGGTCTCCCATAAAAAACCTTCACATTGAAATGACATTGGCAACCCCTTTTAATTATACACCTACTCACTTTTTCACTTGTTACTGGCTTATTTCTATTGTCATCTGGACCATACGAACACCAATAGCTGCATTAAAAATGGTAACATCAAATGCTATACAAATTTTTATGAAAAGAACGTACAAAAAATAATTTGTTAGCAAAGGTCCAAACCTAGTATATGACTTGGTTGTATGCGGTTTAGGATTTTCTATATTTGTTGACTTGTGATTTGTGCGGGCGAAGGTAGTCTCAAAACTTTTGTTAGAACCTTCCCCCTTTAGAAATGTTTGTAGTCTTGCGAGCGGTATGGTGGCACAAATGTCGACGTTCGGCTCATCCCCTATTGGTGTCCATTATAGGTCATCATATGAAAACTGAATCTTTTCCTCTGTAATCTCTTGGACAGGAAGATCGATCATGCTCTGCCATTTGGGCCTCCTTCCCATCCTAACAATTATTACATGAAGTTTTGCATCGTTAATGAAATAATTATTTCATACTTTCCGAAATAAATTTTGAGTTATGATTGATCATCATCAACATGAATACCATATTAAATCATTGGAAGCATTGAATTTTTCTCTAATTCAAAAGCCACGTGTATAAAAGACAGTATTGAAATGCAAGGAAAACAACAATTTATAGGAAAAATATTATGCCTACTGCTAAACATAGTGCACAAACATATCACAATATGGTCATCTATAATGTGACAAAGAATGATGACATAATAAATATAATGTGACAAAGACTATTACAAAATTAATATTATTTCAAATACACTTAGAAAATTTCAATGTTGAGAGAAACTTCCATACAAAATATTATATACATTTGCACCTTAAAAATAATTAAACAACGTATAAAATAACAATTTTATGGCAACACCCATGTTTATTTAAAATAGGTGAAGTTACAAACTAAAAAAGAATATAGACATTTAAAAATTAATAAATAGAAAAATGTGCTATATCCATAATGAATAAAAACTATCGAAACAAGAATATGGATATTTAAAACAGAAGTTACAAATATAAAAATATTAATAACATAAAATACATATATACATTTATGCATGCTAAAACATAATAATTAAACAAATAAAATAATAATACTATCGCAACACCCACTTACCCTTCTTTTTGAAAAAAATGAACTTATTCAAACTAAAATTGAGGAATATAGATATTTCAAAATTTTCACACTTTTATTTGAATTTTAGAAATGGTGCTAAAATTTTGAATCGTAATAAAAATTATTTGCTATACATTCTGCAACAACTAGTATTCATTGGCATACTGAACTATCTATAATATACATATAATTTATAAATTGTTAATAAATTGAGGACTATTTTTAGGAACTCTTGCAGTTTTCAAACTTTTTATGTGAACACCCTTCATCTTCAGTTTACATGGAAGCTCGTATTTCTGTATGTCTTCATTTTACAAACAGGATCGAGAGAAATTAGGCTCCTAGTATTCATATTCACTACACAAAAGAGTAACTAGTAAAAAACAAAAATATACAATTAACGTTAGTACGATACATGACAAATCTAATATATGTCATCCAATATGATAAAATAAAAACAACATCAGAAAGCTAATATCCATGACAAATTCAAGTATCAATAAATGCCAACGGCTATCCTTCACTCAAAATGCACCCTCCCATAATATCACAACCATCCATTGCAAAAGGGACGGTTGCGATATTATGGGAGGGTGCATTTCTGAGTGGAGGGTCGATGAGAAACTTTAAAAACCTCTGCTCAGCACATTAAATACCACCCAACTATTGATGTGGAATCCTAAGGGGCAAGCCCCTTCATCACACAACGATAGTTGGGCGTATCGATGTGGCATCCTAAGGGGCAAGCCCCTTCAACATGCATTGATTCTTGTCTTTACATAGGCACTTACCCCCATATGCCAAATTGAGAGTCAAAGTATGATATCACATAATTTTTATAGCTTCAACTTTCATCAAACATTCACAACATTACAATTACCAATATTTAACAACTAATAAAATATATATATATGATCTCCACATTCGCAATATTTACAACTATAATGCATCCAGGAAATCAAACTTTTCCTAATGTATTTAATTTAACACAGCTAAGAGCAATGAAATTACAACTAACAACTCGAAGATCGCATGCATATTTAACCAATACCAACATAATATCAACATAATTAACTAGTCTCATACCAGTGATTAATAAACACAAATTGTAGAAATTACCGAATCCTCTATCATTTATTAACAAATACATGAATACAATAATACCATAATAATAAACTAGTTCACACTATTATTTAGTGTCTATATACTAAACAAAATATTTGACCACATCATTCGTTTTGAAAAGATGCTTCCAAACAATTGTTCGATATATTTGTACTTAAGATAAAGTGTCATGTTATAATTATCCATGTGTATATCAAGAACATAGATTTATTCCTATTTACAAAGTATTAGGTAATAGATATGACATCAAATTGTCACCTTTTCTTATAGTTTCAAATATATTAATTAATAATAATAATGAAAACTATAATTAATTTCTAAAGTATAAGGTATAAGGTTTAGGGTTTTGGGCTTAGGGTCTTAGGGTTCAAATTAGGCTTAGGCCTCAATAATAGGTTTTAGGGTATAAGGTTTATGGTTCAAGGTTTAGGGTTTAGGGTTTAGGGTTCAAGCTTTAGGGTTTATGACTTAAGGTTTAGGGTTTAGAATTTAGGGTTTATCCTAAATAACATAATCAAGAAAACTTAACACTAATATGACACCGTAAACAATCAAACGATATCTTAAAAACTAATGTGATATCCTAAACACTGAAATATTGATATGACATAAAACACTAATGTGTCACCACCAATAATACATTTGGGACACATTATTCACTAATGCGACATCCTAAACATTGATATGACACCCTAAACACTATTACGAGACCCTAAAAAATTTATAGAGTCATGTAGAAACCCTAAAAATTCAAAATTCATACCTATTCCTAGCCATACCTATCACGTGCACAATGTTCCAAATCAAATCTAGAATACATTTAAAACCATTATCCTCCCACATTCTAGTAGAATTCAATATAAGCCCCATACTCCATTTTTTACTATCATTTGAAGAAGAAAAGGGGTTTGATACACATATTGTTGAGGTACTGTACTTTCAAGATATCTCAGAAAGAAAGTCCTTGTTCAATGTTCCCAATGTCAATAGTTTATTTTTTACAATGTCAATCCTAGTGTTTTGTAGGTAGTTAGAACACAATAATTTTAAGGGATTTCACTTGCGCATGTCACATGACACTATAGAGTTCAAGACATGTGGAGTAGAATATATCGACATCACATGTTGAGCTGATGTAACTTATTTAAATTTACTAACCATAGAACATGGCCTGTTAAGTTATTTTGTGCCATCTTTCTAGACCATTATCTTAGGCCATCCTCCACGCATGCCCAAACAACTATGTAAAAACTTGCCACAAGTGTTTTCTTAGGCCATCCATGTGTACATCAAGAACATAAATTTGTTCCTATTTTCACAGTATTAGGTAATAGATATTTTTCATCGATCTTGCTTATTAACATACTAGTGTAATTCCTACTTATTCTTGGAAAGATTAGATGATCACTAACTTCATTTCGATAATATTGTAGATTTGATTTTCATTCCTTCCACATAACAAAACATTCAATTTTTTTGCATGATTGTTTATATAAAATGAACAATAAATTTAAAAATTGTCTACAAGTATTAGCTAAAAGTATTCTAATTCTAATGATGAATGAAAACATAGTATTAGCTATAATTATTCTAATTCTATCACCATAAACAATAATAAGTCACCCACATTAAATTAATTTTGGACACTTTAAACACTTATACGACACCTTGAACACTAATTAGTCACCCCACATAAAATAATTGAGATACACTAAACATTAATTTAACACCCTAAACATTGATACAATACCCTAAATAATGTCATGATACTCTATGCACTAATGATTCATCCTTTATTTCATAATTAGGATAACCTAAACACTAATGAACACAAGGTCTCATACAAAATGATAATCATCAGTTGTAATACCCTATCAACTCATACGACACCCTAAACACTAATATGACACCCTAAACACTCATATGACATCCTAAACACTCAAAAATTGATGCAAAACCTTGGACACTAATGGGTTACTCTAAATAACATAATTTAGACACAAAAAAAACACTAATGTTTTACCCTAAAAAAATTATAAGACATGATAAACACTAATATGAAACACTATACACTATTAGAAGACTATAAACATTAAGGGATCACCGTAAATAATATAATTAGGACACCATACAGAATAATTTGATATTATAAGCACTCATATCAAACACTAATACACCACCCTAAACATTCAAACATTGATACAAAAACCTTAACACTAATGGGTCAACCTAAATAACATAATTGACAATCGAGATACTTTGAGCATTAACAAAACAATCGTAAACCTGATATGAAACCCTAAAAACTATAATGAGACCTTACAAACTAATGGGTCACTTTACAAAACACAATTAGAATGCCCTAAATATTAATGTGTCATCCTAAACAATCATACGATACCCTAAACACCCAAACATTGATATGATGCCCTAAACACTAACTTGTCATCTTAAATAACACAATTACAACACCCTAAACTATAATACAACACCTAACATTAATTTAACATGTATTAGGGTTCAATTGGTATAAATGATTCCAAATCTAGCCCTAATACATGTTCAATTGTCACATTAGGTGTATTAGGGCTCGATCGATGGAAACAAACACAAACTAATACTTGACACTCAAATAGGCCACCCTGAACATGTGGAAAACCATCATGACAACATGCTTGTTTTCCATCTTAACGAAAAAAACATTATGGACTGTGGACTCTGTTTTCCATCTTAACTGATGTAACTAATTATTATCCTATATAGAAAGTTTATAACGTACATAAAATACAAGGGGGTAAATAATGGACAATGGGTTTAATCCTTTATTTTTCACTAAAATTGAGGGAAAACATTTTCCCCTAAAAAATGTAACTATGCATTTAGTATGATATGTGGTCCCCTGACTCATGATTGGTGATAACATTTGTTTAATCCAAATATGAATGTTATAACTATATATCTAGATGTAGATGGAAAAAAATAGAGATTGTCAAACATTGTATTTCAAGACATTTATTATTAAGGTTCTTGTTAACAAATATGAATTCAAATATTGATTTCATACTAGTGTGACTTCATAAAATTCAATTTCGTAAATGAAACTGTGTGGAAAACCATCATGTTTTTCAACATGCTGAAAAACACGCTATGTTTTTCAGCATGTTAAAAAACACATTGTGTTTTTCATCAAGATGAAGAACACGCTGTGATTTCCTCATGTTAATCAATGACCTAATCAATCATGACAAATCTACTCTCCCTTATATGTAAGATTCATAACATTTATATTAAAATAACATGCCTTGATTCAAGTGTGTCTCTTCCCAAAGAGTGGTAAAATAGTCGTAAAGGTGGTAATGTTGTCTTTTGTCTTTCCTTTAACCATCACTCTCTCACCCTCTCGCTTGTTGAATGTAATTGCACCATTACTTGGCTTCCAAATAATATCAATTTGTGGATCTCTCTTTCCGTTGTTTTAGTGATGGTCTCTCTCATTTTCTTTCATCAGTTCATGGCTTCACAATGGCTAAAAGTGATAATAGTTTCAAGCGAGAAAAGAGGATTCTTGGTTAGTTTGTAGAAAAGAAGATAAATTAGGTGAGGACAAGGGGTCTCAACAAACCTAAGGTTGCATACAACCGAAAAGGACCGGTGTAAGAATGATTATATATTGGTTTTCTTCAACCCCTTATCCCTCTTTGCTAGGGAATTCATCAAGAATATTGACTGGTGAAGAAAACCAGAATGTTGGTTGAAAACATTTTTAGATAAGGACAATACATTATTAATAAAGTATTAGTATTTAGCAGGTGTGTTTATTTATCTATGACGAATATAATAGAGATATTAGGGTGAAATTGGGGGGAATAGTAAAAGTGTAGATAAAAAAAATTGAAAGAATATTTTGATTTACATTTTGATTCACAACTACAGACATATTTGGTGATGAATTACATTAACCAAATTTAACAATTGATTTAAAAATTAATAAACATGGTTTTATTTTAAATCAAATTAGTTCTAGATCCATATTTAAAGTGACAACAAGAAAGAAAAATGAAGAAGATTTCCCTTTACCATGGTTGTATATAAAGAAAAATAATGAAAAAAAAACAAATTTTATATTCGTTAAGATCCTCTGATTTTTTATGTCAAATTACCTGTGACTAGACTCAATTGTGTGTTGTCAAACGCCCCTTCCTAAAATATGTGGCCGTAAATGTGAAATAGAGGACTAATGATTTTCTTTGCATAGATGGTGCAGAATAATGGATGTCTACCAATTCGTCCTTCCGTCTGATGCCTTCCTCTTCTTCCTACATTCTATGAAAGTTTTGTGAAAGCTTGTATATGTTTAATGTTAAGTGGTTTGGTATTATGTTTATGTTTAAGTGGGGCAGTCAATTTTTATAAAATTTCCAATTTTCACCTACCTCCTTAAATGCATTTGACCCCTCGCGAGCAGTGACACACTAAAAAAGCAAAATCGATAAATTATCCTCCATGCACACGAGCAAGTCCACAATTTGTGATTTGACTCCCTCTAGTGTCAGATTTTGTTTCCAGGTCGTGCCTTTTACATGTGCATGCAATGGGAAGCATGGTCATTTTTATGGAGCCCGTACATTCATGGGTGTAAATCAAAATAGTTGCCAACAAACCTCTGTTTTCTTTTAAGAGCTATCTACTATTACAATTTCAGAGGACGGTTGGGCATAATTTTTTTTTCCCTAAAGGTATTCGTAAATTGAAACTTGCAGAAAAGACAAATAAAAAAAGTTGTAGAGAACAATAAAATTTAGATGTAAAAATTATAAAACAATGCAAATACACACAAAACTCATTATAAATTAAAACTTCCCCCAAAATTACATTTACAAGAAAACAACTTTTAACTTACCATTTATGAATTTGTTCATCTAAGAAATTTTAGGACTAGGAAGGAACCCATAGATCAACTGATAGAAAAATAGGTATAAGAGGCTATTGGGCTCCAGAGTATTGTTTCAACCACAAGCTCTCTTAGAAGATGGTCACACCCCGCAGAGAAATGATTGGTGTAACTAGTCCATAAGCCCATACCAAGTCACAAAACATGCTCATTTGACATAGATGGACTAGATCTTCTCTATGGTTATCCCGATGTAAGAATGCAGTATAAGCCATAGATGCACTGAAACCAGGTGATCGAGTCTCACGGTGGAAATTTATATTTACGCCAATAGGCATTCTTTTTAGTGAGGATTTAGCTGCACCGTGCACATCGATGGTGGCTAGCATGTCCGTGCAAATGCAAGACCATAGAAATTCTTGCAACCATTGATGAAAGAAAGGAGGGTCTGTAAGTTTCCCACACCTGATCTATATTTTACTAAGATATATTTCCAAATGTCAATTAATCAATGATTAAATTTGTTTCAATTTTTTTTATTATGAATTCAAATATTTTTTTTATTGGATCCCTTTGGTTAAATTCCTTATACTTCTTAATAAGTAATTTTAAACTCTTGCACTCCCCAATTTCATGAGTGCACACCCCACATATATGCAAAAAGATGTTCATGGGAAAAGTTTCAAGTTGTTTCCTTTTTTCTAAAGTTGAAATCATCTTGGAGATTGGTAGATACTATGATGATTTTGTGGACATAACATGATCCTATAATAATGAATATTTTTGTTATGCACATAGTTACTAATTCTTAGGCTTGTGCAATGTTTCCAAGAATTTATGGAATGTTCCTGCCCCACGTCAAGCATAGAAGTGTTGTAATAGTTCACAAAAGTGTTTATTCCTCACTTAAGACTCTTAAATATATGTATGTATAATGAGGAGGTGCCACAATGCATTTTTAAATATCTTTTTTTATACAAATCCTTTATGATGGCATATCTCTATTTGTACACTACACTATGAAATACGTGCTTACATCAACTACTAGGAAGTTTTTTGGAATGAAGAATCTACTACAAACCTTCTGGAACATTGTTTCAATGCAACAAAGAAAATAAGTATGAAAACACACAATAATACTTATTCCTACTTGTGGCCTACAAGTGTTTTTGAAAGCCATCGATGACCATCAAATGTAATTCCTTAGAAAAGAATACCATCTAATGTAGGTTGAGAACTGTTAGAGAAGGTATTTACCTTAGCTCATGTTCACCTAGGTACTTTATTTACCTTTATTGTATTTATCCTCACCCACTTATGTGTGTGGACCCATTAAAATCCTTAGCCCTTGGTCATATGGTATGGTCATTTGAGGGCTTAAAACTTGTGATTCCTACTAGTAGGTGCTTAACTCCAGCCCCCTTTAATTTTATTTGTGTGGTGAAGGAAAAAACATTTTACTTTGTTTTAGTGGCACCTACAATAAATAACAAAGCAAAATATTAAAAAGCTTGTAACTTTTTATCGGGTAACTCGGTTTTGAGTGCCGTTTTTTGCAAAAGTGCTTGTTTTTTTCATGCTCTTTCTCATTGAAAATATTTATTTTGAGACTTGAACTATAGTTATAAAGTGCCAAATATGGAGGAGTGTTGTAATCAATTGTGGATGTAATTTCGACTAAGCCCGACGTCCTAAACTTTGGGGAGTTACATTTTCTATCTATCATGGATTCTAACAATGATATGACTTTTCTCTGAAGTGTGTGGACTTCAAGAGGATATTGTAATATTTGTGGAAGAAAATAGATCGCTCAAGAAGTGAAATTATCTTGTACAATCACTCATTCATGATAAGGATACAATAATCCACTCCCTGCAAAAAAACTTGCTAGCTTACAACATCACCATGATATTGTGGACAGCCATATCCATGCTCCTAGTCCACTTGTAGCTATTTCTCATATACCCCACTAACATTGATCTGTTAATCTTTGAGCCTAAACCTGCTCTTGATGCTTCTAAACCTGTGAGGCTTGTTACTGCATGTTCTTCCACATCTGTGCATATTACAGTACCACATGTTATGTATCATATTTTTGCTCAACTGCATGGCCTTTTTGATAAGTGTGCCACTACTTTCAGTTCTTACATGCTCTATTCTATGGGTCTCACTAGTGGAGTCATTGGCAGACATTCACAGGGTATTATTTCCTCTATTCCACATGTGAAGTGGAATTCTCATCATGACATTAGTTTTTGAGTAGATACTTCATTGGGATCACACATTGACAGAGCTCCTTTTTTTGTTCTTTCGACTCTTTCTGAGGATCATGAGCAACACATGATTTTTACACCTTCACTTAGGCTTTAAAAACTTGAGATTTCAGCTGTCAGACATGATCAACCTAACACACATTTTGATGTTCTTTTGCATGCACCCATTGTGCATTTTACACCATGTCATATGTAAGCATCTTCTTCATCCATCCATGTTGATTTGGGGTGGATATCTAATCACTTGTGGCGGCAACATAGGCATTCGTTGAGAGGACTCTATAGGCGTGGCTTCTCCACCATCCAACCTCTTGCTCCCTTCTTTACTTCTATACCTTCTACATTGTGATGCTCCTTATTTTGAGCATTTTTCTTTAGTAGGTATAGTGTATCTCTCTTGTTTGTTGAGAGATTTTGTATCGGTAATTTTCAACACTTTTGACGTGTTGAGAATATCTCTTGTGGGGGATCTATTTTTGGTGAATTCTAATGTTATTTTTTCAATGTTTTAGTAGTTGTTATAAAAACTCGTACATATTTGTAGCATCACTCCACCCATTCAGCAGTACAGGAGGGTGTGGTGTTGATCCTGCTTCTTCGGGTTTTGTGTCCTTGCCTTGTTACCTAGCTTTTATTGGATCATGACACTCTGGATTTTGTGTCCTTGCCTTGTGCTTTGGTTTTTGTTATTAGATTATGGCACACCTATTTTCAGTACTTGATCAAATTATGTTTGGTAGTGTTTTTTTGCACTTTCGACATCACTCCATTGACAGTCTCCTTGTATGGAGCTATTCTGGTGGAACCCAATGTCAGTTGTTTTTTATTTTTGTGATTGAGTAATGGATTGAGACCACAGTGTAACACCAAACTTCTTTAGCATTGTATGAATGTTTTGAGCCAAGCTTCTTGGGATGCCTTAGTAGCATGTTTTTACTCTCTTTAATTTGTTGTTACCTGGTTTTGGGTACCTTGCGGTGTCCCTTTTTTCCCAGTTATTGTACATGAGTACCTCATCAAATCTAGTTGCTCGGGACTCATACTATGGACATGCCACTTCTATTTTGGCCCCTAGCTTTACTTGAGGGGGGTTGTTAGAGTAGGTATTTACATTAGCTCATGTTCACCTAGGGTAATTTATTTTACCTTTATTGTATTTATCCTCACCCACTTATGTGTGTGGATATTTCTTTTTATCTTATTTAAATATTAAGAGGTATTATCTAGTTGTTAGGTATAGTTCTTTCCTTGATCTATGGCATTGACTAGTTCTTTCCTTGATCTATGGTATTAACTAGATCCTTTGATGTTTAGTTCTCTCCTAAACTCTATGGTCTTGACTAGTTCTTTGATGACAAGTTATTTCCTTGATTTATGGCTTGATCTACGACCTTGACTGGTTCTTAGATTTGTTATTCCTTGCCTATTTAAGCAAGGCCTATTCTCAATGTACTACATTGAGTTCCATAAATAATATATGATATTATTTCTCATTTGTTTGCAAAGGGTTTTATGTAAAGCTATTCTAGCAAATTTCTCTCATCTTATTGATTGTGGTGTTTAATTAGCATTTGTGTTCTGGGCTTGGTACGATCTGGTTTGCGTTCCTTTCACCGATTGTGTCTATCTTAGTCCATTTTCATTTCCAACACTATCGGCCCCCGTGTAACATTGTGCAAGGCCGATTGTGTCTAAATTGCAATTTTCCAAAATCCTATTTTCAGTTTCCAAACTACACTAATGTCTCCTCTTAGGATATTTTTGGCACATTCTGAACGGCCTGAACAATCTGCAGATGATATTGTCTCTTTCCGGCCTACATCTCCTTTTTATTCTCTAAAATTCTCTAATCCTACAAGCACCAATCTTCCCACATGCCTCAATCCTGCTTGTGAAACTCTATTGTTATAACTTTGTCCCTCTGATCAGTCATAACAAGATTACATGACTGAATGTATTCATGGTTGAGGGTTATGTGTAGTGCTGATCTTCAGATCCACTATGGTGGAGTGACCTTGACATCAATGAATATTTTACTAACTTTTAGATCCAATCTTATGGAGGTTTTCCTCAGGATCCACCTGTGAGAGCATTCATTAAATATATAATGTAGGGCCTAAATTCTCAAATCAAGAAGCACTCAATCAATGATTAGGCTTCTCCCTACATAACCGATCAGAGTGAGTCCACTAAATCTCCCACTTAATGGAACACAATGAATCACAAATGAGCACCAAACCTGCATTAAAGGTAACTCTTCTTCTATAGACCATAATGTAGTGACAATCAAACTCCTAGAACATATGGCCTTCTCACATGCTACCACTACAGCTAGCATGATTCAAATTCATAATCAGATTGGTTTCTACATGTCTTAATATCTATCAAAATGCGGTGCTAAACAATTAAGATGATGTTGTCTCAGTACAACCTACGTCCCTGTTGGGGGTGTACATGGGAATCATATTCCTCCACCAATTCGTTTTTTGAGATATCACATTAGGCCCAAAATGAAAAAATATCAGTCTTTAGAAAGATCTCGTTCCCACTATCAAAATCAGTGTCATACAAGACCCCTAGAAAATATCATGGGCACCATAGAGCCTTCATATTATCAACATTTCTTGGCTCCAATGAGGTCTTCCAGATTCAAAACCAATACCATTGGCATGTCTATACACGTGAAATTCCTAAAAATTGACCTCACGTTAGCCTAATGTCACCTTACATAACAGCTCAAGTTTACCAAGATGAAACATGCTCGCTTTATAGACACGCTTGCAGCCCTGTTTTAGACATATCTTCTGCAGGGCCAATGGTGTCTAAAGATGATGATTCATTCTAAAGCACTTACATTTCGGCTTCCTTGAGTTTGGAATATTCTCAATCTGTAGGGTTAGACTTTGTAGTCTATAAAGCTACAAATTTGTTTCTGACAGAACACCATCAGCCCTTGTGGAATATCTTTTGCAGGGTTGATGGCATCTAAAGCTAACAATGCCTCTATAGAAACCATCGGCACCTGTCAAAACACAACTTGCATGGCTGATAGTGCAGTGGAAGCCCCGAACGATGTTAACACTTCTTTCCAACTGGTTCCTGAGCCTTAGATTTCTCCACTAGCTACATTTCCACATACCAACATCGACTTAGCCGACCCAAGTTTGCTAACAAAAATGGATGAGTGGGTTGCCAACTTTGACTACAAATCCAATGACCTCATGAGTGATGATCCTATTTATCGTGGCTCAATGACTGAGTGATGCACTGCTCCATCAGTTCCATCCTCACCCATTGCATTTGTACCTATATCAAACACTCCCACTAGCCCTTTACAACATATAAGACATCTCCCTTTACCTGGGGGGAAGGGTGGGGCGGTGAGGGTGGAGGGGCTCGGCCATAGTAGGTTCAAAGCCATATTGTGCATGACATGAGGGGAATGATGTTTCATGATTATAGACGCTATTGCACACCACATATGAAGAAGCTTGAAGCTCCAGGTCATTTTACGAAACTAGAACCAAAATAGTAGTTTACAACCTTCCACTTCAAGCTCTACGGTTCTTTTTCTCTCATCACTTGGGTAAAGTTTGCACGCTTACTGATGTTGATTTTCGAGTTCTATGTAGCAAGCATCCCATCCCCAAAACCCCTTCATGTACTCAAAAGCATAGATTCAACTCCTCTCAGAGCCGCCATCCTTCCCCCTCAACCTACATATGAACCACCACCCCATTATGAATCTCATTAACCTTTCTTTTTCCCTGACATCTCCTACCATTGGAATGTTGTGGTCTTGATTCTGCCTATCTTGGCTTATTTTTCCCTGACATATCCTACCGTTGTAATGTCATGGTGGAGGGATTCCACCTATCTTGGGGCTTATTTTCAACTGGATTAGCATCTCCCCTACCGTTGGAATCTATTGAATCGGTCTTGATTATACCTATCTTGATTCCACTTGTATTGTCCTAACATCTCCTAATCCATTTGTGAATTTCGCGGTCTTGATTCCACCTATAATGTACGTCAAAAAATTTCCCTAACATCTTCCTACCATTGGAATGTTCGTTGTCTCATGTCAAATGCCTTTCGAAAAATCTTCCACTTCTTTATTCCCTGACATCTCCTAATGTTGGAATGTCACGGTCTTGATTATGCCTATCTTCGCTTCTTTTACTCTGACATCTCCTACCATTCGAATGTTGTGGTCTTAATTCTACCCATCTTTGCTTATTTTTCCCTAACAATTAATCCTAACTAGACTGGAATGTCATGGTCGTTGTCACATCCTTTCTATAGAAATTCTAAGTTGACCAACTAAGATGATGATTTATTCATCATGGATCATGTCACCCTATTGTCAAAATATGATCTTGGCCTCTGATTTTTCACCTCATTGGTTTTTTGACACACACATTAATTTATTATGGGAGTGTCACGGTCTTTTGCATCCTTACTTAGGATCATAGTCCTGCTTGGATCTATTTACCTCTCTTATTATCATGGCATAGACCTCACATTTTTCTACACTTTTCAGCATTGTTGCTTGTCGCTTGTCTTTGATCACTCATGATTTCCTTACCTCTATGATCCCTATGTTCTACAATTATGTAGGTCCCATAGGCCCCTAGCTAGGTGATCTACCCAGTCATTATTTTATTGATGATCCTCTAGTGTATTAACATTTTGGATAGTTAGGAGAAATGAATAATGTCTCCATGGTTCTAGAAAAGCATGGATTGTGCCATCAGGACATAAAGTAGGAAAACTTACACTATTAGGTATGCATGTGTGGGTATATACTCATTGATCAGCTAGATGCTTCTATCCTTATCCAATCAGCATTTACTGCTTCAGGATCTTCATGATGGTTATGTACCTATTCTTTCCGATTGATTTTATCTCCCATGGGGCTTTCGAATAGTTTAGCAGGCCATGTGATAATCAATGTGTGACTAATGATATTTCTATATGCACCTAATTTTTCACTTTTCATATTTCATACATGTTACTAACAACTTTCTTGTGCAGATAATGGTCACTGATGCATCTATTTCTTGAGCGGGTAGCTTAAGGGGCCTGTCAAGAAAGATGAATGATTATTCATATAACTGTTAGTGTAGAATCACAACACCCACGAATGGCTCGGGTGTGAAGTGGGGCATTCGGTGTGATTGCACAACATGGGACCATCTCTCAAGCTGCGGGACTTGCAAAACTTAAGATGGACCTCTTGAGAAATTTGGTTCTTGCTTACTAATCTACTTGCCACAAGCTACTCCAGTGTAGGAAGAATCTATTCTACCCTAATTTAACCATTCCAAGGGGATAGATATAGAGAGAGAGAGGGTGAAATATCTTACATCTAAGCAGTGATATACCAAAAAAGCAAGTGGTTGAATCACAGATCCGGACTGCTTGAAGTGGAGAGAGGTCAGCAGAAGAGAGGGTGGATAAAATGAACCATGGACCAAATATAGATTTCACACGGAACACCACTTCAGAAAACCATTAAACACAACTCCTAGGACTTGCAACGAAAATCAAAATATGCACAGTATACCTTGTAATGATGAGAGGCAAAAAGAGACAATAAAATGAGCCACAGGATGGATAGATTCATCATGAAAAAGATTCTATTGGTTCAAAAGGGTACATGGTATATCGTTAGTGGGAAAGAGGCAAGGCAATACCATTACACAGCCCTGAAAGTAGGCTTAGACTCTACATTCTACCCTAAGGAATAAAGAGAGTGGGGGGAAGAGGAGAAACAATGAAAAACCATGTGAGTATTCCCCTTCTTTACAATATACAGGAATAATAAGAGAGAGAGGAGGGAAAATTTTTTAATCCTCCTTTAACCACCTCCATGCGATGACATTGAATCCTGCTCTAAAAGCTCAACCATCGTCCCTTAATTGCCCTTCTACAGATCTACCCATAATCTGTCGAGTCTGGTTACCTCTAATTACTTTTTCGGTGCATTGAAGGAGGAAGAATGACGGATCAGATCAAATTTGATCTAGTTGTTGGAGCAAACTAGATTCTACATTAATGGCCTGGAAATAATTTTTCCTATTTTTTCACCCAACAAAGCCTTTCTAAAGAATGATATTTTATGTTTCGATGGCATAGAGCGTGCATCGAGAAGTTTCCAAAATGTGTTCTCCCATCCCAAATCTGATTTTCTAGTCAAAAGATAAGGCCATTTGAATATTTGGGTCATGGGCGCACAATAGTTTGAAAGAGTTTGTCCGTACCGGGTCCACGTGGCAGCCTAGCACTACCTTGGAGATTTGGCCCCTGCCTTACGCTTCTGAAATCACATCCAGAATGACACGTGGTGGCTTCTGCGAGCTCCATGGTGTTCCCTTTTATTTTTCCCATGTCCCTTCATGTTTTCTAGGTGGGGAAATAAGGTCTGACCCTAGACACATGGCGGCTTGGCGCTCATTTGAAAAACACCCCCTAGATTTTACCTTTGAAGTTGCACAGTCGAGACACGTGCAGGCCTCTGCTAGATTTCTTGAATTTTTAATGGCTGGCTTCACTTGTTCAGACTCTAGGACACGTGGCGGGTTGGCTCTCGTTTGGAAACCCACCCCAAATGTGTAATCTTGAAATAGTGTCGTGCTAACACTTGGATAGCTTCTGTCTAGCCTGCCTTTGCTTTGACTATTGAACTCCCGACTCTGTCCCTTTTTTTGGACTCTGGGACACATGGAAGGCTGACAATCTCATTTGAAAACCCACTCAGGATTTTACCTTTGAAGGAGCGTCGTTAAGACACGTGGCACCTTCCGTCTGCACTCTATACTTAATCATTTTAGGCTTGCTCTCCTTTTTAATCTCTATTGACCATTTTCCATGTGGAGGACTGGTGCAAGTTTGAGTCTCCACCTTGGGCTCCCATCTTGGAATTGCACCGAGCCAGCACTTGGCACCTTCCACTGAGTTGAAGACTTTTCAACAGCCAGTGCAAATTTTTGGGGTTCTGGACATATGGAGGCTTGGCGCTTGTTTCAGTCTCCGACCTGGGATTTTATCTTTGGAGGTACATTGCTTGGACACTTGGTAGCTTCCGCTGTCTCCTCCATACTTAGCCAATTTTTGGCCCGTTCTGAACCATTTGCAGAGCCCGAAGACTTTGAACCTTCTCCATTTCTTTTCCTTTCAGTCTCTGGTTCCTTTGACACTGCTCGGCCTCCTTCCCTGACCATGCTATTCCATTTTAGAGCCTTCCTGAGTTCCTCCTTACTTGTCTGTTAGATTTGAAGCACGGGCTCATTCAATGGAACCATTTTTTTGGATTTATTTTTGCACGGGGTCGTGGGTGATTCAATTTTTCTAGGGGAAAAATTTGAGATAATAGTAACCATTATGGGTTAGAGGTAGTACATAGAGAGATTGTCTCTATTTGGTCCTGGCCTTGGTTGTCCTTACATTAGTTATCCTTGTCCCTTTAGGTCTCATACACATTGTATTCATGACACTTTTCTTGCATATCACCATCTTGGCACCTTTCTCATCCACTTTCTCAACTCACGACACCTATTTTCACTTCACATTGCATTTTATCATCCATGGCCGACGCAATATCCCGCAAGAGATTGTGTTGACATTTTATTTTTCCTTGTTTGACACAATCATCCACATGCGACTGTGTCGGGTATATATGTACATCACATCTAGACATATATAAGATAAATAAATCCAAAATCATACAAAGTTCAATCTTCTCTTCTCTTTTGCGCCATCTTCACATCTTCTTTCTCAGCTCATGGTTCATCTTTTACTTTTATTGGATTTTTTTGGACACTCTTCTTCTTGGTTGGATAGTTCCCCTTTTGAAACAATCCTTTCCTAAATTTAATGGTGATCAATTTTATTAGTGGCATGCCACTATAGGACATTCTCACAACAATTGTAAGGACCTTAGGAAAGTAGCTCTCAATTTCTTCCTTGGCTCCTCTTTTGACTACTTGGCCATTGTACAAAAGTATTATGAGAAATATCAATCTTTAGAAGAATCTCACTCCAATCATCAAAATAAGAGTAATAAAATCCCCATACGTAATATTATGGGCACTATAGATCCTTCATATGATCAAATCTTCATAGATACCCAATATATCAATACAACTAAGGTAAGCTATAGGCATAAACCTTCCCACAAAGATCTCGTTATCAAGACAAAAAAATCCACTAATAATCTACCAATTCTTGATACTTCCTAAGACCCGCCAATGGTGGAGCCTGCTTCCACATTCAAGCCTCTACCCATGGTTTTGCAAGATGTACCAAGTAAATATCCCATCTCACCTTCTTCTAATAAGATATCTCCAGCTAAATCATCATCGCATATGGATATGTCTTCCATTGTGCCACCACCACGGTATCGCTATGGAAGTTAATCCAAGCCTCATTGGAACTTTTTAGATGAGCTAAGTTCCCTTACATGCAAGATTCTCTTTATAGAACTCATGCATACATCAGCTTCACATCGAAGGTTTCTCCTCAAACATTTACAAAACTTTGAGGATCCTTCTCATGTGGCTCCTAAAGATCATACCGTAACCCCAAACCTAGAAATCCATAATATAGAGACTACATGTTAATCCTTACAACACTCACATATGAGTTGTTTAGCCTTGGAGTTGGTGGAGGATGACATGATTACCGATGAAATCATATTTTGTGTAGATGAACCACACTTTCTCATTAGCATTATCATCCATAATGCGAGAGTGCATAAGGTCCTCACGGACGAGGGAACGAGAATTAACATAGCCTCATTCTCCCTTATTAAAAATCTTAGATACTCTATCAACAAACTCAAGCCTACCCATTTTATTTTTCATGGATTTCTAAAAACCTAGCAAAATACCATAGGATGCATTTAGATTCCCATCATAGTTGGACCTAAAACGGACCATACCAAGCTCATGGTTCTAGATCATCCACTTTCCTATAATGAACCCTTCCTATTACCCTTCCCTAATGAACCCTTCTTAATGCCAACTTCTCCCGAGATCCAAATTATTTCCTACCCGGATTTATTTGATCTTTGGTCCAAAATCCAAATCACAGTAACAAATTTAGATGATGAACAACCTAACGATCTTCAAAATACAGTCAAAAAAATAATTTACCTGATGATATCATACATCAATTACCTCATGTCCTCTTACCTCAAGATTTATTTCCAACTAAGAATGATACGGAAGAGCCAATGACCGGTGCCTCAACCTTGTTGGTTGGATATTTTGTCAATCCAAAATATGAGGTTCAACCACAGTATATGGGATTAAATCCCTCCTCAAAGACAGGTGAGGCTGCCTGCTTATTAAAAATCTAAAACACAACAAAAACAATATATACAGTATTCACACTAATCTAACCATTGGGGTTGGGATAGAATCCCGAAATCCACATTCACATGATTCAAAGGTATTGCTTTTGTAAATGAACTGGGTTGGAAACTATTATAATGAAAGAAGCACAATGGAAAGGAAATGGGGGAAACGTATTTTCTTTCGAATAAATGCAGAGCACGAAATAATCATACGCGCTTTAGATCATAAATATAATGTCTGAAATGATTAGAAACACTAATATGCTACAAAAAGAACAGCCTAAGATCATGAACGTAAGAACAATGCCTTAAGAAAGATATATCCCACAACACAAAGTTTGTAAAATAATATCCACTCCTATTCTTCAAGATGATTAAAAAGAAAACACAAAGTTTTTCTTCTTTCCAATAGCTCCGAATATTCCAAAAATCTCGACCCCTTGGAATGCACAAGCATCCCTTATTTATAATAAAAGGAGAAGAGAGAAAATAGGATAAATCCTAGAAAATAGTGTTCTTTAAAAGAGTTCTATTTTGCTTGACTCTCACGCAGGAGACCAAGTCAAAATGTGATTCAAAAATATGACGAAACAGAAGTGAAAAATACATGTCAATTTCAAGATTGAAATGACATGTTGCATTGGGACTTAATCTGAATCGTCATCCTTTGCACCTTCACCTTTTTCTTCTTCCAGCTGAGCCTATCTGTTCCGGAACTCTTAGAACTTCCGGATTATGCCTTGCATTTCATTTTCGTCAGGCGCAGTGGAATGCTCATTCAGAACTTCGCAAGTTTCATGGGTATCACTAGCACTACCAGGAAGTTTCTTCAATCTTTTGCTGAGTTTCCTTAAGGCCTCCAAAGAATGTTCGATTCTTACAAACCTGTCAATAATTTCAATACCAAACTTGTGAGTTGGTTCATGTTGAACAGATTCTTGAACTTGTTTGAAAAGATCGTCAGCTGATAGGATGCCTGAGTTTCCAACTGACACCTTTGGACAAATCTTCAGCAACTCTTCTTCCAAATCACTTTTTCCATCAATCAATTGATCTCTTGATTCTCTCAATTTATCACAAGCTTCGTTGAGAATCTTTACCTTGAATCTGATGGCTTTAGTCAGCTGGAAATACTTATCCGTATGTGGGATAACACACCTTCTTCTACCAAGATGTTTGATG
This sequence comes from Taxus chinensis, assembly GCA_019776745.2. NCBI lineage: Eukaryota > Viridiplantae > Streptophyta > Pinopsida > Cupressales > Taxaceae > Taxus > Taxus chinensis. The sequence goes on from CM034149.1 coordinate 162,216,391, forward strand.
GTATCTGATTTAATACTTGGAGAGCTTAATGATTCAAATCAAGATGTTCAATTTCTTAAGTGAACCTCATCGTCCATCTTTTCCCCTTCACTCTGAATGTCCTCCAAACATTGATAGACTTTCACAACGTCTTGAATTACTTCCTTCCCGTGTTGGAGCAGCCTCTGGGTCCACTCATCGACCACCCTTCCTTTTTTAATTCATCTTCTCAATAATAGGCACAGATGAGAAATCGAATCCAACAGGGACAGAGGAAGAAGGTATGGATTTGAGGGGTTTTGAGAGATTAAGTAAAACCTCTGTCAACTGCTCCAATTTTCTTTTAAGCTCGTCTCTGTTGTCTTTTGTTTCCTTCAACTTTTGACACAGTCACATTAGTAGCATCCCTCGCACATCCTATTGAGCTCCTTCCACTATCACTTGTCCTAGAGCCAGCCTAGTTATTTGATAATAAGAGTCTGTTATGTCCTCTTTAGTTTTTTCAGTTGCGAGAGTGGCAATCTCTGCAAACTTATGCCCTGAAGTGTCCACAAAAACCCTTGAAACTGTTTTGGGTTTCTTGACTGTTTTTGCAGTAGAGGCCTTGAGTGAGCTAAAATCAAAGGCTGGTATGGGAACAATCACTTTCCTCTTCCTCAGAGTTTGCTCGAGTAGCCATTGTGGCATATCAGAGCGAGTTTCCACTGTTGCAAGAGTTGGTGTTGTACTTTCAGGGGGAGAAGGATCCGTTAGTGGAGTAGAAACAGTTGCCAATGTGGTAGTAGATTCAATAAAGAGAGGCACAGAAGGGGGGTGTGTCGGCGATCGTTTTGGTTCCAGCAAAGAGGGGTGAGAGTCCAAGGAAAATATTGGCCATGACTAAAGAAGTAGATGGGGAAAGAGGAGGCAGAAGTGGTTGTGAAAGAGGAAACGTAGATCCTGACTCCAAAGCCTGAGATACAAGAGACAAGGTCCCTTGAGTTGGAAAGTCACCAGATAATGGAACTGACGGCTGGTTCTCTTCTCCTTCCAAAGAAATTTCTCTAATTTCTGGTGGTGTTGGTGATTCTGGCACATTCACCATTGCAAACTGAGAGAAATAATTGAAGAGATTTCTCTTTCCTTTCTTTTCCTGAAAAAATTGACCTTTATAGGGCCCTTAGAAGGTCCTTTGTCTTTTCCCTTTTTGGAGGGTCCCACCTCTGCAGCTGCCAACTTTGAAAATTTATCATCTTTAAAACTCATCCCCCAAGAGGTGAGCCAAGCCTTGGTACGTGCGAGGATCAGGGTTGACCTGTCTGTAATGGAAGCTTTTTCACTGACAGACCAATCAATAGGTGGGAAAACATATTGATCTTCATTCAATCCATCATAGGAAAGATCCAGAACACTTTCATTGTCGCTAGTACCTTTAGGTAAGTTAGCGGGTTCAAGCGTTTGAAATCTGAGCAAGTGTTAATCTGCTGTGATCCTTTCTCCTGGACAGCAACTTCATCCCGCAAATCGATCCAGATATCTTCTATGCTTGGCCTGTGAAGGTGCAGAGCTCCATAGGCCTTAAGGACTCCTCAGAAATCAAACCCGTCTCGGGGTTTCATATGCTTCTTCAACTTGTTCTGAAGTTCATGGACAACATTTTTAGCCTTCACCACTGTGGAACAAGTGTATCTTCTAATAGAGATTGGGAAAGATACAATAGCCTTATGTTTACTTTGTTGGAATTTGTGGAAATCCAACAGTTGCCTAACCAATTCCATCAGGATCAGTTTGTCTCCTGGATACCTGGGAAGACGGAAAGGGTCCCCTGGGTACATGACCACCCGAAGATAGGTGAACTTTATTAACTGCAAGAAGATACATACCCATTTTGAAACCTCAGCCCATGCCTCATCTGAGACTCTTGTTTTCCTCAATTCAGCGGTTTAACCTACAGATGTTTTCGTAAAAGAAGGCATCATTTACCCTCCTGAATTGATCCTCCGACCCTTTCCTCGTCAATTGAGGAAAATACTGATAAACCTGATTCACTGCCTTGTTTCCCTTGGTATCCAACCCGGGGTAGTTCCTCATGCCAGCAGCTGCATAGGTGATATATGAGGACATATAAAATTTTCCCGTACACAAAACTGTTGTCATCTGGGAATCTATCTCATTACTAATGAGGGTGCCCCAATCAATTCCTTGTTCATTCTTCCTAATGGTGATCATGAATTGATACATCCACCCTTGGAAAACATTTGATTCAGGTAAACCAAAAACCCGACTCAATAGAGTGATGATGTCATTGATTTCCTGGATGAAATCACTTCGGGGGACAAGTCTTGGAAACCTGGAGACAGCCAGTTTGGCTTTCATCAGGAACTTCCTATTTACATGCTTGATACAATCTTCTTGATCGTTATCCCAAGCTTTCTGAGCTGACTTGAGATCTAATGCTCCATATTCTTCAAAATTGGGCAGCTTGAAGAGGTCATCGAAATACCCTTCGTCCAATTTGATCACAACTTCTCCTGTCTGGTTTCTCACAGAGCGAGAAGCAGAGTCATAACTCTAGGCGTAGGCTAAAATGAATTCAGGGCACTAAGCATACATAGGAAAGCCCACTGCAAGAGGTAAACCGCTATCCGATATCGCTTTCATTCATGGAGTTTGGGAAGAGCTGCTTACCCTACTCCAGAAATCCTCCATATCTATATTCCTGAGCTTTGTATCTCGGATGTCATAATTGCAGTCGATATAGGAGGGAGATTCTACCTTTCTGAACTTGTATTTCATCTTCCTTGACTTCACATTCTTTTCTTGCAATGGACCGGGGTCCGACATGAGGGATCTCGAAGAAGAGGAGTTTCAGAGATCATGAGATGTTGCACACTGTAAAAACCCCGACCTACTGGAGATGCCGGAAAGGCAGAGAAAACCCGACACACTGAGGAGGATGTCGGAAAGCTTGAGAAAACCCGGCACCCTAAAGATGTCAGAGACCCTGATGCACTGAGGATGTCAGAGTCTTGAGAAAACATGACACTTCGGGAGATGTCAGGGATACTGGAAAACCCGACACTTCGGGATATGTCGGAGTCTTGAGAAAGCCCAGTACTTCAAAGATGTCGGAAACTTGAGAAAGCCCGACACGCCAAATCTTCTGATATACTTCGGGTCTTTGATATTGCACAACACCCTTCAAAACCCGAGAAGAGGGAACAGGGTTTTTGTTGAATTTAAAACATGCAATTTCTTTCTTTACCATTCATATACCAAACACATTTTAATTACAACAAAATCTTGGGAAATAACATAAAGTGGTAATTCCAAAAAGATAAACCCTAAAACATAAACCCGGTTTAGAAAACAACCCCAAAAGGAAAAATAATAAAAACCCCAAAATCCTGGTAAGAAAATGGGAGGAATTCCATACAGTATCAATCCATATAAACCATGAACAAAGAATGGTGAGAGAGATACCTTCAACCATAGCAAGGAAAGATCGAAAATGGGCAATTTAATCAGGCACAGACGAATTTCAGGTTTCGAGGTTAGAGAAGCATGTGCGAAAATCCACGAGTTAAAAATACGTCTGGTAAAAATGACATGGAAATCCATATATATATAAAAAAACTTGCAATTAATACACTTCGGCTCGGCACTATGCCAACTCACCCAACAACTCGGCATTAACGCCATGTCAGCATGCTTGAGAGGTCTGAAAACCCGACACAAAGGTGTTTAGAGCATTTCGGGTCTTGATTTGCGGAAAACAATCGACATGAAACATGAGATGTTTAGATGCTTCAAAGTTCCGAAAACCCGACATGAAGGACTAAATCGGACTTCGGGTATCGGAAGACAGGCAACACGGAACATGTTTTGGATAAGGCATGTTCCGATGCGCGAAGGTCCAAAAACCTGATCCGCCTTTCTTGAAGCGGGTTTCAGGTTTCGGGGAGCATAAGACATAAAGCATTCAAAACACATGTTATCCTATTGGTAAAACCCAAAAACCCGATTTTCTCTCATAAAGGCAATTTTGTAAAACCAGTTTTTAAAAATTTCGTAGGGGTTATCTGATAGTTTTGGTGTAAACTCAAAACTGAGATAACAGCTGGCTCCAGTTGGGGACTTTCTTTGTGATATCAAAGGAAGAGAACTCAGAATCTCTGTTTTTATCCATTGGGCTACGGAGTCAGAAAAGAAGAAAACCAAAACAAAACAAAACGAAGAAAGAAAGAAAACCAAAAGCAAACACACAACAAAAAGTAAAGTATGTACAATGCAAGAGAACATCTTGCATTAGTGATGGAACAACTTTAGATGTTGTCCGCTGAAAGGCAAAGGGAGTAACCCTCCATCCAGATATGATAGAAGGAAACTATTTTCACCATTCAGCTCATGGATCTTGAAAGGTCCTTTCCATAAAGAATTGAACTTCCCGTGCATTCCTTTCTTCTCCCTCCTCTTATCCCAAAGCAACACCAGGTCTCCAACCTAGAAATTACACTGCTTTGATTTCTTTTCAAAAATTTCTTCACTCTTCTCTGATGATCTGCGATGCGATCAACCACCTTGCTTCGTTGTTCTTCGAGCTTGGCTAGGTACATAACCCTTTTTTCAACAGATTTTTGAAAAGTCGTATCTTCGACTGTTTTAGCCAACTGTAAGGCTGGCAACTCCACTGAGATAGGTATTTCAGCATCAATCCCATATAACACTTGGAAAGGAGACATCCCTATAGCTTTCTTTGGGGTAATCCGATCAGCCCACAACGCATCATACAATGCTTTGTGCCATGTCCTCTTGTTTTCATCTACCAGCTTTCTAATTATGGTAACCAGGTTCTTATTACTGGAATCAACTTGCCCATTGCCTTGGGGGTAATAATCAGATGAGTGAGCCAGGGTGATGCCAAATCCATAGCAAAATTCTGTCAACTCATGCGATGAGAAATTGGAAGCGTTATCAGCCAAAATCTTGTGAGGCACATTGAATCTGACAATTATATTTTCTTTAAGGAACTTACAAACAACTTCAGAGGTTGCTTGCTTGATTGGTGCAGCTTCCACCCACTTGGTAAAATAGTCTGTAGCAGTCAGCATGTAATTATGTCTGGCACTGGAGGCAGGATTCAATGTTCCAATGAAGTCAATTCCCCACTGGAAAAAAGGTTCTTCGATCACTACGGGCTTCAGGGGAAGAGCTGCTAACTTGAGATGACCAACGAAATGTTGACAAGCTTCACACTTGGACACCCACTCAGCTGAATCCCGGAAAAGGCTAGGCCAATAGTACCTAGCCCGAAGGATCTTATATGTTGTTACAGAGGATGAGAAATATCCTCCGCATGCTAGGCTATGGAAGGACTCTAACAACTTTACCTGTTGTGATTTATCAACACAACACAAGAAAACACCATCAATACCTTTCTTGTATATTCCGTTATTCCACAGAAGGTATTTTGCAAGATCTCAACTTGACTGTCCTCTTCTCCTTATAGCTTAAATGCGGGGGGCATTCACCATAAGTTAGAAAGAAAACAATATCCGTGTACCATTCATCAGTTGTATTCACGAAAAGCACCATGGGCAACTCCGAAGAAGTATCTTGAGTCTTTTCACATTCTTCTTCAGCATGATTTTCTGCAATCAATTGGCACAAGCCCCTTCCTCGTACCAACTTGGTAGGTCTGATGTCCAAGTCGTACTCTTGAACTTTAGCTATCCAGTTACCTCGATGACTACCCAGCTCTTGTTGAGTCAAAATGGATTTAACGACAGTGTCGGGAATGAGAACGAGAGTATGGGAATTCAGCACATAGTACCTGAAATGTTTCACTGCTCGTACCACCGCATAGGCATGTTTTTCAATTTTTGACATCCTCAATTCATGTTCCTTCAATGGGCAGCTCATAAACATGATGGGAGCTTCAATGCCTTCCCCATTCTCCTGCATCAGGATGGCTGACACTGTGTGAGCAGAGGCGTAGCTGTACATGATGAAATATTTTTTGAAGTTTGGACATACTAGGATAGGAGCGCAAGCCACTGCCCTTTTAATTTCTTCGAATGCAAGCTTCCCTTTAGTACTCCATCGAAATGGAACCTCGCCTTTCATCATCCCAAGGATATCCTTTGTTTTATCAGCGAAATCAGGTAAAAACCTTCTTAGGAAATTGACCTTTCCGAAGAAAGAATGAACTCCAGTTTTACTTGTGGGTAAGGTAAGGCTCTAAATAGCCTTTACCCTTTCTAGGTCGATTTTGGTTCCTTCTCTAGTCACGATATGACCCAGCAATTTTCCTTCGATCACCCCAAACATGGACTTCTTAGGATTTAATGAAATCCCGTGACGCCTACATCTCAAAAGTACTTGCTCTAAATGATCATAATGATCACTCCGTTTTTTGGAGAAAATGGTCAAATCATCCAAATACACTACTATGACTTTTCCCATCAGGTCTCTGAAAGCCAGGTCCATAGCTCTCTGAAAAGTGGCTCCAGCGTTAATCAAGCCGAAAGGCATCCTCCTGTAAGCAAAGGTACCCCATGGGGTTGTGAAGGCCGTCTTGTGTTGATCCTCCATAGTTACTTCAACTTGATTATATCCTGAAAATCCGTCAAGAATGGATAACATTTCTGATCCAATAACGGTCTGTAACACCTGATCTATGATACGCAGGGATAGTTGTCCTTCAGTGAGGACTGATTCAGGTTTCGGAAGTCAACACAGATTCAGATTTCACCATTCTTCTTCCTGACAGGAATGATGTTAGCAATCCAAGGTGGAGTGATGGATTGGAAAAATAATTCTAGCATCTAACATCTTCTAGATTTCTGCAAGGATAGTTCCTGAGATTTTGGGATTGTAATGTCTTTGTTTCTGTCTGTATGGTTTCACATTAGGCTTCAAAGGGATATTGTGATGTACGTCTTTGGGCTTGAAAGATTTTAAATCTGCATAAGATCAAGCTAAGACATCCATGTATCTCTTTAGGGAGTGAAGTGAATCTTGCTTTTTCCTCAGGGGAACAACATTTCCTAATATTTACCATCCAAGGTTGATCAAACAAACCTAGATTGACCTGATCTACTTCAGAGGAAGAGGCTCCTTCAACTTGTCTCTTGTTTTGAATAAAACGGTCATGCTTGTCAAACAAACCCTCTAGAGAAACCAGAACTTTTGGGTATCTTGATCCCTTTAAGCTGAATGAACTCACCATTAACCTCTTGATATGGATCTGAGATAGATTCATGGAAAGCTGATTCCGAACCTTCAAAGTACAGCTCACTGAAATTGTCAGCTTTTTCTAGAAAAGCCAACACTTGCTGATCATCATTGAACACTTCCCAATGAGTTGCATTATCTGGGATACTGGGACGGTACAAAATCTCAATGGAGTACGTATCCTATGCTTGAACTGGGGATGAAGGATAAGGAGGGATGTAAACACGGCCAAAGAATCAGCCTTGTCGTTATAATCTCTCAAAACTGCCTGAATAGAGAATGCATTAAAACATTCTATACTATCCCAGACTTTGTTCCTGTAATGTCTCAAGCGATCATTTTTTTACCTGATAGATTCCTTTGACCTGATTGACAATCAGCTCTGCATCTCCCTGAACTTTGAGATTTTGGATTCCTTTCAACTCTAGCCATTTCTAATCCTAGTAACAGAGCTTAATATTCAGCCGTGTTATTAGTATTATCAAACTGTAATTTGTAAGCTGATGGAAAAATCTCAGAATTAGGAGATATAAGAACTACACCAGCGCCTGATCCAGTGGTTGAGCAGCTACCATCGAATTCGAGGGTCCAAATTGCATTAGGATATTCCTCCTCGACATCCACAGCCGGTATCTTTGAAGTCATAAAATAATTTCCGAAGCTAGCATCTTCGAAAAGAATTTGAGCTTTAGGGTCATCTGACTTAGTTACCAAATACTTCACCTGAGGTTCAGGATGGAGAACATGGTGAAGATCCTTTGACTGGAATCCTGGCCTTGGTCCAATCCATATTAATCTCACCTCTGACGTCTTTACAAAAACCTCTACCCAAGAGGATACCGTAAGCTGTAGGGAATATCAGCAACTAGAATGGTCATTTTCACTCTCTTCTCAGGGAAGGCAACAAATGCAAACTGTGCATCTTTGATTTGACCAATCAAAGGAACTTGTTTATTTTCCATGGAATAACACTATCCATATCACTCATTCAAAGTAAGCCCAAGGGCATGGGCTACTTTTGTGGGCATAACATTATCGGAGGCCCCTGAGTCGATGATGCAATTGCTGAGTTTAAACCCATTTACAAGTAAAGACAAATAAAATGGTTCAATCTTTCCTGAAGAAGAAGTAGAGCTCAGGTTGTTCTGAGGTGGGAGTTGAGCAGGATTTGGAAGGAGACCTTTTGAAGGTGGTGGAACAACTGCTTTACTTCTGATGAATTTGGCAAGTTTTTCGAACTGTTCAGGATTTGACTGAAGGTATTCTGCTTCCGACATTTGGATTTTGGTTCTCTTTGCATGATCAACAATGTCAAAAGCAGTATAAGAAGGGGTGATGGTAGGCTCAATTCTAATCACATGAGCTTCAGTTGGGGCACTGACCTTAGGAGAAATAGAATGAGGGGAAGTTGCGTTTTTGGTAACTTATCTTTTAGTTTGTGCTGAAATAGGAGTACCTCTCTTAACTAGGGCTATGGGAGGTTCCTTAATCTTCTCCTTGGGGTTTTCAAGAGGTTTTCTTGGATTCTGAGATTGGGATCAAGTGAAGATAGAAAACGAATGACCATCCAACACACATTCATCTTCTTCGTATTCCAAATACCCAATGCTGGGAGTCACCATCCGAATCGTCGTAAGACTCATCGGCATATCCTGAAGCTTTAAAAGCCTCGGGAGAATCTTGTTCTTCTTGCTTCGTCCTCTTCTTCAACTACTTCTACTACCAGCATTGATGGGAGGAGCTTTAATTACTAGTCTCGGTTGAGCAGGAGTTAATCGCTAGCCTATCCCTTGCAAGAGCACCATTGTTGTTATTGAAATTCCATCTAGGAATATCCCGATACGGAACATTGTTCACCTGCTGGGACATTTTTCTTTTTTAAAGCAATCAAATCATTAGCCATTTTTTGAAACATAGGATCAGTATTACCTTGAGAAGAACCTTGATTTTTGAGTTTGGGTATGTCTTTCTTGATTCTTCCAGCCAAAATAAGATCATCTTCTATTTCAATAGCTGTCGACTGAGCAACAGCCAAATCTGGGATACTGACCTTCGTAATAAAAAGCTCACATCGGGGAGGCTGAGCATTAATGAAGAAGCATTTCTGATTTTCCAGAGTTGGTATAGCTATCTTCGGAATCTTTTGGATCAACTTATTAAACTTGGCCACAAAGTCCCGCATGGGTTCATGCGATTCCTTCTTCATATGGATCAGTTGAGCTAGCAAGGCATGAGAATCTTCAGCTGGTTTGAAACATGCTTCGAACTTGGTCTGCATGGTAGCCCAGTTTGTGATACATGCATTCGGAAGGTGAAAAAAACCATTCAGCTGCTGCACCATGCAACGTTTCGACAAAGAGTCGGACAGAGACATCTTCGTGAGCTACTCCAAGGATGCCGCACACTACAAAGAAAGATGCAACGTGTTCATCAGGATGCTGCTTCCCATCCCCATTGAATTTGGGAATGTTTTTACGTGATCCATGTGGTAACTCATGCAATGGTGGAGTTAAAGAAAGAGGACCAATAACTGCGCCCCAAGGCACAGGTTGTACTACCATTCTTTTGAAAAAGAGTGTGTATAGGGATCCGAGTATCAGACAAGAGTAGTGCATGAAAAGTTGCAGATGCTTCCTGTACCACGGGGATCCGGTTTCTCTGAACAGGAGAAGAACTTTTGGTTCGGTTAGAAACAATGATGTTGGGGGACAGACTGAAATTGTGTTGTTGCAGCAACTAAAAGAGTGGATCAATTTCACCTCGAGCTCGGCGGGACCGAGTGAAGATATTTCTGGCTAGTTTGAACTGGGAAAGAGATCTTGTTGAAAATAAGGAAAATACGGAGTCGCCAGACACCAAGAGGATAAGCTTTATACTATCAATCTGTATTCCCCAGCGGAGTCACCAAAAACTGTTGGTTGGATATTTTTTCAATCCAAAATATGAGGTTCAACCATAGTATATGGGATTAAATACCTCCTCAAAGAGGGGTGAGGCTACCTGCTTATTACTAATCTAAAACACAGCAAAAAACAATATATACAGTATTCACACTAATCTAACCATTGGGTTGGGATAGAATCCCGAAATCCACATTCACAACGATTCAAAGGTATTGCTTTTGTAAATGAACTGGGTTGGAAACTATTATAATGAAAGTAGCACAATGGAAAGGAAATGGGGGGAAACGTATTTTCTTTCGAGTAAATGTAGAGCACGAAATAATCATACGAGATTTAGATCATAAATATAATGTCTGAAATGATTAGAAACACTAAGATGCTACACAAAGAATAGCCTAAGATCATGAACGTAAGAACAATGTCTTAAGAAAGATATATCCCACAACACAAAGTTTTCAAAATAATCTCAAATTCTATTCTTCAAAATGACTAAAAGAAAACACAAAGTTTTTTTTCTTTCCAATATCTCCAAATATTCCAAAAATCTTGACCTTTTGGAATGCATAAGCATCCCTTATTTATAATAAAAGGAAACGAGAGAAAATAGGATAAATCCTAGAAAATAGTGTTCTTTAAAAAGAGTTCTATTTGGCTTGACTCTCACGCAGGTGACCAAGTCAAAACATGATTCAAAAATGTGACGAAATAGAAATGAAAAAGACATGTCAATTTCAAGATTGAAATGACACGTCACATTAGGACTCAATCTGAATCATCATCTTTCGCTCCTTCATCTTTCTCTTCCTCCAGCTGCGCCTGTTTGTTCCGAAATTCTTGGAACTTTCGAATTATGCCTTGCATTTCATTTTTGTCAGGTGTAGTGGAATGATCATTCAAAATCTCGCAGGTCTCATGGGTATCACTAGCACTGCCGGGAAGCTTTTTCAATCTTTTGCTCATCTTTCTTATGGCCTCCAAAGAATGTTCAATCCTCACAAATAGGTTGATGATCTCAATACCAAATCCGTGCGTTGGTTCATGCTGAATAGACTCTTGGACTTGTTTGAAAAGATCATCTGCCGATAGGATGCCTGAGTTTCCAACTGACACCTTTGGACAAATCTTCAGCAACTCTTCTTCCAGATCACTTTTGCCATCAATCAATTGATCCCTTGATTCTCTCAACTTACCGCAGGCTTCGTTGAGAATCTTTACTCTGAACCTGATGGATTTGGTCAGCTAGAAATGCTTATCCGTATGTGGGATGATGCCTTCTTCCACCAAGAGATGTGATGGTATTTGCTTTAATACCTGGAGAGCTTCATAAGTCAAATCAAGATGTCCAATTTCTTGAGAGAAATCATCGTCCATCTTCTCTCCATCCTTCTGAATGTCCCCCAAAGATTGATGAACTTTCACAACATCTTGAATCACTTCCTTCCCCTGTTGGAGCAGCCTTTGGATCCATTCATCGACCACCCTTCCTTTTTTAACAATCTTCTCAATTGTAGGTATTGATGAGAAATCGAATCCGACAGGGACAGAAGAAGATGGTATGGATTCAAGGGGTTTTGAGAGCTTAAGAAAAACCTCTGTCAACTGCTCCACTTTTCCTTTAAGCTCATCTCTGCTGTCTTTTGTTTCTTTCAACTTCTGGCACAGCACGTTTGTGGCATCACGCGCATCTTGTTGCGCCCCTTCTGCTGTCACTTTACCTAGAGCCACCCTGGTTATCTGATAATCAGAGGCTGTTATGTCCTCTCTATTTTTGTCAGTTGCGGGAGTGGCGATCTCTACGAACTTATCTCCAGAAGCGTCCACCAAAACCCTTGAAACTGTTTTGGGTTTCTTGGCTGATTTAGCAATAGAAGCCTTGAGTGAGCTGAAATAAAAGGCTGGTAGGGGTACAATCACCTTCCTCTTCCTCGGAGTTTGCTCGAGTAGCCATTGCGGTGTATCAGAGGAAGTTGCCACGGTTGTAGGAGCTGGTATCATACTCTCAAGGGGAGAAGATTCTACTAGTGGAGTAGGAACAGTTACCAATGTGGTAATAGATCCAAAAAAAAGAGGCGCAGGAGGGGGTGTGTTGGTGATTACTTGGGTCCTAGCAGAGAGGGGTGAGAGTCCAGAGAAGATACTGGCCATAATTGAAGAAGTGGATGGAGAATGAGGAGGTAGGAGTGGTTGTGAGGGGGGAGGCGCAGATCCAAACTCCAAAGCCTGGGATGCAAGAGATAAGGTCTCTTCAGTTGGGCAATGAACAAATGATGAAACCAGAGGCTGGCTTCCTCCTTCTTCCAAAGTAATTTCTCTTATTTCTGGTGGTGTTGGTGATTCTGGCACATCCACCATTTCAACTGGAGAAATAATTGAAGAGATTTCTCTTTCTTTCCTCTTTTTGACAAACTTGACCTTTATAGGCCCCCTAGAAGATTTTTTGTCCTTTTCCTTTTTGGAGGGCCCCGCCTCTAAAGCAGCCAACTTTGAAAACTTATCATCTTTAAAACTCATCCCCCAAGAGGAAAGCCATGCTTTGGTGAGTGCAAGAATCAGAGCCGACCTATCTGTAATGGAGGGTTTTTCACTGATTGACCAATCAATAGGTGGGAAAACATATTGATCTTCATTTAGTCCATCGTAGGAAAGATCCAAAACACTTTCATTGTCACTAGTACCTTCTGGTAGATCAGCAAGCTCAAGTGTTTGAATCTGAGCAAGTGTCAATCTGCTATGATCCTTTCTACGAACAGCAACCTCATCACGCAGATCAATCAAGATGTCCTCTATGCTTGGTCTGTGCAGGTGCAGGGTTCCATACGCCCTGAGGACTCCTCGAATGTCAAACCCATCTCGGGGATTCATATGCTTCTTCAACTTGTCCTGAAGCTCATGGACAACATTTTTAGCTTTCACCACTGTCGAACAAGTGTATCTCCCAATATAAATTGGGAAAGATACAACAGCCTTATGTTTACTTTGTTGGAACTTATGGAAATCCAACAGTTGCCTAACCAATTCCATCAATATCAGTTTATCCCCTGGATATCGGGGAAGAAAGAAAGGATCCCCGAAGTACATGACTGCCCGAAGATATGTGAACCTCTTGAATTGCAAGTAGACACAACCCCATTTGGAAACTTCAGCCCAGGCCTCATCTGAGACTCTTGTCTTCCTCAATTCAGGGTTTAACCTACAGATGTTTTCATAAAAGAAGGTGTCATTTACCCTTCTGAATTGGTCCTGAGACCCTTTTCTTGTCAGTTGAGGGAAGTACTGATAAACTTGGTTCACCGTCTTGCTTCCCTTGGTATCCAACCCGGGATAGTTCCTCATCCCGGCCGCTGCATAGGTGACATATGAGGACATGTAAAACCTGCCTGTGGACAAGACTGTTGACATTTGGGAATCTATCTCATTACTAATGAGAGTGCCCCAATCAATCCATTGCTGGTTCTTCTTGATGGTGATCATGAATTGATACATCCACCCTTGGAAAACATTTGATTCGGGTAAACCAAAAACCCGACTCAACAGAGTGATGATGTCATTGATTTCCTGAATGAAATCACTTCTGGGGATAAGTCTTGGAAATCTGGAGACAGCCGGTTTGGCTTTGATCAGGAACTTCTTATTTACATGCTTGATACAATCTTCCTGATCGTTATCCCAAGCTTTCTGAGCTGACTTGATATCTAACTCTCCATACTCTTCAAAATTGGGTAGTTTGAGGAGGTCATCAAAGTAACCTCCATCCAATTTGATCACTACTTCTCCTGCCTGATTTCTCACCGAACGAGAAGCAGAGTCATAACTGGAAGCGTAGGCTAAGATGAATTCAGGGCACTGAGCGGACATGGGAAAGCCCGCTGCAAGAGGTAAACCGCTATCGGCTATCGATTTCATCCATGGAGTTTGGGAGGAACTCCTTACCCTACTCTAGAAATCCTCAATATCTATATTTCCGAGCTCTGTATCTCGGATGTCATAATTGCAATCGATATATGATGGAGACTCCACCTTTCTGAACTTGTATTTCATTCTTCCTAACTTCTCAGTCTTTTTTTGCGATGGACCAGGGTCTGACATGAAGGATTTCAAAGGAAGAGAGTTTCGGAGATCAGGAGATGTTGCACACTGTGAAAATCCTGACCTACTGGAGATGCTGGAAGAATGGAAGAGTCCGACACACTGAGGAGGATGTCAGGGAATCCAGAAAACCCGATGCGCTGAGGATGTCAGAGACTTGAGAAAACCCGGCACTTTGAATATGTCAGAAACTTAAGAAAGCCCAGCACTTTTAAAGATGTCGGAAACTTGAGAAAGCCCGACACGCCAAATCTTCTAATATACTTCGGGTCTTTGATACTGCACAGCACCCTTCAAAACCCGAGAAGAGGGAACAGGGTTTTTGTTGAATTTAAAACATGCGAGTTCTTTCTTTACCATTCATACACCAAACACATTTTTATTACAACAAAATTCTGGGGAAATAACACAAAGTGGTAATTCCAAAGAGATAAACCCTAAAACATAAACCCGGTTTTAGAAAAAAACCCCAAAAGGAAAAAGAATAAAAACCCCACAAACCTGGTAAGAAAATGGGAAGAATTCCATACATAATCAAGCCATAAAAACCATGAACAAAGAATGGAGAGAGAGAGATACCTTCAACCAGAGCAAGGAAAGATTGAAAACGGGCAATTCAATCGGGCACAGGCGAGTTTCGGGTTTCGAGGTTGGAGAAGCATGCGCGAAAATCCACGAGTTAAAAATACGTCCGGTAAAAATGACGTGGAAATCCGCATATTTATAAGAAAATTTGCAATTAATACACTTCAGCTGGCACGTGCCAACTCACCCGACAACTCGGCATTAACGCCATGTCAGCATGCTCGGGAGGTCCGAAAACCCGACACAAAGGTGTTTAGAGCATTTTGGGTCTTGATTTGTGAAAAACAATCGACATGAAAACATGAGATGTTTAGATGCTTCAAAGTTCCAAAAACTCGACATGAAGGACTAAATCGGACTTCAGGTATCAGAAGACAGGCAACAACACGGAACATGTTTCGGATAAGGCATGTTCTGATGAGACGAAGGTCCGAAAACCTGATCCGCCTTTCTTGAAGCGGGTTTTGGGTTTCGGGGAACACAAGACATAAAGCATTCAAAACACATGTTGTTCTGTCGGTAAAACCCGAAAAACCGATTTTCTCTCATAAAGGCAATTTTGCAAAACCAGCTTTAAAAATTTCGTAGGGGTTATCTGATAGTTTTGGTGTAAACTTAAAACTGAGATAACAAACCTCCAATCACTTAGAATGCGATGAACTAGGAATAACACAACTCTTTTATGATCACCTCACCTTTCATAATGATATTTTAGCAGGATCAGTGTTTCAGCTAAGGATGAGGTGCCTAATACTAAAGGAAACAATATTTCCTTTGATGAAGATTACATCATTTCACAAGCTGAGTCTCAGAAACCTGGAAGTGTTACAATACGAATGTGACCTGGCATGAATACAATCCTCTCAACTTGAAACTAATATCATTAACGCATCCTATGAAACTACCTATCTATGACACTAGTGATAACGAGGATGAGGAAGACATACTTCCTTATTTCCCACCTACTAATCTGACACTTCTTCACACTCCCTGGAGTGTATAGAGCAGATCTCTGACTATGCTTCATGTCATGATCTTGTAACACCTCCACCAGTCACACAAGATTCTGAAGCCAACCTCTACACTTGACACTAGTCCTAGATGCTCTTAGCATAGCCATTGTTGATGCTATGCACCCAAATAGGTAACCTTAGACATTATGGTAAATTGGGCATTTACGTATGACAAACTAGCTCTTAGCCAATATAAAGATGGTAGACGATATGTGGGCCTTAGAAATTGATGTAGAATATCATGGAACCCTCCCTACCTTGGATAATGATGAGGCTATCCTAGAACTCTTATATACCTGAGAAGATAAGCCCCCTTGACATCAGCATAAATTAACTAACTTCTCCAAAATACCTATGCTATTTTGACGATTATGTTGCTTCTATCGATCCTAGCCAAGATGAGGTATCTAAATTACCATAGGATCCATGTATCGTTTCCAAGATGATAATTATATGTTGGATGAATCGACCATTAGTGTAAAACTTGACGATTATCCTAAACATGTATTCATGTTTAGTGATAGCTTGTCCCCATTTATGCAAACATCACGTAGAAGTATCCTACAGAAACATAAGGAACTAGTCACATGGAGATATGGCAATATGCATGGAATTGACCCTAAAGATTGTCTCCTATAACATCATTACCTATCTCGACGATGTCTCTCTTGTGTGAAAAAAAATAAAGAAAAATCCCTCCCAAAATAAATGAATTATGTCATAAAGAAATCATCAAACTCTTAGACGGAAAATTCATTCGTACGATAGATTATTCTGAATGGGTATCCATATATTGTACCCGGTTCAAAAGAAATCCTACCTTGGCTATACGTATTTGTATCGACTTTCATAAACCTTAGCCTCAGCTTTTCCTAATGATAAAATTCCAATACCCTCCTCCATTAACTCCATCATCAATGCCACAAAAGGGTACGAAACATGGTATCTCTTATGGATGGGATCTATCAGGAGTATAACCAAAGTCAGATTGCTCTTGAAGATCAACACACAGACAACCTTTACTACAAAATGGGGTACCTACTATGCTATGTTAAAATACCCTTTGTCAGACTGAAAAATGTCGGTGCAACATACCAATGTGCACTGTGACGCATACTATATTTCATGTTCTCATCCAAAAACTATTCAAAGATTTTGTTGATGATCATACTCGTCAAATACTAAACACATTGATGATCATACTCATGAATTAGACATTGCCTTTATACGCCTTTGCAAATACATGGTTCGCCTCAATCCTGGAAAATGCATATTTGGGGTGACACGAGGAAAACTCCTAGGATTCATGGTATCTAAGCATGGTATTGATGTTGACCCAACAAATATTAGGGCTATCCTCGACATGCCACATCAAATTTCTCCATAGGTGACATATCTACACTTTTCTCAGAAAAATTGGGGCAATCCGACGATTTTTCCCTGAGTTTACATGTTGCACTCATGCAATCAATATGCTCCTTCGAAAATCTACTAAGTTATAATGGATGAAATACTGACCAACAAGCCTTCGACAATATGAAGATAATCTATATCCTCATTACCAAGGTTGTAACCTTCTTCATGCTAGATTATCCTTTGTTGCTATACACCTATTCCACTTTGGTATCCGTAGGGAACAATGCTAGAACAAGAAGATGAGAAATGGATAAGAAACATGTCATTTATTATATTTTTCCAAGCCTTACTAGACTATGAGAGCACGATATACTTCCATTGAATGAGCTATGCTATAGCCATATATTATGTCAGCTACGAAATTACATCACTATATGCTATATCAAACCACCTATGCCATTTTCCATACAAATCCTTTGTGGACACTTTATGCTCGACATGTTGTCCTCTTGACGGATCACATCAGGAATTGGATTGTCCTCCTTATGGAGTTATGACCTTCATATCATCACATGATGGGAAGTAAAAGGACAAGTCATAGCGGATACTAAACGAATATCTACCCCCATCTCTGTAACTCAACCCTATCCATGATGCACTACCTGATGAAGAAATATTCCTTTTCATCGAGGGTACATAACTGATCACCATTTCCATTAAAAACTATTATTATAGCTTCAAAGAACATCTTGAGGCATAGTTCTCTGATGAGAGTGTTGAGGCACCTCCCCTACCTAAAACCAAACCAATGGCCAAAATCATTGAGGAGGAGATCACCATTCATCTCCATGAGGAAACATGGATGCTACATTCGACGGGGAAAAACATATCCAAGGAGATGGGGAAGGCTGTGTACCCACCAATCCCTCTGGCCATATCCTCCCTCTTTCCTATCGACTCAATTTCAAGGTCACCAATAATATGGAATAATATGAGGCTCTTATCCCAAGCATATGGGCCACCTTAGCCAAGAACGTCTCTTACCTTCATGCCATGGGGGATTCTTAATTGGTGTGTCGGTAAGTTAGTGGTACATATCAATGTTGCAACAAAAACCTAAAGGATTACCATGACTTCGACCAAGAGTTGACATCATCCTTCACTCCATTGACCATCGAATCAATCCCGCATAAATAGAATGCCTTGGCTGATTCTTTGGCCATGTTTGCCACCCCATTTCAGTCACATTCTGATTCTTGTGATAACACTCTTATAATACAATTCCTTCAAACCCCAACCACTCCACCTCCTCCAAATATCTAGGATGTCTGTTAGATTGAGCCATATGGCCTTATACATGACCCTTGGTATGGTGACATTTGCTAGTTCATACAACACTAAACTTACCTAGACAATACTAATCCACAAACACGCCTACACATATGCAACAAGGTCATCAAATACATACTTAAGGATGACATATTATATTATCATTTAATTTCAAAGGTATCTTACTCTGATGTGTTGATAAAGATGAGGTTCCCTTTATCTTGGAAGAGGCATATTGGGGCACTTGTGGTGGCCATTGTAGCGGTTGTTTTACTAAACGTAAGTGCATACATATGGGTTCCTATTGACCTATAATAGAATCTGACACTCATGCCTTTGCAAAAAAATTCTGACCTTTCCAATTTCACGATGACTTGTTCCATTCCCCTAAATCATTTTCCACTTTGGAATTCCTCACACCATCATATTTAATAATAGTGGGAGCTTCAAATGCAAAGAAATGAAGCAACTTTGTGCTAAATTCAAAATCAAACATTGATTCTCAACACATATCACCCTCAATGCAACATAAAATATGAGTCTACAAACAAGATTCACAATAAAATATTATAAAAGACAATCCATGAATCACAAACAGATTGACATACGAAGTTATATCCTGCATTACAGGCATACTGCACCAATGTCTGTACGACCACTGGGGCAACGTCCTTTTCACTTACTTATGGAGCTGAGGTTTTCCTTCCACTCGAGATGGATCTCCCTTCACTTCACATTTCCCTTCATGGTATCATTCTAGACGAGGAACTTTGTGAAGCCCATATCCATGACCTAGACCTAGTAGAAGAGCAATGTGACAGAGCATACACTCGCAATCCGAAACATAAGAAACACATGGTCAAACAACATAACTGATTTATTCGTCCATGTAATTTCAATGTAGGTTACCTTGTCCTTAAACTTGATTATACACATGACAAAGAAGGTAAATACACTCATAAATAGTGGGGTCCCTACCTCATCAAGGATATCATACGTCCTAAAACATATTGTCTTCAAACTAATGAAGGCCACATCTTCAAAGAACCAATAAATTTTGTAGTGCTCACTTCCCTTTGAAACCTTTTGATACTGATCATGACACTGTTGACTATATCATGGACATTATTATAGTTTTGATTTAGTATGATGATTAGATGTTAGAGCATGGATTATTGCTGACTCTGATTCATATATGATGCATAATGATTATTAGAGACATTTTATATATTGATGTTGATATATTTTCTAACATGGTTATATTATAAATATTGTTCGGACATGTGATATTTGGATATTTTGAGTAGACCCAGAAAATGAAAATTGAATTAAAATTGATGATGATATAGTTGATGAAATTTTAAATGACCCTGTTGATTGGCTTGATGATTGTTGTGATTCACATATATATTGATGACTTTGGAAGTATATTATATTCATTTGGATGTTCTGATGCGGCCATGAGGCTGAAGGAGGTATTTGTGTTTTGCAGGTTAAAATATCACAACACACATCAGGGGATTGGGGACCAACCACTTTGGAATTCTATATGAATTCAACAAGGTCACCATGGCAACTGTATTTGTTTGTGTGTGTTTGTTTGTGTTAGGGATTCCCAAGGGGAGATCACCTTTAAATGTGACCAAGGGGTTTTATGTATTTTTTTTTATTTGGTTCCTTTGTCAATGTTTGTATATGTTTATTTTGTGGTGCACTGACCCCTTTCATTATTTATTAAATGGTGTGTAATATTGCTGGTAATCATGTTGTTAAGTTAATTAATTAAAATATGTCATAAGAAATTAATTAATAGAGTTTTTGGCCTTGAATTAAAATGTTGTAAGAAATGTGTAAGTAATGTGTAAGAGATATGTAAGTTGATTTTGGAGTAAGAAACACTTCATCTTCTTTGAAATTCGAATTTGTCCTTGGAGGCTGATTTTGGAGGCTTGTGGGACAAGTTAAACTTGTCCCATGCCTCTTAAATTTGTATACCAACCTTACCTATGGTTGAAGAGTTAAATTTAGACTTTCTTTATGCATTTTTGTAAGTCATGTTGATTGTTTTATTGCACTTTTCTTACATGTTTTAATTTCAGTCCTTTGGGGTGTGGGTTTGATTTGAGTGTGTAAGTAAAACTATCATATTATTCACCTACTTATTGATTATGCATTGGAGAATGAAGTTGACTTTTGTGTTGGGGTTGAGGATGTGTGATGTGGCATCCTACATGGATCCACCTCATCCTCTTCTCTTCCCTCTTCTATTTATTGGAATTCCTTTGCTTGTTTTTGGGTTGCACCACTTTTATCACTTCATTTTGGGAGACTTATTTTGGGGTTTTGGATAGCTCTTGCTTTTGGAGAAGACTGGAGATTGTTGCATGCTTGGAGATTGTTGATCTCTTGGACTATTTTGCATTGGAAAGCTTGTTGTTTTGAACTTGGAATAAACTCCATCATGGAGAGGTAAGAGCTTGGCTCTTGGAAATGCTCTTCTTTTCCCATTTATGAATATGTAAATGCTTGTATGTTTGTTATTGTTTGTGGTATGTTGGGTAGATGGCCTAGGAATGGTGTAGGAGAAGGCTATGGGGTTTATTTTGTGGGAGGCATAAGTGTTTTTGGGGAGGTATAAGTGTGGAGGGAGTTGGGATTTGGGTTCCACCTTAGAAAGAAATAGCTTGCATTTCTTTACTCATTATGGGGTGTCATAAGAGGTTGGGGAGGCATAAGGAAATGTGAGGAATAAGGGGTACTTGGGGGAGGCATAAGGGCATGTCAAGGATTTGAAATGTTATATTTTGGTGGTTTGTTCTCAGGTGGTGATACTCATTTTCCTTTGGGAGGCATGAGTAGAATCCCCCATAGTTTCTTGCTCCTTTGGCTTGCATGAAGAAGCTTGAGTTTTGTTTGCTGTCTTTCAGGTGGTTGTAAAATTTTAGTTTTGTTTTGGACTGTGTTTTAATATGAAATGTGCATGTTGAAAGATTATCTTTGTGTTGTGGAAGCATGTTGTTGCCATGTGTTGAAACACATTTCTTATTGCATTGTGGTTGGGGCTCAGGGGCCAATGGAGAAGGATGGATTCTCCTTTCATTGGATGTCTTGGTTGGGTGGAGAGTGTTGCCTTTCCCCTGCCTTTGTTGTGATCAAATTAAAATAAATGGAGGATCTTCATGTTGCTGTTCTAGAGCAAAGGAAAAGACAGTTTTGACAGTCCCTTGTGAGAGTTCTATTTGTAAAACTTTTTTCCCACTAGAAGTGGATGAAAATGTAATATATTTTGTGATGGAAATATGTTCTCTATTGGCTATGAAAGTTATAATTCGAAATATGAAAGAGATGCATTGTATTTTCTATTTTTTAATGAAAGAAAAGAAAGATTTGTATTCTGTCCTTGGGAATGAAATGAAAGAAGAATTTGTAAAGGTATATTTTTGAATCAATAAAAGATTGTATTACTTTACTCAAATGGCATTATTAGGTATTGAAATATGATTGTTGAATGTATTTTGAAATCTCTATTTGGAATGTTGAAAAGTGAAATACGGATGAAGAAAATACATTACTCTGTTCTTTTGAAAAGTATGATTTGGAAATCAGAACTATATCTTTTGGATTTTTGCGCATTTTGATTTAAATCAACTTAGTATGTTAGATCTATTTGGAATGAATTCATGGTTTAAGCTTAGTAAATGTAAATAGATCAATTTGAATTTGAAGTTGTAGAGCTCTATTAGACAACTTATCAAACTGGTAATTATTTTATTCAAAATGCACAGAACAACCCCTGTAACAATGAACAATAAAATGAAACATTGAATTGAAATTAATATGATTAAGGTGCCCCCAAACAAACTAAACCACTTAAGAAATGGTTAAGGATCCTTTCAAATCGAACAAAGGAAAAACTGCAGTCGTTTCGCTGTCAAAATTGAGAAATTTCGAATTGATCTTCAATCAACAAAATTATACCTTGCAATCCATCCTAAATTCCTCTAAGAGCAACCCTCTATGTCTGTTTGGCATGTTGAGAAAGGAGGGAGGTCGAATTGAACAAAATTTTATAAGTCGAATGTTACCATTTTTCATTTTATAAGCTTGCAGAGCGTTTTCTCAAAATTGACCCTTAAAAATTTATCCAAATTAAATTCTTAAGATTGTTGTGCAAAGAGGACATTGAGAGATTTCTGAAAAGTCCTCGTTTTCCAAAAACGGAGTTCCCTATCAAAATTTATGGCTTTCTGAAGTTTGCAGAAGAGGAAAAGCCCCTTGCACACTTGTCTTGCACGTCCAGAGCTCCTTGCGCGCCCGTCTTGCGTGCCCATGAGAAACTGAGTCTCTTTCATGACCATCTTGCATGCCTGAGAGAGAATGAGTCTCTTCTACACCCGTCTTGTGCACCCGAAAGAAAAATGAGTCTCTTCTACGCCCATCTTGCGTGTCCGAGAGAAAAAGAGTTTCTCTCGTGCCTCTCTTCCATGCCCAAAAGAAAAGTTTCCTTCCGCGCTTCTCTTCCTCACCTGGGGAAATTTCTTCTGTGCACCCCGCAAGAAGATAATCTATCTGCGCTAAGGATGACTTTCTCTCTCTTGGTGTTTTGTAGGATGTTTTGATAACTATTGTAATGGCACTCCACTTCAGTTAGAGCTTACACTCATCGCTTGTGCAATGGAGGTCCAGATCAAGATTTTCAGCTCGGGCATGTTTATGCAACCTTGTGAGAGATGAAAGGTGTCCCTTTTGGTCAAATGAATTTTGTTAGCTTTTCCAATCTTTAGTTGAACCTCTTTCAGAAATCTTGTGTTTTGGCTAGTTAGTCTAGATTACCAAAGTAATAAGTTCACCTTTGTGAGAAGAATGCTCGAACCAAACATGAATCTTGTAGATTGTTAAGGCAGGTTTTGAAAAACATTTTTGGTAAATGCATAACCTTAAGGGATTGTAAACCATGGAGTGTATCCAACTATGACTGTGTATTGTGGTTGAGTTGTTTCGTGGTGCCTTGTCAAAGAGTAAAGTGAATTTTCCTTGATGGGTGTTAGTTTTTTACATGTTGTCCATAAGGTCATCGTTGAGTCAAGTTGTTTGAAGAGTTAGTCATAACCTTTGTGACCACCTGTTGCATTTTTTTGTACATCAAACAAGTCAAAAAAAAATTATCTTGTACTTTTCTATGTTGTTCTTTATGTCATGAATTAGTGAGTGTTACAAATTCTCAATTCCTCAAAAAGTTCCATACATGAAGGGCCTTGGGAGTTTTGGTACTCAATTACCATCTTTCGTCCTTTCTTCTCAAATTCATTACTTCACAACATTTTTCCAATGATAACCTTATCATTATAGCATCTACCTCATGGTTTTTTACGCTTTTCAGCGTTGTTATCCTCCCTTTGGGCTAATAATCCATTTTCTCTTTATTTACACCTTTGGGTTTATGACAATTTATCTTTGTAGCTTCTACCATATGGTTTTGTGCACTTTTCAACATTGCTACCCGTTGTTTGGCTATATCATCTATGATCTCCATATCACCATTAGGACATCTCTACACGACATCACAACATCCATCCCATGGGCCCCTAGCTAGGTAATTTATATCTTATTTTACTGATGATCCTCTAGTGTTTCCTTTTAGTTTTAATTTTCCAGGGTTCTTGTAGCATGGATTGCACCAGCACATGGCAGGACAAGCAACAGTATTAGGTACGCATCAGTGGGTATATTTATTTTCAGCTAGTACTTTCAACATTTTTTATGTACTTACTTTCAATATTTGTTTTCGATCTCAGTGTTACAAACTTTTTCTTTCAGTTGACCACCCCATGTTGTGCTATTGCGACACATGGTGATCAATGGCTTGGGCATATGTATACACCTAATTTATCACTTTTCATCTTTCATACCTATTACTAAGAACTTCCTTGTGCATATAAGGGTCACTGATGCATCTATTTCTTGAGTGGGTGCCTTAAGGAACATATTGGGAATGGGGAATGGTTATTCACTTAACCATTATGGGTTAGAGGCAATACACAGAGAGAGTATAGCTATTTGGTCCCAGCCTTAGTTTTCCTTGCATTATTTATCCTTGTCCCTCAAGAGGCCTCCTACACATTGCATTCATGACCTTTCCTTGCATCTCGACATCTTGGCACCTTGTTCATCCACTTACTTGATCCACGACACCTATTTTCACTTCACATTGCATTTTATCATCCATGGCTGACTCAATCACTCACGGGTGATTGAGTCAGCATTTGATTTTTCCCTGGACGACACAATCACTAATGGGAAATTGTGTCGGGTATATATGCACATCGAAAACATTTAAATAAGAGAAAGGAAGCCAAAATCATACGAACTACCATATGCTCTGCTCTTTTGTGCCATCTTCGCATCTGCTCGTTCAACTCATGGTTCATCTTGCACTTTTCTTGGATTGGTTTGGACACTTTTCTTCTTGGTTGGATTGCTTGCACTATTGGGTCATTTATACTTAGTATAGGAGAGGAATGGTATTCCTCTTATCCACCTAAGGTGATCCTTATCTAGCATGCGCAAATGCCATGGGACCCACACTCTATACCAATGACACAATAAATAAAAATCAGCATTAATTTATTTTGATTTTTTGATTAGTGCAGAGTGTGGGGCCCATAGCATTTGTCTATGCTAGATAAGCCAAACCTCCACCTAATAGAGACTCTCTCAGTGTGTTTCTTCTTTGGAGAGATAGATGAATCAACAATCACCCTACAGGTACATGTGAGTGCTCTAACCCTTCTTTGTCATTTTATATAGATTAGTTCATCTCCTTTCCTCATTGTGCTATCTTAGTCTAGTGTTACATGTGTCTTGATACTAGTTAACATAGTACTCTTATTTATGATCAGCTCGTTAGCTTCTCTTTACTTTCATTTCAGTCATATTGTGCATGTTTGCTTTATCTATTATCAATCCATGTCTCTCCTCATCCAACTAATGATATCTTAGTAGGGATCTCTATCTTGTTCATGGGCCATAGAAACTCCAGGTTGACCTAGTGTAAGGATTACTGCCCTTTATATACATGACCCTAGCGGTTGTTGTAGCCCCTTGAAATCTATCACATCATATGTCGGTTCATGTGTGTCTCTCACTCGTTACCTTGATACCTTTGTAGAACGAATGATTTAGGAGTGCAAGATATTAAGGCACATTTTAGCTAGCCACACAATTTTTTTCATCCATCTCCATGATCAGACCTATAAAGAAAAGTTCACTCGCATCAGAATCAAACACCACATATAGACAGAGGCACCCACAAACAACACTTTGAATTTTCCAGTGC
Source organism: Taxus chinensis (assembly GCA_019776745.2). NCBI lineage: Eukaryota > Viridiplantae > Streptophyta > Pinopsida > Cupressales > Taxaceae > Taxus > Taxus chinensis. The sequence continues at coordinate 162,242,193 of CM034149.1, forward strand.
TTATTCTAGTCGCTTCAGAATTTAAACACGTTAAAAATGATATGGTTCATTAATATAAAATCTATTTCATTTATTAAAAAAGAGATAGAAAAGATGTATATGGTTTATTTTGTCGCTGGTATCTTATTTATGTAAGAGCAAAACTCCATTACAATATTCTTAGATCTGATCTAGCCAAAACAAAAGAATGCTTTATAAAACAAAATCTTATAGACTCCCTAAGACCTTAGACAAAAACTCTATTCAAAAACCTGATGTATCAGACTTCAGGAAATTCTAAGACTCTCTAATCAGACACTTCTTCAAAATCCGATGTAGTGAATGAGTCTCTACGTCTCCTTTTATAGGAAAAGAGAGAGGCTTTTCACCGGATTAAGGGATAACCTAAAGATCGGGAACTAGTAACCTAAGTCACCAAAAGATTCCCACAAAGACGACAGATGAGCACATGTTGCTCATCGTAACACCTTTAGTAAGTGGGGAGGTCCACTACTTTACATAAAGTGACATCACATCACTTCTTATTATAATGATGACAACAAGTATGTCATCATAACTTCATAGACTATATTGGACATTGGGTCTGGTGTCATCATCAGAGGAGCTGGAAGATTCCTCCTAGTCATGTTGTTCAGCAAATTAGATGTCCCGTGTGTTCCTTTCGTACCATAATCTAGATAAGGATCTAGATCCATCATTATCCCTTTGAAGATATCTTCATGTTGGGAACAGGTACTAATCAGGAATCTGGAGAAATTGTCCTGAAGCTAGAGGTACATTCATTGTGTGATGAATGAAAATATTTCGCCACAATTTGTCCATTAGGATTGGTATGGTGTCCTTGCATAGGATTAATTCTGACATAATAACACATTTTCACATACCATGGGATTTTTACAGTTTATTAGAATGTTTCTAAAAGTGTCACTACAGACATTGATTAGTGGACTATCAGAAATCTTGGTAAGCATGAATTTTGACAAGAAATATTTAAAATGGTTAGTGATATAATGTCTATCACCAAGAGTGTTGGGTGATTCCACACATCGTTTTCCAAAGGATGACCTTCAGGCCATAGTCTGAAAAATACAAACCTCCATAGTGTATGTGGTCTTAGGACCAATTTTCTGAGACGACGTCCTTCAACTAGAATATCATCAGGTGGTGGTTCAACATATCGAAAGTGTCTCCATTGCTATTATAGTGTACAAAACACTATAGGCTCGTGCCTGGAATGAAATTATGTTGTAGGGATCTTGGGTTCCACAAATCTACAGGCTACTTCAGATGTCTGATAAGGAGATACATAAATAATGCCCTTAGAAAGGAGTATGTGTTGGGCTTCGCATGACATCTGATTATCATTTCTTTTTAGAGACCTGAGATAATTTGTACAAGTTGATACATTTCATATTGGTTCAAAAAATTCATGAACTACTTGAGTAATATTCGCATGTTTGGACTGAATGAGTTCGCGACTGGAAAAGTCAATGAGAACATTTTTCTTTCCATAGATGTGTTCAACATCGAACTCGTATCTATCAAACCACTGAACCCATCTCTGAAGACGACATTAGGTAGTTTTTTGGTTGGGTCGCTTTTGTAAAGCCTACCTTTAAAATGTTGTAAATCTGTTCTGAGCAGAAATTTCTCATGTTGCAGGAAGAATAAAAAATATTGAATAGCTTTCTTTGCAGCAAGAATTTATTTATGAATGGAGTGGTATTTAAGCTTTGGCCCTTTAAAAGGGCCTGAAGCATGCCTACATATATTCTCTATACCATTCTCAAGTTTTTCTTTGAGGACTACTCCCCAGTATTCATTAGAGGCATCTGTCTCAACAATCTTCAAACCAGACCCTAGAAGAGACAGAGAAGGAAGCAATTGACAACTCTATTTGATTCGTTGAACGACTTTAATCATATCAGAGTTCCATACTGGAGCATTAGAACGAAACCTTTTATTAAGTAATAGACGATCAACAACAAAATTTTTATAAAAGCCTGCAATATAATTAACAGAACCCAGAAATCTCTGAAGCTGAGTTTTGTCAGTGATTTCTTTAGGAAACAGAGTAATTTTTGAAATTATATGATCATGCATCATGATGGCTACGTCTTTAAGAGTAATGCCGAGAAACTAGAAAAAATCTTTGAATGTTTCCATTTTCGTGGGTCTAAGAAAAAGTCCATTGGCATAAACAATTTGGTAAAATAGTTCAAGATACTCCAAATGATCTTTAGTATTATGAGAAAATATCATAATATCATCAATATAGACAATTAAAAAATTGTTGAGGTAACCAAAAATTTGATCCATTTTCTTTTAAAAAATGGAGGGTGTAGTCTTAAGACAAAAGGCAAAACATTCCATTCGTACTGGCCACCTAGAATGCTAGAAGGCATTTTTGTAAGTATCTTCACTGTGCAAGAAGATTTTTCAAAACAAAGATTTAAGATCAAACTTGATGTAAACCTTACTGTCACTGATGCGTGCCAACAAATCATCTTTGCTTGGAATTGGATGTTGGACATGCAGTATATATTTATTAAGTGGCTTGTAATTAACCACTAACCTCTTCTTACCTCGAACTATCTCACTTCTCTTATTTATATAAAATGCCAGGGAAAGTCCAAGGGAGACATGGAAGGCTGAATAAATCCGCTACAAGTAGATTATTTATTTCTGTCTAGCATTCAAATTTTTCAGAAGGAGGCATGCCTATATGACGAGCTTTGAACTTTAGGGAAGTGGTAGTCAGAAAGTTTAATTGACAGAAATGTTTTTTCCAATGGATAAATGTATGAGGATTATCGGAAGTACATTCAGTTTTAATCTTATTGAGGATTGCATCAATAGAAGAGGTAATAAGAGAAATGGACTTATGCAGTCAGTCAAGATTGGTAACCTTTTGGAGCTTAGGTGCAGAAGGTACAATGGACTGGTAAGTCTGAAGTCTTGGGATGGATCCTTGAGGAAAATAGATCTCATCTTGGCTAATAGTATAGGGCATACAATTAGTGAGGTTATTTGAACCAAGTAACATATCATAATGCAGAAGGTCAAACTGATGTACTTTGAAGGTAGTCTACATTTTCCCTAGCTTTACAGGAATATAGGCAGAACAAGGAGTAAATACTTTCTTAGAATCAAAACTTATCTGGAAAGGCTCAATGTGACCCACAATCTCTAGGGATAGCATTAGTTTTTAATAGAATGATTTCAGCACCAGTATTTATCATAGCATCTAGGGCATATGGATTTAATGTTGGGAATGCAAATCTAGAATTCTATAGAAAGGATTGCATGAGGTCTTGAGAGTACTTACCTCTACTTCATGTTCTTGCTTCATATTGATCATAGGCTTTCTCCATGATAAGCCTATCAATTGCTTCTTCAGTAATATCTGACTGGGAGTTGACTCTTCTTCTAGGAGCAATGCTTGGAATTCTTCTATAGCTTTCGGGATTGCTTGTTCAAGAAGAGAAATACGTTGTTGTCTCATGATTATTCGCTCTGGTGTTTCAAGATCTGGAACTTGAGTGGAGGCAGAAGCCTGAGGTGTAAGGGCTTGAGATACTAGGATCGTGTGTTCTCTTCTACTTCCTAAGGAAATAAGAATGGAAAATGTCCCTGATAACCATAAGATACACGACCTCGGCTGGATGAAGGATAATGATCCTCGTCCTTGTCCTGACCTCTACCGGGAGAAAGAGTAAAATGATATGGATCATTGTGAGGGTGTGGCTGGAGCGCGTTGAGCAAGGTGCAAATCTTCAGCATTCTCCTATTGCATCTTAGATTCAAGCTTGATCAAAAGATCATAGAGTTGAGATTGAAGTGAATAATGGCAATCAACCATATGAGGAGGACATGCAGCAAGTTCACGCTTAACACAATCCTACTTTTGTTTAAGAACAAAAGAGCTAGGAGGAATGAAGGGGTGTTCATAAGAGCTTTGAATCATATTGCAGTGGAATGTTGGCAAAGAATCATAACCAGTATCAGAATCTGAATAACTCTCTATCAGAAGAGGACTTCTGTCACCTGGTTAGCTGCAATTATTAAGTTCTAAATATTCAATATCTAATATATAACTTTCATCATAAGATATGAGAATATAATCATCTTCATCAAGATGATGTTCCTGTAAAAAATTTACTTTGGCCCTAGCTTTGGCCTTCTGTCCTTTCTGTGGACAGTTTCTACTATAGTGATTTCCCTTACATATAAAACATTCTATGGATTTAGACTTAGGGAAATACTTTTTTCTTCTGAAGAACTTTCTTCTGGGCTTAGTAGATGGTCTTGATCATACAATCAAGATATTTCTTTCTTACCTTTGAATTTCTTCTTGAGCTTTTTATGCTTGGAGTATTTTGGTATAGAACATCCAAACTGATTTTGGACTTGAAGCTTGCAAAACTTGACTCCTAAAGCTTTTTCAGCTTTTAAAGCTCCTTTCTTATGCTTCTTCTCAAGAAAAAGGTGCATGTTAGTCTCATTAATGATTTGGTTAATATGACCAAAATTCATATCTACTTCTGAAATCCCATGCATGGCTTTTTTATATTCATTGGCAAAATATGGTGGATAAGATTCCGCATACCTGAGTTTCATAGTGGATTCAAAGGGCATACCCATGTTATAGAACAACTTCTGCATATAACACTGGTATTTATGGACCTTGGTCATGTTGCAGAGTTGTGCTCTCAGGAATTCTGTGATATTAAGCCGCTTCTCATCACCAATAGTGCCGATGAATTCAATATTATGGTAGCAGAGTAAGAAGTTCCTACAATCATTCCTCCTTCACCATTTATAATGGTGTCTTTTTGTTTCTCAGAGAATGGCATCCAACCATTCTTTTAGGATACCTACAAATCCATTAGTAATAATACTTGCTACATCTTTATCATGCTTGTTGAATTGTAGGACTTAGGTATTGGCCCAGCATATCATACCATGTAACATCTCCTTAATTTTTTCAGGAGATTTACATTCAATCTTATAATAATTGGGCTGGAAGTTCTGGGTACGCATTGTAGAATGAAGAGGAGGTGAGAATGCTATCTTGCATACCTTCATCCATGATGCTTTCGAGCTTCTTCAGTAGTGAGTCATGCCATGCCAATATTTTTCTCCTTGACTAAGAGGAGACTTCATGGTAGCAACTTGAGCCCAAGTAATAGCTTTAGACCAATCAAGATTAGTACTTTGTGAGCTCGAAGAAATACTACTTTTTATCAGATTGTGAGCTTTCTAATTTATTTACATCACTAGTAAGAGCAGGAAAATTTTGCTCAAGCTCAGAGACTGAAATACAAAGATTATTTATCTTGTCATTGACATGCTGAATACTGTCGATGACTTTATTTTATGTTCCTTCAGATACAACATGTATAGATTGTTGAATATGCACCTAGAGGCTGTTGTTGACCTGGTCTAGAACTTGTTGCAGATTAGTAGATAGCTATTGTACATTTGAATATAAGTTGTCAACTTTCTTATTTAATATCAGAATATCAGAGTGAATATCTCCCCGCTGATGGAGCTCAATAGCCTTCAGAGTATCTTGCATGCGTTTGAGATTTTCATTCTGAGAGAGGATCTGGTCATTAATGACCTTGGTGGCATTGTTGTTCCAATTCAGCATTCTAGCTGATTGAGACTGTTCTATCTTCGAATCTAACTGACGCTGATACAAGTACTGTCGACGCTATTGTCGATCCTCAGTATAGACTTTGAAATCTTTAGCATATGGGAAGTTTGAACTGTTAGCTTGTGAGGAGGTAGCCTCCTTAGAATCCATAGAGACTTTGGCTCTTCTAAGTAGAGACTTAGCCTAAATTTAAAGTCTGATAATAGGTACACTGGGAACAACTATTTGTATTTATATAGGGCCATTCTTTGGAATATACTTTTGCTGTACTAAAATTTGACAGTGTTCACACCAGAGACAATCAGTGTTGGGATCATGGACTAAAGATAGATGGCTACATGTAGGAACATCTTCTTCAGTACTCTTCTCCTTATCGAACATGAATGACTGGGTAGAAGAAGAGGTAGACAAGCGAGGCTTGACAGAGCTATATTTCCTAAAAGAGATAGTAACCTTTCTTTTTTCTTCAATAACCTTTAGAGGCAGACTAGACAGAAGAAGTGGTGTACAGAAACACACTTTGTAGAGATAGTCCATTCTCTTAGGTACTCTAATTTTATCCCAGGGAACAACTTCTGGCTCAATTTTCTGAGCAGTTAAACTAGCATGCATTACGACACTACTTCCCTTAGAGGGACCATGTTTTATAGCAGGGTGTGTAGTATTGGTCAATTGGAAAATAATCTGATAAAGAAATAGCTAAAGGGGATGACCCTGGCTTCATATTTAGACCCATGGTTTGCATATGGAGCTTTAGAACTTGATCTAAAAAATTATCAGTTTGTATGGACATAGGATAGTTTGGGAACACATTAAAAATATATTGGTCAATTACTGAGACTGGTCTATAGAGGAAGCTAACAGACAATCTTTGAAGCTCCCATGACAGGTATCTAATAAACAACATAAACAACATTCAAGACCTTGTCTAAACAAAAGCTATCTGGACACAGCCATAGCCTTATAAACAGACTGTTTCTTCAAAATACAAATCACTAGGAGATATTATATCCTCAGATTTAGTCTGACTTGAACACATGACTCTCTAGATCTAATGAACTAAATGAAACTTGGTAAACTTCATTATAGGGAAGTTTAGGGACAAGACTGATTTTCTTCTTTGATGTGTGTTTCATGTAGGAATCAGACTGGGAGATCATTAAAGGATCATCCAGAGGTCATGTAACCCATTCTTCAGATCCATTTCACCTTGAAGGTCTTCCTACACCATGTCTTACAGGAGTGTATATGACCACAACATGCCTCACCTCAAAAGGTCCACACTAGATCTTACAGGATGGAAGGACATAAATGAAAGAGGTACTAGCAAGAATAACAAATCATTGCAGCTCAGATTACTAAAATGAAATGCTTTAGATTTGTGATATACTTCATTATAGGGAAGAATGCGTGTTGTGGTCATATACACTCTTGTAAGCCGTTGTGTGGGACAGACGAATTTCAAGGTGAAATAGATACTGAAGAATGGGTTACATCGACCTCTGGAAGGCAAGCTCATGATTGTGATGATGCTTTTGTGAATCTGTTAGATCTGATTCCCTTCAATGATGAAACACATATCACGGAGGAAGAAAATCCTTTACCAGGTTGGAAGCTCCCTAAACTTCCCTATAATGAAGTATATCAGAAATCCAAAGCATTTCATTTGTTTGCTAGTACCTCTATTAGATCTAGAGAGTCATGTATTCAAGTAAAAACCTCTGTAAAATCTGAATATGATATTCCTTTAATATCTCCTGAGTGATTTACAGTATTTAAAGAAGCAGTATGTGCATAAGTTTGTTCATATTGGTTGTGTCCAGATAGGAATAACTCCTCTGTTTAGACAAGGCCTGAATGCTTAAGTTTTATGCTATGTTTATTAGATACCCACCATGAGAGATTTAAAGATTGTCTGTTAGCTACCCTACAGACCAGTCTCAGTAATGGACCAATACATTTTAATGTGTTCCCAAATTATCCTGTGTCCATACAAACTAATAATTTGTTAGATCAAGTTCTAAAGCTCCATCTGCAAACCAAGGGTCTTAAATATGAAAACAGGGTCATCCCCTTTAGCTATTTTTTATCGGATTATTTTCCAATTGACTAATACTGCACACCCTGCTATAAAACATGGTCCCTCTAAGGGAAGTAGTGTCGTAATGCATGCCAATTTAACTACCCAGAAAATTGAACCAGAAGTGGTTACCTGGGATAAAATTAGAGTACCTCAGAGAATGGACTATCTCTACAAAGTGTGTTTCTAACACTTCTTCTGTCCAGTCTGCCTCTAGGGTCATTGAAGAAAAAGGAAAGGCTACTATTTCTTTTAGGAAATCTAGCTCTGGCAAGCCTTGCCTGTCTGCCTCTTCTTCTACTCAGTCATTTTGGTCTAACAAAGAGACAAGCCATGAAGCAGATATTCCTCCATATAGCCATCCATCATTAGTTCATGATCCCAACACTGATTATCTCTTGTGTGAATAATACCAAGTTTTAGTACAAGCAAAATATATTCCAAAGAATGGCCCTCATATAAATAAAAATAGTTGTTCCTAATCTACTTATTATCAGACTTAATCCAGACTAAGTCTCTTACTTAGAAGAGCCAAAAGTTTCTATGAATTCTAAGGAAGCTACCTCCTCGCAAACTGACAGTTCAGACTTCCCTTATGCTAAAGATTTCGAAGTCTATATTGAGGATCGACAACATCGTTGACAGTACTGGTATCAGCGTTAGTTTGATTCCAGGATAGAACAGTCTAAATCAGCTCGAATGCTGAACTGGAACAACAAGGCCACACAATCATGAATGACCAAATCCTCTCTCAGAATGAAAAGCTCAAATGGATGCAAGATACTTTGAAAGCTATCAAGCTCCATCAGAGGGGAGATATTCACTGCTGTTCTTCTATTAAATAAAAAATTAGATAGCTTATCTTCAAATGTAAAGCAGCTGTCTAATACTCTGTAAACAAGTTCAAGATCAGGTCAACAACAGTCTGCAGTCACACATTCAACAATTTATCCATGCTGTCTCTGAAGGAACTGAAAAAAGGTCATTGATAGTATTCAGCATGTCAATGACAAGGTAAATAATCTTTGTTTTTCAGTCTCTGAGCTTGAGCAAAAATTTTCTGGCTCTTACTAGTGTTGTAAATAAATTAGAAAGCTCACAGTCTGACAAAAGTAGTATTTCTTTGAGCTCCCAAAGTACTAATCCTGATTGGTCCAAAGCTATTACTTGGGCTCAAGTTGCTGTAATGAAGTCTCCTCTCAGTAAGGACAAAAAGATTGGCATGGCACGACTCACTATTGAAGAAGCTGAAAGCGTCATGGATACAGGTATGCATGATACCACTACTCCACCTCTTCATTCTACAATGCGTACCCAGAATTTCCAGCCAAATTATTATAAGATTGAATGTAAATCTCCTAAAGAAATAAAGGAGATGTTGCATGGTATGATTGGTTGGGCTAATACCCAAGTCCTATAATTCAACAAGCATGATAAAGATGTAGCAAGCATTATTACTAATGGATTTGTAGGTATCCTCAAAGAATGGTGGGATGCCATCCCTAAGAAATAGAAAGACACCATTATTAATGGTGAAGGAGAGGTAATGATCGCACTGGTGGAGGAACTACTAGTCTGACTGCTGCCATATTACTGAATTCATTGGCACTATTGGTGATGAAAAGAGGCTCAACATCACAGAATTCCTGAGAGCACAACTCTATGACATGACAAAGGTCCATGAATATCAGTGTTATATGCAGAAAAATTTCTACAACACAGGTATGCCCTTTGATTCTACTATGAAGCTCAGGTATGTGGAATCTTATCCACCATATTTTGCTAATGAATAAAAAAGCAATGCATGGGCTTTCAGAAGAAGATATGACTTTTGGTCATATTAACCAAATCATTAATGAGACTAACATGCACCTTTGTCTTGAGAAGAAGCATAAGAAAGAAGCTTTAAAAGCTGAAAAAGCTTTAGGAGTCAAGTTTTGCAAGCTTCAAGTCCAAAATCAGTTTGGATGTTCTATACCAAAATACTCCAAGCACAAAAAGCTCAAGAAGAAATTCAAAGGTAAAAAGAAATGTCTTGATTGTATGTATAGACCATCTGCTAAGCCCAGAAGAAAATTCTTCAGAAGAAAAAAGTATTTCCCTAAATCTAAATCTATAGAATGTTTTATCTGTAAGGGAAATCATTATAGTAGAAACTGTCCCCAAAAAGGAGAGAAGGCCAAATCAAAAGCCAAAGTTAATTTTGTTCAAGAACATCATCTTGATGAAGATGATTATGTTCTCATATCTGATGATGAAAGTTATATATCAGATATTGAATATTTAGAACTAATAGTTGCAGCTAACCAGATTACTGAGTCTTCTTCTGAAGATAGTTATTCAGACTCCGACTCTGGTTATGATTCTCTACCTACTTTTTACTGCAACATGATTAAGAGCTCATATGAACATCCCATTCATACCTCCTAGCTCCATTGTTCTTAAACAGAAGCTGGATCGAGTAAAGCAAGAACTTGCTGAATGTCCTCCTCACCTGGTTCATCGCCATTATTCTCTCCAGTCTCAACTCCATGATCTTTAGAATCAAGGCTTAAAGCTAAGATTCAACAGGAGAATGCCGAAGACTTGTGCCTTGCTCAACACACTTCACCGCCACACCTCAAAATGATCCTATCATTTTGCTCTTTCCCCTGGTAGAGGACGTGGACATGATTATCCTTCTTCTAGTAGAGGCCGTGGATCTTGGCTGGTTATCGGGGACATTTTTCATCTCAACATTTTCCATTCTTGTTCCTGAAGAAGAAGGAGAACACATGATCCCGATATCTCAAGACTCCAACACCTCAGTTTCCGTCTCCACTCAGGTTCCTGTGCTCTTGGAACACTAGAGCGAAGAATTTGGAGACAACAATGTCTTTCTCTTCTTGAACGAGCAATCAAGAAAGCTACAGAAGAATTCCAAGTATTGCTCCTAGAAGAAGAGTCAGCTTCCAGTCCAGATATTATTGAAGAAGAAATTGATAGGCTTATCATGGAAAAAGCCTATGATCAATATGAAGCAGAACATGAAGCAGAGGTAAGTACACTGTTCAGGACCTCTTGCAATCCTTTCTGTAGAATCCAGATTTGTATTCCCAACATTAAAGCCATATTCTCTAGATGCCATGATAGATACGGGTGCTGAAATCAGTCTGTTAAAAGCTAATGCTATCCCTAGAGATTGTTGGGTCACATTGAGCCTTTACAGATAAGTTTTGATTCTAAGAAATTGTTGTTCTCATTGTTCTGCCTATATTCCTGTCAAGTTAGGGCAAATGCAGACTAGCTTTAAAGTCCATAAATGTGATCTTCTACATTATGATATGTTACTTGGCTCAGATAATTTAAACAATTGTATGCCCTATACTATTAGCCAAGATGAGATCCATTTTCCTCAAGGATCTATCCCAAGACTTCAGACTTACCAGTCCATTGTGCCTTCTTGACCTAAGTCCCAAAAGGTTTCTAATCTTGACTGGTTGCATAAGTCTATTTCTCTTAATACCTCTTCTATTGATGCCATCATCAATAAAATTAAGACTGACTGTACTTCCAATAATCCTCATGCATTCATCCATCGGAAAAACATTTCTGTCAGTTAGACTTCCTAACTACCACTTCTCCCAAGGCTCATCATATAGGAATGCCTCCCTCTGAGAAAAGTTGAATGTCAGGCAGAAATAGATAATCTGCTAAAAGGAGGATTCATTCAGCCTTCTAAGTCTCCCTGGACATGCCCTGCATTTTATGTAAACAAGAGAAGTGAGATAGTTAGAGGTAAGAAGAGGTTAGTGGTTAACTACAAGCCACTTAATAAATATATACTGCCTGTCCAACATCCTATTCCAAGAAAAGATGATTTGTTGGCTCGCATCAATGGTAGTAAAGTTTATAGCAAGTTTGATCTTAAATCTGGCTTTTGGCAAATCTTCTTACACAAAGAAGATACTTACAAAACTGGCTTTCAACATTCCAGGTGGCCAATATGAATGGAAGGTTTTACCTTTTGGTCTTAAGACTACACCCTCCATTTTCCAAAAGAAAATGGATCAGATTTTTGGTCACCTAGGAAAATTTTTAATTGTCTATATTGATGATATTTGATCTTTTCTCAAAATACTAAAGATCATCTGGAGCATCTTGAACAATTTTATCAAGTTGTTTATGCCAATGGACTTTGTCTTAGTCCAACAAAAATGGAAACATTCAAAGATTCTATCTAGTTTCTTGGCATTACTCTTAAAGATGGAGCTATCTTGATGCAGGATCATATAGTTTCAAAAATTAGTCGTTTCCTGATGAAATTACTGATAAAACTCAACTCCAAGAGATTTCTGGGTTGTGTAAATTATATTGCAGGCTTTTATAAGAATGTTGCTACAGACAGACTCTTACTGAATAAAAGGCTTCGATCTAATGCTCCAGCATGGAAATATGAAATGACCAAAGTTGTTCAAAGGATTAAATAGAGTTTCCAACTACTTCCTTCTCTGTCTCTTCCAAGAAATGGTTTAAAGATTGTTTAGACAAATGCTTCTGATGAATACTGGGGAGCAATCCTCAAAGAAAAAATAGAGAATGGTACTGAGAAAATTTGCAGGTATGCTTCAGGCTCCTTTAAAGGCCCAGAACTTAAATACCATTCCAGTCATAAAGAAATACTTGCTGCTAAAAAATCCATTCAGGTTTTCTTGTTCTTTCTGCAACATGAGAAATTTCTGCTCAGAACAGATTTGCAGCATTTTAAAGGAAGATTGTATAAAGGCGACCCGACCAATAAAACTACTTATGGTCATCTTCAGAGATGGGCTCAGTGGTTTGATGGCTATGAGTTTGATGTTGAACACATCTCTGGTAAGAAGAACTCTCTTGCTGACTTCGCCAGCAGAGAAATAATTCAATTTAAACATGTGAATGTCACTCAGGTATTCCATGAATTTGTTGAACCAATATGGAATACTTCAACTTGTACAAATTATCTGAGGTCTCTGGAAAGATGTGATAATCAGATGTCATGTGAAGCCCAACACATACTCCTTTCTAGAGGTATCATTTCTGTATCTCCTTATCAGACATCTGAGGTAGCTTGTAGATTTTTGGATCCTGAGATCCCTACAACAGAATTCCATTCCAGGCATGAGCCTATGGTGTTTTGTACACTCCAATGGCAATGGAGACATTTCAGATACGTGGAACCACCACCTGATGATATTCCAGTTGAAGGACGTCGTCTCAGAAAATTTGTCCCAAGGCCACATACATTATGGAGGTTCGAATTTTCCAGATTATGGCCTGAAGGTCATCCATTAGAGAATGATGCATGGAATCGCCCCAGTGTCCCTGGGGATAGGCAGTATATCGCCAACCATTTAAATACTTTCTCTGTCTAAGTTTCTGCCTACCAAAATTTCTGACAGTCCATTAATTCATGTTAGCCAAGATACTGTTAGAAATATTATGATAAATTGTAAAATCCCCTAGTATGTTAAAATGTGTTATTATGTAAGAACTAATCCTTTGCAGGGGCATCATCCTCATCCAAATGGACAACTGTGGTGTAATATCTTTATTCATCATATTATGAATGTACCTCCTCCGGCACCAGGACATTTTCTTTGGATTCCTGACCAATACCTGTTCCCAACGCGTCGATATCTTCAAAGAGATAGTGATGGATCTAGATCCTTATCTAGATTGTGGTACGAAAGAAATACGCGTGATATCCACTTTGTCGAATGAAAAGAACAAGAGGAATCTTCCAGATCCTCTGATGATGACACCGGACCCAGCGTCTAATTTAGTCCATAAAGCTATGATGACAGGATTGTTGTCATCTTTGTAAAAGAAGTGAAATGACTTCACTTTATGTAAAGTTGTGGACCTCCCCACTTTCTAAAGGTGTTATGGTGAGTGGCATGTGCTCATCCGTTCTTCTTAGTGGGAATCTTTTGGTAACTTAGGTTACCGGTTCCTGGTCTTTAGGTCGTCCCTTAATCCGGTGAAAAGCCTCTCTCTTTTCCTATATAAGGAGACGTAGAGACTCATTCACTACATCGGATTTTGGGATAGAAGTGTCTGCTTAGAGAGTCTTAGAGTTTTATTTTCTTAGAAGTCTTTTGTAATGTGTGTATAGTTTTGGCTATCTATAGCATCTTGTGAGTCGCATGATTCGTCATAAACAAGAATATTGTAATGGAGTTTTACTCTTATAGTTACAATAGTTACCACCTCTAAGGGCGTAGACAGTAAATCTAATACTTCTTTCTTTTTATAATCCATTGATCAATACGTAGGCAGCCACGTATTATCCATTCAATACGTAAGCAAATGCGTAAGCATTCTGCGCCTTTTAAGGTTGTGGCGACGGTCGTTTGAACTAAAGTGCCGATGGTTTGCGTTTATAATTTGTCAAACCAGTCGCCATCCCGACATGTTAATGCTGCGTATGTAATACCGACATGGAATTGGTTTGGAAAGGAATCCAACTTAAGTCAACATGGACTTGGTTTGGAAAGGAATCCAACTTATGTAATTCGACGCGGCCCTCCCCACGGCGAGGAGTAATTTCTCCCAATTTTCGTCATTCAAATTTCGCGCATAACAAAAAACACATAAAAATATCTGCAAACCATTCACATACAACTCAAGCAAGCCATTCACATACAACTCTGCTTTTGGCGCCTCTAATGTCTGCAAGCTCTTTGATATTGATGATCGTTTTGTTGTGAGATTAGGATGGCTGTGGCGGACTCATCGTTTCAGTCAGTTGAGGTCACAGCCGATCCTCAACCTGATCAAACGCTACCTGCCATTAATGGAGGCGGCCGCCAACTTCCCGAGTTAGATGAACAAATCACTACAGCTGGGAAACAAAAGTGGAAATACATTCAGTTTTTGCTTGCATCCCTAGGAATCTCTGTTACCATTATTTTTAGCGGTGAAAGGTTTGCGTCCCTGACTCCAGTATTATTTCTGATGTTAATATGGGCTATCTGTATAATTTTAGGACTGCCTTTTTATCTGACGTATAAGAAGATTATACAGGAGGCGCAATTAAGGCTGAATTATAGCGAGATTCTTAATCATTCTCAAGAAGCAGCAGCGACTGATAGAGAGAACCAGATAATTTTTCTGGTCATATCTGCGTGCTTGACGTTCGTGTTATTTGTTTTAGTTGGCATCAACGATCTCCTGAAACACAACAAAAATTAGATACATCTCCTTTCTATCACGAGTCACCTACGTTTGAAATGTTGAATAAGTTTCAGCTCTATTAGTTGATTATATTCTGGTTTTCCCTATCCTAATATCGTTTCTTCATATGTTTACATACAGTACCATCATTGCATAGTTAGTTCGTTATAGATGGTAAAACTAGCAATTGCACATGAGTTGTAATTTGTCATGAAATATATGTTATCTCAAATTGTTTGATGTTTGTGTGATGGGAAGGAGATAGAGCAATGTAATGAGTTGTGACTGCCTATTATGCCATGACAGATGTCCATACGTTGTTACAAAGTTCTTATTTTGCTATGGCCCACGTGTATGTTCGTAAAGGTGAGTTGATTGGCTTAAATATCTGTTTGTTGCATTTGATGGAACAATCACAATGACTCTTGAAGATGACCGCGTTTTTTGTAAGTTGTAATTATGATGTGTGCTAAAAGTATATCACGTTCCGTCATTTAGCCGAAAACCTGCATTTATCTACTAAAGCTCCCATTTTGGCATTTAAATGTTCCCAAGATGTATTCAACAACCCTATTTTGTGAATATCATTACCAACGCACTGTGAAGACTAGCCTCATAGGGAGTATTGACCCTTGTATGCGGGCAACATGTTTTTCAAGGCTAGGGATTGGCATTTTCCATCACTCATCTAACTCCGTTGTAGATTTTTTCTCAAATTGTAAACGTAACCTTGAAAATCCATACACACTTTTATGTCAACTTCAACAATAATTTGAGGCAATAACATTGTAACAAAACTTTATTCGATAAATAAACTCAACAAACACATCTAATATGTTTTTGTTTTTTTACAAGTTTTCATAATTGAAATAAATTAACAAACTTGTAACAGTTAATCAAATTTTAGAAGACCTTGAATTATATTATCACATTTTAATCTTTAAAATACCTCTGTTTAGTTGCTTTGAATTTTTCGATGAGCATTGGCATTGTTTCACCGACTACAACAACCAAGATTTGAGTGCGGTGTTTTGACTAAATGCCTAAACACGGTTGCATAGATAACAGGAGACATGTGCTTCCTCACACAACATTGAAACTATTTCACCAAATGCAATCCCAGGTCTCCAATCTGATCGGGTTACCTTTTCTAGCATGCTACCAGTGTGCGCAACAATAGAAGCTTTCTAACAGGGAATGGCATCCATCAAAACATTATGGAAGTATGAATTTTGGCAAATGTTGAAGTTGCAGGTGCCAAGGAAGATATGCCCAAACTGCATTCCACACAGAGCCAATTGATCATGTTGGTGACCAGTTGATTGCATTTGGTGAAACAATGTCAATGAAGAGACAATTGTGGAATACGGCGAGGGTAACCATTATCCTTATTATAAGAGGATTGTTGAAGCACATTTATGTAGGAAGAGTTGATGAAGAAGGAAAAACTGTTTGTCACTAACTTCCAGAACAATTTGATGTTTCATAACAATTTTTTTGCGTGTTTGGAGTGTACACAGTAGGAGTTTTCATGCTCCATTTTTCCCGCTGCATATTTCACAAATTCAACCGTGTGAGAGGAGCATAACAATAGAGAATTGGTTTTTTTTGGTTGACTGAGACAATCATTAGTAAACACTTTTTGAGTTGCAAAACAAATTAGGGATTCCACATTTTCCACGTTATTTTAAAAATCAACAAATGTTTGAAAAACAACAGCCGAGGGTTTGTATTTTAAATTTGTGAAAGTTTTCTAAATTCTGATACACGACTTCAATTCAAAGTAATAGAGTGATTTGGGGTTTATTTTCCCCAATTTTTAATTTTTCTATATTGCATATCTCTGTGTATACACTTTTAACATTCATTCCAATTATGTCTTTCAGTCATAATCCTCAATGTACGAATGGAACCTGGCGGGCTCTACACCTCACCATTGAACAACAACCGCTTCATTTTTTTAATTTTATCTTGTTGGTGGTTTGGAATTTCATTGAAAGTAATAATCCTACAATGGAGGTAAGAGAAAATAGAGAAAATTCATACCCTTACGGTAATTGATCCACTGGCCATCGAAAGTATACAGAGGACATTAAATAATCCCAAGGCATATTTTACGAATTCAGCCATGAGAGGAGGATAAGTAACAAGGGAGAATTTGTTTTTTTACGGCTATGGCAGAGAAGATAATGATGTAGGGGGGACGTCACTAAGTAGTGCAGCTATAAAATGGTAGTCATGATGACGGAAATTGACTGCTAGAAAAGGTTGCCGAAATTTGACACTTTCCAACAGAGGCATCTTCAAAGGTGGATGCCTTCTGGCGAAATATATTTCATGTCTAAAGCTGATATACCAATTATATTTAGATATAAATGTGAATATATATATATATATATATATAATTGCAAAGACTCGTCTATTGAGATTTAGTGGTGGATTTTGACATTCAATGTTACATGTCACAGTAAAATTGTTTGACATTGTATAAAATTATATGGATGTCATTTTATGTTTAAAATTTAATCTATATGTCAAATCGAACAGTTGTTGGCCTATTGGTGAAGTTACTTGGCTCACAAAGAGCCCACCATGGTTAAATTCTTGTTGAGACAAAGGCCTGAAGATACCATAATAAAGGATGAGGCCGGAATTGTGCCCCGAACGAATTTGGCAGAATGGATACCCCTCAAACCTTGGCATCTAAGATGAAGAATTATGTGCACCTCACCCATGTAGGCATAATATCACCTGCCTAAAAAGTAGGTTCAACAAAAAAAAACTAGTTTTTATAATAACTATTAGAAAATACCTAAATTGAGTTAAAAAATTTATGATGTTGGTGTTCTTTGTAATATTCTCTCATAGTTATGCGAATTTTATTTAATTATGGATAATATATTGGACTAATCAATTTCATAGTTTTTCACATATTCATTTTTTCCCAAAAAATTGATGTTACACTAATCAATTTGAAGATCCTATAACATCATTAGAGTTCACGAGAATATTAAAACATAGTTTTAAATTACAAATTTAAAACAAATTTGATCAAAATGATAGAAATGAATCACTCAATGCAAACTTGCAATTATGTAGAAAATAAGTTCCATTTCCACCTTCTAACTTCCAGGCTTGTAAGACCAATATTCTAATTTCACCTTTATTGCAAAATCTCAAATCCAATAAATATAGTCAATTATCCAATCTTTTTTTGGTAAGAAATCAAAAAAATGAAAAATAATAATAAAAATTTACAAATCAAAATAAATAAAATACAACTAAACAAGAAATCAAATAAATCTAAAAAAGAACTCAAACAAAACTAATTAAAAATAAAAATTAATGGATGTTTATTTTATCAATGAGATATGCATATATTTATATTTCAAAATAATTAGATATTAAGATAATTACATTTTTTTTAATTTTATTTACATTCCAAAGTTTCCATTTTCATTTATGTTATATTTGTCATGAATCTCACAAAATTATAATGTATAATGTTTATTTAATATTTAATTTATTAAATTTCATATATATATATATATATATGTCAAATTTTGAATATACACGTCATTTTGATGTTTAAATTATATATTTGTCAGTCAATCATGACAGTCATAATTTAAAAGAGGTTGTATTTTGACATCTAAAATGACTAAAAACTCTAAACACCTTGCAAAATCTGACATTGATTGATTGAGAATATATGACATACTATTAATAAAAACAATGGGAAATGTCGTTTTACATAATAATGCTTAAGTTCCCACAATTTAAGAGACAATCGGTAGCAACTACTGAACTGGAGTAGCTCTACATCCCAAGACCAAATATATCCAAAAAGGACTGGAAGAGGCTGCCTCTTCTTTGTTTGGCCAGCTAACTACTACTTCAAGAAGCAGAAATTTCAGTGGCCAGTGGCTGATGAAGCCATTGGACATGACCATGTTGTGCTCCACCGTTGGGCATGTTCACAACTTTGCAAACAACTAACATTGTGCGGCTGATTCATCATTGTAGTTAGTCGATGTCAAAATCGATTCTCAACCTGAGCAGGGAAACAAGGGAGAAACCCATGGGTCGAGTGGCCTTTCCTTTGTTGATGGTGTTTCCAAGCAATCAAAGACTAGTGCAAGATCTACTGATAAGCTCTTGAAACCCTCTCAGGATACATTGACATTGAAAATAGAGGAGGATCTGCTTCAAAAGGTTCTCGAGGAGGAGGAAAATCTTTCCCAGTTGGGTCTAATATGCCGGTTTCACAAGTTTTGGCTTGAAATTTCTCAGCTTCATGACTGGATTGCTCAAAGATGGAGAGAAAAGATACAAGGTAAGATTAAGCTTTATCCTTGTGCTAAAGCATATTTCATTTCTATCTTTAAAACCCCTGAAGATAGACATTTAATTTTTAGCCAACATTGGGTTTGGGGTAAACATAGGATCATGTCCAAGCCATGGCATTTGTCTTTTGATCTTTTAGAAGACTCTTTTGACACCTACCTAGTTTGGGTTCGCTTATCGGACTCCCGTTTCAGCTCTGGAACAAGTCTTGTTTGATTTCTATAGGGGATACTCTAGGCTCATGTGCAACAATTGATGATAAGACCTCCATTTAAACCCATACTACTTATGCTCGAATCCTTATAGATCTTGATACCTCCCAAGCCTTACTAGCAAAAATCAATCTACAGATCGGTGAAAGACTTTGGGTGTAGAGATTAGACTACGAGGGACTCACTTTCATATATAGGTGTTGCTTACAAACTGGTCATATTACAGAAGATTGTGGAAATTCCTAACACAAGACCAAACCTGCATGGTGGAAGGATTCTCTACCCCAACATTTAAAATTCAATACCCATTCAGACCCAGTTGTAGAATCTGTGGGCCCTTGCATGTGGACTCACTTGTCGTGGAAGGTTCATCGAACAGTACAAAGAAGTTACCTCTAGACTATTCTCTTTAGGGCGCTGATTTAGTGATAAATGGTGTTTCGACCCCCCTTCTTATGGGTCACGTCCCTATCAAGTCACATGAATTTTTTTTTCCGATTTCAGTGGAAGAAGTAAAAGAGGAATGGATAGTGGTGGATAAGAAAAAGAAGGGATATGCTAAATCTAAAGCCCCCGCCGTCTCGGACAAGGCATGATTCGTGTCCTTTTTTTGCTATCATTGTTACATCTGGGCTGTTGGGCTACTATGTCACTACTGGGAAGCTGTGTTGCTATAAAGATGTTGTTTATTAGCTGTTTTAGAGCTGTTGGATTGTTGTTTCAGGTTTTGTTCTTGGAAAATTGTATTATGTTGTTGGGCTTATTGGTTTTATCTTGATTTTGATCACTTTTTGTAATGTCGATAGGACTATTGTACAAGGGTATAGTCCCTTTCAAAAAATTATTTGAAAATAATTAAAAAAAATGGAGGTGCACACCAACTTCTCCAACCACAGGATCTATATTCACATATACATTAAATTTAAGGGTCTCTATTCAGATATATTTACATTAAATTTTAATATTTGAGGAATGCCTTTTTATATATTGGGATGTTTTCAACTTACAAATTTCATTTTGGAATGACCACCCCACACTCATTTTCTAAGGCACTTTTTGAAAGGTATTAAAATTGCATGTTAAAAATTGTATTCTAGCGATTAAGGTTTTATCATCCAACACAAAATAACTATAATGATATTTAATTTACATGTTTTTATAGTCAATATAGAAACTAATTTAAAATATAAAATATTGCATTAAAAAACACTAACCTTCCTTTTTTTCTAAGTGGTTAGCAACTTTTAGGAAAACGGTAATGGCAGATGGATTGCCTTTACACCACCTGTGATGAAGTGAATGACCAACTATTATAACTTATGACATGCCATTGGTTATTGAAGCCTCCACCATTTATTCCCCTAGGAGCTCTAATCTACTTTTAATTTATGTCCCCTATGTGTTGTCCTCGTATGACATGTGTTGGTTTTCATTGTTGGAGATTGCCTGGGTGTCTCATTTTTGTTGTTGGTAATTGTGTTTTATTCTATTTCTTGCAAGATTTAGTAGAGATGTTTATTCTATTTCCTGCAAGATTTTGGATGCTATATATTATTCTTGAGACTTCAAATTTTCTATATCATCGCGTTCGACATTCCATCTTCATTTGAAATAGTAAGGACGATTGGACATGACCCGAGGAACAAAGAATCCCTCTATATTTATATTCAAAAGATACTTGGGAATGTTGTGGATGATATTCTCATTGGATTTAGTTGGTCGTGGATCCTCTCTTAAAATTTCTCTAACTATTGTAATCCATGAATGTTTTCGCATGGCTTAGATATACACCACACATTTTTTGTTAGCTAAGCTTGTACTAATTTAGAGTTGTATGCAATACTCTCTCTCTCTCTCCAGAGCTGTAATGAAATAAATATCCAATTTTACATTTTCTTTCTCTATTGTTTAATATTTCCATTTCTTGAGGCATGTTAACTTGGGTAGGTCTCATCTAGATCAACGGTTTGATAAACAAAGATGAATTGATGAAACATCTAGGAAATTTACATATGGGTTAATTTTATGATATTTTATGGTTTATGTTATACTAAAATAGTTTTTGTTCTACTAAAATGGTTTCAATGTTAACTTTCTATTTAGTGGTGTTAACTACTTTCAATATCTTGCAGAATTGAGATGAGGAAGTATTTCTTATTTATCAGCAAATTCAATGGGATCTGAGACAAATTTCCTTGAATTGGTTTGAGGGACAAGAAGATGATGTTGAAAGCATATTTACAGACCAAGGAACACCTTTTATTGTTATAAGAAGAAACTATGGTTTGTTTAGTAGGGGACTTACTTCTTCAACAATATATTAATCTTTGTGCACTAACTCCTCAACTTACCATGTTGTTGGTTTGCATACTTCCTTTAGAAATGGCAGTCTCAAATGTTCAAACCCAAAGAAATTGTTGTAATGGATAGAAAAAACACCAAATGAGGCAGAGAGTACCATATCTTGGAATAGATGAAAGATTATAGCTCTAGGTAGAGTGAACAAAACTGAGGTCCCTTTGACAAAGTCCCAAGATGTGGTTGAGTTGCCTCAAAAGGAGAAACCTAGCAATATTATACTCAAATCTTGGATTTTTCTTCGAGTTAAAAATAGACTAACAAAATTCACTCTTCTCCAAGCAAGGTTGAGTCTGCTAAATGAAACCTTGTTAGGAATTATGCAGTGTGAATAATTAATTGTGTAAGAATAATAATACTACATGATAATATTCAGATGTATTAGATGTACGTGATTCTAACTCGCCATTAGAATAGGAGATGTATGGGATATTTTTGGTTATATGGTTGCATGATATTTAGGATATTGAGAGAATAATGGAGTGAGAAATTATTAGAGAGATATATATCTTGGATTTAAAGATGAAGATTGGCTCTTATTATATAGGAGCTCATATTTTTATGTGTTATATATATATATATATATATATATATATTGCCCTGATTTTATTGAATCTATTATCATTATCAAGTATTATTTGATTTTAAATTTTGTATAATTTGCGTAAATCTAAATCAAAGCTCACATTTGGTATCAAATTAGGTATCCATATGCAATTGCAACAAATCAAAGAAAAATATGGTTGAAAGAATCCCATGAGAAAAATTCTAGTAGATACCTCTCAATGTAAAGGACATAATTTACTCATATGATATCATATTGATGTCCTAGTTTTCTATTAAAAATATAAGAAAGAGACAAAATCTTGCAGTTTACACCATCTTTAGATTCATATTGCATGTGTGCTTAAATTTCTGTGTAAGTCACATGAAAGGTTTTGGTTAAAAAATGTTGTCAAAAGTATAGTTGTAATGTCTAAACCATAGAGTTGATCACCCTGGTTTTTGTAATCATGTTGAATATAATAATGTAAGGGTGGGGCCCCAAAAACCCCTTGGTTCATAGCTCTGGTTAAAAACATTTACGTATAAAAAATGTCTAAACCCTAGAGTAAATTTGTGTTGATCAATATTATTGTAATATTGGTGTGATGTTATAAATTCTAATTCTAGACCTAATCTATATTAGAAATTCTAGTTTTTATAGTCATTTTTGGTATTTAGAATTCTAGTTTAAAATAAACATGATGTGGTCATCAAAATAGTTTTATTCTATGTTTGTGAATAAAATGTAATATCAGTAGACACTGACGTCATTTTCTTAGTAAAATCAAATTTGTAGTTAATATTTCCTTAGTATCTATTTCAAGTATGGAAATCATTTTTACTTTACATGATGCATTTTTGGTGTAACCTAACATCCAAATTATGGGGGGTCATACAATTGTATCTTAAGTTCACATTGATCTGAGTTAAGAAACATCCCACTGGAGGATGGAGGCAATGGAAGTTGAAGGAAATTTAACGCCCTCTCGTAAGCCACTAGCAACGATTCCACACATTGCAATAATAGTAAATAAATTGCACAAAAATGAAAAATTCTGACACTTGATACTATACACATGAAAAATGACACGGGATTTCCTATGCACTCCACTCGTTGAGGTTGTGTTGAGACAGCTGAAATGTGGAAGATGTGATTGATGTGGATATGTATTTAAAGGATAATCAGAGGCTATGAACTAGTAGCATGAATTCCTATCAACTAAGCTGGTCAAAGTATAGTAAGAGGCTATAAACAGTAGCGTGAATTCCTTATGACTAGCTTTGTTGTTTATATTTGAGTTCCTAAATGACACTAAATTATAGTTTTAAATAAATAATGGAAAGAATTATAATTTAAATAAATGACAAGTGAGTTTAATATTTTAATTAAATAAATTCCGTATTTAAATAAAACAAATGTAACTATTTATTCTATCTAGTTGGATTTTAACAAGCTTTTAAAAGAAACTAACTACATAACTATTGATTTTGTATTTTTTGGTTTATTTAAAAGAAATGAAATCTACAACTACATACACAAGGAAATGATTTAAATTGAATGTACAACTTATTCTAATTAAAATAAAACTAAAAAGAGAATAACCAGATGTGGATATTTCTCTTTTACAAGATTGGTTGATAACACTACTCTAAGAGAAAGCACTCAAAACTTCTTAATCCAATAAAGAAAAATTTCCTCTTACAAAGCTTCTACCTCAAGTTTTCTAGAAAGGGAAAAGATTATCAGAAAAAATTTCCTCTTTTCCATATAAAATTTCCCTGGAAAATTAATTATAAACTAATCTAAATAAATGAATAAGAAAAAGTTCACGGGGATTTCTTCACTTCTTCCCAGCATATCCATATGGATAAGCGAGGAAGAAGTTATAAAGGGAAAAACATTTATTTAACAAATATTTGTAAATCAATACTAAATTGAAAGTGTATACAGGAAGTGATGAAATATCTTACTTCTAATAACTCAATAAATAAATTCTTTTAATTCTAATAATCAATGACAACACTAAAAATACTATAAAGAATTGAATACAACTCCAACCACTATAATGGTGTAGAAGCTTTTTCCAGAGATACAGTGCATCTAATGTCTCCTCAGCTTAAAATCCCTCTCTAATGTGTGAGTTCCAATTGATCCAGGGAGGAAAGAATGGTGAATAAAAACAAAAAATAAAGAAAATTGAATGTGGTTGTCATTGTGCAAAGATGATGACAAGAATGTGCGTAATAAGAAAGAACAGAGTAGAGAACTGCTATCTTTGTAATCCCTTTCCAAAATCTGGGAGCATAACACTTCACAAAATAATATCAAATTCCCAACCCATGATATGATTGAATTTTTTTGTAAGATAATGGAGTAGAATATGTCAAGAACACATGTCAATCAGGAAATAATGATTCAGTTTGGGGAGGACAAATCAACATACTATATTTAGTAAATGAGGAAGAGGAACTCAATAAAAATCCAATAAGCCAATTTTTATTCAATTTGACCAAAAAATGTGAGAGAGAATCAAGTCAAAATCAAAATACATGTTTAAAAATTGTGTTTTAATTTAAATTTATACAGTGATAAAACCACCCATATTACCATAGGGTTAGTTGCGCAACTACCACTCTTTCAACAAGTGGTGGTTACACAACCACTGTAGACACCCAATAATTACACACCTATTCCTAGTTCACATCATATTATTCATCCCCTTACGATTGATTAATCAAATTAATTAATCATACACATTACACCCATTGGATTAATTAAATTATTCCACAACACATTTTACCTAAGTTAATTAACATTTATTATATAAACGGTTAATTAATTATCTTGCATAATGTAGCTAATTAAATTAGTTACTTAATTAGGAAAATACACCTATTTTCCTAGTTAACTATCACTTCATTATCCTAGTTAATTCCAACTGCACTCCACTTCCTCATCCTAGTTAACTCTATTTGGAGTCCACTTCCTCATTCTAGTCAGCTCCACTTGAACTCCACTTCTAGATTCCTAGAAATGTGGGGGCAATAGCATTATACGTGCAACCAATTTTACATATCTAACCTCTTCCATTCTAAATGTGTACTACCCTTCTAAATATCTAACTACTATTTCCAAGTCTAATTGCTAACCTAGGTGATTGTAATAATTAACTTGAATCTCAGTCAAACTTCAAACCACCTTTCATGGCCTCACCCTCTGCTATAAAAAAAGGTCATTGCCTTTACAAACCCATCCTTAGATATTTGAGAAAATTGCATCCAACTTCTGCCAATTTTACATTTGCATCCTTGTGAAATCTGTACATAGCATTTGTAAATCCCTTTGGAGAGTAATATCAAAAGCACCCATAAATCAAAATCAACAATATCAAAAAATTCCAAGTGCTTCTACAATCTTACTTGAGGTTTGCAAGAGATTTACAAAGAAGGTATATATTTATTTATTTCTTTTATCTTTTTTTCTGTTAATTTCAAATATAATCTCTTGAAAGAGTTATGATATGGCGTGGAAGGTGCAAAACTGTAAGATAGGTTGCACAAATCAACTCATTTTCATAAACACGATCTCTTATCTCTCACATGAGAAAAAAATCAACTTTTAATCATCATGAAGAATTCACTCACACCATGCACACCCTAGAATCGGTAATGATGAGCTCTCTTGTATTTGATGGTCTTAAAGATTCATGAGAATCTCTGGTGGAAACATAAAAATATTTTGAAATAGAAACACTTTTTCTTTGTGAGATGGAACCAAGCAACATCTAGATGGAAAATGTCTTTAT
This sequence comes from Taxus chinensis, assembly GCA_019776745.2. Classification (NCBI taxonomy): domain Eukaryota; kingdom Viridiplantae; phylum Streptophyta; class Pinopsida; order Cupressales; family Taxaceae; genus Taxus; species Taxus chinensis. Next base: position 162,268,398 of record CM034149.1, read on the forward strand.
GAAGAATAAGAGCACTCCTTGTCATGCCTCTTTAATGGAGAATGGTGAGGAGATGAATAATACACCAAGACTATGGTTCCCATCATGAAAGTGTTCGATTGATTCAACTAAATTTTTCATTCTTAATAATCCTCTTGTCCACTCTCACTCTATTTAGAAAAATCCTTTTTTTAAACATTATTATCTTTAATATCTGGGTATTTAGAAACCAAGACCAAGATGGGATCATAAACATAGTAATGTAATTTCATCTTGTGAATTTTTTGTATCACAGACTTGAGAATAATGGTGGATCTTAGAGGGACAAGAAATATGGGATTCTGTGTCAATTTATGAGAATTCATGATTTTTAATGGTTTTATAGGTTGAATTCTTGTTTAGTCCATTATAGGGGGGAAATCTAAATTGGACAAAATTTATTTTTTGGAAAGGTGTTTTTTATAAGAAAAATTCTTTAAATTTAGTGACGATCCCTCATCAGAAACGACATGAAATGAAGAAACAGTTTTTGGTTGCAAGGTACACTTGAAAATCAGTTTTAATGGAGCGTGGGTTGAAAATTCAGTTCTTCGTTATGAGAGTAATACAAAAACAATGAATTGATTCTTAATTCATTATAGAGGTATGTTGGATGGGAAAATTTTCTCTAAATTTGAGGAATATATATCGTTGGTTTTTGAAGGAAATGGAAAAACAATTTTTAGTGCAAAGAGGGTTTTTGAGTGGTTTCACAAGACAAACATGGATTTACTCATATATCATGTATTTTTCCACTTTAGCAAATGAATGATATTTGAAAAAAAAAATTGCAATGATATATCATTGGAAAATTTTCAAAGGTTTCCTTTATGTGGTTTTCAATAAATGATCAAATCAAGTTTTGAGTGGTTTTATAATATAGGGTTTCAACAACTGTAATATTCAAGTGCTCATAAAAAATAATCCAATTCACTATTGGGCCCCTGAATTGACCAAGTACCAAGGCACGAAAGGTTGTGGTGGGTGGAAGCAGGGTGCGAAGGCACGCACGAAAGTAGCTTTTGGAAATGCTCAAGGGCTCGCACCGAGACAAAATGGATTCGGGAATTAATCAATTTTGGACAACGGGTAAAGATGCGTTAAGGGAATAAATGGAAAAGTGACCAGATACAGTTATGGATAAGCTATGGAGACTTGATTCTCAGGAAATGGATATTCCATGGCATCAATATAGTTATCATGAAGGGAAAAGGAGCCGAGATTGGTATGGATTAGCTGGCACTTACATGCTAAGGATACTCGATTTGGGAAACACATGATGACATTTGGCATGTTCTTGGGTAGTGGTAGGGCGATCATGAAATATTCCTTCATACCTTCTCTTGCAATGATGAGCGGTTAGAAGATATTCCTTCAAGTTCCTCTTTATGAATGGTCTTGCATGACATTAGGGGTTTGCGAGAGAGAGACAAATATAGATAGTGAAAGGGTGTGTGTGAATAGAGAATGGATAAAGAGACAGAAAGATAGTGAAAATGTGTAATATGTGATTTTAAGCTATGTAATGAAGAAATGATAGAGAGCATGTTGAAGCTCTGTTGCTATAATACATCCATCCATGGAACTCTTTTGATGTATTCTTGGCTACTGTAATTTAATGAAAGAATATAATGGAATGGTTCTAAACATCTATGTGATGGATCTTGATCTATGTATTTTATTTTATGTTCATAGGCGTAATACCGGTAATTTTGATGCTAATCATGGTATAATTCTACTTCTATTGTAGTGTGATCATGTTAATTCATGTTCTGGTGCATTAGACTAGGATTTGGTTCTTAATCTTGATTCCAAGAATGGGTCTGTTCATTCTCTGTTTTTGTAAACATCCCCTTATTAAGAGATAACATTCTCACAAAGCTCACATAAAATAGGGGCTCAACACCAATGTGTGACTTGGGTGAGCGTTCAACCTAAGTTGGATGATATGCCATCACACTTGGGGTTTGATTGATGAAGCAAGAGGTAAACAAAGACTACATTTTGGTTCTATTGTTGGGACCTCTTTTCGAACCTGTTGTTAGAATGGTGTGTGATGACAGAGCTCTTGACCTTGGACAGTGTCGAAGTGTGGCTTAAAAGCACAGAGGATGAGTTTTCTCAGAGATTTAATACTGGATCTGAGTTTGATGCACGTAAATGGGAAGAAGAACACTTATATCATGAGCTATATGAGACCTTCTTTTGTTGTGTTCCAGTGGAGTTGTATGAATTTCTTTCAGCATATGCATATAGGTCAAGTTGGTACTATAGACCTTGTGTATGGACCCAATATGAGTTTCAGATGTCATATGATGTCGATTTGACCTCGACCCATGTTGTTGATCACTGGTGGAGTAGAGTGTTGACTAGTTATACCTTGGAATACATTATTTCTACGTATTCTTGCCCAGACATTGTTGAGTTTGAGTTCTTAAGGGATCCTAGAGGATCATTTTCATGTGTTATCCCTTTAGCTATCAAGATCTTGGTTATTACTTTGAGTTTGGAAGCCTTTCCTATGTTTGGTTAAAATTCCTGCTAGGAGCGAGGCACAAAAGCTAGTGTGGTGAAAGATGGCGGATCCTGCGACAGAGAAGGAGAGAGAATAGAGACAAGTCAAGTATGCTGAAGTATGAGAAAGGGAGTTGGAAAAACAATGCAAAGTTTCTAGAGTGATGGACTTATGAAGGCAGACATTGTGTGAAGCATATGAGGTCTGCACGGAAGGCATGGAATCCAAGAAGTCTGTACTACCCCATCTTTCTGAGGAAAAGTTTACTTGTTTCGTTGTTAGTGGTGTTGATATCATTGGTCGAGCGAAACCTAGGAGGTATAAATTTTCATTTCCATCTATGGTCGCACAATATTTTCCTGTATTTTTAGTTATTTTTTATGGCACAACATTTGGGCAAGGTCTAGGTTCACAAAGTTTAGGTAACGCATCAGGAGTTGGCCCGAGGAACACATCTAGGAGTGGTTCAGTATCACAAACTGTTGGTGCACAGTTTAGCGTGACGGTGGGGATGCAGGTTGCAAGCACTTTAGGCCCTTTTCCTACTGTGGGAGGAGAATCTAGTGGATCTGGAGGAATAGGAGCTAGTGGGTCTAGTGGATCTAGTGGTATAGGGGATATGGAAGGAAATTAAGGCCCCGAAAGTGGAGGGAAATGACCTCAACAACCTCAGTAGGTGTTTTACGAGATGTCCCTACAATTTCCTGATTACAAGGGTGTGGAAGATGCTACAAAACATGTGCATAAATTTGAGTTTCTATGGCGCATGAAGGGTATCACTGCCCTAGAGTGGAAGACAAGTCAGTTTGTAGCTACGATTCAAGGGCATGCACATATCTGTTACCGGAAATATGATCCACACCAGATGATAGTGGATTACAGTACATCATGTGATGCATTTATTGCGGAGTTCCACATCCCTGAGATTGAAAAAAAAGAACATTAACACATTGAAGTAAATTCAATAATGAATGAAAAAAAGTTTATGGGAGTATGGCACGTTATTCAAGACTCTCTTATCAAATTTTTCCTATGATATTCATCCTTCTTAGCATGCTCAGTGGTTCATCGGTGAGCTGATCACACCATTCAGGAGGGAACTTTCACATAAGACCTTCACAGACCCATGTGAGGCCTTGGAGGTTGCCTTACACACTGAGGTTGTGGGAAGCATGGATACAATAGTCAATCCATTTCTTGAAGCTTAGATCATTGCCATGACAAAAAAAATGGAAAAATTGTCGGCGAACTCGGCACACGAGACTTGCAGTGGCCTATGGTGCACAGACTAAGTAGAGGGGCATATAAAGGATAGTTGTCCGCAAAGATTGGTACATGCCATGACAGTAGACTGTGATATTTTCCACAAAGATAATGATGCAAGTAGGTTTCTGATATTGCAACGCATGATTTGTAAGAATGTGTCTTTCTATTGCAAAATATACACCTCTACTACTAATGACACCAAGGATTGTAGATTGATTAACTAGATACATGATGCCATTGATACTGGTGTGCACCAGACTAGTATTGCAAGTAGTTCCAGGGATGAGGGACGTCATTATAAAGGTCGTGTGAATGGAGGGGGTCACACAAGAGGCTTTCACGGAGGTGGATGAAGTGATTTCCCGCGTGGAACTTGTTACAAATGTGGGTCTACATAGAAATATAAGCGTGAATTTCTTGACCTGTTACAATGCTATTGGTACGGGAAGAATCACAAGTATGAGGAGTTCCCATAATTTTATGAACACATTAGCCAAAAACAACGGAAGGAAAAAAGTGCTAGGATGGTAAGAGTAAAGAAATTTGACCCGCAATGGATGCTCAAGGTGGCACGTGAGTCAGAGTTAGAACCTGTACTAGTGACAATGTGAGCTGAGGCTACACATGCCAAGGAGATACCAAAACAGAGACCAGTGGTTACAAGAGAATAGGTGGCTCATGGGAAGTATCTAAACCATTCTCATTAGAAGAAATTTTATCAAGATACCATGGATGTGATTTGAAGCCTACAAGCAGAGATCCAGTGCCTGAAGGAGTAGTCACGGAAATTAGAGAAAAGGAAGAGCATTGAGGCTCCATAAAAGGATCTGGATGAAGTCAAGGAGGTATGTAGGATGCTAAGGCAAGAAAATATCATCCCTCTACTAGGAGAATGGATACAAGAGAAAGTATCACACGTTGGAGGAGAGTGCGAGCAGCAGGTCCTCCACGCTAACCTTCCCCTACACAACATTGAATATGATAAGGAGATTAACTTGAATGCAATGGTTGATGGATGGATCCTGAAAAATATTCTAATCGACACAGCCGTTTTCAAATGTGTTTTATATGGATAACAAGAAAAAGGTGATTCCCATTAGTGTTTTAAAGGATACTGATATCACTATCCAAGGGGTAAAATTCACTGGAGACTTCGAAGTCTTTGTGCTTGCTCAGGTGGATAACTTTCCAATGTTACCTGGGCACCCCTGGTGCTATAAGAACAATGTTGAATTAAATTTCAATAACGGATATATAAGTTTTGAGAACAATGAGGAACATGTTATCATCCCTTTGACATATGGAAGGTGAGTGCCCTATACTGAACCCTTGGGAGAAGAAGACTGAGACAAAATCTATGTGTGCACTATTAATGTATAGTACGGTAATAGTCAAAAGTACAATAGGAATGTTGTGGTAAAAAGTAAATATTTGTCGTAAGTGGTCCGGTAATGTTAAAATGTCAAAGTTGGGGTAAGTAGAGAAGTAGGGTCTACATGATTAGGAATTAGAAATATTATATTGGTAATAAGGACAAGGAGTGAGGTCATAAATATTTTGTGTATTTTATTTGTAAAAAGTCTAAAAATGTGGAACCCATGTGAAATGATAAGGTTTATCTTATCTTAAAAGATAAGCTTACATGTACAGATAAGAGTTAAGGTATGGAATATGATTCGTCAGAGTGGATTTCTTATCCTATCTTAGAGATAAGATGGATAAGCCTGGAAGTTCTATAAATAGAGAGGCCACCCCCCTCATTTAGCATAGAAGGAAGTAGTGAGAAATATTGTATGAATAAGTGTGTAAAGGAAGCCATCATTTTGAAGGTGTGTTAAAGAAGCCATTAAGAGGTGTAATTGTGAAGTTTCTCCCATAGTTATTGTTGGAAGGCAAGTGAAGTCAGTAACACTTGAAGTACCTCATGGGTGAGATTGTAACAATTTCATGTTGATATTATAATTTACACTGATATTTCAGATTTATCATCATTCCTTCTTATCATAGTCTATGGTATTCTTGTGTTATGTTTGTTGTTGTGTTTCCAGATTACATCCACCAAACTAAAGGATTATGCATTAGTAAATAATCATAGCACGAGGAGTTCCCGGTGAAGAATTATCATAGTGCCAGATTGGTGATGACATTTTGGTTCTGTTGTCGGGACCATTCCTCGTTGGTGGATTTTCTAGAGAGATATTCCCACTTAGTCAGAAAACATTTGGAGGGTAACCTTGTTTTTACTATGCATAGTAGTTACCATGGTAAAGTCACTTTTTGCCGTGAATAGTATTTACCGCAGTAAAGTCACTTTTTACCGTGAATAGTATTTACCGCAGTAACTTCACTTTTTACTGTGAATAGTGTTTACCACAGTAAAGTCAGTTTTTACCGCAGTAAGTCAAGTTTTACCATAGTTTACCGTGGTCATTTCTATTTTCTATTATAGTGATTCTAATTATTTGTGCACATAAGTCTTGTTGATTGTACTTGTGGGTTGGTATTTCACTGTGGTTACTTTTGGAAATGGGGAAGATTCCTATTTTTTCAGCCCAATCTAATGAAGATGCTTCCTCTTTCATTCAAGAGTTTAAACGATCTTGTATTTGTAATGGCCTTATAAGAAGGGAACAATGGACTGAATTTTTTCCTACCTTTTTGGATGGTTCAGCCCTTAGGTGGTTTGAAACACTAGGTGATAATGTGAAAAACTCATGGGATTTATTAACTGAAAGTTTTCTTGAAGAATTTGGTGAACAACAGAAATATGCAGATCTCATGATCGATATCACAAAGCTATCCCAAGGAGAGAAGGAGAAGATAAGGGATTATCATGCTCGTGTTCTAGAGCTAAGGAGGAAGCTCGATGCCCAGATCCGGAAGGAAGGATTAGCGGATGGGTTGATGAATGGCGTGGATAATCTCCTCTGTAAGCACTTCATTCTTGGGATGAAGCTAGAGATCAGACAACGAGTGAAGTATGACCGCCCAGCTACCATTGAACAAGCAAAGGAGATTGCAAGAAGGCAAGAAGAAAGCATGGAAGAGGAGCCCAAAGAAATTGTTGCTAAAGTAGAGCCTACACCAGCACCTTTGGTCCAGAATCCACAACCACTCTCGGTGAGCACAAATCTTTCTCCTAGTACATCTACTGAGTATGAAGATCTGCTCAAGAAGATGGGTCAGTTAACTATTAATCTTCTTCAAGGAAAATAATTTAGTTCTCAGGGAGGAGATAGAGGTCCAAAAAGAAATATTTCTGAAGTTGTATGTTATGGTTGTTATAAAAAGGGTCATTATAAGTATAATTGTCCAGATAGAGCTTCTACATCTGGTACAAGAGATAATGATAAAGGAAAAGCACCTGTGAATTCTTTTGATGTAGTAGATAAGAGCATAAATAATGAAGTAGATGTGTTTGTAACAAAAAGAAAGAAAGAAAAAGATAATCAAGATGGAAATGATCCTAAGAAGATGAAAGGAGAAACTAGTAAGAAACATAGGAGAAGAAAGTTGGGTGTGCAGGATTTTCTGATTTCACAGGGACAAGGACCATACTCCATCTTAGAAGATCTGTCCAAAAGGCCTGCAAATATTACATATGGTCAACTCTTGGCTATGTCTTCTGAGAAGAGGCGGGAGCTGCGAAGTGGACTCAATGCTCGACGAAGGAAGGAGGTTGAGGTCCCTGTTTTGGAGGCAGAGGTAGATCCCTACGCTCCACAAGCTGAGGTATTATGTAATGGTATTTCAATTCATGATGTCTTAGTTGATGGAGGTGCTGCAGTTAATGTAATGACCGAGTCTGTAATGAATATGTTGGGTTTAAAAATTGATCGCCCCTCAACACTTATGTTAAGGTCATTAAATAAGGGAAAAACTAAACCAGAAGGTGTAGTTTCAAATGTGGCAATATCTGTTATGGGTGTTGTATGTGTGGTAGACTTTCAGGTGATGAAAAATGGTACTGTTGCGTACCCAATGTTGTTGGGAAGACCATGGCTAAGGAGAGTTCATGCAAGAAACTACTGGAATGAAGGCTTCATGACACTTGGACGTGGTAGAGAGAGGGTGAAGATAAACGTGATCCCTCGGCATCATAAGGTAGAACCTGTGGATTCAAGTGATGAAACTGATGATTGGACATCCTCTGATTACTCTAGTACCAGTGAAGTGGACACAGAAGATGAAGAAAGTGAGGTTGATGTTTCGGTCATGGATATCCTTCCAGTCACACCGACTCATGAACCCATAAAATTATCTGAAGAAGAAATTGATGATCGTCTCCAACAAATAAAGATTGGTGATGCTGTGATGGAGAGTGAGAAGGAATCCTACCTCCAGCTCTTTCGAAGGTACATACACCTATTCACTTTTGATTACAAGGAACTCCGTCAAGTAAGTTGGGTAGAACATTCTATTGAGCTGGTAGATGGTGCTAAGCCCATAAAACAAATGCCATATAGAATGAATCCTAATTTTTCCAAGACTGTAAAAGAAGAAATAGATAAGTTGCTTGATGCAGGATTCATATTTGCTGTGGAGAATTCAGAATGGGTTTCTCCCATTGTGATCTCAATAAAAAAGAATGGGAAGCTACGCATTTGTGTTGATTACAGGAAGCTCAATAAGGCAACAAAGAAGGATCATTACCCTCTTCCATTCTCAGATCAGATCTTGGACGAAGTAGCTGGCCAGGAGTGTTATAGTTTTGCTGATGGATATAGTGGATACAACCAAGTTCGTATAGCAGAGAAAGATCAGCTGAAGACCACGTTCACCACTCCTTGGGGAATGTTTGCTTATAGAGTTATGCCTTTTGGGTTGTGTAATGCTCCGGCAACGTTCCATGCGTTTGATGAATAGGGTGTTCGAACCCTACATTGGGAACTTCATCAGAGTATTTCTGGATGATTTTTTACATCTATGGGAGCAAGATGGACCACCTGCACCAGATGGAGACAACATTTCAAAGGTTAGATGAAGCACAAGCCTCACTAAACCCTACAAAGTGTGTCTTTGGATGTTCTAAAGGCGTTTTGTTAGGGCATGTTGTATCTAGAGATGGTATTGGTACTGATCCTGATAAAGTTTCAAAAATCAAAGAGTTACCATTTCTTATGAATAGAAGTAAGTTGAGATCATTTTTAGGCCATGTGGGTTACTATAGAAGGTTCATCAAGAATTTCTCAAAGATTGCACAGCCACTAACCCAGTTCTTGAAGAAGGATGTTACTTATGAACCAGGAAATAAGGCGCATGAAGCTTTTGAACAACTGAAGGAAGCCCTGGTGTCTTCACCTGTTTTAAAGAATCCAGATTGGAGCAAGCCATTCATTGTGTACACTGATGCCTCAGATGCAGCACTAGGAAGTACTCTGAGCCAAAAGGATGAAAATGGGAATGAACATCCAGTTTACTTTGGGAGCAGACAAATGAGCAGTGCTGAGGTAAATTATACTGTAACTGAAAAAGAGGCTCTAGCTATCATTTTTGCTGTAAAGAAGTTTAGAAATTACTTGCTAGGGCAAAAATTTATAGTTGTAACAGATCATCAGGCTCTAAAATATATTGTAAATAAGCCTAACCCATCAGGGAGGATAGCAAGATGGATAATTTTGCTACAAGAATTTGAATTTGATATTATAGATAGGCCAGGAAAGAAGCATGTCAATGCAGATGCACTCTCTCGAGCCTATGATGGTTTAGGTTCATCTTGTGATGATGATGATTTCCCAGATGCAACATTGTTATCCCTTGACACAATCCCTAGTGAATACATAGATATTTGGAATTATCTGAATGAATTCAAGTTTCCTGATGGTGCCAATGTAAAGACTAAGAGGAAGATTACTCAAGCCAGTCGTCCATATTCTATTCTGCATGGAGTATTATTTCGAATAGGACCTGATGGACAATATAAGAGGGTAGTTGGACATGATCAAGGGAAGGAGCTGATAGAAGAATTCCACAATGGTACATGTGGAGGGCACTTCTCTGGACAACTTACAACAAGAAGGATCTTGGATGCAGGTTATCACTGGCCCACTCTTTTTAAAGATTGTTATAATTATTGTAAGACATGTGATATTTGTCAAACACATGGTAACCATAAGACTTCATCAACTCCATTATGCCCTATTCTTCCACTTGGTCCCTTTGAAAAGTGGGGAATAGACATTGTAGGTCCACTTCCAACTACCCCACGCCAAAATAAGTATATTGTAGTTGCCACAGATTATTTAACCAAGTGGGTTGAAGCTAGGCCATTGAAAACAACTTCCATGGATGAAGTGGCAAGGTTCATATATGAACGCATTGTCACCAGATTTGGTTGCCCATTAGAAATTGTAACAGATCAAGGAAGACACTTCATTAATGAGGTGGTAGAAGCCCTAGTCAATAAATTTTCTATTAAGCACAGGAAGGCAACAACATACAAGCCAAGCATAAATGGACATGTGAAACGAACAAATTTTGTGTTGTGTCAAATTCTAGCAAAAGATGCAGCCTTGCAGGTACATAAGTGGGATAAAAGGATTCATGCAACATTGTGGGCATATAGGGCAACATCAAAGTCAGCAACATGATACTCCCCATTTCAATTGGCTTATGGCATTGATCCAGTTCTTCCTATTGAGTTTGATATTCCCACTGTGAGAGTTATGAAAAATGAAAGGATGGATGAAAGTGATTCAGTAAAAGAAAGGTTGGTACATCTTCATTTGCTAGAGGAAATGAGGGAAATAGCGAAGGATACAAGCTATAAGAAGAAAATGAAGCAGAAGGAATACTTTGATCAAAAGATTCGTTGGTCTCCATTTCATGTGAATGACTTGGTTCTAGTATATGATTCCAGATACAAAAAAAGAAGACAGAGAAAATTTCTTCCAAAATGGATGGGGCCCTACAAAATAGCAGCTGTGCATGAAAATGGTACATACCGACTGGAGGAATTGGATGGCACTCCCATTACGAAATGGGTCAACCACGACAAGCTAAAGATTTTCCAAGCACCAAAATAGTCTACTCCGAGGACGGAGTAAAATCTAGGAAGGGGGAAGATGTTGACACTAAAATTTTCCTTCGTAATTTCTATTTCATTAATGTATGTATTAGGAATAGGATGTTGTTAAGTATAATTAGTAGTAGCGTCCAATAGAAGATAACGACACTGCCGGTACGACGCTGCCAATAATGTATAGTACGGTAATAGTCAAAAGTACAATAGGAATGTTGTGGTAAAAAGTAAATATTTGTCGTAAGTGGTCCGGTAATGTTAAAATGTCAAAGTTGGGGTAAGTAGAGAAGTAGGGTCTACATGATTAGGAATTAAAAATATTATATTGGTAATAAGGACAAGGAGTGAGGTCATAAATATTTTGTGTATTTTATTTGTAAAAAGTCTAAAAATGTGGAACCCATGTGAAATGATAAGGTTTATCTTATCTTAAAAGATAAGCTTACATGTACAGATAAGAGTTAAGGTATGGAATATGATTCGTCAGAGTGGATTTCTTATCCTATCTTAGAGATAAGATGGATAAGCCTGGAAGTTCTATAAATAAAGAGGCCACCCCCCTCATTTAGCATAGAAGGAAGTAGTGAGAAATATTGTATGAGTAAGTGTGTAAAGGAAGCCATCATTTTGAAGGTGTGTTAAAGAAGCCATTAAGAGGTGTAATTGTGAAGTTTCTCCCATAGTTATTGTTGGAAGGCAAGTGAAGTCAGTAACACTTGAAGTACCTCATGGGTGAGATTGTAACAATTTCATGTTGATATTATAATTTACACTGATATTTCAGATTTAGCATCATTCCTTTATATCATAGTCTATGGTATTCTTGTGTTATGTTTGTTGTTGTGTTTCTAGATTACATCCACCAAACTAAAAACTGTGCATTAGTAAATAATCATAGCACGAGGAGTTCCCTGTGAAGAATTATCATAGTGCTGGATTGGTGTTGACAGTACATTGGTGGGTGACCCATCAGGATAACATTCTAGAATGGAACAAGGTGAGAATATCATTTTTTGTTAGGTTTCTCTGAAGTAATGCCCTTACTATTATACAAGGCTATCATGGAAAGTAACTCATCTAGTTTCACATCTAGGTATGTGAGAAGGCCTGGATGGAAGGCATAGATGCCCTAATTCCATCACTATGGGTGCATAAGCTTTACTCCTCCTTACAAGGTTGCACGCACGCATTGTACGCTCATTCAAGACTACGTTGTCAAATAAGAAACTAGAAGGAGTTTACGATTGACCTAATTCAAAACTTTGAGCATCGAAGTATAAAGCCATTGGTACATGAGGTGGTGCAGGTTTTTAAGTGCCTAACTATGGGAGATAGTGCCATGGCACATGATAAAATATTGGAGTTGTTGGGAAAACCTGACTTGGAATCACGCTTCGATGAGGAAGAGCCAGAGGAAGTAATACTTGAGCTCTCTTGCATGGGAAAAGAGAAAGGAAAGTTGGTCTATGTGATAGATGGTGAAGAAGAGGAGAACTTGGATGTTAACCATATTGTGGGTACATGCAAGGTGATGGATAGTGCTGATAAGCAAGCACGCACCTACCATAAACCCCTGAAAACTAAGAAGGTTAACATTGCCTTGGATGCAGAACCTAAGGAAGATACTATTGGGAATTACTGGTCAGAAAGGGAGGTTTCAAATATTATTGATCTACTGCATGAGTTTTAGGATTTTTTTCCACATGGGTACCATGAGATTAAGGGATTTCACCACTCTTAAGGAGAAATGCTGATCAAACTGAAGGAGGGCGTGTGCCTAATCCAGAAGAGACCTTATCGAATGAATCTAAATCTGGGCATCAGGTTCAAGGAGGAGATTGACAAGATAATCACATCATGAATCATTAAGGCTATAGAGGAATCAAAGTGGATAATTTTGATGGTCATCAACATTAAGAAGGATGGGAGGATAAGGATTTGCATTGATTACAAGGATTTGAATGCAGTATGTGTCATTGACCCTTTTCCAACCCCTTTCACTGAGGAGATCCTAGAAGGAGTAGTCAGGCGTGCGATCTATTCTTTCACAGATGGTTTCTTAGGATATCATTAGGGTTACAATCATGGAGGAAGCACATGGTGAGATTGCAGGAGGACACTATGCAGGAAATGCCACCGTGCGGAAGATCTTACTAACAGGTCTTTGGTGGGAAACAATTTACCAGGATTGTATCGAGTTTTTCAAGGCCTGTGATCATTTCCAGTACCTTGGCAAGCTAGGAAGAAGAGATGAAATTCCCTTGAGGTCGATAGCTACCGTTGAACCATTTGAGAAGTGGGCAGTTGACTTTGTAGGCCCTATTTATCATGCCGAACAAAGGACTGGTTCGCACTATATTATTACTTGTACTGATTACTTAACATAGTGGGTAGAGGAAGCGCTTACCAAGGATTGTACATTGACCACATCAACAAGATTGACATGGGAAAATATAACCAACATGTATGGATGCCCTTTAAATTAGACTAGTGACAGGGGTACATATTTTTTGAATGATACAGTTAGGATTTTTTTGGTAGAGCTCATGGTGGCTCATCACAATACTACCCCTTATCACCCTCAGGATAATGGGATTGTTGAGGCCTTTAACAAGATACTAAGTCACACATTGACTAAGATTTGTGATGTTGGGAGACAATATTGGGATGAAAAACTCTCAGTCGTGCTATGGGCACATAGAACAACCTACAATAGATTGAACAAAGCCACACCGCTTCAATTTGTGTTTGGCACGGAAGGTGTTTTACCTATAGATTTTATGCTACCCTCTCTATGTATTGTGTGTGTAGGAGGATTGGCCAACGAGAAAGCATTACAGGTGCGCATGGATAAGTTAATGCAGTTGGAAGAGAGGATATCACTTGCTAGATTGAATCAAAAGACTAAGAAGGAAAGAATAAAATCATGGCACAATCATCACATTAAAAATAAGAAACTTGAGGTTAGGCAGATGGTTTTACTCTATGATTGTAAGTTTCTTCCCCATCCTGGGAAACTCAAATTCCATTGGTTAGGGTCGTATATTATATCTTACATCCTTAATTTAGGGGCATGCCAGTTACAAGTGCTCGATGGAACAAGGTTGTTAGGTTATTTCAATGGGAGTAGGATAAAGTCCTACTATAAATAAGGATTCTATGTGTTTATAAATAAGGTAGTATTGCCAATTAGATTAGGTTTTAGTTAATGATTTTCCCTTTTGTTTGTGTCTTTTTTCATCATTTTTTCGATGTTGTGTTTTGTGTTGGTGTGCCGGTAGCTAATTAGATTGTAAGTGATTCTATGTGAAGAGGACTGCGCATACATTTTGTATGGGGTGAATTGGAAAATATTTTTGGATATGTTTGAAAAATTATTTCGACAATGGACTATTGGGAAACTCATTCTGAACGCTTAACGAAATGGTAGAAGAACAAGTGGTACAGTGTTTAAGGTATTTAAATTCGTGCAGTTGTAAAGGTGTGTTGAGAAAAGTTGTTTAAGACCACCTAGAAGGGAGATACCAATCGCACGGTATAAATAAAGGTGACACCTTGGGGAAATACTTGGTGGACAATGCATATGTTATGTACTTTTCCACGGTGACACGTGTGAAGGAGGTTTGTGGTAGTGAAGTAGTGCTGAAGTGCCAGAAGGTTATAACTGTGACACGTGAGAGAAAGTTGTGAAAGATTATTTAATTGAAATAACGTGTTTTATTAAAAAGAGATGTTAAGACGTGTGGTCGGAGGATCTTTAAGGCGTTGAAAAACTATAAATAGAAGGGTAAAGGTAGTCATTTCGACTACTTTTCCTTAACAAATTTTTTCGCTCCTAAATTGAAGTGCGATGAGGGTTTTATGAAGAAGATTGAGGTACTTGTCATGAACCAGTGAAATTATGCGAGTTGTGGCATAATCTTCTGGCATAACAAGAGGGAAAAGAAGACAACAGAGCAAGAAGGGGTTGTGTGGGAGAGAAGCATGGAATTCGTCAAGTTCGGGTGAATGAAGAACAAGTTGAAAGCAACTAGGGCATGGAAGAATAAAGAAGAAAGGAGATGGTACCCAAGAAATATCGTACAAAGAGATCGGTGGTGGAAAAGGAAAATCCCGTAGAGAACTATTCACAAATTTAGTACACCCTAAGGGTTATTAAGGTAGAGAATTGGAGTTTGCAATTATACAAATGCAAAATCAGTGAATATAACCACAGAACAAGTGACAACGAGAATTTGATGCAGGAGGATTCGGTTTCAAACACTCCAATAGTAGAAGAGATCGAAAAACCTAAGGTTGACAACTCAATACAAGCAAAATTATAGAATACTGGATTTTTGCATCTATGGGAGCTGAAATTCTCTGTAAAACCTTCCCCGCTATTCAGATGGTTGATGTTGCGGGTACACGGGGAATTCTTCTACTTTGTGGGAAGAAGGATGGGGATTACATGACACTTGATTAGGATAGTTACATGCTTATGGAACACCAGTGAAGAATTGGCACTTGACCTATGTTCCACTACAAAAATTGAGGAGCAAACAAAGAAATTAAACTATAAGAAGGGGGGAAGGGAGTAGGTGATTGTGGATCTTCCAGACCTAGCTTTGAGAGTCACCTCCCGACTCATTAGTTATAATTTGGGTGCATCAAAGAGGTGGAAAAAAATCAATAGGAGGTTCTTGTATGTGGCCTATAGAGTGTCCAAGTGGGCACATTAAAATTTTGCACAATTTATTGCAAATGACATTATTGAGGAGGTGCAAATGCAGAATGAGGCAAGAGAAAAAATCACATGGGGATCCATGCTTCTATTGATCATATTCTTGGAAATTGGTGTCCCAGATGGGCTAGATGGGAACATATGGGATCACCCACCGGCACACTCATCCCCCGCAGTATAGTTTGTGAAATTCACTTGTGATGGAACCATCTTGAGTACCAACAAGTCATAGATGAACATTTGGTATGAATGGTTGCACGAGGCCTTTAAGAATGAGTGGTGCATCCCTGATGAATTTCCACAATTTTTTGGGGATCAAGTTAAATTCCCAGTTACACAACACTTCTACTTGGCGAAGTTTATGATGGCTAAGGGAGAGATGGGGCCACATGTGGTGCAAGCTTTCAATCGCATTTGCTAATAAATACCTGAAGTGCACCATGAACCGATTGAAAAATGCGTAGAAGGTGGTTTTTGATGCAGATAAAGTGGACGTCGATGTTGATACCTTGTGCGTAACATATAAGTATGGCACTCGACCAGCCAATGTCAAGGTTTTGGAGCTAGATTTTCTGGACTTGCACCCGCAAGTCATTGTCACCATCAAGGGATGCGTCCATTCGGTGTTTGTGCAAATGTACCCTAAAACATAACGAGGGATTGAGGTGGAGATTAAAGACTCCCCCTTTCCAAAGCCAAGGAAGGTGCTAATCCCTCCAGTGAAAGCAATCCAAGTCGAGGGAGAGGAAGAAGAAGAACAAAGCGAAGGAAAGTTGGATACGTCCCGGAAGAGGAAGTATTACACGCACCGTAATGGTAGAAAGGGAATGAACACATTGCAACATGGAGGTGTTGAGGCTTCACAACCAAAGCACGAGGGAGAGAAGAAGGAGGATGAAGAACCAAAAGAGAAGAAGTACAAGACACATGATGCATCGAGCCCCGTGACAGGTTCGGAGGAAGGAGAAGAGGAGGACGACACTACCTTTTGGGAAGATTTAGAAGCAGAGTTTGAAGAAAAGGAAGATGAAGTTGAAGCCATGGATGTGGGCAAGGCACACAAAAATAGGAGCATTCTACAAGACCAGAGAAGATTCTGGTGAATGATGCCTCCCCTACACAGACCGCTAGCCCAGGATAAAAATATAAGGGGGAATCCTTTACTATAAAGGATGATAAAGGATTCACCCAAGGAAGTCGACACTCATGTCCCTCCATATGGACTTCGTGGATGACCCCACGAAGGTATTATACACAAGGTTCTAGGCCACCCTCCCATCAGAAAAAGCACATGGTTGGGATCCGATGGATCAAGAAGGGGGCGTGCCTAGGACCAAAAAGATGCTAAGATGGAACATGCATTACCACTTCGAAGAGCTTGAATTTGAGGTCAATGATCATGTGATCGATACCATTCACTTGAAGAAGAAAGGAGGAGAGACGTATAAAGTGGTGGATCCTAATTACCTAATAGATGAGTAGGCATGCAATGCGCTCCAAAAGATGTTCTCAGAGGTGATTTGATGCAGCTTGGATGCAGGGGCCACTGTTCGAACCCTAGTCATTGAGAATAAGGAAAATGAAAAGGAGGTAGATTGTGCTAAGGACTAAGGGGCGAATAGGCACATACCAAGGAGGATTATGACTGAGTTGACACCCTCGTCAAAATCATTTTGGGACAATGTCTGGCGTTGGTGAGATAGGCCAGGACAAACTATGGGGACGAGATGGAATATCTTGAAGACCTGGCAGGGATGTTACTCACAAACATCAAGGATGGCACAGGGCCTACAATTGAAGAGCTTTCCAAGGATAAAGAATAAAACAAAGTCTACGTTGAATCCCAGATCACTAAGTTGGAGTATTTTCTTACTCAACTCAAGGAGGCAAACATACTAGTGGATAGTGGCTTCAACACTTACAGAAAGTGTGATCCCATCATTGATGCGTGGGTAGAAGATGAGGAGTCCACCTTCAAGGATTTTCAGGAGAAGGTCCCCACTAACAAAGCTGAGCACGCGCAGTTGATTGTTGAGACCACAACGTAAAAATATAAGACAAAAACATAGCGCAAGAAGATGGATTTCAGGATTAGCGAGCTTCGGGATTCCATCATAAAGTGGATGTACGAGTTTGAGGGTATCTACCCAGAGTTTTTAGTATCTATAAATGCACTCAAGGGGAAGGTGGAGGAAGTCACACTAGACTAAGTGCCCATTGTTGTGGGAGAAGTGTCAGGGAAGGATTTAGCAAAATTGAAGGTTTGGGAGAAGTTGAGGGGTGAAATAGACACGAAGTTCCCTGAACTCCTCCAATTCATCACCGAAGTAGATGAAACACATGGCATATTCTTCCATTCTTGCATTATTTATTCATATTATTTTAATTTCACTATTCTTTATTCTTTGAAGGAGCAACATTTCTGTCTTATACAATTTTGATTTGGGAAATGCAAAGGATTATTGGGGCGGCAATTGAATTAGTGTGGGATGATGTTGGTCCCTTGAATTGACCAAGTAGTGAGGTGCAAAGTGTTGTGGCATACGGAAGTAGGGTGTTAAAGCACAAACAGAAGTATCTTTTGGGAATGGGCGAGGCATTGTGCTCAAGCATAATATATTCAGGACTTAATCTGTTTTTAACAACGGGTAAAGACGTGTTAAGGGAAAAAATGGAAAAGAAACCATATACAATTATGGATTAGCTATAGAGACATGTTGCTCAAGAAAAGGATATTCCAGGGCATCAATATAGTTATCATGAAGGGACAAGGAGTTGAGTTTGTTATGGATTAGTTGGCACTTGCATGCTCAGGATACTTGAGTGGGGAAACACATGATGACATTTGGTATGTTCTTGGGTAGTGATAGAACGATCATGAAATATTCCTTCAGGCCTTCTCTTGTAATGATGAGTGGTTAGAAGATATTCCTTCGATTTCCTCTTTATGAATGGTATAGCATGACATTAGGGGTGTGTGTGAGAGAGAGACATATATAGATAGTGAAAGGGTGTGTGTGTTTGTAGAGAATGGATAGAGAGACAAAAATATAGTGAAAATGTGTACAATACATTATTTTAAGCTCTGTAATGAAGCAATGATAGAGAGCATGTTGAAGCTCCGTTGTTATAATACCTCCATCCATGAAACTCTTTTGATGTATTCTTAGCTACTTTAATTTGATAAATGAATATAATGGAATGGTTATGAACATCTATGTGATGGATCTTTATCTCTGCATTTTCTTTTATGTTCATGGGCATAATACGGGTACTCTTGATGCTAATCGTGATTTACTTCTACTTCTATTGTAGTGTGATCATGCTATTTCATGTTCTAGTGCATTAGACTAGGATTTAGTTCTTAATCTTGATTCCAAGAATGGGTGTGTTCATTCTCTTTTTGTGCAAACATCCCCTTATTAAGGGAGAACATTCTCACAAAGCTCAGATAAAACAGGGGCTCGGCACCTACATGCACCTTGGGTGAGCATTCAGTTTAAGCTATATGATATGCCAATGCGCTTGGGGTTTGATTGATGAAGCAAGAGGTAAACAAAGACTACATCCACCATATTCCATATTCTTCATATCGACTTCAAGGATTTTTTAGGAGAATGCACTTAAAATTTTAAAGTGATTCAACCAAGGGATCATGAGATATAAGAAAAATAAGGTATGAGAGAGATAGGGCACACAACTATTTTGTCGACATGGGAGGAAGAAAAACAAGAATTTGATTGGTGTCATGTGTTTTACTTTACCTATTTTTTGGATCTATACTTTTGGAGGGAATTGGAGTTTCAAAAACAACTTACAATCGAGGTGGAAATTGGTTTTTCAAATGCAAAGTGGAAAATGTTCCCATTTTGCAATCTCCACCTAAAAAATGTGCCTAAATCATGATTGAGAACACTTTGGTGGTGTAGTTGCACAACCAAATCATACCAAGTGCAATGGGGCTTCAAAATTGTTCCAAGGGAGAAGGGGTGGGAGCCACAAAATGCTCAACCTTTTCAATTTGTCTTTTGTTTCATTACTTTTTGACCTTTTCATCCATCAATGGGAGGAGGACACATTTTGGATGGTGGGATTTTAAATTCAAGTTTAAAAACTTGTGATGCAATCCAAAAGGCCATCAAGCTCCCAAAGTGCACCAAGTGCACTTAAGTTGATGACATCATCATGTCAACAAGGAATTAGAACACAAAGTGTTGTTTTTTATCCAAGACAAAAAATTAATCTTTATGTAGTATATAATATATGAATTTGAATGGAATTGAGCCAATGAATCCAATTAAATAATTTTAAAAACTTTTTAAATGAGTTATTCATGTTTTTTTATTCAACTTACAATTGTTCCCTAGGAAGGCGTGCTAGTGAGTTGAGCCGCCATAGGATTTTGACACAACTATGAACCGAACTAACACTTGGGTCATGAAGGGGGAACAATGGGATTCAAATTATCGCTTTGTTACGCTCTTGACTTCGCCTACGGTGCCTGAAATCTTTAGTGCATGTTCTATTTTTCGGAAAGACCATCGTCCCTTAGTGTTGGGAAGGTTTCCACTTTTTATGTTCCTAGAACCTTATCTTAGATATTCCATTGTGTATAAGACCGTATGTTATTTCCAATGGCTATGATTTTGAGTCCCCAACACCACACGGAGTTCCCTTTCTCAGAAGTTGACCCTTCTTTAATGATCACACACACATTTTCCTCAAAAAGCATAGAGAGAGAAAGCATTCCCAAAACCATTCATAATCTCATATAATCTTCCCTAAACCACATTGTCATGAAGAAAACTTCGAGACCTTTCCGTTGACTGCAATTTGGGCTTTTGAACCCACCCGAGACTCTCAAAATCTTCTAACCAACTTGACAAAAAAGTGGCAAAATTTTTAGTGAGGTTGTCAAGTAACATGCAAAAACATTTTACATGCCAATACATCCATTTCCACATTTATCAAGCTCTAAATACCCAATTTTGATATTTAGACTTTGAAATATTGACCAAATGTTTGAGTAAATGTAATAATGGTTATTGCATATTAAAAATATAAACAAAGGTTTTAGAGTTATATATACAATTGAGAGGTATTCTGAGTTAGGCTAAGAAGGTATATATATGAAATTTATGAACCCACATAGGTACAAGGGGAGCTTGAGAAAACAAACATACTCATCTTGTAACCAATCACCTATTATATCAGTAAGACGTGAAATTCCATTATGACATCACTCCTTTAACACATGGATTATGATTGATTAGATTTATATTATATAATTATTGTTTTTTTTTTGGTATGAAATGCATTCAAAAGACATTTAACTTTGGCTAACAAATATTCGAAGGAATTCAATAAAATTGTTTTTTTTTTGAAAAAAAAAAAGTGAGATTATGATGTCAAATAGGAGGAGATAGAAGGACGAGCATAGTTTCATAAATCAACCATTATGGTAGGTAATTGACTTCATTAGGAGCCTCAAGCAAGTTAATATAGCAATCGGTTGAATGTATGTGCTACCAGGTGACGACGTATATTTGGCTGATAGGCTTCATTAGAGCCAACTTTCTTTGTAACCGCTAGTTGCATCGTCGTAATCGTTCCTATTATTTTCATTCGAAGTAATTTTTATTGTTTTAATCCAATATTCCATCTTTTCATATACAATACTGCATTTTTCTCAATAACAACAAAAAAATTAGGTGACGCTTAATTTTCCGGAAAGTCGAGGATAACAGAATTCATTAACTTAAAAACTAGGCTGAGAATGGGTAAAGAGACGGTTTCACGCACAACAAGAGTGAAAGATACAAATCTTGCGGAGACATAAGTGGGATAACAGCAAAAGGTAGACGGTAGTTTCCTCTCAGATAAAATTGAGCCTGGTTCATATTCAGATTCAGATACAGATACAGATCTATCAATTTGTATATAGTAAAATGAGAATATAATAGGGTTACAGATTTTTTGGCGCAAGACAGCCCTAGAAAATAGGCTTCATCATCTGACACCAAATACTTCACTCCCGCGCTCGTAACGACCTCGGTTCGAAGCCTGCAGACCTCATGTTCGCTCAGCGATTGCCATAGCTGAACGCTCTTCGACATTATGATTGCAACCTCGAAAGAAAGGATGTCGATCAAGGATTTTGAAGTGATTTTTTGGGACTTGGATTTGTTTCTTTTAAAATCCAAGCTCAACAGAGCAGTCTTTTTGAGATTGTTGCTAACGTTGTTCCCCATCCTGTGAATCCACGCTTCCAAAACCATCACTTCTCCGAGGTTTGGGTGGCCCGTGTTTCGAACACTTGACCTTACCATTCACAGGGGTACGTCATTTTAAAATTCAACGTGCTTTTTTTTGCGTGTTTGCGTGATTCGAACACTTGACCTTGGTATTTACACGGACAAGATTTCCACTTCAAGGGGTTATTATGTCTGTCCGAGGCAGTTTTAAGGACACGTTAATAATACATATTATAGTTGAAATGTTTTTTCATTGGGTTCCTTTTTATTTTCTTCCTTCGCAATTTTTTTTTTGGTTTGTGTGGTGGTAATTTGAAGGAATTTTTTCAATGCTTAATAGTGGTTGACGACGAGTGCGCCAACTTTTTCGTCGTTATTATTACTAGCAAAATCATCCATAGGTGCTTGTGAGAGGCCGATAGGCATATAGAACAATTGATTAGAAGTATTATATTGTTAATAATTATATTTTATATGTACTTTATTAAATCAAAATTTGAATTCAACCAAATAATAGTAGATATTATGGATTGATTCATTAATTTGTGATAATGCATTTACATGTAGAAAAATAATTATTTATTTATAATACCATCATCCATGAATGTTTTTGGTAGGCAAACGCAAAACCACAACCTAGAACATGTACCTCTATTTTAGTAAAACGACCCAAAATTCTAAAAAGTACACACAAGAACAATCACGATTTCCTAAAGCAATTCAAAAAAGTCTGGAAAATGGTGGAATGGCAAGATACAAAAATAATTTACACAATGCTTCCAAAAATAGCTAAAATCACAAGTTCTGTGTCAATCACTAGGAGAAAGAACCAAAAGAGCACACACAATAGATACACACAGATCAAACGTTCAAGAATAGGAGTAGAAACCACGCAGAAGAATATATAATTACCAGCCCAATTTTGCAATCCTTCCATCAAAATTGAAATTTCCACTGGTTCAGGTAGATATAAATGACCCATTGTATAATATTTTTATATTTTGTATCATTAGGTTAGAATATATGTACCTTACAATGGTATCTATATTAGGTCATTTGGCATACGTTGTGACACTTACAATGGTATCTACATTCGGTCATTTCACACAACTAACTATCTTTTAATTCGAGTTCAAGGTCTACAACATATCTTTTGATGTGTAAATTTAAATAATTGAGCTATGTGCTTATTGAACAAAACTTTGTGTGTTTGAGTATCATGAAAGCTTGTTGGCTTAATTTCAAACATTTTGCGACTCTACAAAAATATGATACTATACATACCTTATTGAACTTTGAAGTACATGAATTTATCTTCGTGGACACTTCCACTCATACTTACACATGAATGTCTAACCCAAAACATGGAGTAAAGTAGCTAAGGACGCCAAGTGTTAGAAGAAAGTGGCAAAAAAACTAGACAATAAATTATGGTAAATCTAATAACTCAAACACTAACAATAACACAACCATATAGTGAAAGTGCAATTTCAACTTTTCAAATACCATATCTAACCTAATTCATGCCCAATAAATAATAATATCCACATGATCCATAGATAAAAGTGATTCTTGAGTTAATCATTGCAAATTACATTGTCTTTTACACCAATCTATGTGTAATTTGAGAGAAGCATGAATACATCAATGTTCATTTGATTCTGATTGTAAATTTACAAGACCTATACTTAGCTACCAAAATTTATCAAGAGTATAGAATTAAGTTTACTTAATGAAAGCTAGTTTTTTCCTACCTATTTTGCATTTCCTATTTCTAACCATTTATCTCCAAGATTAATATTTGTATCACACTAAAACGACATTTTTCTATATAAAATTTTACCTATTCAATGTTTTCCAAGTTCATAGAATATGTATTAACGTAATTTATAATATAAGATTAATCAACACACACACACACACAGATGCTTCATTCTATATGCCTATCGGCCTCTCACAAGCACCTATGGATGCTTTTGCTAGTTTATTTAGTTGGCGGTTGACATGGAAAACACAATTTTGACGTAAGTGACGATGCGATGCATGGCTGTCACTGTCGCTCCACAAGAATTTGCTACCGTGTTGTTTTCAAAATCAATGCGGAGATGTTTTTGTCAATTACGGTCGTTGTTCATTAACCCCACAGAACCATTCCTACATGAACTGACTGGAGATCTCAACATTATTTTGGCCTTTAATGTTGTCAAAGTTTTCTCAGTGATGTTGTCATAGACATCATGTATCTTTCCAACTAATGTGCGGTTAACACATATATTCAAGATGCACTTTCAAATGTATTTAAAGGACATCTAAATTTGAGAAAAAAATGGATGTATTTAAAGGAATTTGATGGAATTTAATGTTTGAATCACAAAGTCATAGAGGAGGAAAAATAAAGGAAAAGCGAGTGAACATTGTCATTCTACAACAAATCATCCATTATGTTAATAGGAGGACCTATTCCATGGCATCATTGAGGTTCACTATTTATTGAGTTTGTTAGCTTATATAGTAATTTATTATTGTGATTTCTAAGAGAAGATAAGTAGTTGCTTTTATTATACATCTTAGACATATTTTCACAAATAATGTATACATATTTCTTTAAATTATTTGAGGTCTTTACTACGAAGGTTATATATTTTTGCGCATTTTTTATATGGAAAATCTATGTCACCTTCAATATTTAAAAAGTTGTCTACATATTTGTTTGAATACTTATCATATTTGTTGAATACTCAACTTGCAATCATCATGAAGAATTCACTCACACCATGCATACCCTAGAATCAGTAACAATGAGCTCTCTTGGACATAATGGTGTTAAATATTCATGAGAATCCTCGCTGGCAACATAGAAATCTTCTAAAATAGAAACACTTCCTCTTTGTGAGATGGAACTAAGTAACGACTAGATGGACAATGTCTTTATGAAGAATAAGAACATTCCTTGTCATGTCTCTTTAATGGAGAATGGTGAGGAGATCTAGAATACACCAAGACTATGGTTCCCATCATGAAAGTGTTTGATTGATTCAACTAAATTTTTCATTCTTAATAATCCTCTTGTCCAATCTCACTCTATTTAGGAAAATCCATTTTTAACATTATTATCTCGAATATCCGTGTATTTGGAAACCAAGACCGAGATGGGATCGTAAATGTAGTAATGGAATTTCATCTTGTGATTTGGTGGTATCATAGACTTGAGAATGATGGTGGAGCTCAGAGGGACAAGCAAAATGGGATTTCGAGTTGATTTACGAGAATTCAATATTTTTAATGGTTTTATAGGTTGAATTCTTGTTTAGACCATTCCGGGGGGAAAAAAATCCAAATCAGACGGGAATTTATTTTTTGGAAAGGTATTTCTGAGAAGAAGAGATGCTTTAAATTTAGTGACAATCCCTCATCAGAAACGACGAGAAATGAAGAAGCAGTTTCTAGTTGCAAGGTAAGCTTGAAAATGGGTTTTAATGGAGTGTGGACTGAAAATTCAGTTCTTCGTTATGGGAGCAATATAAAACCAAATTAATTGATTCTTGATTCATTAGAGAGGTATTTTGGATGGGAAAATTTGCTCCGAATTTGAGGAATATCTCTCACATGTTTTTGAAGGAAATGACAAAACAATTTTCAATGCAAAGAGGGTTTTTGAGTGGTTTCACAAGTCAAACATGGATTTATGCATATCTCATGCATTTTCCCACTTTAGCAAATGAATGATATATGAAAACAAAGGTTTTTGCAAGGATATATCATTGGAAAAGTTTCAAAGGTTTCCTTCGTGTGGTTTTCAAGCAATGATCAGATCAAGTTTTGAGTGGTTTTGCAAAATAGGGTTTCAACAGCTGCAATATTCAAGTGATCGTATAAAATAATCCACTCCACCATATTCCATACTCTTCATATCGACTTCGAGGCTTTTTTAGGAGGATGCGCTTAAAATTTTAGAGTGATTTGACCAAGGGATCATGAGATATGAGCAAAACAAGGTATGAGAGAGCTAGGGCACCCAACTATTTTGTGGACATAGTAGGAAAAAAAGAAAGCTTTTAAGTGGTTTCATGTGTTGTAATTTACCATTTTTTTGGATTTATACTTTTGGAGGTAAATGGAGTTTCAAAAACAACTTATAATAGAGGTGGAGTTTGGTTTTGCAAATGTAAAGTGGAAAATGCGCCCACTTTGCAATCTCCACCTCAAAAATGTACCTAGCTCATGGCTAGGCACACTTTGGCGGTGGAATTGCACCTCCAAATTGTACCAAGTGCAATGGGGCTTAAAAAGTGTGCCAAGGGAGAAGGGGTGGGACCCACAACATGCGTAACCTTTTCAATTTGTCGTTTGTTTCATTACTTTTTTATCTTTTCATCCATCAATGGGAGGAGGGCACATTTTGGATGGTGGGATTTCAAATTCGAGTTTAAAAACTTGCGATGCAATCCCAAAAGGCCGTCAAGCTCCCAAAGTGAACCAAGTGCACTTAAGTTGATGACAACATCATGTCAACAAAGAATTAGAATGCAAAGTGTTTTTTTTTGTCTAAGACCAACACTTAATCTTTATGGGGTGTATAATATATGAATTTGAATGGAATCGAGCTAATGAATCCAATTAAATAATTTTAAAATCTTTTTAAATGAGTTATTCACGATTTTTTAGTTAACGTATAACTTTTTCCTAGGAATGCGCACTAGTGAGCTAAGCCGCTATAGGATTTTGAGACAAGTATGAACCGAACTAACTCTTGGGTCATGAAGGGGGTTCAATGTGCTTCAACTTAGCTCTTTGTTAGGCTCTTGACTCTTCATGAGATTCATGAAACCTTTAGTACAAGTTCTATTGTCCAGAAAGACCATCGTGCCTCAGTTTTGGGAAGGTTTCTACTTTTTATGTTCCCATAACCTTATCTTACATATTCCATTGTGTATTAGACCGTGTAATATTTCCAATTACTGTGATTTGAGTCCCCAACACCACCCGGAGTTCCTGAAACTTTTCTTAGAAGTTAACCCTTCTTTAACATTTTCCTCAAAAAGCACATAGACATAAAGCATTCCCAAAACCATTCATAATCTCATAGAATCTTCCCTAAACCATGCTATCATGAAGAAAACTTCGAGACCTTTCCGTTGACTATAATTTGGGCTTCTGAACCCTCCTGAGACTCCCAAAACCTTCTAGCCCACTTGACCAAAAAGTGACAAAAATTTCAGTGAGGTTGTCAAGTAACATGCAGAGACATTTTACATGCCAATACATCCATTTCCACATTTATCAAGCACTAAATCCCCAATTTTGATATTTAGACATTGAAATATTGACCAAATGTTTGAGTAAATGTAATAATGGTTGTTACATATTAACAATATAAGTAAACGTTTTAGAGTTATATATACAACTACGAGGTATATCTGAGTTAGGCTAGGAAGGTATCTATATGAAAATTATGAACCCACATAGGAATAGGGGAGATTGAGAAAGCAAACATACTCATCTTGTAACCAATCATCTATTATATAATTAATAAGACGTGAAATTTCATAATGACATCACTCCTTTAACACATGGATTATGATTGATTCAATTTATATTATAGAATTATTGTTTTTGTATAAAATGCATTCAAATGACATATTTAACTTTGGCTAGTACATATTCAAAGGAATTCAATCAAATTCATTTTTTTAACCCAAAAAAAATTGAGATTATGATCTCAAGTTCTCAAATAGGAGGAGACGGCAGGCTGAGCACGGCTTCATAAATCAACCATTATGGTAGGTAATTGACTTCATTAGGAGCCTCAAACAGGCTAATATAGCAATCAGTTGAACGTATGTGTTAACAGGTGACGACGTACTTATATTTTATTTAGTTGGCAATTGACGAGGAAAACACAATTCTGACAGTAGGTGACGATGCGATTTTGTTGGCTGTTGCCGTCGACCTCCTATTTTATACTAAGAACTCCACAAGAATTTGAGGAGATGTTTCTGTCAACATTTTTGGTCGGTAGGCCTTTAAAATTGAATTTTTAATCAACATATTTTTGGTCGGTAGGCGTTTAATGTTGTCAAAGTTTCTCGGTGATGTTGTCATATTCACCAACAATTTCCCACAAAATTCCACTTGCAGAGACCATGCAAACATTAGATGATTACAAGGTGGCCAGAGAGAACAATGTAAATGTAAAGGGATTTTGTTGTGGAATGGTGTACATGGTGACGATTTAGGAAAAATGAAAAGGAAACATAAATAAAACAAAAGCTCCCGCCTCACTTTTTACATGATATGTAATTCTTCGTTTTTATAATTTTATGTTTAGTCTATGTATTTTAATTAAATTATAGAGTAATAATTAGGACGAAACACCTTCCACTCTTGTTTGTATTTTGTCACCTTCTACTAGTTGGGATCCCTCTCGAAGGGGCCGCAGTTGTCGTCGTAGTCATTCTCATCTCCACTTGTGAACTCATTCTAGGTAGCGCTCTTCTCCTCACCACTACTCCTCCATCTTAGTGGTAAGGGTAGGGCTCCCCGCTTCCTTACCACCATAGCTTGTTATCGCCATTAGATACTAGCAACTTTCCTTGGCTGGCATTGACCATTTCACTTCTATGAGAGTAGGAAAATAGAACAAAAGAACAAAAGGAGGGCACCATGCTGCAGCCACTGGTTAGAAGCCCAACCTCAATGGGAAAAATCTTCTAGGAAGAGGGTGGGGCAACCCTGATGACAAAGATCCTTCTTCTTCGACTACACCCTAATGTTATGATTATATAGTTGGTTTTTCCCTACAAGCTCCGATTTACCACCCGCTTTTTTCGTTTCATGTGCCTTCAGGCCAATTAAAATTAGATGTGTGCTTCCTTACCACCCGCTCTTTTTAGTAAATAGTTGTCCCCTTTGATTTTTATATTGTCTTCCAACAAGCTTTCCAACTAATGTGAGCTTTAGACATATATTCAAGATGCAATTTCAAATGTATTTACCATCTTATTTTTTTGGCAATATGATAGTTATTTTTTTGGTAATATGATAGTTGTACCATCTATTGAGTTTGTTAGCTTATATGGTAATTTATTATTGTAATTTCTAAGAGAAGATAAGTAGTTGGCTTTTATCATACATCTTAGACATATTTTCACAAATAATGTATATATATTTCTTTAAATTATTTAAGGTCTTTACTATGTAAGTTATATATATTTCCACATTTTTATATGGACAATCTATGTCACCTTCAATATGTAAAAAGTTGTCTACATATTTGTTGAATACTCAACTTGCAATCATCATAAAGAATTCACTCACAACATATATACCCTAAAATCAATAACGATGAGCTCTCTTGGACATAATGGTGTTAAATATTCATGAGAATTCTTCCCGGCAAAATAAAAATCTACTGAAATAGAAACACTTCCTCTTTGTGAGATGGAACTAAGTAATGACTAGATGGACAATGTCTTTATGAAGAATAAGAGCATTCATTGTCATGTCTCTGTAACGGAGAATGGTGAGGAGATCGAGAATACACCAAGACTATGGTTCCAATCATGAAAGTGTTCGATTGATTCAACTAAATTTTTCATTCTTAATAATCATCTTGCCCACTCTCACTCTATTTAGCAAAATCCATTTTGTTAACATTATTATCTCGAGTATTCACATATTTGGAAACCGAGATGGGATTGTAAATGTCGTAATGGAATTTCATCTTGTGATTTGCTGGTATCATAGACTTCAGAATGATGGTGGATCTTGGAGGGACAAGAAAATGGGATTTCGAGTTGATTCACAAGAATTCAAGATTTTTAATGGTTTTATAGGCTGAATTCTTGTTTGGAGCATTCCAGGGGGAAAACAAATCCAAATCAGATGGGAATATATTTTTCGGAAAGGTATTTTTGAGAAGAATATATGCCTTAAATTTAGGGATGACCCCTCATCATAAACAACGAAAAATGAAGAAGTGGTTTCTAGTTGCAAGGTAAGCTTGAAAATGGGTTTTAATGGAGTGTGGACTGAAAATTCAGTTCTTTGTTATGGGAGCAATATAAAACCAAATTAATTGATTCTTGATTCATTAGAGAGGTATTTTTTACTCTGAATTTGAGGAATGTCTCTCACATACTTTTGAAGGAAACGATAAAACAATTTTCAATGCAAAAAGGGTTTTTGAGTGGTTTCACAAGACAAACATGATTTACGCATATCTCATGCATTTTCCCACTTTAGCAAATGAATATATATCAAAAAAATTGTTTTTGCAAGGATATATCATTAGATAATTTTCAAAGGTTTCCTTCATGTGGTTTTAAAGCAATGATCGGATCAAGTTTTGAGTGGTTTTTCCAAATAGGATTTCAACAGCTACAATATTCAAGTGATCATATAAAATAATCCACTCCACCATACTCCATACTCTTCATATCAACTTCAAGAATTTTTTAGGAGGACGCGCTTAAAATTGGAGAGTGATTTCACCAAGGGATCATGAGATATGAGAAAAACAAGGTATGAGAGAGCTAGGGCACACAACTATTTTGAAGACATATAAGGAAGAAAAGAAAATTTTTGAGTGGTTTAATGTGTTGTAATTTACCTATTTTTTGTATTTATAATTTTGGAGGGAAGTGGAGTTTTAAAAACAAATTATAATAGAGATGGAGTTTGGTTTTGCAAATGTAAAGTCGAAAATGTGCTCACTTTGCAATCTCCACCTCAAAAATGTGCCTCAATCATGGCTGGGCAAACTTTGGCGGTGTAATTGCACCTCCAAATCGTACCAAGTACAATCGGGCTTCAACAGTGTGCCAAGGGAGAATGGGTGGGACCCACAACATGCGTAACCTTTTCAATTTATCGTTTGTTTCATTACTTTTTAATATTTTTATCCATCAATGGGAGAAGGGCACATTTTGGATGGTGGGATTTCAAATTCAAGTTTAAAAACTTGCGATGCAATCTCGAAAGGCCGTCAAGCTTCCCAAGTGCACCAAGTGCACTTAAGTTGATGACATCATCACGTCAACAAAGAATTAGATCGTGAAGCGTTGTTTTTTGTCTGAGACCAACACTTAATATTTATTGGGTGTATAATATATGAATTTGAATGGAATCGAGCCAATGAATGCAATTAAATAATTTTAAAAAAAAAATAAATGAGTTATTCACGATTTTTTAGTTAACTTATAACTTTTTCCTAGGAATGCACACTAGTGAGTTGAGCCACCATAGGATTTTGAGACAAGTATGAACCAAACTAACACTTAGGTCATGAAGGGGGTTCAATGTGATTCAACTTTTCTCTTTATTAGGCTCTTGAATCCACTTGAGGTGCCTGAAACCTATAGTGCAGTTTCTATTGTCCTAAAAGACCATCGTGCCTTAGTTTTGGGAAGGTTTCCAATTTTTTATGTTCACAAAACCTTATCTTACATATTCCATTGTGTATTGGACCGTGTAATATTTCCAATAACTGTGATTTGAGTCCCCAACACCACCCGGAATTCATGAAACCTTTTCAGAGAAGTTGACCCTTCTTTAATGATCACACACAAATTTTCCTCAAAAAGAACATAGAGAGAAAGCATTCCCAAAACCATTCATAATCTCATAGAATCTTCCCTAAACCATTTTGACGTTGGTGATGATGTGATGCATGTCTGTCTCCATTGACCTCCTATTTTATACAAAGAACTCCACAAGAATTTGCTAAGTACGTACAGTGCTTTTTTCAAAATCAATACGGAGATGTTTCTGTCAATTACGGTCGTTGTTCGGTGTGCCTTTAAAATTGAATTTTTAATCAACATAGTTTTGGTCGGTAGGCCTGTAAAATTGAATTTTTAATGCTGTCAAAGTTTTTCAGTGATGTTGTCATATTCACCAACAATTCCCACAAAATTCCACTTGCAGAGACAATGCAAACATTACCTAGATGATTACGAGGTGGCCATTAAGAACAATGTAAAAGTAAAGGGATTTTGTTGTGGAATGGTGTACATGGTGAGGATTTAGGAAAAATGAAAAGGAAACATAAATAAAACAAAATCTCCCGCGTCACTTTTTACATGATATGTAATTCTTCGTTTTTACAATTTTGTAATACAAGTATTATAACATATAACTATACTTAACATAATGCAAAGTAATCATTAGGACAAAACACCTTCCACTCATGTTCGTATTTTGTCGGGGATCCCTCTCGAAGGGGCCAACGTCGTCACCATAGTCACTCTCATCTCTACTTGCGAACTCATTCTACGTAGGGCTCTCCTCCTCACCACTAATCTCCTCCTCCATCTCAGTGGAAAGGGTAGGGCTCAGGATTTAAATTTGACGACCACCTCTTCCTTTCAAACAATTTTTAAGTGACGGTAAATTTCAAATTTTGCCCTTCAAAACTACAAAATAGTGTTATTTTTATAATGTTAATAAAAAATATATAATATTATTCTATATATATTTAACTATTTTGAATATATGTTTGTATAATTTGCATATATATATATAGACACACACACATATATATATAATGATGGCCATTCTTAAAATTTGCAAGTCACATGTGATGGTTTTTTCAAATATTTGCAAGTATTGTACGGCTAAAATCATGAAAAACGTCTAAACAGCCATCAATTTTAACCCCCGATAGGGCTCACCACCTCCTTATCATCATAGCTTGTTGTCACCATTAAATACTAGCAAGTTTCCTTGGTTGACATTGACCATGTCGCTACCCTGAGAGTAGGAAAGTAAAACAAAAGAACAAAAGGAGGGCACCATGTTGTGGCCACTGGTTAGAAGCCCAGTCTCAATGGGAAAATTCTTCCAGGAAGAGGGGTGGGGCAATCCTGATGACAAAGATCCTCCTCCTTTGACAGCACCCTAATATTATGATTATATAGTTAGTTTTTCCCTACGTGCTCTAATTTATTTATTCGTTTCATGCGCCTTCAGGCCAGTTAAAACTAGATCTGTGCTTCCATACCACCTGCTCATTTTAGTAAATAGTTGTATCATCTTATTTTTTTGGTAATATGATAATTATTTCATCAAAAAAAGAATAATTCAATTTTAATCAAACAATATTAAAATTATTAAAGTTAGAGGAACTCCAAGAAAATAAGCATATAGTCCCTTTAGTTGATATATTGTCTTCCAACAAGCTTTCCAACTAATGTGGGGTCAAGATGAATATTCAAGATGCACTTTCAAAATGTATTTAATAGACATATCTACATTTGAGAAAAAAAATGGATGTATTTAAAGGAATTTGATGGAATTTAATGTTTGAATCACAAAGTCATAAAGGAGGAGAAAGAAAGGAAAATCAAGTGGACATACTCATTCTACAACGAATCATCCTTTATGTTAGTAGGAAGACCTCTTCTATTATGGCAGAACCCTCATTGCTAGAAGGTTCACTATCTATTGACTCTTAAGTTTGTTAACTTATATAATAATTTATTATCGGGATTTCTAAGAGAAGATAAGTAGTTGGGTTTTATCATTCATCTTAGACATATTTTCACAAATAATGTATGCATATTTCTTTAAATTATTTGAGGTCTTTACTACGTAGATTATGTATTTTTCCACATTTTTATGTGGACAATCTATGTCACCTTCAATATTAAAAAGTTGTCTACATATTTGTTGAACACTTATACAATTTTAAGTATTTTAGAGAGTATAAAATAGGTAAATTGTTTTGTTAAATATGGATTTATATTAAATATTTTGGTTTCAATTGAAGAATTTTTAGTACTTAGTGTTAAATATGGATTTATATCCTGCATATCCCGTATATCTGGTATAGCCTGTGCATCCTGCATATCCTGTATATTCGGCATAGCCTGCAAATCTTGCATATCCTGTATATTTGGAAGATCCTCATCATCCCAGTCATCTCCTCCACCTCCTGGTGGACTATGTCGTGGACTCAAGTGAACGGGTGATAAAGGTCCCTACACTGACATCTATGGTGCTAACACTTGTGGCTGCACCACTACTCGTTGTTGTACTAAGATATGTTGTTATACTGCTACATGTTGCACTGATACCCCCATGTATGGTACTGCATGTCCCTATGCCTGTGTGGGTGCCTCTACCTATGGATCTGGATTTTTTTCCTCCTGTACCGTTGCATCCAATACCTTTTGGGGAATAGTCAATCTATGTGGCAGCACTAATACATACCACACTGCATAGTCTAGTGTAGTCCCCAGGTATACTATCTGTGCCCGTTGTACCCAAGGTTGTGGGGATACCTGTGAAAATCTCGTGAGGGCTCAGTCCGCCGTAATCCAGGGTCCCATATCAAAAATCTCTTTGTACCGGTGTGCATACCACATCTCATTGCAAGAATCCCCTGGATGAGACCAAATTGGCACTGGACTCGATCTACCCTATACCACTCTAAGACGTGGCTCCTGCTCCCAATAATAAAATGATCTACTATGGCGGTCATCAACTCAACTGCAGCTTGTGCCCACTGATATAGCTTGTATGATCACCATGTGATCATGTGGGGTTACAGCTCATCAAAATCTCACCGGTAGTAGTATGTATCCCCCCTGTGGTTGCAGATATCGTGCGGATATCATCCGCGTCAAGAACCCAACCCATGAGAGAAGGCTCTCCAAGAACCCGAGCTCTTAGTGCTCCTAAAAGACGTCCAATAGCAATGTGATCCCAGGCCCAGATCTGTAATAAAGTAATAGGGCCCAATGTCCTCTGACCATGAAAGGCTATCAAATGTAAATTGGAATATAAGTGAGCCAGTATACACTGACCCCAATGGTAAACACTACCCTGAAGTAAGTCGTGGATCATTCTAATGAGGCCCAGGGAGAATCATACACCGGTCTTGTCAAGAAGCAACACACCGTTGATAAGAGCTAATAAGTATACAAGGACCCGTCCTAGCCGTGGATCAGTCATGCATCACCTAACCAAAACGGACATACCTCAGCAGGAAATGTCAGTCAATCCAAATATCATGGCCATGTAATGCTCAACTCGGTCTGGGTAACCATCAAAGGTAATCAAATGGCCCTAGATTGGAACTCACAGGATCCGCCAAACATCCTCTAGTGTCATGCTCATCTCACCAGTAGGAAGTCGGAAAGTATGACTCTCACCACGCCATCTCTCAGCTAAGGTTGTGAGAAGATTGTGATCAAAAGTGATATGGGGCATACTGGCTATATAGGATAAACATGTCACCTCCAAGGTGATCTCTAGGAAATCTAGTTTGGACGCCCAAGCGTCGCCTCGAAAGTTTGAATTCGCACATGTCGCTCCCGCATCCCTAATGCATCTAGATATAGTTGCGGAGCCAATCAAGCCAATTATTACAGTTTGTCCTCTATTCTACCATGTAGTTTCTTCTAAAAAAAAATTAGTTTATCATGTTATTCTTCTACTCGATCATTAAATTTTTCTATAATTCACCTTTTTCTTCTACGTAGGGTTTGATGAAAACTAAGTTTTTGCCTAAAAGCAATTTTAAACTGCTTGTTATGCGTAGGTGCCCCCCTGTGTGCACTAGCACCATGTTCTCAGCTTGAACGCCTACCTGCTCACACGTAATAAAAAAATAAAAATAAAAATAAAAAACATTGTCAACACAGGCGCCCAAGTGCCCATGCTACAAGAAAAATCCAAAAAATGCAAAACCAGGCTAGCACAGGCGCCTAAGCGCCCATGCTACTTAGCAAAATGAAAAAAATCAAAAAAGTAGGCTAGCATATGTGCCCAAGTGCCCATGCTGCCTAGCAAAATGCAAAAAATCAAAAAATTAAGCCAGTATAGGCACTTAGGCGCCCATGCTACCCAGAAAAATGCAAAAGACCATAAATAGGGCCAACACAAGCACCCAAGTGCCCATGCTGCCTCACAAAATTCAAAAAAACTCTAAAATTGGCTAACATAGGTGCCCATGTTGCCAAACAAAATGTAAAAAACAATAAACATGGTCGGCACAAGCAACCAGGCAACCATGTTGCCTCACAAAATACAAAAAAATCATAAAAAATTGGCCAGCACTTGTGCCCAGGCACTCATGTTGCCCAACAAAAGTCAAAAACTCAAAAAATTTGCCAACATAGGTGCCCATGCACCCATATTGGCGAA
Source organism: Taxus chinensis (assembly GCA_019776745.2). NCBI lineage: Eukaryota > Viridiplantae > Streptophyta > Pinopsida > Cupressales > Taxaceae > Taxus > Taxus chinensis. The sequence continues at coordinate 162,304,346 of CM034149.1, forward strand.
CACATGTCAAAAAAGCAAAAAAAATAGCCAACATAAGCGCCCATACTGGCAAGAAAATCTCAAAAAAGTCAAAAAGGAAGCCAACGTAGGCGCCTAAGTGACCATGTTGGTAAGTAAAACACAAAAATGTACAAACACCACCAGCGTAGGTTCCTAGGCGCCCATGTTACGCCAACATAGGCGCCCCCCCCCCCCCCCCCCCCCCCCATTTTGCCCTAAATTTAACCTAAAATGCATATTTTTCGATAAATATTCAAAAATTTAATTTTCTAGGGTAAAGAGGAGGACTGTGTACCTGTGGTCCATCTGCTGGAAGCCTCAGATAGTCCCTGACGAGGTCCGCAAGGTGTCTTCGATTCACTATCCTCGTCATTTCCTCCCATAGGTCAGAGCTCAATTCAGTACTCAAATGGTAAGCAAATGTGGTAAAATAACTTGCAGCGGTGACTTATATGTTCCTTTCTACCTCCCTCGGTGTGTTTCTCACTCCCAAAGTGCCTCGAGACTGTTGTATTTCTTCCTAAATTCCTCTAACACTAACTGCGATGATTATTATTTTTTAAATAATTATTTTTGACACGTTTTTGCTACACTTGGGCATATTTTTGCTTCATGGTGGCCTTTTCTACTACCCGGGGCATTCTTTTTGCCTTGCAGTCACTTTTAGTTCATTGTCTCGTAACTTTGTTATTTCTTCTGTAATATTTTACTCCATAAAAAAAAGAAAATAAAAAATCATAATTTTTCAATTCTTTTTTTGTGAAAATCATTAAAAATTCCAAAAAATGTACAAATTTAAAACTTTATAAAAAATGGTAAATGACATATACGTAGTTAAACCCTGTGTCAATTGCATTGTCCTTGAACGTTGAAATATGTCTTACAAAAGCGTCTTTCTACGATTCTTGCTTGTTCTAGTCTCAAATGACTTGCGGATCATCGTGAAATACCTCCATTAACAAAAGCTCAGCTGCATGCTATGTTGGTCCTCCTGTGCAACAGTGAGTTGCCAAGGACTGTGTCATAGTGCACAAATTTTTTTACATGGGACTACTTGTGTCCTTCGTTATTCCCCTCGCATGTATCCTTTCTTGGGGCACCATTTTTAACCCTTGTCGTTACAACACGAACATTCAGAAACTGCAGCTGGATAAGAAAAATAATGATGCAACTGTCTTACACGTTGTTTGTTTGAGTGCGTGTGATTGTATTGGTTTCTCTGTTAGGTTAGTTGGTTTAATTTCTCGTATTGCATTGCATAATGTATGTTGCATGGAGTTGTGTATTTATAGCAGTAAACAATTGTTAATAATTTATCTTTTCATGTTATCTTACACTTTATTTATTTTAAATAAAGGCTAATGATGTAGACCTAGGGGCAAAATGATATAAATAGGTTGCTTATAGAAAGGTTAGATGTAAAGGTTGGACTTGTCCTATATTTCTCCATTAACCATTTCTTCTCCATTATCATTTATTAGCATTACTAATTTCTCTTCTAAAAACTCACTCGGGGCAATAAACAACCACGTTTATCCCTATCCTTATTCATTCTCAATACCTAAGGATTTCGTGCCCGTTCTGACCCATTCTCTTCTATCCATTTCAACCATATTTTTTATCGTCGATTGACTTCTTTTATCACCCCATCGACACTCAAGGGGGCATCCTTCATTCCTGATAATTTTTCTTCAAAAAATTACCTGTTTATGCTTGTCTACTATGTTTGAAGTGAAGTCACTAACTTCACCTCAAACATGGGCAAATATAGACACCTAAATTCTGCTTTTGCAATCTTATTGCGAAAACGCACACAAAGCACTCTTATTCTTCCCAATTCTGTTATAATTAGTGCTCTTTTCTAATTAACTGACATTTCTTGACACTTTGATCAATTAACAATGCTTTGTTGATTGTGTAACCCCTTTCACATTCAGGATGCCACTTTACAGTGAATCGTAAGTCAAAATCCTCTTCAAAACAAACCATTAGCGTTTATAAGCTAATTAAGCCTATTTTTCCCTTGTTTTGGTCGATATACCCTAGTATTGACTCAAACCCCTCTTCCAACCACTCAAAATCACCCCATTCGTCTCCACAATGTCTCAACAAGCTTCAAAAGCTTATCATGGCCTCCTAGTTGACCCTAAGTGATTGATTAAGGATCTGCACCTCTTAATCACTTGGTAATTCATCTAATTGTGATTAGCAAGGCTTAATCATGATTAAAAATTCTAATCTAATTTGGGGATTTTAGTCCCACATGCACCAAAATACAAGTTTCTCCCAAAAGGAAAACTATAAAAAGAGTGCACCTCATTCCTTTATACTTGACACCATGCTTTGATTTGCATATCATATAATACATATGATTTCTAAGCCAAGTCAAATCCTTGCTTAAAACCTTCAACGAAGTTTGTAGATGAATATATAAAGTGACTTATCAAGTCATTTGCAGAGGTCATTTCACCATTGTTTGAGTAGCAACCATAACCATTTGATTTCCCCTTAGGTCTATTTAGGCCCATGTTAGGTAATTGATCATATTAGTAGGCATGTTTAGTTAGTTTTTGCATTGTTTTCATACTAATTAGGCATTCTTTTAATCTTCTATCTTAATGTTACATTCTTAGACTTAGAGCCCTAGCTAATTAGGTGGCAATGGTGTTAGCCTTCCTTGTTTAGCTTTGTTCTTTGCTTTCTAGAGTTTGGGGTGCTTTCACAACCAAATGGAGAATGTTTTTGATCTTCATCAAGTCCTTAGTGGATAAAAGGTGGTAATGACATCCTTGTATTTGGAGCTAAAATAATTCACTTAGTATCATTTGGTGTGTACTCAAAATAAGAAGAAGGCTCTTAATGTCACTTATTTAATTTTTACAGAAGAGATGTAAACACACTATAGTGCTAGTGTGGTAAAATACTATTTTTGCCAATTGGAAAGTTTGTGGCAAACATGGTTATTAAAATATTATATTTAGTAGGTCCAAATCTTTTCATTGCATATAGATATAATTACAAATGAAAATCTAAAGGATATGTTCCTGGTCAGTCTCAAGTATCGCATCTAACATGAGGTACAAATATTTGATCCAATCATTGTTTCTAATTTTATCATCATGACACATATGGTAGAGGAAAATTCATTTCCATGAAGAGGGATAAATTCACTAACATGAGAGATCATATCACCTCAGTACCATCAGTCCCTTAACCTACTTGGTTGAATCCACAACAAATTGAAGAGAAACGATAAAAGGGATATGATGTATTTGTTAAAGTAAATTGAGTAAAGGACATAAATGTGTTGAGAATAAATTATTCTACATTGAGGGGTCAAATGAGGAAGAAGAAGGGGATGAATTTTGAAGAGTTTCCTGAGATCTTGACTGTGTAATCTTAACCAATTATATCTTGTCATGAAATTTTTGGGATTAGTTCCCCAAAAAACCTTAAGGTAGTTGGGTTTGTGAAGAAATAAAATATGACAATACTAATTGAATTTGGAAGTACTCACAGCTTCATTAATCATAAGTTGGATTTGCGCTTAAATTTCTTTGTTTATCCATTCCTGACATTTTAGGTCATGGTGTCAGATGGTGGTAAATTTACTTGTTCAATAAAATGACATAAGAACAAGCTATCCATAGGATATTACCTTCTAGAAGGTTCCATGTATTCCATTTCCATGGGGGGCTCATATACTTTGTTAGGGGTCCAATGGATTACTACATTGGGAACTATTGAGATGAACTTCCAGGATTTTTTCATGTGGTTCCATTCTGAATGGATGAATTTTTAGTTGCGAGGGATGTATGTAATAACTTTGCAGTTGGTAAGCTCTCATCAAAATTATAATTTGATTAAGAAATGTGCAAATGGGTTTGTAGCACAGCTATTTTCACTAGAAGCTCAACCATCAAAAGGAACTATACCATGATGATCTACAAGAACTTATTAATAAGAAATAATAATTAAGGGTTTACCTACCAAAAGAGATCATGATCATGTTATTCAATTAGTACTAGGAAACCAACCACCCAACATTTTACCTTATAGGTACCCTTACCTACAAAAGAGTGAGAGATTGAGAATTTGGTACATGAGATGTTGGAAGCATGTATTATTTTTCATAGTCAGAGTGCTTAACCTTCTCCAGTAGTGATGGTAAGAAATAAGGATGAAGGTTGGAGCATGTGTATAGACTACAAGGAGACAAACAAATACACAATGAAAGATAAGTATCATAGTCGTGTCCTTGAATATTTTTTAGATTAATTGCATAGTGTTATTTATTTTACAAAATTAGATCTTCAATTGGGATATCATCAATCAAAATTCATGATGAAGATATTCATAAAACAACATTTAGGACATATGAGGGCCACTATGAATTTCTAGTAATGACTTTTGGCCTTACAGATGCACCATCTACTTTCCAATTTAATGAATTCAAATTTTCAAACATTTTTCAGAAGTTTGTCCTAATATACTTTGATGTTATATTAATCTACAAAAAGACTTGGGATGAACATTTACATCATGCCAATAAGTTATTGGACACTCTTGAAAAATAAAAACTTTATGACAAGCCCTCTAAGTGTGATTTTGGGGTAATGAAGGTAGAATGATTGGATCATATTGAGTCTCATGAATGTATAAAAGTGGGTCCTCATAATATGCAAGCCATGGTGGATTGGAAGATTATTAAAACCCTCATAAATCTCAGGGGATTATTAGGGCTTACATTTATCGTCACAGTTTTTTGAATAATTATGGTAAAATTATAGCATCACTCACACCATTATTGAAAAAATACTATTTTCATTGGAATGACGAAGAAACCCAGACATTTTAATCACTGAAGAAGGCCATGTGTACCACTCTTGTTCTGGCTACCATAGATTTCTCCAAAACCTTAATTGTTGAATGTGATGCTTTAGGGTGTGGCATAGTTGTAGTACTTATGCAAGAGGGCCACCCCATTTCATTTGAGAGTTGTCAACTCAAAGGTAAAAACCTATCAAAACTAACTTATGAGAAGAAAATGACAACTATTTTTCATGTAATCAAACAATGGAGACCATATCTCATGGGTTGTTACTTTAAGGTAAAAATAGATCATGCTAAATTGAAATAATTCTTAGAGAAAATTCTATCATATGAAGAAACAAATATGGGTCACTAAGATATTGGCACATGACTTTGAAATCATTTACTAAAAACGAAAAGAAAATGTGGTAGATGGTTCACTTTCCAGGATAGATGAGTACATAGAAGCATTGTTATATGCCATGTCCATATTACAGGTAGAACGGGTTGATTAGGAAAGATCAAAATGCTAGAATGAAATAGAGACTCATCCTCTCATTAAAAATCTCCAACAAGATCTAATAATTTTAGAAAAAATTGTATGGAAGGGGGATGCGTTGTGGTACGAGTACCAATTATACTTATGCAAAAACTCTACCCTTAAAATTTATTTTCTCTCAGAGCTCCATGCTTCTCCAGTGGGTGGCCATTCTGGATTCTTGAAAAATTATTTCGTAACTAAGAAATATTTCTTCTGGGAAGGGTTGAAAGGATATGCCTAGAAATTTTTACCTTGAATGCTTGGCGTGTCAGTGTAATGAGGTAAAAACTATTAAGTCTCCATGAATTTTGCAACGTCTACCCATTTTGTAGACACTAAATCACTTACTTGGGTAAATTTCTAGGTCCTAATCACATACCACTATTTATATGATTCCTAAGCGAGGAAACTAGTAATTGACATCTATCTTTTGCCTCTTTCTTTTCTTTCTTTCTCTCTATATGGTCTTGCACACCCCACTGCCCAGTCTGACTTTCACTGCTTTATCTTTCTTGGCTCTGGACACCAATGCCCAGCCAAGACGCCAATGCCCAAGCGCCCCCCACCTCTTTATATTTTACTCGCATCTTTTATCTTTTGGGCATCTTGTTTTCTTATGGCTTGGTCTTTTAGTTGTCAATTACAAAATTCAAACAAAGGAATCATATAATACAAAGTTATGTGATCACAATAAAGACCAAACATTAAGCATCTACTATCACCACCTAAGGTTGCATCCAAAGGCATTTAAAGAGCATCAAAGCATCCATCTAGCTTCATTCAAGGGACAAGGATAATTATGCATACACGCATAGGAGGGGAAGTTCAGTTTTCCAACCACACATCTACTTACATTACTACATCTAGCTACTACTCGCTATTCGAGTGCATCTTAGACAAGAGCCACCTAGGGCATGATTCTTGCAGACATACATGAGAAATACATGGAGTATGAAATGTAGTGCAACACTCGGTCATAAGTTCACTATGTTGGGTGACCTTCGAGGTTAGTCTGACTCCCCATTTGCATGATTTTTATTTATAATATTTGATGCATTTTGGGGTTTTATAAGAGATAATTTATTTTGCAGGCTACAAGCAAATTCTGCGGGCATAGTGTAACACACAGGCGAAAAGCAGCGCTTGGTAAGCGACATTGAAGCAACATAGAAGAAATCAATTTCCAACCATTTTTTGTATTCATGGGTGCCCAACAGATGTCTCTAGCACCCAGGTGCCCCTAACCTGATCCAGATGGCTTAGTCTAGGCATATTTGGTGGTCACACAATTTTCTAAGCATAGTTACAACAATTTCCTCCTCTTGTTCATCAATCTTCCATTCCAAAACACTTCGAGATAAATTATGAAATCAAATAAGTGTTTTATTCCTTCTCTTGCACCTAGGGTTTCAATTTTATCTAGCTTATTGCCTAGGTTAGATATGTACTTCATTGCTTATTATTGCTTATTATATTGTTGAGACTTTTCAATTAGGGTTTTACAAATTTCCAATATTTGTTAAATCATTTGGTGAACCCGCCTCATTCGAACACTCTTGAGTCCTCATATGATTGTTTCACTCATTTCCATAGGATCCTCTCATCATGAATGCCTCCTTCCATGCCTTTTTATAGGATCATCCTGATTGTATCAATAAACTCAAGTTTTATCTATCTAACACTTATATTCATCCTCATACTTCACATGAGTATGTGTATCATAAGTTTACTTATGTTTTCTCTCTCTCTCTCAATGAGGATCACAATACTTTCACACCCGATAAGTTGCCTTCTCGATCCATGTTAGAGCATGATCCCCCCTCTATTTTCAGGTTTGTATCAATAATGTGGAGATTAAGCGTTCCTCAGTTGATAATGGATCAGGGCTCAATATTTGTAATATTGCATTCCTCCACCATTTGGGTCTTTCTAAGGCCTCTTTGGCTCCTTCATCTATTTTTATTCATGGATTTGACAATATCCCTAAACATGTCTTAGGTATTATCACCCTCTTTGTTACCGTCGAGCCATGTACGCTACCCATTCCATGCCACCTAATGCCGAACAATATTAATTATAATATTCTTCTTGGGTAGCCTTGGATCCATGTCATGCATTATGTTCCTTCTACTCTTCATACACGGCTTAAATTCCTTTATCAAGGATATGTCTACGATGTTCCAACAGATCCATTTCCATTCGCATATTGTATTTCTATTGAGCATTCTGCAAACACTCCTATTTGTTCTGCATCTAGTTATAATTTCTCCAAATATGGTCTTAGCTATAAATATTTGCTCCATTATGGTTTCTCTGGTAATGGATTAAGCCTGCATGGCCAAGGAGTCACATAACCATGGGGTATCCCCATTCAATCTAACAAGCTTGGCTTGGGATACCATCTTCCCTCTATACCTTCTTTAGAAGCTTATACTACTCTACATACTTCATTGCTTCCTCTTGTATATCCAGACCTCATCAGTGATTCTAATTTTGTTTCTTGGGCTAATTTAGGCACTTTTGTTGTTGATGACTCTCTTCTAGAATACATAGAAGTTTATTATCACCTCCTTTATTTTGATCATAAGAAATTCTCTCCATCACTTCTTAATGCTACTGTCTACTTTGGAGAGTCTAATACACTTACTAAAAGTGTCGATGCTCCTAATACTACTCCTACTGACCCATATATAGAGGATCAGTCAACTCTTCTCAACAAGGATACTATTCAATATAACCTCAACACTTCTTCCAAACCTTGAATGGTTTTGTTAGTTGATTCACTCATGTCTGATGAGAAAGAATATATCAAACAATTTCTTCATGAATTATCTGATATATTTTCATGGGATAATAGTGATATGTCTGGTATCGATCCTTATGTAGTCATGCACAACATTGTCCTTCACCCTGGTACGAAACATGTTCAACAAAAAATACGCAAAATACACTTGAAGGTTGCATTACTCGTCAAAAAATAAATCCAACGCTTCCTAGATGTTGGCTTTATTCATGTTGTGGATTATCTTGAGTGGGTATCTAATATTATGCTAGTTATGAAGTTGGATGGTCGGGTCCGCTATTGCACCAATTTTCGAGATCTCAATAAGGCCTCTCCCAAAGATATTTTTCCACTACACACATTGATGCCATTATTGATTCCACTACTAGATATGATATCTTTTCTTTCATAGATAGCTTTGTTCGTTACAACCAAATCAAAATTAACCTAGCAAATTAGGAAAAAGCTTCATTTACTACGCCTTGAGGAACATTTTGTTACACTGTCATGCTCTTTGGCCCCTACCAGCGAGCAATGATGCACATCTTTCATGACTATATTCATAAGATCCTTGAAGATTATGTTGATGATATAATTTCCAAATAACAACATCATTCTACATATGCTCAAGCTCTTCGCACACTCTTTAAACATTTATGTAAATATAAAGTACACTTAAATCCAAAAAAGTGTGTTTTTGGAGTTACAACTAGAAATATCCTTGGGTACATTATCTCACAACCTGGAATTGAAATAGATCCCAATAAAATCCATGTTATTATTGACATGCCTCCACCTTGTAATTTGCATCAGTTACACTCACTACAAGGAAAAATCCAAGTCATTTGCAATTTTATTGTGTAGCTTGCTGACAAAAACTAACCATTCACATGCTTGATGAAGAAAGGCACTAAATTTATCTAGGATGGTCATTGTCAAAGAGCATTCCATGCTATTAAAACATACCTCTTAAATTTTCCTATCCTCCTACATGATCCATAGGGATCCAAAATGACTCTACTTCATCAAATCAATCAGCATGAAGAAGGAAAAATAATACACGAAGGTTCTATCTTTTTAGTAATAGGACCGCCGCTCTGTGCAGAGTGGTGGTTATAGAACTGTCACCCAACCTGTGATCCATAGGGATCCAAAATGACTCTACTTCATCAAATCAATCAACACGAAGAAGGAAAAATAATACACAGAGGTTCTATCTTTTTAGTAACAAGACCGCCGCTTTGTGCAGAGCAGCAGTTACAGAACTGCCGCCCAACCAGGGTGGCGGTCCTAGGACCACCGATCTGCTTTGGGCAGCAGTCCTGACTCTTTCAGATAGAAAAAAATGAAACAAACAGCCCAGAATTTGGAAGGTTGTCCTTATCTCTTCTCCTCCATGACCTTTCTCATTCTCCATTGCATGGGAGGACATGAGAAAGGCTTTAAATACATGTTTGTAGAAGAGAATAGGATCATCAAAGCATGAAAGCAAGTGAGAAAGAAGTTCTTAGTGCTGGAATTGTGTTTTGTAGAAGAAAGGAGTGTTGAGACAGCGCAAACAAGTATTTGGGAGGAAGTGTGAGATATTATCTACTTCTCTTTCATACTTATTGTAAATTATGTACTTGTTATTTTGAATTGGCCAATAAAAGTGGGAAGAAAGAGCAATTTCCGTTCCCAACTGGTTTTTCCTCCTTTGGAGGTTTCCAGGATAAAATTTGTTGGTGTTTATGAGCTTAAATTCTTTCCTTTCCTGCAATTGTGGATTCTAAGCATAAGCATAATTCATTCACTAGCTATTTATGTCATTTTCTAATAAAAAGTAGAACAACAACGTTTATTTTGTGATTTTGTGGATAATTCCAAAGTTGAAGAGTTTACAGATCATTTTGGTATCAGAGCTAACAAGTATCCAGGACTGTGGTATTCATTCTTGAATTTGTATGACATTGATGAGATCTAAAGGCGAAGAGGCTTTACCTTGCGATCCAGAAATTTCTACAAAGAAGTGGAAACAGAGAATTCGGGGACAAAAGGAGGAAGAGAACTTGGTCCATAGAATCGCAGTGTTGGAGACCATGATGGATAGGATGTTTAGAAGGTAAGAATAGCTTGCTAATTTGTAGAAGAAAACTTCTGTCAAGCAAGACTCCATGGACTCAGTGGTTCGGGGCTTAGTTGAAAAGTTTCGCATAAGAAGGAGCCACCATGAGGAAATTTATGGGGAAGAGCATGAAGAAGAGACTTCAAATGCAAGAGAAAAGGTAAAATATGATCATACTCCTTTTAAATTCGAGACGTGTTATCACCCTCGAAATTCCCCTCTTTGTGAAAGAAAAAATATGAAAATTTTGAGTTGGTCCCCTTTAGAAGTGTTTAAGTAAAGTAAGAAATTTGGAAAGAAAAAATTCGCTCTTTAAAGTCTTTTTAGTGTTGTGTGGGTAAACCAAATATTTTTGTCCCTCATGTCCCAAGTACTTTCAGGCCCCCAGTTCCCCGATTTACTACTTTCTCCGTAATACTATGCTTGTGCGGCTTTTTTGGATATTTTTGTCCCTTGTGTCCCAAGTACTGTTGGGACTTTTGTTCACCGATTTTCCGATTTACCCGCATCACTTCACTCATCGGGTTTGTGCATCTTTCATGTCCCTGCATCCCATGGACCATCTATGCTCTCTAGACCTGCTTTACCCGCATCCATTGAATCGGCTCCATGTGTCCCTCGTGTCCCAATGTCCCATGGACCATCTCTGCTCTCTGGACCCGATTTACCCGCATCAGCCGAATCGGCTCCACACATCCCTCGTGTCCCATGTCCCATGGACCATCTGTGCCCTCTGGACCCACTTTCTTCGCACTCTTCTTGGATCAGGTATTTCGGCTTTGTGCCTCCCTCGTGTCCCACGGACCGTCTAGGCTAAGTTTTTCTACTTTTTTCACTTTTGCCTTTTTGAGTCGGTGCGAGGACTATTAATTGTGCTTTTATGATTTTCTCTCTCCTTGTGGCTATTTAAAGGGGATGACCGTTCATTCATTTTTCACCTTGCCTGCTCATTTCTCCTCGCTTGTCTTTATGCAAAATTAAGCCATTACCCACTCGCGTCTGTGCTTTCATACCTTCTCTTGTAGGGATTATTTTGAGACGGTGTTTTCACTTGGTTAAAAGATTTTCCCTCCTACCTCTATCATGATGAAGATGCAATATCAAGGGCACGAACACCTCCCTTCCTTGGAAACCTCTGTACCTGAGATTTGCGACAGCGAGGCTCGGTATCTAGATCTTGATGATTTTTGGAATAGATTGGGATGCGATAGCCCTACCCCCATTGCTCAAATGATCAAAGATAGTAGGATTTCATTTGTTGCAGGATTTCCTATTTTTGTGTAATGTGTAAATACTGTGCTCACGTGTGGTGCTCATTTCAATCCTGAGTTAAAAGAAATTACTAATGTTCATGGTGAAGTGGTTGCACGCTTGGCCGAGGCCATCAGTGCTACTCTACGCATTCCAGTAGTGGAAGGAGCCAACACCCTCACCCGTGCCCAATCAAAAGTGTTGTTCGATCATGACAGTGAGAAATACAAAGCTAGGGTGGCCAAATCTTGGTTCAAGAACCCTAAAAAGGGGGCATCTCGACTTTCAAAAACATTGTTTAGGGTCGACTTCCAAGAATAACTCTCAGACATTATCACCCTACTTGCTAGAATCATGGGGATGCCTTCTACAAATGAATTTTGCTATTGGATGTGTCCTTTTATCAACGTCATTTTCGAGGGTAAACAAAATTTTAATTGGGGCGAGATCATTTGTGAGAATTTGACAGAGCAGCTGAGGAATGTTCATAGAACCCAAACATTCTATATGACCTCCTACCTCATGTACACCTTGGCGACCTCCAGGGAATGGCTTGGCTTCACTTTTGTTATAGACAAGAAATATGCCCCCATATATGAATACTGCTCTCAGTTCACCCTCAAAGTCAGTAACCATAATTTCAAGAGGGTTAATGATGCATTCACCATGTACATTGTAAGGATTCTGGAAAGTGACACTGCTAGGAGATTTTCTGAAGAAGCCAAGACTTTGATATCTAAATATGGAAGCTTCTTCACTCAATTCAGAAAGTTCTCATATATCAGGCTGGCTTGTTTCGAGGGAGCACCTCTAAAGCTACCCTTGTTATGCAATGATAAAATGGCTCTGGTTGAGGTTTGCAGGTAGCTGGATAAACTTCACTGAACCTTTAGAGATAAGAAGATTTTTGGCATTCATTTCCCTCTCTCTGGGAAATTATACATGCAAGACAGCCTTTGATACATAGAATATTGATAGGACCATTGCTCTTCTCACCATTCATTTCTTCAAATCCAGAACTTTTTTTGACATCAAGGGCTATATTGCTGAGAACCTCAAAATAGTTTACTATCATCGTCCCAACACTGAAGATTACTGGGCTGACTGTGTAGATGATTTTGAGGAAAGAAGAAGATATTTTGGTAGATTCTCTCTTCAGCAAGTCATAGACTTCAACCTCTATAAAGTGCCTGAAGGGCTCGAAGATGATGATGAATATTTGCAGTCTATTGAATATGAAAGGTCTATTCAACACACCCCTCTAGAAACCATTGATTGGTTTTTGAAAGAGAAAGATGATTTGAAGGAGGTAATTAACCCTATCATTGTAAGAACCAAGCCCTGGTTTGATAAGAAGATGCAAATATTTAGGGCGAACAAGGCCCAGTCCTCTTCATGAGAAACTTCCTCTCCTAGGAAGGAGGAGCACACACTCAGCATGGAAGCGCCTGAGCAATCTACCCCTTCCTCTTCGGTAAAGGTTCCTGAATAGTCTACTCCATCTTCTTCAATGAAGGTATATATAAAGAAAGGTAAGGCCATTAAACAAGAACCAGTTGAAGAAGAAGTTCTCATGGAGCATCCTGAAGTCCCTATTAGGATAGAAAATATTATTGTCCTAAGTGAAGATGATAGTGAAGAGCTGAAGGGAAAAGAGACAACCCCTGTCACTACTGTTGAGATCGAAAATGAAGAACAAATGACTAAACTCCTTGGTTTTGTTGATACTCCTTCCAAATATCTCTCTGAAATTTTGCCAACTTCTCCACTAGAGACATCAGCAGTAAAAACACTAAGTGTAATGAGTTCACTTGCACTTGGACCTATTGCCCCTTCTTCTTCTTCTTCTTCCTTTGTTTGGGTTCAACCTTTTGTTGATAGCAAGAAAAGGAAATCCTCTTCTTCGGTGATAGTTCCCAATTTTGATGTTGTGCCAGCTCTACTCGGTACTACTCCTCCTCCTCCAGTAAAGAAAGAAAAGCTCACCTCAAGGCTGGTGACAGATTCAAAGGGTCAGCAGTTCATGGAGATAGCTAAGCCTAAGGTGGATAAAGAGGAGAAAGATCTTTTGGTTTCTGACTTGGATCTTACAAGAGTTCCACTAGGAGAATCCACACCTGAAAGTGAGGTTCACAAACTCAGAGAAACCGTAACCAGAGTCATTGAACGAGTGGAGAAGAGGAAGCAAACTATGGAGCAATTGGAAGAACATAACCAAGTTCTTTCCAACTTCATAAAATCATTATTGGAAAAGGATGGAGTTTTGGATCCAACTCCATTGGCTTCTCTTCCACCTCCCATAGTTCTCAACAAAGATGAAGTTTAGACTATCAAGGACATCCACAAATATACCACCTATTGAAAATCCATTAAATCATTGATGGATGATTTGATAGTAGTTGGACTGAACTTCATTGGGGAGGCCTTCAAATCATATGAGAAGGTGTCCAATTTTCAGCTGAAGTTCACTGCAGCAATCAATGGTTTGAAAAAATAATTAAAGCTCTGGTGTGAATGTATTCAAGATCTTAGTTTGATGGGCCAAAAAGATGAGAAAATCCTGTTGGCCAGTAAAGTGTTCAATGAAGCCAAGAACAACCTGTCAAGAAAATGGATTTTCAGCATCGAATGGAAGATTAAGGTTCTGGAAGAAGCACTAGGGGAAATAAACAATATGTGGCAAAAAGGAGAATCTTTCAAGGCTTGTGTTTTGGCTGCCTTTAAGTATGTTCATTGTCAAATTCATAATGAAGCTACAGGTGTTCCTTTTTCCATTAGGAGAACAAGGCTCAGTTTAATGCCTTCATCAAAGAAGATCTATTCAAAGAAGAGTCAATGACCAAAGAAAAGATGAAGACAAAGAATTTCTGGAGAATAGGGAATTTGATAAGGATATGGAGAAGTGTCTTGGCACGTGGACTCATGCCACTTCCAACACTATCATTCCAAAATGCATAGAGATAGTTGAGGCATTGAAGAGGTTCAGACATCAAATTCTTAAGTCAGTTGGCCCCTCTAGGCCTCAGTCGGATGTTTCTACTTCGGGATCTTGAGACACTTCTTTTATTTTAAGGTTGTGAAACATTTGATGTAATTTTAATTAAAGACTTTCTATTAATGTATTTCTTAATTAGTCTTTAATCTTTTGATTAAAAGAATTTGTGTAATGAAATTACAAGTATAATTCAGATTTGAGAAACAATAGAACACCAAATAACACAATATTTTAGAATAATGATTTCAATATGCAATTAGAATAGCTTTTCCACTTCAAGGGGGCAACCTCCGAACCATATAATAAGACTCAAATGCTCAAATGATAATGAAATACTACCTTCAATCCCCTATATATATTATTCATATGTTATGGCCATCACTAAGGCTGACCTATTAAGCATGAGAAAGTATAAATGATATAATAAAATGATATGGTAAGCCACAAGTCAGCTACTCATATCCTAATACAAGCAATAGGTTAAGGGCGTAGCATGCCCTTCCCCTTCAAACCAACATTTTCCTCAACATTGAATAATCCTGGATGTTGCTGCAGAAAACCTTCATCCTCCCAGGTTAACTCTTCTATGCTCAGATTCTTCCATTTGATCAAATATTCCTTAATGTCTCTGGTTCTCAACCTCTTAGTACGTGTCTGTAGAATCTTCTTTGGCTCCAAAATTATTCTTCCTTCCTCGTCAAGTTTTGGTAACTCTATTTGGGCTTCAAATTTCTGTCCAATAACCTTCTTTAGGCATGAAACATGGAATACTGGGTGTATGTGTGAATATGGAGGAAACTTTAGTTTATAAGCAACATTGCCAATTTTTTGTAGAACCTGATAAGTGCCATAATATTTAGGAGAAATTTTGTTGTCCTTTTTCGGTTGCTTTAGGGACATCTATTTGTAAGGCTAGAGACGTACAAAAACCCAGTCATCAATTTCAAAATGTCTTTCACTACGGTGTTGATCTGCTTGTTGTTTCATATTGTTTTGTGCTAATGCTAAATTCTCCTTCAAACTAGCCAAAACCTGTTGTTGATGTTGAATTTGTTCCTTAACATCTCTGAACTTAGTTTGTACCCTCAAGGAGGAAGTGATAGAAGGTGGATGGTAACCATATAATGCTAAAAATGGGGTCATTTGAGAAGAGGTATGAAAAGATGTGTTATACCACCATTCTGCAAGTGGTAGCCATTTAATCCACCTTTCATGTTTATCTAATACAAAACAACGTAGATACCCCTTTAAGCATTTTTTAACCACTTTCGTTTTCCCATTAGTTTGAGGATGATAAGATGAACTGTGAGCTAGCTGAGTACCCAAACATGAAAATAATTCCATCCAAAAATTACTTGTGAAAATAGGATCACGATCACTTACAATTATCTTTGGGGTTCCATGTATACTTTGAACTGTCTCCAAAAAAATAGTTGCGACTGTACTGGCTACAAATGGATGTGATAGGGCACAAAAATGGGCATATTTTGTGAGCCTATCCACAATCACAAAAATAACATTCTTACCCTCTGAACAAGGAAATCCGGTGATCATATCCATGGAGACCTCCTCCCATCTCTAGCTAGGAATTGGTAAGGGTTGCAATAGACTTGGTGTCTTTATTGTTTCCCCTTTATTTTGTTGGCACACTAAACACTCTGATACAAACTTTTGTACATCCCCCTTGAGTCCTTCCCAAAAAATTCTCTTTTTATTCTATGATATGTCTTTAAAAGCCCATAGTGTCCTCCAACAGGTGAGGCATGTAGCTCTGCAAGAATCTTATGCTTCAACTCAGAATCTTTACTCAAGTATAACATGTCCTTGTACCATAAGGCATTACCTTTCCACTCAAATTTGTTAGATATCATAGATCCTTGCTTGATATTTTGTATTAGAGATTGTGTATCCTTGTCTTGATCCCATTCCAATCTTGCTTCATCCACCCAATCAGCTGTCAACATGGACATTCCACATAGTAAGGCATCTGCGGATGTATCCCTTCTAGAAAACGCATCAGATACTACATTTTCTTTACCCTTTTTGTATATGATTTCAAAATCATAACCCAACATTTTTGTTACCCACTTTTTATGTTCCTCGCATGATAACCTTTGCTCTAAAAATTATTTGAGACTATCATGATTAGTTTTTACCTTAAAGTGTCTACCCATGAAATAGGGCCTCCATTGCTTGACCGCATGAAGAATAGTCATCATTTCTTTCTCATAGATAGGTTTGAGCAGATATTTTCCTTTGAATTGATGACTCTCAAATGCAATTGGTCTTCCTTCCTGCATTAGAACTTCTCCCAATCCTGATCCTGAAGCGTCACATTCAACAATGAAGTTTTTTGAGGAGTTGGGAGTAGCCAAAACTGGGGTGTTGCACAAGGCTTCCTTGAGCTACTCAAAGGATTTAGTGGCTATTTCTATCTAATGGAAGGCATCCTTCTTTAGCAATGTAGTGAGTGAGGTTGTTATTCTACCATATCCCCACACAAATCTTTTGTAGTACCCTGCTAGTCTTAGGAACCCATGAAGATTTTTGAGAGTTTTGGGCCTTCCCCATTCCACCATAGCTTTGATCTTATGAGGATCAAATTTGACGCCTTCATGGGATACAATGTGACCCAAGTACTCTACCTCTTGTACACCAAAATAACATTTGGATGGCTTTGCATGGAGAGTATGTTTCTCCAAAACTTCCAACACTTTATTGACATGTTGTGAGTGTTATTCCCATGTCTTACTGTAAATCAATATGTCATCAAAGAAAATTAATACAAATTTCCTTTTAAATGGCCTAAAAACAGTGTTCATCAAGATTTGAAAGGTTGAAGGCGCATTTTTAAGACCAAAAGGCATTACCAAAAACTCATAATGGCCCTCATGAGTCCTGAAATCCGTTTTATGAACATCTTCCTCTTTTATTCTAATATGATGGTACCCCGAACGAAGATCTAATTTTGTGAAATAAATAGCACCATGTAATTCATCAAATAAATCATCAATTATTGGAATAGGAAACTTATCTTTGATGGTGTACTTGTTGACTTCTCGGTAATTTTGACACATCCTCCATGTTTCATCCTTCTTACGTACCATGACCACTGGTGAAGAATATGCACTTTGGCTAGGCCTGATGATACATGCCTTCAAGGTTTCTTGAACCATTTTCTCGATCTCACTTTTCTAGGAATATGGGTATCTGTATGGTCTGATGTTAGGTGTTTGGATCCCTGGAATCAACTTAATGGCATGATCATGATCCCTAACTGGTGGTAGTACCTTTGGAATTGCATCAAAAACAGATGAGTGGGCATCAACAATCTTCTAAAGATCGGGTGGCATTAAAGACTCTATATTTTGTACTTCTAGGGAAAATAACTTTGCTATAAATACATCTACTCCTTTTCTGAGAACCTTCTGAATTTGATGAGAGCTAATAATCTGTGGATACTTAGCTACCATCCCATTCAATTGTATTTTCCTTCCATCTGAATGAAATCGCATGAACAATTCTTGGAAGTTCATCTCTATAGTACCTAAGGTTGTGAGCCATTGGACACCCAAAACAGTATCTTCCCCTCCCATAGAAATAGAAAACATAGGTGAGTCTAACATGTAGTCTCCCATGGAAAGCTTGATATTATGGCACTTTCCTGTGCACTTGAGTGTCCTACCATCCGCAATCATAACTTGCATTTCTAGAGCTGGGTAAATAAAACAATTGAGGCGGGTAACTAACTTACTATTTATGAAGTTATGAGTACTCCTTGAGTCAATCAACACCGTCACCTTCTATTTTTTGAGATAGCCAATAATCTTGATTGTTTGAGGAGTACTAATACTTGACAATGCATGGCAAGAAATTGTAGGATGGCGATCCTCTACTTCATCTTCTATCGGTTCCTCAGACTCTCCTATACTTTCAACTTCCTCATCATCCTCATTACCTCTGTCAATATAGAACAACTTATTCTCATCACATTTGTGTCCCGGTTCATATTTGCTATCACAGTTAAAACCTAATCATTTTTCTCTCTTTTCTTCCATTTGTTGAGGAGTTAGTCTAATTGGCCTAGAAAATGAAGGGGAAGAGATACTACGGCCTCTGGTGTTAATGAAAGGTGGCCTCCTACTACAAATAAATTTTTCCTCTGCTCGACGTGCCATGATAATAAAATCAGAAAGCTTGAGTGGATTAAACATGCGTACCTCATGCTCGATGTGGTCCTTAAGACCCCCAAGAAACAAGTCATTCAAATTCTCTTCTGGAATATTCTCCACCCTTAAGGATAAGTTCTGGAATTGATGCACATAATCTTTGACTGATCCTGTTTTCCGTAACTTTGTTAATTGACTAAAGTATTTCTCTGAAACACTGGAACTATAGTGCGATTGCAACTCTTCAGTAAAAATTGTCCAAGTGACACCAAGACCATTCTTTTGCCTCTGAGCACATAACCATTGATACCAAACGAATTGGTCTGGTTCAAGATACAGGGATGCCAATGTCACCTTTTGTCCTGATGGTGTTTTATGTAACTCAAAGAAGTTCTCCATTTGATTTATCTAATTCAGGAGATCCTTACCATCAAATTTGCGTATATCCACTTTCGACATCATGTTCCATGGTTGCAAATAAGTTGGATTCTAATTGGGCTGGAAAAGTGATCCAACATGATTATTTTGTCCATGATTTTGAACTGAAGATCATCCTTGGTTGATATGGGCCGGATTTGGGCCATATTGTTTACCCTTTACATGTTTCATGATATCATCCAACCGATGATTGATTTGGTCTATGTCTCCTTTAGAGGCCATCTCAGATTATACATTTCGCAGATCATACTCAAGTTGGCTCACCTTATGATCAACTGAGGTAAACCATAGTGCTAAGGAATCTGTATTTACCCCTTCTAACTCCATATCTTCAATCACTACCCCATCTTTATCTGGGGTTTTACCCGGAGTAACCGGATTCTTTTTTGCTCTTGTGGAAGGCCCTGCCATGATGTCAAACCTAAGAGGTTTAGGGTTTAGATAAAACTTCGGCCAAACAGGAAAAAATATAGAGAAGATACTAATACTATTTTTTTGAGATCTTTCCGAAAATGTAAAGAACTTGAAAAAATTCCACAATTTGCACCCTAGTGAGTGATTTTATGAAAAACCCTAAATTTGTAATAACTTGTGAAAAATAAATTTAAAAGTATGAAATTTTCAGGGAACCTTACATGAAATGTTTCTCAACTCTGGAAAACATATCTCCCACCAATTCGCTCCGGTTCGCAATATATGGTAGAAACAAAAAAATAGGGTTTTTGCCCTAATTTTGGCCAAGATCGCAGCTCTGATACCACTTGTAATGAAATTACTAGTATACTTCAGATTTGAGAAACAATAGAACACCAAATAACACAATATTTCAGAATAATGATCTCAATATGCAATTAGAATAGCTTCGCCACTTCGAGGGGGCAACCTCCAAACCATATAATAAGACTCAAATGCTCAAATGACTAAGTACTTGGGAGGAATTCACACTCACCTTCAAAGAAAATTCATCTCCACCAAGCCCTAATATCTCAATGAGGCATGTGTGCAAGCATACTACATAGATGATGAAAATAAGCAAGGGGAAGTAGAGCCAAGGGAAAAGCAATCGACAAATCAACAAAAAAAAGAGTATGGGCAAACAAGTAACAAGGGTAAGTGGAAAGGGAAAGGTAAAAATGTTGCCACTACTTTAAATTCTTGTAAAGATCCCAAGAATTTTTGCAAGAATTGTGATATTAATGATCATATTGATGCTACATGTTGGAAGTTACATCCGGAGTTACATCTGAAGAACCGAACTAAGGACTCAAAGAAGTCCATGACAGCTGTAAAAATGTAAGAGGAGGTAGAAATCAAAGATGAATTTGATGTAGATGAAATGCTTGGATGCACGACCACCAACATGGACAGCCAGGAAGAAGAGATGAGTAGACTATTCTAGATCAAAATCCAGATCAAGAGAACTAAGGTAAATGCTTTGGTTGATACCGGTTCTCAATCTAACTTGATTTCTGAAGCAGTTGTAAAGAAGCTAGGTCTTGAGACTTACGAGCATCCACACCCTTATCCTTTGGGTTAGGTGAAGAAGGGTTTTGAAATTCAGGTAACAAGAAGATGTAAGGTCAAGTTTGGGATAAATTCCTAGTATATTAATGTTTTGGAAGATGACGTTATTCCACTTGATGCTTTTGATGTTGTATTCAGGAGACCTTACTTGTATATCAGGGATGCTATATTTATGAGAAGGGAAAACTAGTACAGATGGGTCAAGGATGGGATCAACTACAACATCCGGGCACACCAGCGCAAGACATAGGTTACTATGGTGAGTGCTAACCAAGTAAAATGACTTATTTAGGAAATTCATAATCAGTTTTTTTAAATTTTGATAAAGGATAAACAAGATGGGGTAGAAGTGTCAGAGATTTCTAACCAGGGAAAGCATGATTCGGATAATATTATTCTGTCTTTTTAGGAAGTATTTCAAGCTCCCAGCGGGTTACCACCAAAATGGGAAGTAGAGCATGAGATTCATCTATTGCCAGAGTCCTCTCTACCGAACATCGGTTTGTATAGGCAATCCTTGCTTGAGAGTACTGAAGTAAAGAAACAACTCCAGGAGCTACTAGACCAAGGGGTGATACGCCCGAGCACCTCACCATGTGGTTCACCTATTGTGATGGTGCCAAAGAAGGATGGTTCTTGGAGAATGTGCATCAACTACCGCGCTTTGAACAAGATCACCGTAAAGAACAGATATCCACTTCCCTGCATAGATGATCTCTTGGACCAGCTTCAGCATGACAAATTCTTCACAAAGTTGGATCTCAAGTCTGGCTATCGCCAAGTCAAAATGAAGGAGGAGGATATATGGAAGACTGCCTTCAAAACAAAACAGGGTTTGTATGAATGGTTAGTACTTCCTTTTAGGTTATGTAATGCACCCGCTACATTTATGAGATTGATGAATGATGTATTGTGGGATTTCATAGATTCATGTGTCATTGTATATCTAGACGATATCTTGATTTTTAGTACCACATGGAAAGAACATATAACTCATTTACAACGAGTCTTGCAAGTTCTCAGGGAGAAACAACTACTTTGTAATATGAAGAAATGTGAATTTTCCAAACAGTCACTTGTCTATCTTGGGCACGTGGTTGGAGGAGGAGAGCTACGAGTGGATCCAAAGAAGGTGGAAGCCATCACTAATTAGCCAACACCAATAGAAGCCACAGAGGCTAGGATTTTTTTGGAAGCAGTACAGTACACGCGGAAGTTCATTATGGGCTTCTCCGTGATTGCAGCACCTCTACACACAGTGGCTACAAAGACTAAGGGTTTTGACTGGGGTAAGGAATAAGACAAATCCTTTGAGTTATTGAAATACACAATTAGTCATGCTCTTGTACTTTCTCTTCCTAATTTGCAGCAAACTTTTGAAGTAGAGACAAATGTCAGTGATTATGCCATGGGCGCAGTGTTGCTTCAAGTAGGTAAACCGGTATGTTATCATTCTGAAACTTTCACTTCAGCAGTTAAAGGATATTCAGTATATGATAAGGAAATGTATGCACTAGTTCAAGCAATTAAAAAATGGAAGCATTATTTGTTGGGTAAAGAAACTATTGTTCACACTGACCACACACCTCTCTAGTATTTGCAAGCACAGTCTAAATTGCAGCAGGTAAGGCACTACAAATGGATGGGGTTCCTTCAGAAGTTCCACTTGGTGATCAAATACAAGAAGGGTGGCACAAACTTGGTGGCAGACATGTTGTCTAGGCCACCCACACAGGAGAAGTTTTCCTGTTTGGCCACTATCTCTCAGATCGAGCCCTTCACGAAGGAAGCTTATGAAGAGGCATATGCCCAAGAAAGAGACTTTGGGGTGACATTTCAGCAGTTGCAGTCCCAAGGGACTGAAAGGATAGGCATTGAAGATTGTTGTCTCAAGGATAGGTTACTCTAATGATGGGGGAAGCTTTACGTGCCAAAAGAAGAAAGAATTATATTGATGAGGGAAGCACATACCTCGAAAGTAGCGGGACATTTAAGTGTTGGTAAGACCCTAGCCCACTTGCAAAGGTACTTGTATTGGCCCAATATGTAAGAAGAAGTATCAAAATTTATACGTGGATGTAAACTTTGTTGTACCATGAAGCTTAGGACTAGGAAGGAGGTTTTGTATATGCCTTTACCAGTACCTACTCGTCCATGGGAGGACATTTCAATGGATTTTGTAGGAGGATTACCTGTGTCTAAACATGGCCATGACTATCTATATGTTGTTGTTGATAGATTTAGTAAGATGTGTATTTTTATGGCATTTAAAAAAGACAATAAAAGCACATGAGGTAGCAGATCTTTTCTTTGCTAATGTATGGGTGCATTTTGGTTTTCCAAAGTCTATTGTTTCTGACAGGGATTCCAGGTTCTTGGGGAAGTTTTAGACTACTTTGTGGGACAAGATGGATACCAGGTTACAGAGGAGCACAAATTTCCATCCACAGATAGATGCACAGACAGAGGTGGTAAACAGGACTTTTGTACAGTTGATCAGAGGATATAATAGCAAATATCCAAGGAATTGGGATGAGTCCTTAGCCTACATTAAACACTCCTATAACCGGGCAGTACACACATCCACTATGAAGTCACCGTTTGA
Organism: Taxus chinensis; assembly: GCA_019776745.2. Classification (NCBI taxonomy): domain Eukaryota; kingdom Viridiplantae; phylum Streptophyta; class Pinopsida; order Cupressales; family Taxaceae; genus Taxus; species Taxus chinensis. The sequence goes on from CM034149.1 coordinate 162,327,567, forward strand.
AGCATGCTTGGGATATCTACCTAAAAATCCGCTAGACATAACAGTTGGGAAACATGATGAAGAGGAGACATGAGACACAGAGGTGACTAGAGAAAACAAACTTATTGGGAGGATCCGACATATCCATCTCAAACTCAAAGAACAGCTAGAGAAATTTCAAGCCAAGTACAAAGTTCGGCATGATCAGCATAGGAGGGAACATAAACTTCATGTTGGAGATAGATTTTGGATTTACTTGAGCAAGGAGAGACTACAAGGTCAAGCACGGAAGCTCAAACCACTACAATATGGGCCCTTCACCATATTGGAGCAGGTTAAATTTGACTTGATTTACCATCATTTATGAGGATGTACTCTGTAGTAAACTGTGAGAACTTGCAACTATATGAGCCATCCATGCTAGATGAAGATGAAGGACTTCAATTTCTACCTTCCATTGAGGATTGCATCTTGGACTCACAAGTTGAATTGGAGGAAGATGTAGTGCTGCAGCAAAAGGTCAGTGAGACTAGGAGAGGTCCCCAGGATTCTTGACAGATTGGACTGAAAGGAAAGACACCAAGGCAGTCTCGGTGGTACTCCAAGGAGCAAGTCAGGGAATTATTTCCTCATCTACTCCCTCACTAAGATTTTGTGGGACCAAAATCCTCCTAAGTAAGGGAGGTGTGATCCATAGGGATCCAAAATGACTCTACTTCATCAAATCAGTCAACACGAAGAAGGAAAAATAATACACGGAGGTTCTATCTTTTTAATAATAGAACCACCGCTCTGTGTAGAACGGCGGTTACAGAACCACCGCCCAACTAGGGCGGAGGTCCTGGGACCTCCGGTCTGCTTTGGGTGGCGGTCTTGGCTCTTTCGAATAGAAAAGAAAAATATGAAACGAATAACCCAAAAATTGGAAGGTTGTCTGTGTCTCTTCTCCTACATGACCTTTCCCATTCACCAGTGCACGGGAGGAGATGAGAAAGGCTTTAAATACATGTTTGTAGAAGAGAATAGGATCATCAAAGCATGAAAGCAAGTGAGCAAGAAGTTCTTTGTAATGGGATTGTGTTTTGTAGAAGAAAGGAGTGTTGAGACAGAGCAAGCAAGTATTTGGGAGGAAGTGTGAGATATTATCTACTTCTCTTTCATACTTATTGTAAATTCTGTACTTGTTATTTTGAATTGGCCAATAAAAGTGGGAAAAAAGAGAAATTTCCCTTCCTGACTAGTTTTTCCTCCTCTGGAGGTTCCCAGGATAAAATGTGTTGGTGTTTATGAGCTTAAATTCTTTCCTTTCCTACAATTGTGGATTCTAAGCATAAACACAATTCATTTACTAGTTATCTTTGTCATTTTCTAATAGAAAGTAGAAAAAAATCATTTATTTTGTGATTCTGTGGATGATTCCAAAGTTGAAGAGTTTATGGATCACTACCTCCCATAGTTGAGCAACCCTTATTGTTATACATTTCCCACATAAAACCATTGTTAAAATCTTACGCAAGACTGTGGACACTAGCGGTGATCACTAAAAAATTCAAATCTTATATGCTCATTGGGCTTTCCACACTAGTGTATGTACGCCCACCAATGCTACACCATTTTCACTTGTTTATGGTACTATGGTCGTCATTCCACTAGAAATCGAAATATTGTCATTATGGGTCTTACTTAAAGACATACTAAAAGATAATGAATATCGCAAAAGCCACCTGTATGAGCTCAAAATGCTTGAATCTTGCCGTGTCTAAGCTCTTGAACATCTCTGAGTATATTAATCTCACATCACACATGCATACAATTGCACAACTCACCCTCGCGAGTTTAATGTGTGTGACACCGTACTAAAATAAAATCAGAAAAACATGAATTCTGAAACTTCCCTCAAGGGAAAAATCAAACCTAATTGGCTAGGTCCTTATGTCACCATAGAAAAACTTGGGGGTGGCATCTATCGCCTTACCACTCTCCTGGGAAAGCCACTTAAAAACCCACTAAACGTTATGCATCTTAAACGATATTACACATAAATTGCAACACATTGCCCTATGACACACTCTTGTGATATGGATCACACTTGACTGTTGAGGGCATACCACATTCATGAACCTCACATCATACATGCCACACATTTTACATTCTACACATTTATGACACATATTTCTAGCATTGCATTACCTAATGACGTACTCTAGTTCCACGGTTCATACTCGAGTGCTGAGGGTATAAATCTGAAATGAACCTCACCCCATTCACACTCTATACTTCATTGACTGTATCTTTCTAACGCACATATTCAAACCATTTCCCGATGACACACTCTTATTCTATGGTTCATTATTGACTGTTGAGGGGTATTTTATAAATGAACCTCATCTCATACACATACGTACACATTCACTCGGGGGGCACACTACTCCTATCACACTCACATTGCATATCATCCAATCTCACTCACTCACAACATACTTCATATCTTGATTGCACATACTCTTTCTTGCTTATTCTAGTTACATGTATATTTTTTTCATGATAGATAGATACTTCGTATGTTATTATCTTTCTATATACGCATGCACGTTCACTTGCCTTCTAATTGTGAATGCAGACTTGCTACAGATCTTTAAATGCAAAATGAATTATTTAAATTGTCCCTCTTACCATTCCCACAAAGGCTCCTGGGGGCATCTACTTTCGTACACATCATAGGTGTTATTGTTTCATTTCATACTATTTCCTATTATTCCTAACACATTACTCTATATCGGACCATACATGATTTTCCATAATTTTTATCTTTCTAACATGCTAATGGTTACATCATGTGCAACATTTTCTTTGGAGGAACTATTTTCTACCATGGTTGTATGTTACTTTGCTTATTACCATTTGTCATTGTTTGTCATTGTTTGTGTGCTTTGCCCTTTGTCTTGTGTGCACATTGTATGCTTTTGACCACTTTGGTCCTAATTGTCTTACAACATTGTGAGTGATGTCCCATGTTTGAAACCCACTTTTCGTGGTCTACATTGTCTTCTTACTTGCTACATTTCACATTGTCTTCTATACACATCTTTGTTTTGTTTGCACTAACACAGGTTTCTAGCCACTTTGTTTACATGTGCCTTGGTTTCTACAAAGCACACCCTTGTAGGGAATCAACTTCAGATCAACATCCAGTCCTCTCCTTTGGGCCACATCCTCCTAACGATGTAACATACACCCCAAACGAGGGGGTACATATTGATTAAATCGTTCACCTCATTCAGTACTACACAGTTACAGTTCAGACTTGCACAGTACAGGAACATCACAGTCTTCAGTCACAGAAATAACCTGAAATATAACTTGGGTCCTCAGTACAACATAAACACCAACGCCCAACTTTAGACACTAGTTCCTAGGCTCTCCTGACCTTTTTTGGGTGCCTATGACTAGGGGACAGTTACAATCACTTTCTCATATTGACACAACTTCCAATAGTTTATACATTGGATTTAACAGAATATGCACAGTCCTCCAACAATCATAATGCATGTTATCTTCTCTTTTCTATTTTTGTGTTGGAACGAACTGGATCGAACTTGAAAAAAGTAGGATCACACCATCTACAATGGTGTATAAATCGTCGAGAAGAATTCAAGGATGGAGAATAATACTAGACCTTTCTCCCCAACACTTCTTCTTTCGAGGTGTGAGATTGCCCAAAAAACTTGCACTTAGCATGAGATCACCCAAAAAACTCATTCTTGGCATTATATTTCCCAAAAAAAAATTCTTCTTCAATGTTCAGGATATTTTCCATCCTTCTTACTCATCACGAATCAGGTGCACATGTTCCTTTTCTCATTTTTACATACTTATATCAAATTTTTCATATACACAACTTTGACTACTCGTTTTGTTATTATTTTTGTAGGCCCGTCCTTATAATAAGCATCAGTCTCAAGCGTGACAATGACAACATGCACAACATGGTACACACATTACGCTTTTCACCCATAGGGTCACTTCCTCTTTCCTAGCTTAGCTTCCATGCTTCATTTTTTATCACTCCACACTTTTTCTTGTCTACTCAACACCTTTCACCATCGACCTACATGGTTATTAGGTATACATCTTTTATATACTTTATGTTATCGAGTATTCACTCAACAACATAAAGTTAGGGAAAATGTAGACACTAAATCATGCACTTGGGTACATTTCTAGGTCTTAATCACATACCACTATTCATATGACTCCTAGACATGGAAACTAGTAATTAACATCTATTTTTGGCCTCTTTCTTTGCTTTCTTGATTTCTCTATGGTCTTGCACACCCCACTGCCAATCTAAATTTCAATTCTTTATCTCTCTTGTCTCTGTACACCAGTTCCCAGCAAGGACGCCAACACCTAGGCACCCTCATCCCCTCTGGACATCCTCGACCTCTTTGTATCTTACTCACCTCTTTTGGGCCTCTTTTATCTTTTGGGAATCTTGTTTTTTTATGGGTCGGCCTTTTAGTTATCAATTACAAAATTCAAATAAGGGAATCATATAAATACAAAGCTATGTGATGATAATAAAAGACCAAACACTAAAAATCTACTATCACCACCTAAGGGTGCATCCAAAGGCATTTTAATAACATCAAAGCATCCATCTAGCTTCATTCAAGGGACAGTGGATTGCTAATTATTCATACACACATAGGACGGGAAGTTCATTTTTCCATCCACACATCTAGTTACATTGCTACATCTAGCTATTACTCGCTATTCAAGTGCATCTTGCACAAGAGCCACCTAGGGCATGATTCTTGTACACACACACACACACACACACACACACACACACACACACACACACACACACACACACACACACACACACACACTATATGGAGTCTAAAATGTAGTGCAACACTCGGTCGTAATTTCACTTAATTGGGTGATTGTCGGGGTTAGTTCGACTACCCATTTGCATCTTTTTATTTTTAATATTTGATGTGTTTTGGGGTTTTGCAGGAGATCATTTGTTTTACAGGTTATAAACGAATTATGTGGTCATAGTGTGACACACAAGTGACAAGTAGCGAGGGTTATCGACATTGAAGCGACACATAAGAAATCACTTTCTGGCCATTTTTGCAATCACAGGAACCCAACAGAGGTCTCCAGCGCCTAGGCGCCCCTAACCAGATATAGGCACTCTAGTCCATACAGTCACACAATTTTCTGAGCACGGTTGCGATAGTTTCCTCCTATTCGTTAGTCTTCCAGTTTGAAAAACTTCGATATCAATTGTGAAATCAACTAAGTGTTTTACTCCTTCTCTTGCACATAGGGTTTCGATTTTATCTAGCTTATTACTTAGGTTAGATCTATACTTCATTGCTTATTATTACGTTGTGACTATGCAATTGGGGTTTTTAAAATTTGTAATATTTGTTAAATCACATTCCTTGTGAGCAATGGGTATATGTTTCCATGGAATACATCACATGATTTCTGAAATTTGAAGGGAAATATGTAATTATAGTGGTTGTGGATATAATCACCAAGTATGCTCATTTTTGTGCCTTGTCATATCCATTTACATTGAGTAAAGTTGTCATATATTTAATGCATACATTTCAGAAGCTATATGGAACATCCAATATTATAGTAAGTGACCGTGATCCTATATTTACAAGAAAATTTTGGATTTATTTATTCTCATGTTGGGGTACTCAATTGGCTCATAGTTAATCATATCATCCCCAATCTAATGAATAGAATGAGGTAGTAAACACATGTTTGTAGGGGTATAAAAAATGCTTTATTTCAAATAAACATGAGGGATGGGATTAGTGAATACCACTTGCAGAATGGTGGTATAACACTTCATTTCATACTTGAGTTAAAATGTCCCATTCTTAGCATTATACAATTACCATCCACCATCCCTCAATTCTAACTTAAGGGTGCAACCTAAAGTAAAAGATATTTAAGATCACATTCAACAAAAATAGGAGGTGCTCTTTAGCCTTACTGAGAACTTGTTAATGTTACAAAACCAAATGAAGCAACAAGTTGATCAACACCATAGTGAGCAAAGATTTGCAGTTGAAACTTTGTTTTTGTATGATTGTATCCATATAAGCAACTATATTTGAAACAACATAAAAAGATAAGAATCTTTCACCTAAATACTATAGTCATTATCAAGTGTTGCAAAAAAATTGGTAGTGTGGCATATAAACTGGAGCTTCCTCAGTCAACTAGAAAACATCAAGTTTTCCATGTTTATTACTTGAAGAAGGTAATTGGGTAGAAAGTAATTGGGTAGAAGGTATCTTCTCAGTCAGTGTTATTATGGCTTGATGAGGAGGGACACAACATCTTGGTGCCTGAAGGAACCCTTCAAATATGCACTAAGAAGTTAAGGACAAGGGTCATCACCAAGTATATGATCAAATGGAAGAATTTGGACATTGAAGATGCGACATGGGACGATGAAGCATTCCGACATCAACATCCAGAGATTACCAACATTGGGGAAAATGTTGTTTTGAAGGAGGGGCATGCCACGCCCTTAACCCTAGGTCGTATATTGATATATATGGATAACTGACTTCTGGCTAACATAATTTCTTATCATGTCATATCATATTTATTTATGCTTTCATATGTTTAGTGGGTCGGCCTTGGTTCTTTGCATAATATAGTAGGGTACATATAGGAGTTAGAGAGTAGTACATTATCATCATATTGATCACTTTAATTTTACTTTATGGTTTGGAGGTTGCCTCCTCAAAGTGGCTAAGTCATTTTACTTGCATTTTGTGATCATTTATCTATATCTTGGTGTTCTTTAGTGTTATATTACTACTGATATTAAGATCTATCTAAGTAATTTAGTTACACTAAATCAATTTATACGTATATTCACTTTTGAGGATGATCTGTGTAGGATTCAGGTTACTTGTGAAAGATATAATGCCATAAGTTCTTGATGAACTTTTCAAAAAATCCCAAATGGGGAAAGATAGATGGAAACATAATCCAAACTAAGATTTTGAGCTCCGGTTGCTTTGAAACTTGAAGGTCCCTAGTTAAGTGGGAAATAACAAGAGTAATGCAAATATACCATGGGCCATGGTTGACGATGGTATAACAATGGTCAAAATGAGTAAAATGAAACAAAATTCTTTAGTCATATTTTGCACACTTTCAAGCTTAACACCATGAGGTTGCCAATGGTTATGAACCCACTATTTGAGCATGTATGCTAAGAGAACTCGACCAAAAAAATAGATAAGGAAAGTGAAAGATTCAAACTAATGGAAAGATTTATCAAATTCAGGAAACTCAAAAACAACGTCAAGTAATGGAGTTTCTAGATTAGAACCAACACCATGAGTTTCATTTTGAACAAATTTTCTTGATCACTTAGATGTCATGATTGTGCAAAGCTCCATTGGTGTGATGTGCATTAACTAATGCATCTGATATAGAGGTGTTCATTAATATAACAGGATTTAAAAAACAAAACCCAAGGGATGTATTAATGACCTACTTAGCACAATAAATAAGAAATGAAACTGAATGTCATACTTAATCTATAAATGATCAGTAATAAAACAACATCATTATTAAAAAAGAAATATGAAACCCTAATAGAGCTAAAACATTATCTCAGTTAAAAGATCAACTCTTTATATATATATATATATATATATAAAATTCAAATATTAAAAATAAATGTGGTTATGGGTTCTCTTGTTTAAGGTTCCCCAATAATTAAAATATAGTTTACAAAAAAAATTACTTGTCAGAGACAATATATCCACTACTGTGAGTATGCTTTTTCTAGCATTTAGATAGCAACTTTTGATTAATCTTCTCTTTAAAAGTGTGAACTAGAGGCATTCCTAAATTATACAGTTTGAATGACTGCAAAATGTTTACCAGAGCATTATTTTTATCAATTATGATTCATAATATTAAATATTTGGGTGGAACCCCTCCAGGAGCATGATGAGCATCAAGGGACACTTTTAACTTCTTATGCTGGAGCAAAAACAGGCCAGACACTGCTAATTAGAACTGCAGGGGCACAATCCTAACAACATGTATGTTTAAGCTTTATGTATTGCAATGCTATGGAGAAATCACAAATGAGGACTATATTGTTCAAGCTGCATTTTCCTAAAAAATAAAACACCTTTGTTTGGGAGTAAGTCTTGCAACAGAATCTTAGGTTTCAAAGTATACAATATTCAGGTGAAGGAAATTCTTTACAACAGTATTGCCGCCATTCTGTTGTATCTCAAGTTCAATTGGGAGCTGGTGGAGGTAATGTTGTCAATGGAGGTAATGACATCCTTCTTTTGGAACCTCTAAACTTGTCCTCTTGGTGTGCTATGTAAAATTCAAAAAAACTCAACTGCACCTTATGTACTTGGTTTCTTCCTGCAGCTCCGAAGGGAGAGGACTGCAGAAAGAATGAAATCTCTACAAGAACTCGTTCCAAACTCTAACAAGGTACACAACCAAGTACAAAAATACTTTGAGTGTGGCTGTTTGATTGTTTATGTTATGTTCTGGAAGTTTAATTGTAGTATGCCAAGTTGTATGGCTCCACCAATTTCACAGGGAATGCCTTTTATTCATTTTATTTAAGATAAATATATAGGAGTCTAAATCAACATCAACATTTTACATGCAATGGGAAAAAAATAAATTGCAAATAAAAAAACAGCTGCCAACAAATCTTTGTTTTCTTTTAAGAGTTATCTACTATTATGTAATGTCTCATTTTCCCATTCGAAGACCTTTGACCCATTTTGTCAACCCGATGGCCAAAGGAGTGAGTCTAGGGTGACTAAGTTTTGTTATTTTTATTATATTGTGCAAGTGTTAAAATAAAACATTATAAAATGCACATATAATAAATTAATAAAACTTAATATTAAAATAGAATAAGACATGGAGTAGTGTGCCATGATGGAATAAGACAAAGGTGGTCACTTTAATTTAATAAAGTGCACCCACGACATAGAGTAGTCGTCACTTTAAATTAATATTAGTAGTGGCCACTTAAATTTAATATTAGGGGGGAAAGTTGGTGGGAGAGACATTTAAGAAAGAGGAAAAATCTGATTGGTTGAGTGGGGGTGGCCATTAGGCCCAATTCTTCTTTTTAAACAACGAGGTTTGCTTGAAGAGGGCATTCCAGATTCTATCTCATACTCATTATATCAAACTCAGATTTGTGTTGAAGCTTGAAGCTTTTACCAAAAATATTAGAAGGACGAAAACCCTTAGTTTATACATCTAGAGGATGAAAACCCTCTTAGAATTTTGGGGGAATTTCTACACAGGATTTTCCATGGTTCTTGCAAAGTTTTCGAATATTTTCCAGCAGTCTTTATTATAGTTTTCAGCTATTAATGAAGTAGATTGGTAGAAGGTTTGTGGATCATGTTGCAACAATTATTTGCTAATATTTCTCATGGTGGAGTGACCCACTCATTTCCAAATCTGAGTTGTTTTGAGGCACTCCAAGTCTGTTTTGTATTGCTATATTATAATATGATTTTTGTGAGTCCAAATAGCTTGTTTGTAGAACTTTCAAAGGGTTAAAAAGTGTTATTCTCAGCCATACAAATCCGTAAAATTATGAGTACTGTTTCAGCCTTATTTCTCTCTAAAATTTGAGTTTTATTGTATCTATGGACTGATAAAAATATGGAGATTAATATGGATTGGAAAAACATATTTTTAAGTGTTGTTGTGTGGAGGTTTTGCAATAGACCCTAGTGGCAATTTTTGGATTAAAATTGCAGCAGCCAACAAACTGAAATTTGTATGATACCTTCGGAGCAGAAATAAACCATTGTAGAAACCAGCTTAAATTTGAAGGGTAAAGATGATTTTTTTGAGCATTGAAACCATCTTCTCAAATACTAGTTTAAATTGGAATCACTTTCTTATTAGTTACTGATCTTCTAATCAATCATTTCTCTTAATTTTTCTGTTTCTAGCATTAATTCTATAATTGTTTATATATGATTCTACTTATTCCAATGCATCCGAAAAATGAGATCAAATCTTGCCTAAAATCCAAGCTGATCTCAAAAATATCCATTTGGAGATATCCTCATATTACAATTGCTGAGGACGATTTGGCATAAATTTGTTTTCTTCCCCGTAAAGGTATTCATAAATTGATTACTTGCAGGACACATAAATCAGATAACAGTTGTACAAAACACTAAAATTTCCATGTGAAGACTGCTGTGCATGCACAATGCCAATCACAGAGCATATTGGGATACTTGTTTTGAATTAAGTGAACTTCACAGATACCAATCACATTTACACCAAATCCGACTTTTACCCAAGCAGTTGAAGAGCTTGTGTTTGCCTTAAACCTCTCCAGGACTAGGAAGGTGCCCACATTTCGATAAAGCTCAGAGCAACGGGTCTTCAACGGGGATCCAAGCATAGGCATGAATCAGAATTATATCTAACCTTGCAAGTTCATGATGTGGATTACAACTTTGGTACTTGCAGCGTTGAGATCCTGAAGAAAAAAAGGTAGATTCATACTCTGATAATTGTTACGATGACTCAAGTCCAGTTCCACATTTGAGACTATGTACATTTCCATAGAATCCTCTTCATGAAATGCTCGAAGGTCTCTCCTTCATGGTTGACAATGTGATCTGATCATCGAACCTCTTTGGCTTGGGTCAAGCAAAATGAGCCCCTCAAATTCGACTGATATTTTACACATACAAGCAGGCTCAATGTCTCTTATGCTCTTGTGCATGCACCCATACTTTGTTTTGGTTAATTTTACCAAGAGTTGACATTTTTACCCTATTACTGACTTCAACATTTTCGGCTTCCACCAGGCTTTTGTAAGCAATGGATGGAGGCTCATACCAGGTAACAAAGATCTCATTAGCAACTTTCTCTCATGGATGAACCGTGCATAATGATATATAGCTGTTACAGCTGATGCACGACTATAGTATAAGCCCAGAGACTACGGCAATAATACAGCATAGAATGGATCGTGTTGGCTACTGGGGATGCATACTTGATTGAGAGTAATGCATGCTCCACGATCGAATGCAACGGTTCTTGTATAGTGGGTGATGTCTACCTGTACTGAATTTATATCGACGGCTAATGGGTATGTTTTGGGTGCAAATGTCTATCAGTACCATAGAAATGCTTGCAGCCATTGATGACTAGTAACGGCAGGGGCTGAAAGTTTCCGGCACTTGCTTAAATAGGTGCTAGCAAGCAGTATTTTGGCGAGTTTAAGATCTAGACAATGCTTTGAGATTCTGTCTTTAATACTGATAAATAAAGACATTTTTATCTAAATTGACATTTGAGTTTCGACTTCAACATTGCAGCACAAACTGAAGATCTTTATTATTACCATGGGATCACTCATGTCTAAAGATTATCCTAAAGTTTCGTTTTCAGTAGTACTTTAAAAAACCAATAGGAATCCCCCCTCCCATGGGACCACTTCCTTAAACTCTTGTCCTAAAAAAATTTTCTCCTTATGTGTAAGGTCATGATATTTCTAAATTCCCTGGATGCTTACAAGTTCCTGTTTACATGGGGTCCCCTGCTGAGCGCAATGTTGAAGCATCAACCCCCTCCATTACAGCCCTGCGTTCTGAAATCACCGCTAAAGTAGCAATTAGATGCTCCCTACTGTTGTTTCACGGATATGAGCCTCTAGTTGCAAGACCATTATTGCGGTGCAAAGTTCTAGATTATCGTCTATACCATATGTTGTGATTGCATCTGTATATATGTCATATTTCTACATACTTCTGCAGATTGGTGCCTGTCTAATTTGTCTCGTATTTTCTCACATGTACTGCTAGTCTCGTGATTATTACCGTAATGAAACTGTTTCTCCCACATGTTACGTAAGGGTCGTAACTTTTAGGAGAATAGTACCCAACTTCACATTACAGAGCAGAATACTAGAACATGGCTGCAAACCAACATAGGTTTTACGCAGTATTTCAGGAGGCCCGTTCTAATAAGAGCTGGCCTTATTGTAAATAGCTTCCCATCGGGTTGCTTTCATCCAAGCCAGAAGATTCCACTGAAGCCCACAAGAAAGCTCAAGATGCCTGACTATTTACTGTGTCACCAACAGTCAAACCTGCTAAGTTTTTGGAAATGCACACTAAAAATCATAGGCGTGCTATCTTTTCTTCTGTTGGACGTAAGTAGGCTCAGAGTACATGGGGCTGCAATGTACAGTAAGATCTCGACATGAAAACGGATGCGCCCTGGCGTAGGTAAATGGCACACATAAAGAGATGTCGACATGAAAATGGATGCGCTCTGGCGCATACTGTATTATTTGGCACTTATCTGAGACAGAGTGTTGACATGCCATATTTCGCACCTCGCTGGCGTACGTATAGCACGCAGTCTAATATATTCCTGTTGACATGCCAAATATTTGCGCCTTGGCACACGTATAAAAACGCATCACAAACTTTAAAAAACATTCACAAGATTCGCACAACTTATCGCTTATTTTATTTTCAATGTGCGATTTGAGAGTTTGTATGCAGTTTTCAAAAATTCGACTTTATATAGTTTTAATTAATTTTTAAAAATTAAAATATAATAATTTTATGGAATAAGTCTATTAATGCATTTTAATTTTATGGAGTTTGTGTACCAGCAAGTTTTTAATTTGAATCGGAAAGCTTACAAGGTCCTCTGTCCAACTACGACTGGATATCTTTAATTGGGTGAGAAAAAATTCTTTAAAATGCAAAATACAGTTCGCCACTTTTTGGGTTTGCTAGGGTTCTCACCTACCGCCATAATGAGATGAATTAAATGCAACCTAGAGGTGGTTGGGGTAGATTTGGAATTCCTCTCTCTTTTCTCTCTCATTCTTCCTATAAATTGTAAGGAGGGGCTTCTTTCTAAAGGTTGGACATTCTTGTTTTGCCCCTCCCTTCTTCTCTTTGGAAGGTGAATTTGTGGAGTTCAAACCTCCCATTTAAAACTGTAATGCAACTTTGCCTCTTGGCATTTTGTAGTGTGTTGTATCAATCTTTGGAGCAAATAATGCATGTCTGTGGATGATTCTCAACCCTCTCTGTGTTCATTTGCATCCTCTTGATCTTTCACTGCAAATCTGGTTATCTGTGCATGATCTTGCATTGCATTTTTATGGTTTGTGTTTATTGGCAAGACAGGTGTTCTTCATTCCTCGGTGCATCACCTTTGTAGTTTAGGTTTTATTTTATGCATCTTCTTACCCTGTCTCCTTGGCAAGTTAGATTAGGTTTTTGAGTAAATCCTCTGCATTTTTATGTGTGCATCTGAACAGAGGAATAGGAACCGGCCTTCATCCGGAGAGCTTTCCCGATTCACAAGGTCCCACACTTTGGAAAAGCTCCATGTTATGCAATCGCACTGAGAGTCTCAACCCATCGAGTTGCAGACATTCAGGGGTGCTGTGATTATCCATCAACAGGCCGCTCCTCATTATAGTTATGTTTGTAAAAATCAAGATTTTATGGTGTAGGCATGAACCAACTTTCCCTGCTCTACAGTTTCCCGAGTCGCACATGTGCTAAACACTGGCTAAGGTAGATCCATTTGGCGTCACACATGCTCGTTGCATTTGAAAAAAACAGTTCCAAAGATTTTTTAGCATCTCCATGGTGGCCATATCCTGCAAGCATTGAGTTCCATGACACTATTCCTGTGATTATTTTCATCAAACACTTTGCAGGTATCTTTTATGAACCCACGTCTTCAATAGACACAGACAAGTGCACTCCTTACAGTCACATGGTACTCAAACTCAACTCGGACAGCATGGCTATGGATCTCTTAAGCCTATTTTATAAATCCCAAACTGGCACAATTCTATGGTGTAGTGCCAAAGGTGAAATGGTTTTGCTTCGTAACACTCCACTGCATTTTACAAGAGAGATAGATAGCTTTTCCTCATACCCATTCTGTGCGTACCCTGAAATCATAGCAGTCCACAACACAGTATTCCGGTTAATCATTCTGTCAAACATTTTTCATGCATCCTCTTGATCATGTATTGCTGAGACTATTTTGATGTAATTTCGTGGTTGTTTCAACCATCGATAAATTTCAGATTGCATTTCTTCCACCCAATGTCTTCAAATATAGATTGAATTTTTTGAGAACAAAAATTTCCGTACACTATAAATACAGCAATACTTTCTTATTTCACCAATTATTATCCCTTCTGAAGGTATAATACAGCATTGTGTACCAGCCAACAGGCTTAAAGAATAGATTAATAGAAAATGCTATACATTTAGTCTTTAGAACATATGTCTCCACAAATTCATTACAGTCCTGCATCATGAAGTCTTTGAAACCATTTTTTTTCATGGATGGTAAAGACACAAGAACTAGGCCTCCTCTTCATCTAATTTCATGATATGTAAAGGGTTTTAATCATTTATAAAAGTCCTGAGGAAGAAAGCATGGGCTGAACTCGGTGTATTGCTTGCTCATTCAATAAACATGCTTTGCATATTATTTTAGAGATTTGGGTATGTAATTTAAATTTTTTAACAATTGACTGTCTTGTTACCCACACTCCTTTACCAGTCATCAACAATGAGGCATACAAGAGCTCATTCCATGCATCATGAACCCAGGAAAGCACCAGTGACTGCGATCTTGATGCTTTGCTTCTTGAATTCTTTCTGTTGGGAGAGATATTGTTTCCTAAATATGGAAGGATGGGCATCCTTCTTATAGTTGGTCATTCTTGTGATGTTCATGTACGTAACGGGGGTTTTCATTTCCTGTATCACAGACTCCAGTAATTTCATCTTTGGATTGCACTTTGGAAGACATGTCTTGTTATATATTGGTTCAGATTCTTTATGGCACTGCCCTCTTGAATTCCATTGCCCTCCACTTTACCAACGTGGCATAAATCAATATCTGTGTTTTTCCAACAGGAATCTCAAAACATACAAAATGCACAATGACAAAAAGATTTCACACAAACCTACCTGAAATGAGTTCCAGAGTAACCTCGAAAGAAAACTAGTGTTCTATTAGGATTGATCATTTTATCCACCCATTTGGCCCATGTCATGAGAGCCTTTCTATAAGCTTCCAACACTTTGAGGTCTGGACAGACATGATTTCTTTCTTGGTAGTAGTCCTTCCTGGCATTCAACGAAAAATAAAATTATTGGAAACAAATACTCTCAAGCAACTCCATTGATTTGAGTACTCCAAAAACAAGGAGCTAAAGATGAAGCTAAAAATATTTTGTAATTTGCATGTAAGCCCATGGATTTCAGCTTCCGGAAAAGGACTTATATGTTATTTATATATGAAATAAAGTACTCAAAAAAACTAAACAAGCCATGGAAAGTCCTCAAACCAGAGACAGAAAATGAAAACTCTTGAGAATTTCAAGTTCTAAACATTTAATGGGAGTATATACAAGTGAGATATATAAACCTTCCCTTCATTGGTGGATATATTCATTGCATGAGTTTCCCATCCATTTGATGGCTATTACACAGCTTGAACTAGTTTTTCCAATGCATTGCCCCGTGAATGTTGATGCGAGAAACACCAGGATGCTCATCTTCCGACATTGTATCAAAAAAGAATTGGATCGACTCATTTAGGTAATTTGATTGCTTTGAACATTTGCCAATGCAAGGTTAGCATATTACTTTGGGATTGATAAAAAAAATCTAATCCAGGACATACATGCCAGCATTTGTTTCAATGTTTCTTAGCTTTACAAATGTTATTCAATCTTTTCAGATGGATTAACACTATCCAAACATTTCAAATATTTATATATTTATGCTTATATTTTGTTGATTACACAAATGAAATGTCAAAAAACCCATGATGACATACATATGATTGTCTTAATACCTCGTAAATTGGTAATATGTTTTTATTCCTCCTACTTTATTTGCAATGGAATGCCCTGCTATACCAACTGCAATTTGTATTTTTTCTTTATTTTTTTGCGTGTGGAGGTAACTTGCTAGGGTTGTTACAGAGAAACAAATCAGAAAATACTTCATTGCCTCCATTTGTTTAAATCAATATCAAAATTTTTGGACGCGCTTGGCTTTGCAAAACTTTGGCGGAGCAGAACTGGACACCACCAATGGAATATTCATTTCTACTTCATACATTATGCCTACCTTTGTGTTTTGCGCCTTTATTATGAACATCATATAAGCATTTTTAAATTCGTCCTCTTTAGATGAAATGAATGTCATTTATGTAGAGATTGTAATTTATGTACCGACGATCAAAGAAGTGTATCTATGTACTACTATTTACATGTAAACTTTGTCTTACAAATAAATATTGGAGAATAACATTTGCTTACAACTTTGAGATAAAAAAACATAATATTTGAGAATATGTTTTATTTACATGTCTGATTGTTTCTCCCTCTCTGTGTATAGTTGCGTCGTTTTACTGAACTAGCCCTTAGACTGCTTGCATATACCCCCTATCGGCATTTTCATTGCACCTTTGGATGCAATTGCTAGTTACATAATTTACATACAAATCTTTATAAAAATGGCGGTTACATTTGAAATATACAAGTCTCATATGACAGTTATTTCAAAATTTCACAAGTATCTTATGGCTCAAATCACAAAAAAATCAAACGACTGTTAAATTTAACTCGTGATTCCCACTCTTCTCTTTTCACGTGATGTAACAGGTTCATGTTTGACTGTTCCATCAAATAAATTCTCTATTCCTCGAATATTCGCTTTCAATGAACTGGCTGCAAGACGAAAATAACTCCAAGCTTCAAGTACAGTTTCAGCTCATAGAGGATAGTAATGTGTTAGTTAGTTAGTTATTTTGAGTACTCTGAAATTTGAAGGGAAAAGTGTAATTATGGTGGTTGTGGATAGACTCACCAAGTATGCTCATATTTTTGCCTTGTCATATCCATTTACATTGAGTAAAGTTGTCATATCTTTTATGCATACATTTAAGAAGCTACATGAAACACCCAATATTATAGTCACTGATTGTGATCCTATATTTACTAGCAATTTTTGGATTGATTTATTCTCATGTTTGGGTACTCAATTGGCTCATAGTTCATCATGTCATCCCCAATCTGATTTATAGAATGAAATAGTAAACAAATGTTTATAGGGGTATCTACAATGGTTTGTTTCAAATAAACACATGAGAGATGGGTTAAGTGACTACCACTTGCAAAATGGTGGTATAACACTTCATTTCATACTTTATTTAAAATGTACCCATTCTTGGCATTTTATAGTTACCATCCGCCATCCCTCAATTCTAACTTAAGGGTCCAACCTAATGTAAAAACAGTTTAAGATCACATTCAACAAAAATAGGAGGTGCTCTCTAGCCTTAATGAGAACTTGGTAATGACACAAAATCACATAAAGAAACGAGATGATCAACACCATAGTGAGTGAAGCTTTGAAGTTGAATACTTTGTTTTTGTATGATTGCAGCCATATACGAAACTATATTTGAAATAACATAAAAAAGATAAGATGCTTTCACCCAAATACTATGGCCATTATCAGGTGTTACAAAAAGTTAGTAGTGTGGCATATAAACTAGAGCTTCCTCAGTCGACTGGAAAACATAAATTTTTCCATGTTTCTTACATGAAGAAGGTTATTGGGCAGAAGGTTATTGGGCAAAAGGAACCTTCTCAGTCAGTGTTACCAGGGCTTGATGAGGAGGGACACATCATCTTGGACCCTGAAGGAATCCTACAAACATGCACTAAGAAGTTGAGGACAAGATGATGAAATGGAATAATTTAGACATTGAAGATGCAACATGGGAAGATGAAACATTCCAACAACATCCAAAGATTACCAACATTGGGGACAATGTTGCTTTGAAGGAGAGGGGCATGCTACACCCTTAACCCTAGGTCGTATATCAATATATGGATAACTGACTTGTGGCTAACATAATTTCTTATCATGTCATATCATATTTATTTATGCTTTCATATGCTTACTGGGTTGGCCTTGGTGCTTTGCATAGTATAACAGAGTATGTATATGAGTTAGAGAATAGTATATTATCATCATATTAAGCACTTGAATCTTACTGTATGGTTTGGAGGTTGCCTCCTTAAAGTGGCTAAGTCATTTTACTTGCATTTTGTGATTATTCATCTATATCTTGGTGCTCTTTGGTGTTATATTGGTACTGATATTCAGATCTATCTAAGTAATTTAGTTACACTAAATCAATTTATACACATACTCACTTCTGAGGATGATGCTCATTCTTGCCTTTATCTAAAACTCCAGTTTGTCGTACACCAATATCTATAGCATCATGGATCTGTCCAATCAGCCGGAAGTCTTCCGTGTCATGAGTCGCGGACCTGTAGATTTTACAGTAGCTTGAAACGTTCTTCCTTAT
This sequence comes from Taxus chinensis, assembly GCA_019776745.2. Taxonomy (NCBI): domain Eukaryota; kingdom Viridiplantae; phylum Streptophyta; class Pinopsida; order Cupressales; family Taxaceae; genus Taxus; species Taxus chinensis. The sequence goes on from CM034149.1 coordinate 162,346,041, forward strand.
CGCGTGTTGTAATAATGGGCAGCGGCTAACATCATGGTTTAAATGACATATTTCACAATCCATCAGCAACGAACGTACCATTATATAAGGACAACTATCCTTTGTGTGACCTTCTACTTCACAATTTGTGCACCAAATCCCTGTGCACGTCTCATGTGTTGAATTTGCTTATAGTTTCTCCAACTATTTTGCCATTGCTGCTATTTGTGCTTCTAAAAATGGGCTCACCCTAGTATCTATGCTTCCAAATAGGGTCATCCATGGACGTCATATTGCAAAAAACAGTGAAATCTCAACTTGTAGGGATTATTAGCTATACACGCACTCTAAATTAGAAAAAATTATATAAATATGAATCGTAGCATTCGGAATCTAGTTTCTAAAATACTAATTTTTTAAAAAAATGGACAAGTTTAGCTATATTAAACACTTAAAATTATATGACTTAGTTTTTTTTTTTGAAAAAACTTATAAGATTGTAGTCCGTTTGCCCGCATTTTGGATGACCAAATCTTGTTTTTTTTTTTCCTTTGGTGAAACGTTAGATGTAGTTGTCTATCTTGGGATGGATTTTATTTTGTATTTTTTTTAGCAATATTTTTTTTTTATGATTTTTTCCATGAAAGTGGTCTGAAAATATTTAGAAAATGGAGCGCTTTCCGTTTGCCCGCCATAACTATATCAAAAAATATCGAAATCAAATATTTTTTTTTTTAATGTGTATAGAATTTGTCCACGCTTGGGATGGTATAAGTTTTATCATATTTTGATAAGCGAAACAAAAGTTACAGTCTTAAACGTAGACATGAACATTCACGGGAAAAAATGTCTTAAAGACCTATTGTTAGTAAAAAATTATAAAATGATATTTATCTTATTCTATTCACTTTAAAAACAATATTTCTACGAAGCTAAGAGTCTCCCCTACGCGATGGCACCATTTTTGTGAAATGTTTTCAGTTTTTTAGCATGGTTCAAGTCTTTGGAAGAGCAGATTTGAGGTTTTTTGACCTTTTACACTTCATAATGACCTTCCATAGCTTTGGTTGGGGAAAAACAAAGATTTTCCGAGGCTTAGGTTCGACAGATAGATCCGCGATCGCTGGTTTTATAACAGCGTGACCGCGAGTTTTTTAACATAAACCGCGAGCGCGCTTTATAAAAGTGCTATCGCAGTTTATAAAGCACGCTCGCGGTTCATAAATCATATTTACACACATCCCAATGTCTGAATTACCATGTGATTTTTACTCTCTGACCTTACCGTATGAATTACTACGAAATTCTATCTTTTTCTGCACATTTTTCTTATCACCGGAAGCAAAACATCATGGGAGACAAAAAACAAAGTCAAAAAAGGAAGTCATTAAGTAAAAAAACACCAAACGAATTAGAGGCCAACAAAATTCAAAATGCTGAGCGAATGCGGAAACTTCGTGAATCTAGAAGAGGTTCATCTTCAATCCCAACTATTGTAAGCAATGAAGAACTAGGTAATGTTTCTACTGTCAATGTTGAAGTTGAATTAAATACTCGTGATGAAGAAGTTTTTACTGTCAATGTTGAAGAAGAATTAAATACTCATGATGTAGCAAATGTTGAAATTGAAGGAGACAATGAAAATGTGAATAAGGAAATTCATGTTGAAACTGTAGACAAGCAAAATTTGACAAAAACACCTCCTAGGATTTTACGTAAGAAACCTAATTTTTTTATTGAAATTGATGAAAACATTTTGAAACCAATGTCTGACAAACTTTCTGAACGACAAATCAGAAGAAAAGCCACTAAAATTTGGGATAATCATTTTGAAATTTTAAATGATTCCCAAAGATGTCAGTTGTTGGTTAGTTTGATGAAATTGATTAAAATGAGACCTACATTAAACACCTTAGGATTGACAACATCTAATATACGTGGTCAAACCTCTACAATTGTTGAAAACCTTCATGATGCATATCACACTGTTGGTGTCAAGAGACGCACTAGGGATAGTAATATTGTGCGTCATGTACTTGCTACTAGTGTTGTAAGTGAATCAATAAAAAAACAACGTTTGATTACGCAAACAAGTCGAATGTTGCAAGTTAATCAAAAAACTCTAATGAAAGCAATTGAAAGACGTAATATCCTTCAATCACTCAATAATGCCGATTTTTGGGCATTTTCTACTAGAGCACCGCGTAAGGACAAAAATAATTCTGATGCTATAAGAGAAGTTGTTATTAAATTTTGGCATGATAACACTAGAGTTTCACCTAATACAAGAGATGTTATAAAACAGAGAGTTGGTTCTACTAATCGTGAACCACATCCAAAGCATTTCTTAGATATGACTCAAACTCAATTTTTTCGTAAGTTTGAACAAGAGAATCTAGAAATTAAAATTAGTCAACATGTTTTTTTGAAATGTTGAAACCATTCTATGTGAAAATCAACCATGCTCGCACCACTTGTTGTTGTAGGCAACATGTTGAATTTGTGATGCATTATGCTAAATTTTTACGTATTCATTCTAATTTTCATTCTAAAACTATGTTATCTGAATGTGGTGTTCAAGTTCCACCAATATCTTCCAGGGATTTCATTACTACTATATTTTGTGAAAAAGAAGTTGGACAATTTTTTTATAGTCAGGATTGTTTAGATGGAAGTTGTAGTACATGCGGCGGATTACCTAAATTGGAAAGTTGCATCCATGAGAAAATTGAAGGTACAATAGGACATAATTTAGTTGAGTTTGATAATTATAAATCAGTTGCATACCAGTTGAAAGATGGAAAAGAGTCGAAACGGTGTGAGCTAGTTACAGAACAAATGCCCATTTTCCAATTTATGAGAAAATTTAAGGATGAAATTGTTTATGAGTATGCGAGGCATACACATAGAGCTCAATGGTTGGATGAACAATTCAAGCTATGCAAAGACACATTTCCTATTGGTACTATTGTTTCAGTGGTCGATTTTGTAGAGAATTACACATTGCAACCACAAATGGAGGTTCAATCGCAATATTACAACTCAGTACAAGTTGCCATTTTTGTGCATATAGCATTTCTACATTCTCCTGACAGTACAGAGAATGATCAAATTTTTTTAAGAGAGTACCACTTTTATATCAGTGATGATCGTACTCATTCTACTAAATTTGTGCAAGGGTGTTTCCAGTTATTTTATGGAAACTTGTCTGATAGGGACATCCACTTCAAACAACATTATATATGGTCAGATAATTACACGTCTCAGTTTAAGAATGCACGAATGTTTTATTGGATGAGCAGAATGCACGTCAAGATGGGTGTGCAACATATTTGGAGTTTCACTGAGGCTAGACATGGAAAAGGAGAGCATGACGGTGCAGGGGCATGTGTGAAAAGAGCTCTTGCAAGAGAAGAGTTGAAGTACAAAGATGGTGCTAAATTAAAAGATGCAAAGAGTATAGTGGAATGGTGTACTGACAACATGGCCTGAGGTTCTCAAGAAAATTCTACAGTTCGCAGATATTTTTGGTTGATAGAGGAACAACATATTGCTAACTACGAGGATTGTATGACACTCACTGGGTCCAGTGATATGCACTCATTTTGTAGCTCAGACGCTACTTCGTGGGCCGTATGGACAAGAAAGTTGACATGTTTTTGTGCATCTTGTATCGAATTTTTCACTGCTGAGTGTGATTCACAAGAATGAGTGGAAGGATGGATTTGTAGGCCTCTAACTCCGCTTCCTAGTTATCAACCTCCACAAGCATTACAACTTGTTTCTATAGATGAAGTTACAACATCCAAGGACTTTGACGAAATTTTGATTTTGGTGCGACAAGGTATTTATGGTTATTTATTTAATTTTTGTATTGAGTTATGTCCATTGAAATTTTAATATGTAATTTAAATTTGAGTTGTTCAACCTTGGTTATTTTTTTGTAGGACATGTGTTTGCAGTAATTGCGACAGAAGACAATGAAGAAGGAACAGACTATTTCTTATGTCGTTGCATCGAGGAAAGAAAGAAGTTGACTTCTCCTATTATAGATGGCAAAGATATTGAGTATCCTACAGGGTCAGTGGTAGTTACTGGAACTTGGCTTCGATGGTATCCATTAAAAAACTCCTCTGTTTGGGTGTTTGAAGACTTTGAGACACACAGGAAAATACTCTTATATTCACATCTAGTTCTAGCGACAAATATTCAGTTGTATAGATATTGAGGAAGGCCTAATAACAAGATTCTTTGGAAGGTTCGAGAGTCAGATCATGAAGCAATCTTGTCTGCTATTCAGAGTAGATCCGATCCTGATGGTTCATTGGAATGAATTTACAATGCTCATGTCTGGTATATATAATTTCTTTTCAATATATATATATATATATATATAATATATTTAGTTTAAAGATCTAGATTTAAGTTTGAATATATTTTATTTTAAATTTGTGTATTTTGTACATATATAGATAGTATATGGTTTTGATTTGAAACTTAAATTTCTTTGACTAACACTTTTATGTTTAGGTTAGTGGTGCCAGAAAAGCTTCCACCTTCACGTGGTTGACACTGTTAGTAGAGAATTTTAAATTCTCGAAGCTAAGAGAAGCTTTCATTGTTTGAAAAAGTTGTAAATTTTGAAAAAGTTGTAAATTTTGAAAAAGTTGTAAATTTTGAAAATGTTGTAAATTTTGAAAAATGTTGTATATTTTGAAAATGTTGTAAATTTTGAAAATGTTGTAAATTTTGAAAATGTTGTATATTTAGAGGGTCCCTAAAAGGTCAGAGAAGGCATCTCTAGGTGCCACGGAGTTTGAGTAATCACCCGTCGAAGTTGAACGATATTTTGGTCTCAGGGCTCTTAAGGGACTACGCCCGAACGAAGTAGCCCGGAAGCAATGACCCTTTCACGCACCGAAACACTACCTTCTCTAGCATTCACCTAAGTTGTACCCGGATTTTGCCGGTGTAGTCGGTTCGGTGTTGACCCACCATTTGCAAAATATAGCGTTTGACAACCTTACACTCGCTCTAACTTCACTATTTCACGCGTTTGCAAACAGTAGGACAGCGGAGAGCACCGAAATGAGAAGGAAAAAACCATGAGAGAGGCTATTGTAGAGGGTCCCTACGCTGAGGTGCTGGATCAGACGAGGCATATCTAGGTGCCACGAAGTCCGAGTAGTCACCCGTCGAAGTTGAATGATATTTTGGTCTCAGTGCTCTTAAGGGACTATGCACGAACGAAGTAGCCCGGAAGCAACGACCCTTTCGTGCACCAAAAACACCACCTCCTCTAGCGTTCACCTAGCCACCCAGACATGCCGACATAGTCGGTTCGGTGCCATGACCCACCGTTTGCAAAATATAGCGTTTGACAACCTTACACTGGCTCCAACTGCACTATTTCACGCGTTTGCAAACAATAGGACAGCGAGAGCACCGAAATGAGAAGGAAAAAACTAAGAGAGGCTATTATAGAGGGTCTGTACACTGAGGTGTTCAGATCAGATGAGGCCTCTCTAGGTGCCACGGAGTCTGAGTAGTCACCCATCAAAGTTGAACGATATTTTGGTCTCAGGGCTCTTAAGGGACTACGCCCGAACGAAGTAGCCTGGAAGCAACGACCCTTTCACGCACCAAAACACCACCTCCTCTAGCATTCACCTAGCCACCCAGACATGCCACGCATGCAGTCGGTTCAGTGCCATGACCCACTGTTTGCAAAATATAGCATTTGACAACCTTACACTGGCTCCAACTGCACTATTTCACGTGTTTGCAAACAATAGGACAGCGAGAGCACCAAAATGAGAAGGAAAAAACTGAGAGAGGCTATTGTAGAGGGTCCCTACGCCGAAGGTTCCTCAGATCAGACGAGGCCTCTCTAGGTACCATGGAGTCCGAGTAGTCACCCGTCGAAGTTGAACGATATTTTGGTCTCAAGGCTCTTAAGGGACTACGCCTGAATGAAGTAGCCCGGAAGCAATGACCCTTTCATGCACCAAAACACCACCTCCTCTAGCATTCACCTGGCCACCCAGATGTGCCGACGTAGTCGGTTTAGTGCCATGACCCACCGTTTACAAAATATAGCGTTTGACAACCTTACACTGGCTCCAACTGCACTATTTCGCGTGTTTGCAAACAGTAGGACAACGAGAGCACCGAAATGAGAAGGAAAAAACTGAGAGAGGTTATTGTAGAGGGTCCCTACGCTGAGGTGTTGGATCAGATGAGGCCTCTCTAGGTGCCATGGAGTCCGAGTAGTCACTCGTCGAAGTTGAATGATATTTTGGTCTCAGGGCTCTTAAGGGACTACGCCCGAACGAAGTAGCCCGGAAGCAACGACCCTTTCGTGCACCAAAACACCACCTCCTCTAGCATTCACCTGGCCACTCAGATGTTCCGACATAGTCAGTTTGGTGCCACGACCCACCGTTTGCAAAATATAGCATTTGACAACCTTATACTGGCTCCAACTGCACTATTTCACGCGTTTGCAAACAATAGGACAACGAGAGCACCGAAATGAGAAGGAAAAAACTAAGAGACACTATTGTAGAGGGTCCCTATACACTGAGGTTTTGGATTAGACGAGGCCTCTCTAGGTGCCATGGAGTCTGAGTAGTCACCCGTTGAAGTTGAACGATATTTTGGTCTCAGGGCTCTTAAGGGACTACGCCCGAACGAAGTAGCCCAGAAGCAACGACCCTTTCGCACACCGAAACACCACCTCCTCTAGCATTCACCTGGCCACCTAGACGTGCCAGCGTAGTCGGTTCAGTGCCACGACCCACCGTTTGTAAAATATAGTGTTTGACAACCTTACACTGGCTCCAACTGCACTATTTCGCGCGTTTGCAAACAATAGGATAGTGAGAGCACCGAAATGAGAAGGAAAAAACTGAGAGAGGCTATTGTAGAGGGTCCCTACACCGAGGTGTTGGATCAGATGAGGCCTCTCTAGGTGCCACAGAGTTTGAGTAGTCACCCGTCGAAGTTGAACGATATTTTGGTCTCAGGGCTCTTAAGGGACTACGCCCGAACGAAGTAGCCTAGAAAGCAACGACCCTTTCGCGCACCAAAACACCACCTCCTCTAGCGTTCACCTGGCCACCCGGACATGCCCCGGCACAGTCGGTTCAGTGCCACGACCCACCGTTTGCAAAATATAGCGTTTGACAACCTTATATTGGCTCCAACTGCACTATTTCACGCGTTTGCAAACAATAGGACAACGAGAGCACCAAAATGAGAAGGAAAAAACTGAGAGAGGCTATTGTAGAGGGTCCCTACGCCGAGGTTCTAGATCAGACAAGGTATCTCTAGGTGCCATGGAGTCTGAGTAGTCACCCGTCGAAGTTGAACAATATTTCGTTCTCAGGGCTCTTAAGGGACTACACCCGAATGAAGTATCCCGTAAGCAACAACCCTTTTGCACACCAAAACACAAGCTCCTCTAGTGTTCACCTGGCCACCCAGACGTGCCGACGCAGTTGGTTTGGTGCCACGACCCACCGTTTGCAAAATATAGTGTTTCCTTATTTATTTAAATTAAATTACAATGACTTGGTTGTTATGTTATCTCTTGGTGTCATCTTGTCCTTGGTAGGATGATATATGGGGCTCATGAATCTTATTTTTTGCCTTATCCTTAACTCTTTGTTTTGTTATAATAGTACGGGTAATAAATTGTTCTACGTTTTTCTTTTCCTAAATCTCTTCTTTCTCTCTTTCTATGAAGACCATCAGTTGTGCTACCTCTTGATTCAACTCTTTGACCTCCTGTGAAACCATAATTATCTTCTCTTCCTCCTTTCTTCTTTCCTTTTCCTCTCTCTCTCTCTCTCTCTCTCTCTCTCTCTCTCTCTCTCTCTCTCTCTCTCTCTCTCTCTCTCTCTCTCTCTCTCTTCTTGTACCTCATTAGCTCTATCAACCTTTGAATCACATCTCTTGCTAGTTCTTCTTCTTCTTCACCATATATATCAAGTCTGATTCATGAGGCCTAATAACCTTCAATTATCTTTCTCTATGTTTCTTCCTTGTTTCCATCATCTTTTCTATTTTTCACATATGTTCTTGTTCTCTTATCCTTTCTTGTAATTTCTTTAGTCTAGCATCTTATCTCTCTGATACTAACTTCTCCATCCAATGTGGCATTTTGTAACCATGGTCACTCTTTACTTCACCCATCATTTTCATCTATCTCTTTGTCTCTCTTCTTGTCACTATATCAACCTTATCTCAAATCCTTTTAGCTAATCTTCCTTGATCTTCAAGCTATGATACCACATGTTGCAGTTCAAAAAATTTATAACATGTACTAATATTATTTATCTAACTCTAATGTCTACTATGAGCGTAATCAAAATGATCAACTACCATCTTCAACTGCTAAATTGTTGACCACACAAGAATAACAAGTCTTCACAGTTTTGGAGCTCAAAATACATGAAGAAATCAGCTAAAACAAATACAAATACATTTGAAAATAACTTCTAGGTTGAAGAGCAATTGAAAGAATGTAGTAAATCATGGTATTAGTTTCATATGGAAGAAGAAGATTGCAACTATAATGGCATGTTTCAGTAATGCACATCTAACAGTACAAGCTTATGATGCAAATAAAAATAATATAAAGATACAGCCACGTATCATTCAGATTTAACAATATTTCAGGATTATTATGAGTTACAAAAGAACAATACGGCTACAGGATTGGAAAATCAATACAATTACTTCTTGAGGATTAACTCATATGTACACACAAAAGTTACAAACAATGCAGACCCAATTTTGGGTATACCTGTAATATTATCAAGATACAGTCAAATACACCAGAGTTTCAAGCACACTTTTCCAAATACAACAGGATGGTATTGATGAATTCCATTAAATCCATAGGTTATGGAATTATTATTTTGGGAGTTGTTAAAAGATGGAGGGATGTGAACCATAACTCAAATAAGCTTTAGTTACTAATACTTAAGTTAGCAATAGAGCTAACAGTATTGTTTTAGTTTGAAAAATAAAAATTCAAAATGCTCATGGTGAAATATACCACAAATAATAATCAGAAAGATACTAGAAAATATATAACTAGAAGTAATACACTAAATCCACCTCAAGATTTAAAAGAGGAAATAGTTCAAATTTATAGCCTCGGAAATAAAGCCATAGCAGAGATATCCATAGGAGTTCCATATATGGAGGAATCGCTTTTATATCAACAAACCATATATACAATTGTTCAAAGTCCATAAATTTATTTCTATTTTCTTCTCCATAAGCTTCATTAGTTAGGACCACACTAAATTTTATTTAATAAACAATACAAATATTATTAACCTAGTTTGGGTACAGATAAATTCACAGTTAGAGAATACTCAGGGCATCTACAAGTTCCAACGAACAGAGATCAAAACCCACTTTCTCAGAGTTAGCAATAATACCAAAATAACCAAAATAAATATGATTTAACCAACACACATGGATATATATATATATATATATATATATATATATATATATATCAAACAAAGTGTGCTCCAGACGCGCACGTCTCTGAAAATATATATGTACATCAGTTCATAATGTATGTATACATCTCGAACTAAGCACGTGTCATAATGTACATATGGGACCACATGCGATCGCAAAAGGCTATATATATACAATGGACTATGAATCTACTCATGACCACATATGTACATCTAGGTGGACTATAAATCTACTCATGAAACATCTTCCCTCTCTTCACCCTACTAGAAGTAGCACGTCCACGACCTGGGGATGTAGTGGAGGGAGATGCCACTACGGATTTCATCTGTGTGGTCCTAGGTGTCTCTAAGCATGCCTGCAACCTAACCTGCACATTCATAAACAACAAGTTTTTAACACCCAAAATTTTAAAATACATTCAAAATTTAGAAACTTGTACAATTTAGTTAAAATGCATGTGAAATCTTACCGCAATGTCATGATCCCTATCAATTTGTTGTTGACACGTCGCAGGGACAACAATAGACTCACGAGGGGTAAGCTACATACAAATAATTAATTTTCAAATTAAATATTTCACATATATACCTACAAAATTTGATATTGTAGATTTAAGTTTAATAAGAAATAATGAACCTCCAAAATTTAACAAATTTAAAAAATTGTGTACCTCAGTTAGTGGATCTGCAAATGCTATGGCAGTATCTACAGCAACCTCCACAGTCTGGATATATGGAGGAGTCTCTCTAGCAGTCATAAGCTATACAAAAAACATGTACAAATCAATATTAAAATCTACTTAAGAGCTTAGCAATCCTATCGAAACCTATTGAAAAAGATAACAGTAAAGGAACTCAAAGGTCCCTACACTCTAAACATATCTTTTCACGTTCATCAAGGAAACACCATCTATATATAGGTATGAAACTTCCCACTACGTCTAGGGAATTGCTTCCCACATTTACAAGCACTCAAATTTGTCCGCTGAACTTGTAAATTGCATAAGATAAAAAAATCAAGTCAAGAATTTTCAAATATAATATATGTCAAATATGATTACACTAAAATTGGATAACACATGTTAGGTGGAGATTAACATGTGGTTTGAGGCATCTTTGGATAAGTTCTCATGTAGGAAATGTATAAGGGTTCCCACAAGCCAGCTAATGTTTATTTTATAGGACGACGTCATCCATGGTTATGGTTTTTGAGGTTTGATAAATGTATCTAGATACATCACATTGTGATAAAGATTGATTGAAAAATAGTGGCGAAGGGAATTAAATAAGCTAAAAATACAAAAATCCACATGTTGAGATTTTAAGAAGGTAAAAAAACTATACAAAGGAGGGAAACTATATACATTCATTCCCGTCCCTACTATACAATCTTACCCTAGGTGGTACATTCAAGTCATTTTCTAGTTCATAATCCCCGTCAGGTCAAGAAATCCATGTTTTAGTATTTAGAAAATCCAGATTAATCTAAAATCACTTTATGTTCATAACATAGGTCCACTTTATGTTACAATTTCTTGCTAGGTTCTGGCTTATTTAGTTAGTCAAGAAAGAATAAAAATGTTATTATTTTATCTTCTATTTAGGCTAAATACATAGGATCTATAAATGTTAGCACGAAGGCCATCTTTCTTCATAAGATTTTGACAAAGTTTTGTATTTAATCAAGGTAACCCATAGTCATCTTCTATGACAATTAGAGCATCATTCAAATTTGAAGGACTTTTATCTAACATCACCAGACCAAACACATATAGATTCACAGAATTTCATCAAGGAGTTGATCCATGGATAGGTCATTTATCTCATATATTGCTAGACATTGGATTATATTGCAAACATCTTGACCAAACCATTCACCGACAGAAATATTATTCACTTATGATCTATTTTAAGGGTGTGGTCTATATCAACATCATCTTCTGAGGGAGCATTTTATCCATCCTTTCTTCTTTTCTCTAAATTAAAGGAGTTTTTCCCATTGGTTTTTCTCATGTTCTCTACTTTTGGAGAGTTTCATTGTAATTTGGGTAGCTCATATGGTCTTATTTCAAGGACCCTCATTTTTACCAACCTAAGCTACACTTCAGGGTGTTTTCGTGTAGGTATAGATTTTCCTTGTAATTATTTATTTCTTAGAATATTTCGTGTAGATATATGGTGACTCATCTTGCTTATATGTTCTTTGTTTCATAGGAGTTACTTGACTTTTTAGGAGTTATTTGTGTGGTGGTACTCCGAGACATGTAAAACCAATATATGATTACATACATGGCTAGTTATATCAAATGAATTGGCATTTCCTACTAAATAATAAGGGATTGTAAAAAGGATTTGTAAATGTATATCCACTATTGATCAATTAGAGGAAATTTAATTTGGAGCACCTAAAAGTATGCTGACAGGTTTTGGAAATTTTGTGTATGCATACATTATGAAATTATTTTGCATTTAACTCCATTCTTGCAATTCTCTAAAATATTGTGTCTTATAATTGCATATATGTAGTTGTGGATTACTTAGGTAAAAATAAATATTTTTGTAATTTTATTGTATAGTTGAATGAGAGAGGGTGAAGCTCCTGTGATTACAGAGCATAATGTAAATTTGTTGGAGACTCGAGCATGCAGGGATTTGGATGATTACTAAAGGAAAGTAAAGAGTTTAGAAACCTTAGAACAAGGGTGAGAAACCTTTCTAAGGTCAAATATTTGATCAAGAATGAAAGACAAGAAATTAATTCCAATTAACTAACTCACAGCTTGATACAGTCGGGCATACTCTGCAAATTAGGTTTTTTTTAATAAAATAACCAAACTCATGTTTTCACCATTCAAAATTCTTGAAAACTGGAAGAAATTTATGTAGTGTGGTTACCAAGGGGATGTTAAAAGAACTAAATCATTTCATGGTCGGGAGACAGAGAGTTTCATGTCAGTCCGAGTTCACAGTCGGGGCAGGACAGGTAAGGCAGTGTTTTGGCAACTAAAATTATTTTTTGGTTTTCAACGAACCTACAACCTTCATCAAAGACAAAAGTAGTGTAAAGGAAGTTAGGAAATCCCTAGAGTAATTATGAAGGTGAATATTCAATTGATTGCTCTGTCACATAGCTTGAGGCCTGTGACAGAAAGTATGGAGACAAGCCTCTTGGATAAAGACACCAAAAGACCTAATACATTCAATGAAGTAGAATGGTTATTTTTAGATGTCACTAGAGTATTGGATGAATCTTAAAACAAAAATATAATACTGTGAAACCTTTAATACAAAGTTAAAGGTAACTAGAAGGTATTAAAGAGGAAAAGGGTGATTTATGGAAAAGTGTTAAGATTTAAGGTTTGAGACTTGGATTGCACTTTCTAGGAGGTAAAAAGAAACTGCAGAGACTTCTAATTAGATATGAGGGTGTCCAAATACCCCTAATTACAAAACCATCAAGGTAATATTCCTGAAAATCCCTTAGAGGTAGTGTGACTAGATTGGATGTAATCTGATGATTATTCCAGAAGGATTTAACTTGGAGATGGGATTAACTAGGGATAGAGTTTTGTCATAGAAATCAACAAGATTCAAGGTGTAATAATAAAGGAAAGTTTCACAAGTTTTTGATATCTCCAAGCATAGGGATTAAGTAAAACTCCAAGATTTGAACTGAATTGAAGCTGAAGATCTAGTAAACTTGTGGTGAGTGTGAAGTTATTTGATGTGACTACATCATATTGGTATCAGAGAAGGAGAAGAAACTGAGAGGAAAGATAAAAGGTTGACAAAATTCCACCAAGAAGAGTATCTAGAGGCATACATAGAGAGAATCCAAGAGAAACTGATTGGATTGAAGTGTTGACCAATATCGAAGATAGGTTATGTGCATTTGAATTATCTCATAGAAGAGAGAAGGCATTAACAGTATATAGTGATGATAAAGAAGAAGAAAGAACAATGACAGCAGTAGAAGCACCAAAAGAAGAGGATAATCCAGATGTGAAACTCTTAAAAGCAGTCATAGGAGAAATCACAAAGATAAAGATGAAAGTGCTAGAGTATGGTGGTAGACTACATCCAAAAGAGCTTATAGACTGGATAGATAGAATGGATAAATACTTTGATTTAGAGGGCATTACAGAGAACAAGAAAGTAAAGTTTGCAGTGACTAAATTCACAGGACATGCAACAATATGGTGGGATTATATGCAATAGGAGAGACTGAGAAGAAAAAAAGAGAACGTCAAGAAGCCGGATAAGATGATAGTTTAGTTAAAAGGTAAATTCATTCTTAGTTTATTCAAGAAATTTCAAACTTTGAGACAAAGAGAGGAAAGTGTAACTGATTATACTTGATGAAATTTACAAATTGGCTATGAGGTCTAGACATATACAAAATGATGTTGAAGAAGTGTCAAGGTATGTGAATGGATTGAGGTTGAAAATTCAAGATGAAATCAGCCTATTTCACTTGAGATAAGTAGTGGAATCGTATCAAGCAACCTTAAGAGAAAAATTTAAGTTCTTGAGAAAACATACTCTTTTTTTGAGAGGTAGAGGAAGAGGAGTAAGAGGAAGAAATGAACAGTCTAGAAGAGGAAAACAACAAAAATAAAAAAATGAAGAAGTCACTATTTCACAACCACAAAGCTCATTTAGAGCTGGTTATGTAAGAAAGGTGTTTATAGCAAAATGACACAAACTCCAAGTAAGAAATGTGTTAAAAGAAGAAATTTTAATTAAATAATTGAATTTTTTATACTCAGCGCCGTATGCATGCATCTTTACACGACTCGGCCAGTTCAAGTTAGAATCGGACCGGTTCGACCGGTCCGGTACTAAACCGGTTGAACAGCCCGGTTTTTTAACCGGTTCATGCTTTAAAATGTTGAACCAGTCGAACCGGCCGGTTCCGATTTCAGCTCGACCGGTTTTTAAAACACTGGTTCACATTCTGTAATCTAAAATATGTAATGGCAATTCAGATATGGATATAAAAGATAGGATACAATGTTATGTGGTGGAATACAAAATTTGTAAACAGAGATAATTTTTTGAAAAGAGAACTAAGTTGATTTATATTTTAAAGGAAATGAGCTTCATTAGTCTGCAAACTTTGGTAATCATTTCTCTATGTATAATTTTGCTTATCGGCAGAGACCTGAAGCTGATTCGGATTTTGATGTAAATGCAATTCATTAATTTGCAACCTTTGGTAACAATTTCTTTATCTCTTTGCCTATTGGCGTAGACCTGAAGTTGATTCAGATTTTAATGCAAATGTAATTCATTAATTTGCAACCTTTGTTAACAATTTCTTTATCTCTTTGCCTATTGGCATAGACCTGAAGTTGATTCAGATTTTAATGGAAATGAGCTCCATTACTCTACAATCTCTGGTAATAATTTATTTCTCTGTCTCTTTGCCTATTGGCATAGACCTGAAGTTGATTCAGATTTTAATGGAAATGAGCTCCATTACTCTACAATCTTTGGTAATAATTTATTTCTCTGTCTCTTTGCTTATTGGCATAGACTAGGGACTTCGTTGTTTTTGCATAGTAAGGGATATTACATTCCTTTGAGAATTTCGTGTTATTCTTGATTATTGGCAAAATATTTGGGCTCTTGTTGTTTCTGTGTTTCCATAACTAAGAACTACATTCAAATTGTTCACTTTGTGGATCTACTACTTCTTTACTTTGAGCCTTTGCTATTTGTGAGGAATGAATATGAGTCAACCTCTTTGATTAACTTATCAAAAAATCCCAAATGGGGAAAGATAGACATGGAAACTTAATCCAAACTATGACTTTGAGCTCAGCTCGCTTTGAAACTTGAAGGTTCTTAGTTAAGTGGGAAATAACAAGAGTACTACAAATATACCATGGACCATGGTTGACAATGGTATAACAATGGTCAACATTAGTAAAACGAAACAAAATTCTTTAGTCATATTTTGTACACTTTCAAGCTTTACGCCATGGGGTTGCCAACAATTATGAACCCACTATTTGAGCATGTATGCTAAGAGGATTCGACCAACAAAATAGCTAACCAAAGTGAAAGATTCAAACCAATGGCAAGCTTTATCAAATTTAGGCAACTCAAAAATAATGTTAGGTAATGAAGTGTCTAAATTAGAACTAGTACCATGAATTGCATTTTGTACAAATTTTCTTGATCACTTAGATGTCATAATTGTGTAAAGCTCCATTAGTGTGATCTGCAACAACTAATGCATGTGATATAGAAGTGGTCATCAATAATAACAAGATTTAAGAAAAAAAAATCAGGGATGGATTAATAACCCCTTAGCACAATAAATGTGAAATAAAACTCAATGTCATGCTTAATCTATAAATAATCGGTAATATAACAACATCATTATTAAAAAAATTATGAAACTCTAATAGAGCTAAAACATTCTCTCTCCCGCTTAAAGATCAACTATATGTATATTGAGACAAAACAAAAAAAATTGGACCAACTCTAACAAATTATGTGGTTGTGGGTTTTCTTGTTTAAGGTTCCCCAATAATTAAAATACAGTTTACAAAAAAATATTATAGTATTTTTGGGGGAAAAAGTTTTATTCAACTGACATTTAGCAGAAACCAGTTAGATGGTGGACTCAACTGACATTTAGCAGCAAGTTATACATTAAGTGGCGCACCTATTTCTATTGCATGCCCTTATTTCTCTGTCCATATCTACACGTTCACATATAATATTTGTATTTATAGATATATAGAGCTTATAAATATTGTAATTCTCTAATAACTTCACTGCACAAACAACTTTTTAAAATGAGTACGGAGTTTCAAGCAATTGGAATGTTTTCTTCTCATTCCCTATTTTCAGATGATCTAATTAAAGACAACGTGATTGTTTTTGCTGGATGTTTTCATTGATTTCTCATATAAGGTTGCAACATTTTTTACATTTAAATGTTATAATCTAAAGTTTTAGGCATGCATGATTTTTTAAAATTTTGATCTAAGTATCAATTTTTTTAAGTAAAATATTGGTGATTGTGCCTGGCAGGCCATGCTTGTATGATGTTCCACAGGGAAAGCCAAGACATCTCCACATTCTGATTGCCACCCTGCATTTGTGAATATAAAGGAATTAGGATGCAAGTATGTTTGTATTTTAAGCTGGAATAAAAAGTCGAGTCTCTTTTGATTTTGAATTTTGAACATATATCACTAAGAGATGATATTTGTGCTGAATGTGATCTGTTTTTTTTAAATTAGTGAATGGAAAAATGAAGAAGTCTTGAGCCTCAAACTTTTATCCACACTTTGAAATACTAACTTGTTGGTAGGGGAGGCCTTCTCATCTTGAGCGTCTTATCTAACTAGTAACTTTCGTTTGTTTTTTCTAACTAGTGTCTATTGGCTTCCAACTCCCATTTCAATGTCTATTTCTGCGACAATGGTCAAATTTGATGGTTGTTTAGACGTTTTTTTTGTGATTTTTTCTATAAAATAATTGCAAATATTTCAAATTACCATTACATGAGACTTGTATATTTCAAATGTAACTGTCATTTTTTATATAGATTTGTATGTAAATTATATAAATATGTATAAATCTATATTAAATATAAATAAATATAAAATAGTTGGTATAAATAACACAATTTTATATATTTGAAGGGTAATATAGAAAAATTACTGCCACCCAAAAATTATTGGACAGGCACATATGACCGTCAAATTTTACCCCTACTCTCTATTGGACACCGTATTCAGCTTCCCCTCCGACCACTGCCTCAATCTACGATAACACATATTTCCACCAGGGGTTAAATTTGACGGCCACTTATACCTGTCCAACAATTTTTGGGTGACAGTAATTTTTCAATATTACCCTTCAAAAATACAAAATTGTATTATTCCAACTATTTTATATTTATTTGATTATCTTTACTAGCAATTGCACCTAAAGTGTGCAATGGAAACACAGATAGGCTATTAAAGCAGAGTGATTGGACAATGTGGTTGTTACCAGACATACAAGGTAAAAGACGTGTTTTGAATTTTGTTTCAAAATACTGTTATAAGGAAGTGAGCATATACCTTTAAAATACAGTGATGAAATAGTTTTTCACGTTCCATAACACCAAAAAGAATATGTTAAAGCTTATTTCAAATCATAACAATAGTGGATAACAATTTCCATTAGATTGTTGAGTATAACAAATGTAGGCCATAATATTATGTAGATGCCACTCAAGAAAATGATAGCAGACAGTCTGGGACAACCTTCCATTTTCATTTATTTTTGGTTTGCCTCTTGTTTGAGCTGCATTTGGTTTGAGAAAAGTTGGATTGGACTTCCACATTAGGTTTTGTATTTCAAGCTCGCCATTGGAGAATTCTATTCAAACAAAAGAAATGGAGATTACATGAGAACTTTTTCCTCAAAAATTATTTCAGTAAAGTAAATTCCTCCATGGCTTCTGTGGTGTCTGGAAATGAAGCTTTGTTTTGCACAGTAATTTTAATTACTTACTTTATCTTAGTAGCCTACGGTGTTTTCTGTGTTAGGACCTTCTTAAGACAGATTTTCTATTTTCTTATTTGTCGAAAATGGATTCCAGGACATGCAATCTTCTGTCAATCTGCTCTAAATTTTCCCATTCTTCTTGTTTTTTAAACGTCTGTTGCCTACAAGGAAGGCCTGTGAAGGAATGTTGGTTCTTTACTGGCCTTTTACATGTTAAAGCCCTAGAGTCTTGGATATCTGCTGTTAATTTCCTAAATAGCTAGATTTTTTTAGTTTCTAACAGTTGTTGGAAAGGCTTGTTCTGTTTTTGTGTATTGGAGTGTATGTTCAACTAGATGGTGCCTCTACATCGTCAAAGTTGCTTATTGTGCAGTTCAGAGGTCCTGTGAGCCCCATTTACTTCAAGGAGAAGAAAACCATTATAGCCTTATAATAAGGCTTTGGGAGCTATTCAAACCATATGTTATAATTTGTTCTCAGCAATGTACTGAGCAGTAGTTTTTACTATTATTTAATAATGAGCATATAAGTGTCTAGTAGTATTGCCAATAGAAAATTATATCTGTTTTTCCTAAATGTTAATGTTCTTCCCTGCACAAATACAACTGTCTGCTATGAAGAAACAGAGTATGTTCAAGCACATTGGTCTCCTGGGCTGCTAGTTTTCTGTCTCCATAAATTGTTTGATTATGTTTTTTCATAATGATTTGATTACTTTTTCACTTTTAAATCGACCACTTGTGATTTTGTTTGCATTCAATGGAGTCCTTTGAACATGATGTGTGGCATCCTTTGAACTCTCTTTGATTTCTCTAGCCGAAAATAAAGTTCATAGTAGTTGTGAACTTTACTTCTACAGCATATGAAATACTATTAAATCATTCCCGAGGATAACTGCCTAATTTGAACATCTCAACATTAGGATTACTTTGATAAAGTTTCTTGGTTCTTGTGCACGATTACCACTGTCAATTTGGCCCTCAAGTTTGATATCTCATTTCTTCTGCATTTTCTTCTTGCTACTTGAATGTGAGTGGAAAATTCACCTTTTTATGTTTGTAAAAGATGGCTAAATGAATTGGTGGACTTTGACAAGAAGTCTCCACAAAACAATAACAAATCCCCAGATAACATAGACTGGGGAGTTGGATAAAGCTTGAAACAGGCTAGATCTACAGAAAACAAGAACAAATTCCCGGATAACATTGACTGGTGAGTTAGATAAATTGCGATTGGTTTGTCCTCCACCCATATCCGGCCAAGGTAATGAAGATAAAAACATATTTTCAAGAAGTTCATCCATATAAAATTTAAAGGGATTTACTTGCTAGTAGAATGGTCATCAGGGGTTAAACCGTTTAGACGTTTTTCACAATTTTAACTGTAAAATACTTGCAGATATTTGAAAAAACTGTCACACGCGACTTGTAAATTTTAAGTAAGACCATCATTCATTACAGGTGACTGGTGATTCATTACAGCTACAGAGATTGATTGACTATGTAATAATTCTGCAGGTGGATCAACGATTTTGCAATTAAACATATCTGGCCCATCCACGCCACAGGGAAGCACATCCCAATCTCTGAATGCAGTTGGAAGGGTTATCGAGAACTGCTGTTTCAGTGCCTGAATCAGTGTCAGGGGGAAGTAGCAGCAGTGATGCATCTGGATTTCAGCAAGTTCTAGGAGATTCTCATTCATCACTTCCAGTTTGGAGTCAGTCTTATGCAGGTTCTTCACCTCTTCCCTCAGACCTTGGACAAGTGAAACTGGAATCCTTTGTATATAAGTTTTTCCACTTTCTTTCAATAAGGAAACCTCTCCCATTAAAGAGGAGGGACTTGCCGTCCCCTGACTGTGGTTGTTAAAGAACACTTTTAAAATCCAACAGTTTTTGGCGACTCTACTGGGGATTTCATTTCAAATGGATCCCTTTCTAAAAGAACCGATTCAAGATCATTGTTGGTCTGGAGACTCTACGGTATACACACGGGAAGAAAGCTCTCGGGGTTGAATATCCCCATTTTCAATTTTTGGAGCAACCAAACTTATCTCTTCCAACAAGAAGGAATAGAAGAACTCGTTCTACAAGCACACCTCCTACTAAAGACAGAAATTCCAAGGATAGCATTCCTTAGGAGCATCTCAGTCCTAATCTTCGTGCTTTGATACTTGCTGGTGTTTCAGTTCTCTTTCAGTCAATTTTTCCAAAAACGGCAGTTCCCTTGCCTTGGGGACAATAGGTTGGGCCTCTTGCTCTTCCTCAGCGATTGCATGAGTTACCTAAGGGTAATAGGAAAAGTTTTCCCAAGTTCCGGGGTGCTAGGAAAGTTCATTTAGATGAACACATTGCAGCCTTCATTGTTGCATGTGGGATTCTTGGGGTTTAACATGAAGATGTCTTTGTCAGGATTTTTGTGGAGACATTGCAAGACAATACTGCTGATTGGTTCTACCATCTTCATGTTGGGTCTATCACTAATTGGAATACCATGACAACTCAGTTTGAGTAGCATTTCAAACCTGCTGAGGATGTGCATGCTTTATTAACACAAATTTCTCATATCAAGAAGGAGCCATTTAAGCCTATGAGGGAGTTTGTAGCTAAATTCAACAAGCTAATTAATAAAATTCCACAGAACACTCGTCCGGTGGATCAAATCCAAAAGTGCTTCTTCCTCAATGCCCAGTTGTCTGAAGTGAGTTATGCACTAAGGAGAGCTAACCTTGCAACTTTGGATGCCGATCAACATTTGGCCATCAGTGTGGAGGATGATTTTATCATGTCTGGTAAATTGAAAAGAGAATCCTCCAAATCTAAAGCCTCTTCTTCTTCCTCTTCACCTAGAGCCAATTCTGACCATTAGGTACAAAAGCTTGCAAATGATCTCATTGTTCTCAAGAAATAGTTGGCTCAGCATACCCCTTACCAAGATGTTCCAAGGAAGAATTTTCAGCCCAGGAATCGTTTGCCTGCTTCTCAGACCAGATTGGCTATTGAAGGCCCACCCATCAAGGTTCCAGTCAATGCAAGAAGTTAAAAGGTCCCACCCTGAGGAAAAAATACTTGTCAGAGAAAATATATCCACTACTGTGAGTATGTTTTTTCTAGCATTTAGACCACAACTTCTGATTAATCTCCTCTTTAAAAGTGCGAATTAGAGGTATTCCTAAATTATACAGTTTGAATGACTGCAAAATGTTTACCAGATCATTATTTTTATCAATTATGATTCATAATATTAAATATTTGGGTGGAACCCCTACAGGAGCTTGATGAGCATCAAGGGACGCTTTTAACTTCTTATGCTGGAGCACAAACAGGTCAGACACTGCTAATTAGAACTGCAGGGGCACAATCCCAGCAACAGGTATGTTTAAGCTTTATGTATTGCAATGCTATGGAGAAATCACAACTGAGGACTATATTGTTCAAGCTGCATTTTCCTAACAAATACAAACCCTTTGTTTGGGAACGAGTCTTGCAGCAGAATCTTAGGTGTCAAAGTATACAATCAAGTGAAGGAAATTCTTTACAGCAGTATTGCAGCCATTCTGCTGTTTCTCAAGTTCAATTGGGAGCTGGTGGAGGTAATGCTGTCAGTGGAGGTAATGACATCCTTCTTTTGGAACCTCTAAACTTGTCCTCCTGATGTGCTATGTAAAATTCAAAAAAACTCAACTGAACCTTATGTACTTGGTCTCTGCTTGCAGCTCCGAAGGGAGACAACTGCAGAAAGAATGAAATCTCTACAAGAACTCCTTCCAAACTCTAACAGGGTACACAACCAAGTAGAAAAATACTTTGATTGTGGCTGTTTGATTGTTTATGTTCTGTTCTGGAAGTTTAATTTGAGTCTGCCAATTTGTATGGCTCCACCAATTTCACAGGGAATGCTCTTTATTCATTTTATTTAAGATAATTATATAGGATTCTAAATCAACATCAACATTTTACATGCAATCGAAAACAAATAAATTACAAATAAAAAAACAGCTGCCAACAAACCTCTGTTTTCTTGTAAGAGCTATCTACTATTACAATTTCAGAGGACGGTTGGGCATAAATTTGTTTTTTTGCCTAAAGGTATTCGTAAATTGAAACCTGCAGAAAACATAAATCAGAAAAGTTGTAGGAACAATAAAATTTAGATGTGAAAATTATAAATCAATGCAAATAGACACAAAACTTATTGTCAATTAAAACTTCCCCCAAAATTACATTTACAAGAAAACCACTTTTAACTTACCATTTATGAATTTGTTCGTCTAAAAATTTCAGGACTGGGAAGGCACCCACAGATCGACTACTAGAATAACAGGTACAAGAGGTTATTGGGCTCGAGAGAATTGTTTCAACCACAAGCACGATGTTTACAGTTTTGGTAATGTGGTGTTGGAGCTGATAACAGGGCAGAGGCATGGTGATAATGCACGAGGCTCAAGCCAGTTCCACATTCCAGACTATGTCGTTTTGAAGAATCTCTAGATGAAAGGCTTGAAGGGGAATACTGGGTTGACTGTGATCTGATGAATGCTTTGGCTGTAGCAAATTTAGCCCTCAAATGTACTGCTAATGACACGGACAAGAGGCCCGATGTGGATTATGTGATGTGAGTACACAATACTATGAGGGAAAAAAAACCAAGAGGAAGTCTTACCCTATTTTCAACACTGTCGGCTTCCTCCAAGCACTGTAACCAGTTCACAAGCCCATACCAGGTCATAAAACACGCTCATTTGACATGGACGGACCAGATCTGCTCTATGATTGTCCAAACGTACGAATGCAGAACAAGCCATAGATGCACTAAAACCAGGTGAGCGAGTCTCGCAGTGGAAATGTATACGGCGGTGGGCATTTTTTATAGTGAGGATTCACCTGCACTATGCACATCGACGGCTGTTGGCATGTCCGTGCAAATGCAAGACTGTAGAAATGCTTGCAGCCATTGATGATAGAAAGGAGGGGCTAGAAGTTTCCCACTCCTGTCTCTATATTTTAGCAAGATATATTGTCAAATGTCAATTACTCAATGATTAAATTTGTTTCAATTTTTTTTATTATGAATTAAAATATAACAGTTTTACATATATCTCCTAAAATTGTAGTACAAAGTCAATATCTTTATATACCATGGGATCACACATATTTAAAAATTTCGTAAAATTTATCTGCAACACTGCTAAGAAATAATAGGAACCCTCCTCCCATGAGACCACTTCCTTCAACTCTCCTCCTAAAAAAATTCTACTTCTTATTTTAAGGAAAAGATTCTAAATTTTCCTGTTTGCTTAAATTTAATTTTTCATGGGTCACCTGCTGAACAAAAATAGAAGCAGTAACCCCCTCCATGGAACCCCTACCTAAGAAATTTTTGCTTGTGTAGCAAAGTGTGCAGATTTTGTTTCACGGAGGAACCATGGGGGGTTCAATAACTAAGTGATATCCTACCACGTCCGTTCATATTGAGGTATTAAAAATGGCCTAAAAAAAACCCAATATACCAGTATGCGCATGGGGGTGGAAGGCTTTAGTTTTTTACTATGTCGAAGTAGGTATTGGGGGGTCAGGTACAAAGGTGCGAGCTGTAGGAGAGGCAGAGTCACACAACAAAGGTTATTCATATCATTCTGGGATCTGGGAGGAGAGGCAAGCGGCAGGAGCGGACGTCTACTTGGGATCCATATTCCATAAATCCCAAAGTGGGACTGTTTGCATTCAGCTAAAAAATCTTAGCCGTCCATACAATGGATATTTAATGGGTTAGGTCTGAACCAATGATCTTCTAGATATGAACAAATAGGGGTTATTCAGTGTGCATCACCCACCTTGGTTAAATCATCAGGAGGGAACAACCATTGCTCTGATCTCAGTCGTTGCTCTGATCTCAGTCATTCACCTATAACCCATCTGCATTGTTTCTCAAAAACTGAATATGGCTTGCAGTATAAAGTCTTTGGCACACGGTTTAATTTTTCATTGAATCCGGTTGCATTCTAGCACCATTCTAGACACCCGTTTCTGAGGGGGCAGTGTTTGGATGTTGCATTTAAACTACTGAACGTTTCCAATTTTTTGCGAAGAGGAAAAGGTAATTTACAGGAAAGAAAAGGTATTTCCCGTCCCTACAAATGTGAATGCCTTTCTGTCTATGGTTTTATTGGTTTTAATTTTAGATAGTTTGTGAACATGAATGAGAATATCAAGACGCTTAAAGATTCTGATTAGGATATTTTAGGTGGGTTCTGAAATTGGGTCGGTTTTTATTTTCTCTTTTTTGATTTGGGTATACTCTCTGTAGCTGTGTTTTAACATTGCTTATTCATCTGTTGAATAAGGGCTTGCTGAGCACGATTGTTGAATATTTAGCTATTTCTAGATATTGTTTGCAATCCTCTCAGGAAATGCCTACTGTAAACTCAAAATAGCTTTCCCATATACCAGGAAATGTCATGTAACAGACACACTTCACATGATATAAAGGAAAAGAAAGTAATGAACTTCCATTTACACAATGGGAAATTTCTATATCTAGCTCATACATTTGAAATGAATACAAATTGCAATCAAATGATTAACTAAGATGACAAAAAATGATCCAATTTTCTACCTTTTAAGTGCTTTCCAGCACAAACATAGTTTCACTGTGCTAAGAAAATTACTGAAAAGCATGCTTCATCTTTCATGTGTCCACATAAGTTAAATTACTGAAAGGTTGTTTATATCCATGAAATCGACATAAGTCATTTAGTGTTATGGGGTTGTCAATGGAAAGGATCTTGTAGATCGGTGACATAGAGTAGCCACAAATTATTGCAGTCGCATGTTTAAGCCAAAGCATATTAGAAATTTAGAAGACAACATAATTACACCATGTGATTGTTTATCTCTTGAAAATGACAACATAATCCCATTATGTAAATGACAAAAAAACTTCAGTGTTGCGCTCTTGAACAGAGTCATCTATGATGGTAATCAACCATGCATGATTTGGCATTACTTTGGGACAAGAGAGGGATAGGGAATCTATTAAGGTCTGATTGTCTATATTTAGAGCAGTCCTCATTTTTAGTCCCAAATGGAATCGAGACAATTCGTAGCCTATATTTGATTTATTTCCAAAATTTCTTATTCTCCTCTACTAGTGCAGATTATCAGTAAGATGGGAAAGGGATGCCTCCTTTTGTAAAGAGAAAGCGGGTACGATAAATGAAGCTTTGTGTGTATAAGGTACCTATATTACTGTATCGTTCAGGCACATTATTAGAATTCTTGATATCAAGTTGTCTGTGCATATAGTCTTTTAATACTCTTAGTTGATACAGAAGCAATGAGATCAGAGTTATAGCTTGTACTGAACAATTCGTCTTTGCAGAAGTTAGTTGTGTGGCCTCCCTAATTAATTCTAGTTATATTTTAATTTTAGGTGTATTCACCTTCTTGTAAATTTTACGCATATTGGTTTCCGGGCACTCCTACTGGCCTGCCTACCTGCCCTTTCACCTTGATCACACCATAGTCATTGGGTAAGACTATTTACTGATATAAGGTATTCGGTATTTCCATTTGCACCATCAACAACTACATTTTCAGTTGAATATTCTTGACCATTATCAAATATGGTTCCATCCGAATTGAACTTCTTATCATGTGCTATGAAAGAGTTCAAAAAAATAATAAGAGATTTGAGACTTCCACAGTCCATAATACAACATCAAATGCTTCTCGATAACCGTTTAAAATGTTAATAATCCGGGAATTTCCTCTCTTGAAGTTGTATAATATGACCTTGTTTTACTGCAATAGTCTATAGTAATACACATTGCATATTCTGGTTTGTGGATACAATCTGACCTCCTTTTTTCTTAAGCCAAAATTACAGATTGAAGACAAACTATTAAAAACCCAGAATTAAATCTTTGGAACTACAGTATGCCTTTTTATTGTTAAATCTATGGAACTTCAGAAAATGTGTGATCATAATTGTCTTTTTATTGTTAGTTTTAATGCCTTTCTATCCTCTTCATTGTTTATTGTTGCTAGTTTGGAGTGTGTTCAGTTATTTCTTTTCATTTGAGCTTCTTTGAAACATTTTATGTTGATAACTAAGATTTGATGCAGAGAACATGTATCTTAGGGAAAATATATGCTACAAGATGTGCACTTTGGTGGGAAAAAATGATTAAGGCAAGGATGCAACACAAGGACGCTGCAAATGTTTAAATTGTATATCCAGCGGTAGATCAAAGGGTAACCTATGGAATATGTGGGAATTTGTAATCCCAACCATCCACACTAAATCTGTAGCCCCCAACTCCGACATTGTACATGTGAGATCCTAAGGAAATCCAGATGCACCTTCTCTAGATTTTTTTGTAGTCAGGTTTTGTTAATATGTATGGTGTGAATTTACTTCAGTTGAGTGTGTAGACAAGTTGGAAGATCCTTAAGCAGGATTTATAAATAGATGTTCTTAGTCATTTTGTATCAAGGCAGTAAAGCAATGAAACTCTGCCAAAATCATATTGTAATAGAGCCAATGCTCTCTTTTGTTGAATATAATAAAACTTTTATTTGTGTTTGATATATTTCGTGTCTCTATTCTCTGCATTTATATTTGTGTCCTCATTCCAACAAAAGGTATTAGAGCTAGGTTCACCAGTAGATTGTTAGTTCAACACTTCAACACTTGGATTTTCTACTTGGTTGTTGGCCTATTTATAGTTTCAAGTGAAGAAGAAGATTAGACAAGTCTATATGTGGCACAACACAATGGTTTATGCATAAATTGCAGGTCGTAGGCTGTTTTGGTAAAACAATGCACCTTTCTCATCTATTTTTAAGTGCAACCCAGCAGAGGGAGAAAATCCCAGTTTGTTTGAAGCTTTCACAGTCCAAAAATGGTGGCAAGCAGTAGCACTCTATCACGACCCCAACACAATGTGTCACAACACTGAGAGATAAGAAAGTAAAGGAGACGTCATTGATTAAACCATTAAGCAAGTAGTATATCATTGATTTATTAATAGAATCAAAGTGTTAGCATGTATTCCTATTTTGTACTTGTGTAATGTTTCTTTGAATGATCAACACGTGTGTAGAATCAAACATTCTTGTTTCTCAATTAATTTGATTGAAATTGGGACAGAGAAGGACATTGTTTTTCCTTTGCATAGATAACAATTTATTGTCAGACTATAACACTTATGAATTGAATGATTTACAACCAGTCTGTTGTTTTCAAAACTGTATTTAATTGTGGATCGTTCTCTCAATACATAACCTTTTGCAAATTAATGAAAGGTCATCCATTACACTTAGATGTTACCCTTCTAATGCTGCAGCACATAACTGCTGGAAATGTTTATCCCATTCACATTGTAAATGCCAAACAACCATTGATGTATTTACAACCAAGAACAATAAACTATCATGTACAAGTTGAGATGGCAGTGATCACTATTCTTCCCATGTCTAATATTTATATTATTCAGAAAGTCTTGGATATTTGCCTTCACAAGGTAGCCAATCTGTTTGAAGACCAAAAAAGGTTACTCATGGTGTTGTGCACCTTAACATATGCATGAGTTTTCTCAAGCTTTTACGAGGTGTTATGGCCTTTTGTACTCAGATATTGTAGTAGCTCATAGACAGATTCAATTTTTTGGTGTACTATACTTCAGACTTGGTATTTAATTGCGGGAGTTGGAGTGTTTATCTTCATTGTTTCCAATTAAAACAAGCTTTGGACTTCTACCGTTTCAAGTTACATATGGTAGAGCCCTCTGGTACTTCACATATTCTTTTATGCCCTACAACCAGCTGCATTGACCTATTGTCTTTAGATTTGAAACATGTCACTTTTAAGACTTTCTTTATTCATAAAATTGGTGGGACTTCCCTTCAGATTCAAGTTTTTTAATGTATGTCATTTCTTTTTGAACTTGGTACATGTTTTGCTCATGTAGGATGTTGTTAATGGTCTTTGTCAAGGATCACAAATGAGTTTTTATATGATCTTTTTCAAGGAATTCAGACGAGATTTTTATAATGCTATTTAGGCATGTTCTCTCATTTTGTGGATGAAAATATTTTCTAATTTCTACTTCTCTTTTATAGTATTTTAATCTAAGCTAGCTTTAACTTAATAGTGGGAATAATTAAAGTGCTAAAGTGGTGGGATGAAGAAGGAAAGGGCACTAGAAAAGCAACTATTGGGGACAGAGGGCAGTGGCAAAGCCCAAAGGAAAGGAAAAATTGGGATCAAGGAAAAAAGTAGTAGGAATGTGTGAGTTAAAAATAATCCATCTCAAAAAATCAACTAAATGATGTCGAGAAATGAAAAGTTGGTGATTATATTGGGGATGCAAATCAATAGTCAAATTGGCTAGTTGGTCTGCAACGCTACTGCTCCTTTGCGGTCCAGATTGTGTGATTATTAAATCTAACTTCATCTTATATTTCCTTTATTTCTAATCTGTTTTTCTGGAGAAGTCTTTACAACAATATACTGAAGTATATGGCATTGAACATCCCTACATAACTAAAGAGTCGATATACATTTCAAACAATTGGGTTTTCCACTGTTAATATTTCAAGTCTTGATCTCAATTCAGTTTATTTTACTGCATTTGCATCACCTGCAAGGCTTGAAGATACTTCAGGATATGGGTGTGTCGGATGGGCCATCTTAATTCTAATACAGAACTATATCGCAGGGGTGGTGTTCATTGGATTAGTTTGTGTTTTCTTGTTTTTAATTGCATTTACTGTGTTTTTTCCTTTCTATTGTTTACAATTGTCAAACTGATTAGTTGATTGTAACCATCCCATCACACCACCTCTTTCAGGGTTTTTTGATTATTCATTATTTGTTTTCAATGTCTTGTTTGGTTGATTATTCATTATTTAAGGATGAAAGGTTTATGATGTCAAGATAACTAGAATTAAATAAATGGTCTATTTAGAAAATGATAGTGTTCAAGTTGAAGAAACTTGTATGAAGTTAGGAGCAGTATATAGATTTGGCATATTTTGATTTTAGAAATTGAGGATAAAGACTTTCAAAGGGAATCTGAAAGGTCATTGAAAATTATGTTATTTATTCAATTTTGTTTATTGGAGACTTTTCTTAAAGAATTGTTGTTCCTTGCCCATTGCTTTTGTCGTACTCTATTGTTCAGTTACTGCTTAGTGATGTGCTATTTTTATCTAATTTAAAATTTTGGTGGTGTTTTTTTTAAAGAGAGTTTGTATATCAAATCTTGTCTTTCTTGCAAGATCGTGTATGCACGGAAACTATTTTGTGCACTAGCTAGTATTGGAAAGGTATTGTTGTCTCTGTATTTTAGAAGGTTGTTTAAGCTTTGGTTTAATGGGTTTGCGGGAGTGCAATTTATTTTCAAATTTATATGTTGCATGCGTTATGTGGTCTATTCATATTTAAGGCATATCATGGCAGGTAAAGACATATCCTTTGCCCTTTTCATGGCTAGTATAGATATATCTAGCACCAGGGCATATTAATTTAAGTGCAAACTCAAGGGCCACCCCAGTCTCTTTTACTTCCTGCAGTAGACGGAAATCAATGTTCTTTCTAGAGTTTCTGAACTGTCTGAATGTCATTTTAAAATCAAGGGCCACTTAAAAAGGTGTAGTTTTAAAATCATTTTGTTTTCCTTCTTTGAATGTCTAGTTTTTATAGATTAGTTTACAATCTTTGTTAATTTTCATTTTTTATGATTTATCAATTCATTTGTAACCCCATACTATTAATTTTATATTTTTTTGGCATGTGCTGTAGTGAAAGGTTCAGATAATAATGAAAATGGTGCTTGGTGAGACCATCTGAAAACGATGCAATTTTAGATTTTACAGGTTAGTGCAAACATCCTCCCTCCCATCGAACCTACAGAAATCTCTAAAACTCTTAATATAGTTATAAGTGTTGGGTAAAAACTTTAAAAAAAATCTTTCAACATATAAATGGCTTAGCTTTAATAAATATAAATATAGATGTTGTATGTGATCACATATTCTGGAATCAATAACTTGGAATGCACCTTCTCGGGTCACAACTTTGTGAGAAATCCAGTATACAATATCCTTGTCTCTAAACTCTGCCTCCACTGACCTTTTGCCTATTATCAGCGCCAACAACACCACGCCGAAGTTGTATATGTCGCTCTTCACTGATACTTTTTGACGAATACACATACTTTGCGTAAAAAAAACCCATAATTTTTGGCATTTTCACAGTTAAAATGAATACAGTTATTACTGTAACTTGCTGTCATGAACTATGACCCATTTTAGGTAAAATGGAAGATGCCCATCATATAACTGTTTTTTTCTTTGTGGAGAGTTATTTTTACTATGTAGCAACAAAAGTGCTACAATCCACAATCATGTTTAAGTTGACAAGTATTATTTTGGAATAGTTAATGTATTGTTTAATTTTTTCTTGCATATTGAAAATCAATAGAGAAAATGGCCCTGAGCTAGACAAACTAGCTTGAGCTTGTTGCACATTGGGATGACACCCCATGCATTGTCGGCCAAATTTCTTTTAAGGCCTCTTGTAACCACGTTTGAAAGTTGAGAGGCAAGAAGATGTGAGATGCCTCCAAAGGTGGCCACAACATGTCTAAGAGTTGTTTTCAATCACCTAGCTGGTCTCCAAAGTGCTAATATTCACTATCTTTATTTGACTACTAGATCAATTGACATCATCTCTACGCAAAGATGGGATTCCCATGCCATTTCCTATAATTTTAGAGGGAGAGAAGCATATGGAGTAGCATGACCAGGTCTAGGATAATAGTATAAGATTTTGATGAAGGAGTATCATTATGCAAATAGCAAAGTTTTTGGGGTTTAAAGCATTTTTGGGATGATTAGGGTCTTGATAGAAATTTTAGGTGTTTTTGCAAGCTTCTCTCCAAAACACACTCTTTTGAATATTTGAATTTATAAGTTAGAATTAGGGGGTTTAATGTGAGAGTGAAGACATGTAATGAAATGGGAGGACTCCACAAACTTTATGCGATGTAAATGAGGTGCTTCACCTATCTAACTAAGGTCTAACATGTTAAACTTGGTCCTTACCATAATTAGGTTACTTGAGCTAATATGTAACTACCTCCTTGTGGTCATTAAAGGAAGGCATTCAAATGGGGAAGACATGGAGAGAAGAGAGGAAGGTGATAGGATAGCTTTGAATATGAAGATGAATAATGTGTCACATTCATGATGAACTTATGCAGGACAAAATTCTTGTAATAAGACTGTTACATTTCTTGTAAAAGTGAATAAAGAGGAAATATGATAGTTTTCTTGTGACTATTCTGAGTCATTATGCATCTCTTGTGATCCATTGATTGTCCTTGAACATAGTTGATCCTGTATTGTTGATAATGAGCTTGTGTTAGTTGATAATGAAATAGTGCTAGTTATGATGTGAAGATTGTATTTCTTATGACATAAAGGTTTTTATTCGTGAAAATAATGGTGTGAATGCAAATGTGCTATCTCTGTGCAAGACTTGGAGAAAAGAATAAATAATATAAGGATATTGAACTATCTAAGGGTTTAACATCTTTATAAGTTAATAACTAGATTGTCTTGAAAGAAATCTATAAGTGTGCATAATGGAATCTGTGTAGGCATATCAAGGAGATATTGAGAATATGGAGACTGGGATGTATTTACCTATTCATGATTCTCAAGAATTATAGGATGTATTTGAATGCATAAGGCTTCCTTGATGAAGATATAGGTAAGAGGTCTTCAGGGTAACAAATGTAGGACAAACAGTGATATAGGGCCTGAGACAATGGAATTTTGAGATTATTATATAAATGTATGTACAGAAAAGTGCTTAGGAATGTTAGAGAGGGTTATGAAGACCCTATAAGTGCAAGGAGAGGTTATGAAAACATTAGAGTTTCAAGAAAATAAAAGTTACTCATAGATAGAAGGTTTCAAAACTGAGATTTCTTATTGTTTTCTAAATATTCTCGAAATTAATATTGTTTGACTACTTAGGAATGTGCATTAGGTCTATGTAGACCTTAGGAAGAACTTTTGGAGTTTCAAGAATTCAGAAATTGATCAAAAATCCTTTTCCTCTCTTTTCGGGTCTGTTAGAAATCCTAGGTAGGGTTTAGGTAAAACCCGTGTTTGGAGGCTTTAAACTTTGAATCTTGAGTTCAAATTGATAAGTTAATATCTGTTCAATGCCTACAATTAGACTTTGATGGTTATAAGAGTTACGTGGCTCAGAATCATACATTGAATCTTGACATACAAAGACACTATATACATGCTCATCAACCTTGAGTCACTCATGCTCAGACTCGGACGTCTCAACAACATTCATTATTGGTAAGACAATTTCGAATCACTACTCTCATAGGATTATGACACTATTTTGATAGTGACAAAGAATTTATACCCTTGATTATAGTCTCTGCAGACATTCCTTGTATTTCAAATTCTTGCATTACCTCTTGGATTTTTGTCTTCAGACCCGTAGCAGTAGATTTTCAAGTTCCTTCCTTCATTTTTCTATTAAAGATGCATTTTTATATTTAAAGGACCATGTAAAAACCTCTGTACAAGTTTGTAACCCATCATCACCATATACCTCTCCATCTCGGTCAAGAGTGACTTATTCAATCTTCTTTTCCCAACCTTCAAGTAGTATGAGGATCTACAAGAGCTAAATGTACTCACTTTGCACAAGAACTTAGTCCTTTAAGACATGAAATCTTCACATATCCTTGAAGAATCACTTTTCATATAATGCACTCTTCAGTTGTGATTGACCCTTATCATGTGCATTCCTTAAATTCAATTGTAGATGAAGATGACTTGAGATACACACATCTAAGCTTGACTTGTGATCTAAAAGCTTGCACTTGTAGAGACCTAAGAATAGTTTTATGTTCAATCACAGATCCTCCAAAGATGAACTACAAAAGCCTCATGAATTTTTGTAACTGACTTGACTACAGAGACATACAAGCCCTAACATAGACTTCTCATAACCTTGCAGAGATGTATTTTAATTATCACAGACATCCTTGTACCTTATCAACTTGGTCAAGACCTTTTGTTCTATGATTAGAACACTTTTCAAAAACTTGTAGCTTCTCATCTTGACTTCTAGGCCCTGGTAGTCATGCTTCACATAGAATCATGATAATCCTTATCACCCTTGATGTCAAAAACCTATAAGATCACATTCTAGACTTCACAGACATGTATTAGCACTTGAGACTTTATAGAACACTGAGCAAGAGATCTATTGACATGAACATATGATCTCAGAATGATGATCTTATCTTGCACACAAACCTCATAGTCTCTTCTTGTACTTGCATAGATTTAGATGACCTCAATACACTATTCACCATCTCAAAACATAATCAATGGTCCAATCATGCTATTATAAGTGTTGTAACACATATATAACCCATCTCTGTATCCACTAGAAGATCATTGTAGCATCGACACAATTTGTACAAACCCTTCAACACTTACCTCATGACATTTCAAGGTCTCTATAGACTTAAATGACATAGAATAAACATGTAGATACAACATTTAGAGCATGCAAAACATTCACCAAACCTTATGATGATCTTAGAGATTTGATCAAATCTACATCCACTGGTTGTAGCTTTGCAAACACTTAGGGGCTTGCAAAACCACTGTTCAAGCCTGGGAATACTGAAAATCACAGTTACAAGACTTCCTTGTCTCAATACTCTATTTCAACAACTTATCCATTCATTATATTACATGTACACACTATATTTTTCAGTGCAGAACCATCATCTTAAAGTTGTCACTATGACATATCATGATGAGAGAAACTATACCCTGCAACCTGTAGCAACATTTCACATAACTATCCAATCCATGATACACATTATGGTCTTTAAAACTTTAATACTACCTTTGAAAGGTACTAAGGTCATTTGAGCACTGCTATAGACTCATAACCTTCAAGATGCAATCTTCTTCTGTCTTTGAGGTATCAAACATTTCATGACTTACCCATAGACCTATCTCCTCTGATCTCAAGGATTGACACCATATATTGATCTTCATTCATCCTTATCATACCAGATCATCAACTATATACTAACTTTCTTCATTATTTGATGAGCATAGACTATCTTTCACAATATTTTTATGTCACATGCCTTCAAGAACTTACCTTCATTTCATCCTTTAGGAGCAACACTGATTCTTGATGGAGTTAACTATTGCAAGCTCTTTTCTTAACACCTATAGATATATATCTGTACACCAGGTCTGAAATAACTTGAGCATATGCCATTGATCCTCCAAGGACTATTACCATTCTTACAAGATTGTGAAACCTATCTTGAACTCTTCAGCTCTTGCGGAGGTAACACACATATGGACTCATGAAAATACAAACCCAAACTTTGGAAACACAGAGACTTTGAGCAACATAACTTAAAAAAATCAGAAAGTACTATTTAATTTTGATGATATGGGACCTAACTCCCCCTTGGAGAATCACTTTAGAGGACTGAGACAACCACGCTTCCCTCAAGATATTCTTTAACACATAGTACACTTCACACATTACAAACTCTTAACTCCAATTACTGCAACTATCCAATTACTGCAAAATTTACAACGTTAACTTGGGTTTTAACGTGGTTTAACTCCTTTAAATATCAAATAAAGTGCTTGTTTTATCATGTAAGGAAAATGACAGGTCTGAAAGGCCATTTAAGATGTGTCACTCTCCATGTTCTACTTCAGGTTTTGAAGAGCGCTTAACCTAGTTGGTAGGTTTGTTTGACATGGGTCTATTTTTCCCACTCAATTTTTTTGTTGTTGTTCACTACATGGGGAAAAAAACAGCAGATATGATACTTTTCAATGATTCATATAATAGCTGATTTAAACCATAATGGTACCGATTTTCACTACATTAAAATTGGGAGAATTTATTAGCAAGAGCTCTATTTAGCATAGTTGTTCGTAACTTTCTAATTCATGTAATAGCTTAATTCTGCAAACCATAATTTACTACATTAAACTTTTGGGAGATTTATTAGCAAGAGCTCTATTGATCAAGTTGTTCGTAACTTTCTAACATGTGTCTTAACTCTGCAAATCCCCCCTTTTCTCTTTCCATTTACTACATTAAACTTCTTTGATTAAGAAAATATTGATAATGGCATACATAATGAGGACAAATCTAAAATATCTATCACTAGTAAATTACAGTGCTAATTATTTGTTACAAATAATATTAAGTCTTGTTGTTTACTAATTCTTCTAAGTCTTCAAGTGGAGGTAGTTAATATTCCCTACTAGAACATCAACTTAGACCTTGTACAATAGGGGCCCAATGCATTTTCAACATTATGTTGATTATAGTATTCAGGAAATGTTTTCATAGCACTTTTTTGATGAAATTTAGAGAACCTTGTGACATGGCCTCTAAGTTTTAGCACTCTAGTATTAGTAGCTGTAAAACCAACTTTGCATATTTATTTATTAATATTTCTCATAGCTCACATTATGTTTTTGTTCAAATTACTTGCTTTGTAGTTTTTACTTATATTTTGATTTCCAAGGATAACTTTGTATTAAATATCTTGAAGCTTCATTGTTTTTTCTAATGTCCCCACTTGTGACAAGTTGTAACATACATAAGTCAGCTATTTTTGATGTCTTTATCTTCTTACTCTCATTATTTTAATTTATGTGTTATAGATTATTTAAAAATATTTTTACATTTTCATTTATATTGATTCATTTGTAACACTATAATATTAATTTTATATTTTTTGGCGTATGTGTAGTTAAAGGTTTGGATAATAATGAAAACGATGCTCGTTGAGAGTTTGATGGCATAATTGCAATAGCCATGAATTTTATATTCTGAAACCATTGCATTCTATGATGTTATGTGTATAACTCATTTTTTCAATGAGATGTGATTTGTTTAATCTACCATAACATTTGGAAAAAAATCGCACTCAATTTTTTTTAATGTACATTTTGATTTTATACCAAAGCTCCAAGTTTTGTATAAGCTTTTGTGATGCTAACAAAAAATGATGCGTCAAGATTTACATCTGCAATTGCATTTGAATAAACTTTTGTTGATCTTTTTTGACAAACTCCTTTTGTGCATATCCATAATTATTTGGAGACTATGGAATCACATTTTATTATTTATATAAAAGACATTTTGTTTATATATTACATTTTTAGATGGTAAACCGAGCTTGCTTAAATAATTCAAGGATTTGAACCCCCATTCACTGTTTGATGAATTTCAATTCCTCATTAGGAAATTTCATTAACCAAATATTAATAGTCTATCAATTAACTTGAGATAAATGCATGGGATTCAACTTAGAATGTAGTTTGTTGTACTACTATAAGAGTTTAAAATAAATCATCTTCATCTTGCAAATGAAATTTAGTACAAGTAATTTCATGCCCAAATGATAAATTAGACATAAGTAAAGGGTAATAGTATTAGTCCATACAAAATACCATAGAAAATGGTGCAAGGTAGGTTTAATCAAGGTTAAAGAGGTGTTATTTTCATCGTATCAAAGTGTTGACGGTTTTGATAAATGGTGACTGAGAAATTTTTCTGTTTTTATTCTTAGTATTGGTGTGTTGTGGAAACTTAGGGAGATGAGACTCCAAGACTTGTAAATGATGGTTAAATTTTGAAATGGGTATAAATAACTCAGTACATTTTTAAGATGTCCACCCACAACACATGCATACTTGTATAATATTAATGTAAATTTAGAGTAATTTTTAAATATTCTAAACTAATAAAAAGAGCATTAAGCTTATTTTTTTGGATTCTCAAGATTCCTTTTATGGGCATGCCACATAAATTTGTTATGATATGAACTAGTTCATTTTGTCTATAGCAATGGATAAATTCTTGGTGGAAATTGATATATTTTAATTGCTCCTTTACTTTTACTAAGTCATATTTCAAATTAGTTGGTTGTGTCACATGTAATATATCTCATTTGAGGTTTTCTTTTATTATGACTTCAACAATGACTTTGAATCAATGACTCAACATTATCCTCATTCATTTTAATTTCATGAATTAAATTAAATTCAATGCTTTGTGTAAATGAGTTTACATCCATTGAAATTATTTTATTTTATATGTAAATGCATTTTTTTAATTAGGTATTTATATGGACATATATTAATAGAGTCCATGACTAAATAATTGATAAGTGTTAATATAAAAATAAAATTATCAGAGTCTTTATATGATAATGTACCTAAACAATTATATTTGATAATCTTCCCAATTTATCTACCTTTGTCTATTTGAAAGACTTGAAAAGTGCAAGAGGAGTGTGGTCAGAAAATTAAATTATAATCTCTTACTGAATAAGGAAATACCAATTTGAAGATTCTTAACTAAGAAATATTGAGATGCAAAGGGAACTTCCGATTTTGTCAGTAAATAAGATTGAGTATGCTTTTCATCTTAAATAATGATGTTTCACCATCTTAATTATTTGGAGAACGATAAATTATTAAAGAATAACATTAAATTAATTAGTAATATATCTTAAATGTATTCAAACCCACTATCTAGAGAGGTGTATTAAGAAAATAATATTTGAGTGAGAAACATGATATATATTCTATTTGACATATACGGGTAGAAATAAAAAGGGGTAAATAAAATTGCAATGGAAAAATGGGTAAGTGAGGTACATGAAAAAATAGGGGGTATTTTCATTTTAATAATATAACGAGAGGGGGTATTATTAATTGAATAAGTAGAGGTAAAAAATAAAATCAAGGGTACTCTTTAATACCCTCTGAACACACGTGTTATACCATCGTTTTACTAGGTGACATAGGATCCCACTTGATTTTTATGATTATTTGTAGGAAAATAAAATTATATTTCTCTCTACAATCACCAAAAAATAATGGTGGAATGTAAATTAGATTCTAGGAGGAAACTCCCATTCCCCCTCTCCAACCACGTTTAGGGGGCTAAAAAAGTGGAGATCCTATTTTTTAGGTGTAGATTCTATTATTTCCCCTAGCTGGCTTTAAAAATAAGCATGGAACCTTTTGTTGCAAGAAAATAGGAGCCCAAGCCCATCCATAGGACCATGCCCTTACTGTATTGTAGTTTATTATTACTGCATT
Organism: Taxus chinensis; assembly: GCA_019776745.2. Lineage (NCBI taxonomy): Eukaryota > Viridiplantae > Streptophyta > Pinopsida > Cupressales > Taxaceae > Taxus > Taxus chinensis. The sequence continues at coordinate 162,384,276 of CM034149.1, forward strand.
CAGAAGGTATTGAACATGGCTGCATCCCTGTCGCTGTATTTCAAGCCCGTTCTTGTGAAGGCCGCTCCTCATTACAGTTATGTTTGTAAAAATCAAGATTTTATGGTGTAGGCATGAACCAACTTTCCCTGCTCTACAGTTTACCGAGTCGCGCATGTGGCATCACACATGCTTGTTGCATTTGAAAAAACAGTTCAAAGATTTTTTAGCATCTCCATGGTGGCCATATCCTGCAAGCATCGAGTTCCATGACACTATTCCTGTGATTACTTTCATCAAACACTTTGCAGGTATCTTTTATGAACCCACGTCTTCAATAGACACAGACAAGTGCACTCCTTACAGTCACATGGTACTCAAACCCAACTCGGACAGCATGGCCATGGATCTCTTAAGCCTATTTTATAAATCCCAAACTGGCACAAATCTATGGTGTAGTGCCAAAGGTGAAATGGTTTTGTTTCATAACACTCCACTGCATTTCACAACAGAGATTGATAGCTTTTCCTCGTACCCATTCTGTGCGTAGCCTGAAATCATAGCAGTCCACAACACAGTATTCCGGTTAATCATTCTGTCAAACATTTTTCATGCATCCTCTTGATCATGTATTACTGAGACTATTTTGATGTAATTTCGTGGTCGTTTCAACCATAGATAAATTTCAGATTGCATTTCTTCCACCCAATGTCTTCAAATATGGATTGAATTTTTTGAGAACAAAAATTTCCGTACACCATAAACACAGCAATACATTCTTATTTCATCAATTATCATCCCTTCTGAAGGTGTAATACAGCATTGTGTACCAGCCAACAGGCTTAAAGAATAGATTAATAGAAAATGATATACGTTTAGAACATATGCCTCCACAAATTCATTACAGTCCTGCATCATGAAGTCTTTGAAACCATTTTTTTTCATGGATGGTAAAGACACAAGAACTGGGCCTCCTCTTTATCTAATTTCATTATATGTGAAGGGTTTTAATCATTTATAAAAGTCCCGAGGAAGAAAGCATGGGCTGAACTCAGTGTATTGCTTGCTCATTCAATAAACATGCTTTGCATATTATTTTAGAGATTTGGGTGTGTAATTTAAGTTTTTTAACAATTGACTGTCTTGTTGTCCACACTCCTTTACCAGTCATCAATAATGAGGCATACAAGAGCTCATTCCATGTATCAGGAACCCAGGAAAGCACCAGTGACTGCAATCTTGATGCTTTACTTCTTGAATTCTTTCTCTTGGGAGAGATATTGTTTCCTAAATATGGAAGGATGGGCAACCTTCTTATAGTCGGTCATTCTTGTGATGTTCATGTACGTAACAGGGGTTTTCATTTCCTGTATCACGGAATCCAGTAATTTCATCTTTGGATTGCACTTTGGAAGACATGTCTTGTTATATATTGCCTCCAGATTCTTTATGGCACTGCCCTCTTGAATTCCAGGGTTACAGAGAAACAAATCAGAAAATACTTCATTGCCTCCATTTGTTTAAATCAACATCAAAATATTTTGGCGCGCTTGACTTTGCAAAACTTTGGCGGAGCAGACCTGGACAGTCCCAGGGTTAAATTTGATGGCCACCTATGCCTGTCAAACAATTTTTAGGTGACGGTAAATTTTAAATCTTGCCTTTCAAAAATACAAAATAGTGTTATTTTTATAATGTTAATAAAATATATAAAATATTATTTTATATATATTTAACTATTTCAAATATATTTTCGTATAATTTACTTATAAATCTATATAAAAAATGACGGCCATCCTTAAAATTTGCAAGTCGCAGGGGATGATTTTTCCAAATATTTGCAAGTATTTTACGGCTAAAATCACGACAAACGTCTAAATGGTTGTCAAATTTAACCCCTGCTGGACACCAACAATGGAATATTCATTTCTACTTCATATATTATGCCTACTTTTGTGTTCTGCACTTTTATTATGAACATCATATAAGCATTTTTAAATTCATCCTTTTTAGATGAAATGAATGTCATTTATGTAGAGATTGTAATTTATGTACAAGTGATCAAAGATGTGTATCTATGTACTACTTTTTACATTTAAACTTTCGGTCTTACAAATGAATATTGGAGAACAACAATTTCTTACGACTTTGAGATAAGAAAACATAAAATTTGAGAATATGTTTTATTTGCATGAGTTGCGTTGTTTTACTGAATTAGTCCTTAGACTGGTTACATATACCCCCTATCTGCGTTTCCATTGCTCCTCTGGATGCAATTGCTAGTTATATAATTTACATACAAATCTATATAAAAATGATGGTTTCATTTGAAATATACAAGTCTCATATGACAGTTATTTCAAATTTTTACAAGTATTATGGCTCAAATCACAAAAAAATCTAAATGACCGTTAAATTTAACTCATGATTCCCCCTCTTCTCTTTTCACGTGATGTAACAGGCTCATGTTTGACTATTCCATCAAATAAATTCTCGATTCCTCGAATATTTGCTTTCAATGAACTGGCTGCAAGACGAAAATAACTTCAAGCTTCAAGTATAGTTTCACCACATAGGGGATACTAATGTGTTAGTTTTGAACCTTACATATTTAGGGGACTTATATTTTATGTTTGTTTCAAAATAATAGATAATTTTAACAATGTACCATTTTAATGTTGTATTTTAATATTCATCCTTAAAAAATGAACAATTATAATTAATGAAAATAATGGCACATTATTAGTTATATTATTTAAAAGATTAAATTATAAATTATTTGTTATTATTGTCTAAAAATATTTTGTAATGAAATTAGAGGGATGGTGCATTTTAGTATTAATAAGTGGGGTCACTCCAAATCTCATTTTTAAATTTGATGTCTATTTTACCATTACTAACAATTTTTTTATTTTTTTTGGCAAAAATTAATCAAAAAATCATAACACACTGACTAAATATGCATAGGGATTGATTAACTTGAACACTTCCACTCACTTATGCCTCATGGGAAATATCCATGTTAAGATTCGATTATAGGATTCTTTCAGTTCCACTTTCCCATATGACTACTTCATATCATCTTTTTGCTTGAGTTTGATACTTTCCACTTGACCTTCATCTTTGAATGTGGTAACTTGGATCCGATTCATCGTTGGTTTGTTATGTATAATATTTTTTCATTCGACTTTGTGACACTATAAAATAATTTTTCAAATCCCCTTATTTGTGACATTTGATATGCAGTTCAATCTGTAGACACTACCTCATGTTATGTTTTTGTATAGGTATGGGTCGATTTAGAATTTTTGACTTATTTCTCTCTATACTTCAAGCTTTCGCATGCTATCGCGGTGTCGTAGACTTCAATCTCATTGGAAATTTCAATAGTCATCTTCATGTTTTCCAAACATCTATTTGAATCTCACATACTATAGTGCTTTCACGTATGCAAATGCAACTTGATACAATCTTCACTCTCTTTGATAGTTAGTTTTTCATTGCAACTTATTATGAGCTCCTCATCAAATTTGACTACTTCATATGAGTTCCACGATCTCACGCTTGCATGTGGGTTCAACCTCTAGTAGACATTCACATAGTTCTATAGTTTGCATGATAAATGACTTAAAACAATTTTTCCACAATATAAGTAGGTATGCAACAAACCTCTCTAGATCAATGATTATGTGTAAATTTAAGAAGATCTTTTGACGTGGATAATGGGACCTGTTATTTCAATAAAATTGTTGAAACCATGTATAAAAAAATGATCCCTCGTCATCAACCTTTTTGTGAAGCATTTTTCATTAAATATTTTATGTAGGAAGACTGACATGACCATAGGTGTAGGAGAGGAGAGAGAATATTATGAGCCTATACTATGCATATAACACTTAAATTAAAAGATGACAAAGTGGAATCATCTTTCAAGCCAATAAAGATTGCATCATCAAATTCTTAATAACTCTTAAATTTCAAAATAAGACTATTTTTAATTTTATATATATATATATATATATATATATATATATAGAGATATATATATATATATATATATATATATATATATAAAGAGATTTAATAATTTATATATTACATAGTATTTTAATTAATACATATTTATTTTAAGAAATAGTACTCTTGAAATGTTAGTTATTTTTAAATAGCATGTAAGAGACTACTATGAATTTATACTTTTTTAAATGAATGTTATATTCATTAGTGGTAGATGACTTCAATATATTTGCACCATCTCAAATTTTAAAAAATATTTCTAATAAGAAAAAGGCTCCAAATAAACTAACTTATACCTAAAATCTTACAATTGATACATCTTTTGTAGTTTATTATATTCTAATTGTTTTTTACTATTTCTAAGTTATATCTATGCATAATTCTGGAATGATCATTATGAGGAGTGCATCGGGCGAATTGTAAACACAAGTCCAAAACAATGTTTGTATGGTCGTTGAATTCACATTTCATGACATATTATTAAACCCCTTACCACATTCATGTTTTTGTTTGTATTCTTCAAAATGGATTTTGTGTAGCTAAATTTTATTTATTTGATGAAATAGGGGACTCGCCATATAAAATATTTTTATACCTCTTGCTTCAATTATATGCACAACAAAAAATTATTTCTTAAACGCTTCCTTTGAATTGTGAAATAATATGCATTTAAATTTTGTTTTATAACTTATCGTGTGGATCTATCCATTAGTTCCCAATGTTAATAAATATTTTATTTGATTATTTTCAATCAATATTGGTCTCATGGTCATATTTGCACAATTAATCCAAGTCAAACAAGCCTAATAAGATATTGCCAATTATTATGCATTTAACCTTAAGACTTTAATATTTTAAATGGTATATCAACCAAAGAATATTGAGCTTCAAATCATATTTATTAATAATATACTGATAATTCCTATATGAAAATAGAATATATAACATCTATTTGTCTATCGGTTTTTTTTTCATAAAATTAACATTGTTGAAGTTATATGATACATGTATGGTTAGGGGCTACACTTAAAGGAAAACATTATAACATGTAATCTAGCTAGCTAACAAAATAATAATTAAGAAAACATCACTTTATTCAATTTCATTACATAAATACAATATGTACACACAATAGATTAGTTGTAAAAAGATACACTCTCCAACAATCTATAATAATCTGCATTTAAACTAACAATCTAATTAAATCGACCTTTCATTATTTCTTCAGCTTCTAATATCAACTAATCTCTACAAGAAGCTAACCTCTTTCAAGCATAGAGATGTATTTATATAGGTACATGATTCACCTACTTACAATAGTACTCTCTGTTACATCCCAATTGTATAACATGAAATAGATCTTTCAACTCATGACCACAATAATAAATATGTTACAATTATTAAATCTAAGATAAGAACTAAATGCTTCATAGTGCATCAAAAAAATAACACAAATCGAAGAAACATAAGACAACTCAATAACCACAATATTGAGTTAGGTAAACCCTTTTTGTTGGATCTCTCTTGTTATACTCCCTATACTTTTGAATAAGTTATTAAAACTCTTGCACTCCTTGAGGTCATGTGCACACACTGCACATATGCACAAATAAGTTCATGAGAAAATTTTCAAGTTGCTTCTCTATACATAAGTTCTAATGATCTATGGAGATTAATATATAGATGCATACCAAGAGTATTGAGTTAACTTACACTATCTTTATTGGATCCCTTTGGTTAAATTCCCTATACTTCTTAATAAGATATTCTAAACTTGTGCACTCCTGATTTCATGAGTGCACACTCCACATATGCACAAATATGTTCATGGGAAAAGTTTCAAGTTGTTTCCTTTTTCTTAAGTTGAAATAATCTTGGAGAATGGTAGATATATGCATGCCACTAAGATGATTTTGTTGACATAGCATGATCCTATAATAATGAATATGTTTGTTATGCACATAATGAATGATTCTTAGGCTTGTGCAGTGTTTCCAAGAATTTATGGAGTGTTCCTACCCCACGTCAAGCATAGAAGTATTGTGATAGTGCACATAAGTTTTTCTTCCTCACTTAAGACTCTTAAATATATGTATGTATAATGAGGAGGTGTCACAATGCATTTTTAAATTTCTTTGGCTATACAAATCCTTTATGATGTCATATCGCTATTTGTACACTACACTATGAAATATGTGCTTACATCAACTACTAGGAAGTTTTTTGGAATGAAGAATCTACTACAAACCTTGTGGATCATTATTTCAATGCAAAAAAGAAAATAAGTATGAAAACACACAATAATACTTATTCCTACTTGTGGCCTACTCTAAGTGTTTTTGAAAGCCATCGATGGCCATCAAATTTAATTCCTTAGACAAGAATACCATCTAATGTAGGTTGAGAAATTCATATAAACCATGTAAATTTTGGTAGATATTTAACACAATTGTACACTAAATAATAATGCTTTTTTTAATGTGTTATTCATATTCAAATTGGTTTCTTCATGGCATATTCAGATTCATATTGGTTTCTTCATGACATAATTTTTATCGAAATTCTAGGCCAAACAATTAAGATGATATTGCATCGTTGCGGATTACACCAATTTTTTTTATGTTTAAATTGATTGATTTTTTATCACAATATAATTATTTTGATTTGATGTGTTTATGAATTTATCTATTGTTAATATGTTTACATGTTAAAGTATTCTCTTAAGGGTTATGTGTGTGAGGTCTTCAATAGATGGTGGAGGGATTTGACTTCATATATTGGATCCCTTTTAGATCCAATTTTATTGTGTGTACCTCAATCCACGTGTGAGAGGATTCATTAGATATATAATGTAGGGCGTAAATTCTCAAATCTTGCATCATAAATTTTTTTTGTTGTCCCTGAAACATTTCCACTTCTTTATTTTTTGGATTCATTGAATTTATGTGAGACCAAAGATGCATTTAAGGTATCATATCTGAAAGACAAAATGTTTCATGAATGGCCACAACCCTCATGTAAAATACATACAATTCATAATATTAGATTAATCATACTTAGATTGGTTTCTTCATGTCTTTTTTTCTATCAGAATTCCAAGCTAAACAATTAAGATGATGTTGTGTCAGTACAAATTACGTCATTTTTTGCAATGTAATTTGATTTATTTTTAATCATTAGTTTGTTGATACATACATTAATTTATTGTTAATAGAATTCTTTTGATTTGATGTGTTTGTGACTTGGGCAAGTGCACAAAGATGGGGGACCAAAAAGCAGACACAAATCCATTTTTTGGCCATTTTGGCCATAACGCAACTACGTTATGGCTTGGGCGCATTATAATGCGAACGAAAAAAATTGAGGTTGTGTTATAACGTGAGCACGTTACAAATCAGATTTACCAACCCGAAACGCGCTCGCATTCCTGTTTTGGATATATTCCGCATTGCAAACAGGAACGTGAGCACGTTATAATGTGCTCCTGTTAAAGTGCGCTCGTGTTTCATCTTCTTTGAGTTTGAAATTCCCAATACATAGGCTTGGATTTTCCTTGGATATCCAAACATAAGGTTTGGACTGTGTAATCCGTGAATAAATCTGTGTTTGACAAAAAAACATCAAAATATCATGTGTACAGTTCTATATCTCATGCATTATAACATACTATTAAAAAATATATATACTACAACGTCAAGCTCCATTTTACCTTGGTGACAATATAATTCTTTCTAAAATCTGATTAGTTTAAGGCTTTCATCCATAATTTATTTTACTAGTGCCTTCTTTTCTTGCGAAAACCTATGCATACGTTTTGGTGCACACTTTATTATTTTTTCATCCAAATTAAGAAAAAGAACTGGGTTTTGATAAACTCCATTCTACACACACTAAAAAACAACAAAAAATGATTTTTTTCCTCAAAGTTATGGGGGTGTACACACAGAATATTTCATTTTCGGGAGATATGCACTTTGAATATATATATATATATATATATATATATATATATAAGAACTAGGTTTTTATAAACTCCATTCTACACACACTAAAAAAACAAAAAAAAATGAATTTTTTTTCCTCAAAGTTATGGGGGTGTACACGCAAATATTTCATTTTCGGGATATATGCACTATGAATATATATATATTATATATTCATAGTGCATATATCCCGAAAATGAAATATTTGTGTGTACACCCCCATAACTTTGAGGAAAAAAAATCATTTTTTTTGTGTTTTTTTAGTGTGTGTAGAATGATCCAAAAATTATGAAATATTAGTGGGACCTCCCACATGATCTTAGCTAACTTTCTCCCAAATGGATTTGAAAAATAATTTATAGAACTCAAAAACTGGGGGGGGGGCGAGGGGGTGGGGGGCGGCTGGGGGTAACGCACACACAATAGGTTCTTATCTTTTTGACACAAAAATAGACATACTTTGTGTGCGCACCACATTTGACCCTCTCAATATCCACCATTTTCAGAAAAAAAAAATAGTAGTTTAGAAACTAGATTCCGAGCTCTACGATACTCATTCTTATCACTTTGTCAAAATTTAAGCATATGCATGCCATTTTTAAATTATTGGATGAAGTTCAGGTTTTGCTGATTTCAGGAAAAATGTGTTCACTTTTGACCCCCTTTTGGTCCCCCATTTCCATACACTTACCCACTTTATCTCATGTTAATATGTTTATATGTCAAATTATTCTCTTAATGTTTATGTGTGTATGTGGTCTTTAATAGATGGTGGAGGGATTTGAGTTGTTGGGGGCTTTCAACTGGGATTACCATCTCCCCTAACTTCATCTATTGGATCCCTTTTGGTTCATTTTGATTCCACTCGTATTGTCTACACCTTAATCCAAATGTGAGGGAATTAATTAGAAATATAATGTAGGCCACAACTTTTCAAATCTTGCATCATCAAAATTTTCACCATCTCATGTTAAATGCCTCGAAACATTTCCACTTATTTATTTTCTAGATTTATCAAATTTATGTGAGGTCATAGATGCAGTTTAGGTATCGTATCTGAAAGAAAATAGGCCTCATGAATGGCCACAACCGTTATGAAAAATTTATACAATTAATAATATTATATTAATAATATTTAGACTAGTTTCTTTGTTGCACATGTTTTATTGAAATTCTAAGCTAAACAATTAAGATGATGAATCATTGGTATGGATTATATCAATTTTTTTCATAATATGATTCGATTGATTTTAATCATTAGTTTTTTGACACACATTAATTTATTATAAATATACTTATTTTGATGGGATGTGTTATTGACTTTATCTCTTGTTAATATGTTTACACAACCAACCAACATAGGTGAAAGAGGAGGAGGATCATCATATTTCCTCTAAAAGGAATGATAACTAGATTGTACCAAGCCAAGAATACAGATCCTAATCAAACACCACGATCTATAAGATGAAAGCAATTCGCCAGAATAATTTTACATAAAACCTTTGCAAAAAAATGAGCAACAATATCATATATTATTATGGAACACAATGAAATACAATGAGAATGGGCCTTGCTTATTTCGGTAAGGAATAACAATCTAAGAACAACTCAAGGTCGTAGATCAAACCATAAATCAAGCAAAGAATTATTCATCAAAGAACTAGTCAAGTCCATAGATTTATGAGAGAACTAGACATCAATGATCTAATCAATAACATAGATCAAGGAAAGAACTAGTCAATACCATAGATCAAAGAAAGAGCTATACCTAACAACTAGATAATATCTCCTAATATCTAAATAAGATAAAAGAAATATCCACACACATAAGTGGGTGAGGATAAATATAATAAAGGTAAATAAAGTACCTAGGTGAACATGAGCTAAGGTAAATACCTACTCTAACACTCCCCCTCAAGTGAAGCTACGGGCCAAAATAGAAGTGGCATGTCCATAGTATGTGTCTCGACAACTAGGCCTAATGAGGTACTCATGTACAATAACTGGGAAAAAGGGACAACACAAGGTACCCAAAACTAGTAACAACAAAGAAGAGAGATAAAAAACCCGCTTCAAGGCATCCCAAGAAGCTCGGATCAAAAAACTCATATAATGCTGAAGAAGTTTTGTGTGCACTATGGTCTAGATCCACTGCTCGATCACAAAACTAAAAAACAATTGACACTGGGCTTCACCATAATAGCTCCATACAAGGAGACTGTTAATGGAGTGATGTCGAAAGTGCAAAAAAACACCAAACATAATTCGATCAATTGCTACAAATAGGTGTGCCACGATCTAAGAACAATAACCAAAGCAACAAGGCAAGGACACAAACTCTAGAGTGTCATGATCCAAGAAAATCCAAGGTAATAAGGCAAGGACACAAAACCCGAAGAAGCGGGTTTAACACCACACCCTCCCATACTGCTAAATGGGTGGAGTGACGCTAAAAATATGTATGAGCTGCCCAAAATCAACTACCCCGAACACTGACAAAATAACAATGGACTTCACTAGAATAAATCCCCCACAAGAGATACTGTCAACATGCCAAAAGTGTCAAAAATACAGATACAAAATATCTCAACAAACAAGAGAGATACACTACACCTGCTAAAGAAAAATGCTCAAAACAAGAAGCATTACAATGCAGAAGGTATAGAAATTGGAGCAAGAGGCTGAATGGTGGAGGAGCCATGCCTATAGAGTCCTCTCAATGAATGCCTATGTTGCCGCCATGAGTGATCAAATATCCACCCCAAACCAACATAGATGGATGAAGAAGATGCCTGCATATAAATTTGTGCAAAATGCACAATGGGTGCATGCAAAGGAACATCAGAATGTGTGTCAGGTTGATCATGTCTATCAGCTGAAATCTCAGGTTTCTCAAACCTGAGTGAAGGTGCAAAACTCGTGTGTTTCTCATGATCCTCAGAAAGATGTGAGAAAAAAATAAGATCTCTTTCAATGTGTGATCCCAATGAAGTATCTTCTCGAAAATCAATGTCACTGCGAAAATTCCACTTAACATGTGGAATAGGGGAAACAATAACCTGTGAATGTCTGTCAATACCTCCACCAGTGAAACCCATAGAAGAGAGCATGCAAGAACTGAATTTAGTGCTATGCTTCTCAAAAGAACCATGCATATGAGCAGAAGTAAGATACACAAAATGTAGTGGAAGAACATGCAGTAACAAGCCTCACAGGCTTAGGAGAATCAAGAGTAGTAAAAGGCTCAAAGACTGGCATATCAATTTTAGTGGGTACAAGAGCAACAACTGCAAGTGGACTAGGAGCATAGACATGACTGTCCACAATGTGATGGTGATGTTGTAGGCTAGTAAGTTTTTGCTACAAGGAGTGTATTAGTGTATCCTTATCGTGAATGAGTGATTGTAGAAGATAATTTCACTTCTTGAGTGATCTATTTTTTTCCACAAATTTTACAATATCCTCTTGAAGTCCACACACTTCACAGAAAAACATATCATTCTCAAAATCCATGATAGATACAAGAATGCAACTCCCAAAAGTTTAGGACATCGGGCTCAGCCAAAATTGCGTCCACATTTGATTACAACACTCCTCCATATTTGGCACTTTATAATGAGTGTGTGTTACAATATGGCACTTTATAATTATAGTTCAATTCTCAAAATAAATATTTCTAATGGAAAGAGCACGGAAAAATAAGCACTTTTACAAAAAATGACACTCAAAATTGAGATACCGATCAAAAGATACAAGCTTTTCAATATTATGTTCTGCTATTTATTTTAATTGCCATTAAAACAAAACAAAATGTTCTTACCTTCACCACACAAATAAAATGAAAGGGGGATAGAGTTAATCACCTATTAGTAGGAATCACAATCATATGACCATACCATGTGACCAAGGGCTAAGGATTTCCACCACGATTGGAACTCAATGAAATACAATGAGAATGGGCCTTGCTTATATAGGCAAGGAATAACAATCTAAGAACTAGTCAAGGTTCTAGATTAAGCCATAAATCAAGGTCTAAGAACTAGTCAAGGTTCTAGATTAAGTCATAAATCAAGGAAAGAACTAGTCATCAAAGAACTAGTCAAGTCTATAGACTTATGAGAGAATTAGACATCAAGGATCTAGTCAATACCATAGATCAAGGAAAGAACTGTACCTAACAACTAGATAATATCTCCTAATATCTAAATAAGATAAAAGAAATATCCACACACATAAGTGGGTGAGGATGAATACAATAAAGGTAAATAAAGTACCTAGGTGAACATGAGCTAAGGTAAATATCTACTCTAACATCCTACCAATCTACCCATCTGCTACTAGATAGGTCAGTAACATTTGGCGGGTTCCAACCATCATTTTTTTTATCTTCATCTTTATTAACATTCTAGTTACTAGGAGAAATTAATAATGTTTTCATCTTTAGAAAATCACATTTTCCATCGGGAAATAAAGTAGGGAATTCCATATCAAGTAATCCTAGCGTGACATACTCATTGATAGGAGATGCTCCTATCCCTATCCAATCAATCAGTGCTCCAGGGTCAGCATGATGGTTATTTACCTGTGCATGGATTAATTTTATCATCCTGGGGGATTTAGGTGCTTTAGAGGCCATTTATGTTGTGTCAATAATGATATTTCTATATACACCTAATTTTTCAATTTTCACCTTTCATACATGTTACTAACAACTTCCTTGTACAGATAAGGGTCATTGATGCATCTATTTATTGAGCGGGTAGCTTAAGGGGCTTTTCAGCAAAGGGGAATGATTATTCATGTAGCCATTATGGGTTGGACGTAGTACATAGAGAGATTTTTTCTATTTGATCCTGGCCTTAGTTTTCCTTTCATTAGTTATCCTTGTCCCTTTATGTCTCATACACATTGCATTCATGACACTTTTTTTGCGTATCACCATCTTGGCACCTTTCACATCCATTTTCTTAATTTACGACACCTATTTTCATTTCATATTATATTTTATCATCCATGGCCGACACAATCTCCCGCGGGCAATTGTGTCAACATTTAATTTTTCCATGTCTAACACAATCATCCATAGACAATTGTTTCGGGTATATATGTACATCACATCTAGACATTTATAAGAGAAAGCAAGCCAAAATTATACAAACTTAAATCTTCTCTTCTCTTTTGTGCCATCTTCACATTTTTTTTTCTCAGCTTATGGTTCATCTTTTACTTTTCTTGGATTGGTTTGGAAACTCTTCTTCTTGGTTGGATAGTTCCCCTTTGGAAACAATCCTTTCCTAACTTTAGGGGTGATCAATTTTGTTGGTGGCATGCCACTATAAGACATTCTCACAGTGACTATAAGGACCTTAGGAAAGTAGCTCTCTTTTTTTTTCTTGGCTCCTCTTTTGACTACTTGGCCATTATACAAGAACATTATGAGAAATATCAATCTTTAGAAGAAGCTCACTCTAATCATTAGAATAAGCATCATAAAATCCCCATACACAATATTTTGGGCACTATAGATCCTTCATATGATCAAATCTTCCTAGATTCCCAATATATCATTACAGATAAGGTAAATTTCAGGTGTAAACCTTCCCATAAAGATCTCGTTATCAAGCCAAAAAAATCCTTTGATAATCTACCATTTCTTGATACTTCCCATGACCAACCAACGGTGGAGCCTGCTCACACATTCAAGCCTCCACCCATGGTTTCACAAGAAGTACCAAGTAAAGATCCCATCTAGCCTTCTTCTAATAAGATATCTCCAACTAAATCATCATCAAATATCGATGTCTTCCATTGTACCACGACCACAGTATCGCTATGGAATCTAATCCAAGCCTCATTGGAACTTTTTAGATGAGCTAAACTCCCTTACATGCAAGATTCTCTTTATAGAACTCATGTATACCTCGGCTTCACATCGAAGGGTTTTCCTAAAATAGTTGCAAAACTTTGAGGATCCTTCTCATGTGGCTCCTAAAGATCCTACAATAACCCCAAACCCAAAAATTCATTATATAAAGACTACAGGTTCATCCTTACAACACCCACATATGGGTTGCGTAGCCTTGGAGTTGGTAGAGGATGACACAATTACTAACGAAGTCCTATTTTGTGTAGTTGACCCATAATTTATCATTAACATTATCATCCACAATGCGCGAGTGCATAATGTCCTCATGGAAGAGGGATCGGGAATTAACATAGCCTCATTATCTCTCATCAATAATCTCACATAGTCTATCGATAACCTCAAGCCTACCTATTTTATTTGTCATGGATTTGAGAAAACCAAGAAAAATCCCATAGGATGTTGTAGACACCGAAATTCGAAATGGCTACCTTTGTTGCCCGCATTCACTGCTTTCCCATCTATTATCTTATCTATTTTAATCTATTATTAATTCCCATCAATTATTTCATAATCCTCATCTCATTATTTAATCATTCCTAGTTTCCCTTCTTTAGGGTTTTCGTCATCTCTAACTACCTAGCTGCATATCCCTAGGCTATCCCTAGCTTTTATTGAATTCTCTTTACCTCCCACATACCCATGACACTTCCCTAGAAAACCCTAACATGCCTAAGTGCTTTAAGATACTCATGATAATCCATAAAAGCCCCATATCTTGAATAAATCATCCTTCTACAGCCCAAATGGATGGTTCCCCAAAGTTAGTGGTGAGCCACCCAAGTTGTCGTCGACCCTATAAGGTAACATTTACCTCTCCTCCCAAAAAGAGGCATAATTAGAGTTTTCTTGCATTTTTGCGATCCTATCTTCGATCTTGAGCTTTCTTATAGATGTTGTTGCCTTCTTGAAGTCCCTTGGAGTTTGTTTACATAAATTATGGAGACTTAGGGAATTTTATCTTGATTTCATATTGGTTTATGCTATCATTGCTTATCATTGCTATTGTTTTTCAGAAACTAACATTTTGCATGTCCAAATGCCATTAGAACTTCATCTCTAGCTTCTTCTTTCATTTGTTTTTTTTTCAGGTTGTCTATCTAACCCATCCATCCTCGACCTTTCTTAGTACTACCTAGGTTGCCATCGACCTAGCCCTTTTCTGTCACTCTAATTTTCTCTGCAGGACCTCATCAGTGTGTTTCCCTGTTCTGTTATTGTTTCCAGTTCTCATATCCATTAAGCTACTTCTCTATCACTCCAAATTTGTTATGTCTGTCTCCGGTCGCCACCAAGTCACCATCGACCCATATCCTGCTAGCCATACAATCCACCCAAATCTTTATTTCTTGAATTATTTTGTTTCCTTTTCCCAGATCTTCCTCTGAATGTTCATGTTAGCATTCTCATATCTCTGTTATTCTCTAATCTTCATTCAAATCCTTCCAGATCTACATTTTCGGCTTGGTGTCCAAATCCATCCACTCAACTCATTATCGACCTACCCTCTGCAGCCCTGGTCGTCGTCAACCCAACCAGGTATAATTTACTTTGTGTTGATTTAGATCAGATCTACACTTTTATCCATTTTGCAATTTCCATATTCTATTTAGCTCTAGTTTCTGCATGTTGTTCAGTTTTTCATAATTGATTTTATCATATTTTATCAAACATGGGGGTTGACATCTACTAAGGAAGTTAACACTTCTTGGAATTGACTTCATCTAACAACCCCCTCATATACCATCTAATCCATTTCCCTCTTAGTTACCTTTGTTTTGCAGGTTCATCAAATTTACAGCGAGGTCATCTACTTTGCGCCTGTCCATTTGTCACTTTCCATTTTCAAGGTCCTTAAACCCTTGCATCTTTGAAGTTGTTAGATTTTATTTAGTATCTAGTTCACTAATCTGGACAGGGAGAGGGAAATTTTGGTCAAAATTTTGGCACGCCCTGTGTAGTCAAACCTATTAGGTGAGTCTCTTGCATTTTATTTCATTTCATTTTCCAATATTTCTTCTATTTTCCACTAACATTGCAGGTAGAGGCTTTGTTTTTGCTTGTTCATGTTGGTTGCTTGGATTTTTCTCTTCACTTGCTTCATCTTGAAGATCAGATAAAAAGAAACATCATTCACCAGGTATTCTCATTTTTGTCTTATTTTCTCCTTTTTGCATTGCATTTCCCATTCCTTGTGTGATTTTGCTCATCAAATTTTCATATTTGGTTTTGGGCTTAAAATGAACCTCTTGTATTCTTGCTTGCAATTCTAGTGCAAGTAGGATTTTAATTGGTTGTATTTCACATTTCTTCATACACAACCAAACACACTAATCAAATTCACACATCTAGACATTCCCTACCAGGTGGAATGATTGGGATTAAATCACCCAATAGAAAATCCACCGCGATGTTCTGGCCACGTTATAAATCCTGCATAGATTCTGACCTCATGTACCTTTGAGTATATTGAGGACTCTTTACATAAAACTACCCGAAACCAACCTTAGATTTCCATTTCTTTGGTACTCTCGTTATCCATTTTCCCTATTATTTTTCACGTCTTTTAATTAATCAAACAATTTTTTTTTCATGTTTGTCTTGTTTGCCTTAATTAGTGAAGCTATCATTTTCTTGTTTTGTTTCATGTCCGTTATCACACGCTCTTTAGTTAGGAAAATGGAACAAAATATTGCATCAAATGATTCCATCATGTAATCCCAATCAACTTTCATTATAGCCATTGGCTCATCCATGCCTGTGGTTACCTCTTTCATGGTCACCCAATATTTGATCATCAATGTGCCTCATCAAGAACCTTTGTTTCAAACCACCACCTATGATGAGACCAACCCTTTCTTACATCATCAATCTGTCCCATCTAGAATGGCCACTCCTTCGTCCATTGCATTGGTTGAAGATTTTTTTCCTCCCATTATCCCCCGTGGTAGTGTGGAGTTCCAAGAGCTTCTTGATGATAATCTCATAGCCCTTCATGATTACCTCCTTAGGAATTCAACCCAACTTCTTATTGACGGGAAACCTCTTCAAAAATTCTATGGATATCATTCCAACCCTGAAACAACCCAAGTTATTTCTTCACAACTTGCGGTGTTTTTCCCTCCAGCCATGAGTGAGCTCACTATTCCCCAACATGAGCTTGATCCATCCTCTTTTGTCAATCCTTCATCTCATCAAACCACTCAACTAGTCACACCTATCCCCCTTAATCTACCTCCCATCAATACAACTATCACTACATCCATTCCTATCACCTCTTCTTATGCTATCACCACTAGTATCCCCATTCAATCCTTTCAACAATCTCAACCATTACCCATCGTATCTGAAAAATATATTCAATCTTTACCGATCACATCCCACATCCATGCAAATTTCACCACTTCCCAACCTCCTCCTATGGGTGCTTATCATTACATGATGTCTAATCCACCATCTCAATAATCTCAACCTACCATCACCTATATCTCCACTCATCATATACCTCAACAACCAACCCAATCCCAACAATCACATCATGTCCCTATTTCTCAACATCAATCATTGCAACAACCCATCAAATCTCAACCCATGACCTATATTCATCCTCATCAAACAATTCCTCAAACACCCACCCACCCACAAGCTTATTAACAACATCATCAATCTGTTTCCCACGTCACACAATCACAATCCTATCCACCCACTTCAAATGACCTCATGCATGCCTTGATGAATAGGCTAGCTAGCCTTAAGGATGATACCTAAGGGCCCAAGGTCACATTATATTATGAAAAAAATTGCAACGAACTTATTCATCCTTTAGTCACAATCAAGCCCTATCCTCCTCATTGGGAACTTCCCAAATTCACAAAATTTACAACAATACCATACATTTAGGCATGCATGATATCTTATTGCCCATGACCAAGAGCTCATGCTTCTCACCTTTCCTATGTCCTTGGTCAGTCCCGCATTAGATTGGTACAATGGCATCCCCCAAAACTCATTGTTCTCATTCACCCAACTTGCGCATATCTTCTTAGAACACTTTTCGATCAACATTGTGAGTAAGATCACCATAACATACCTATACACCACTTGACAATTCAATGACAAGTCTATCGAAGACTTTGTCACACGATGACATACAATCATAAATCAATTATCATTTTCTCTTCCATAGAAAAAGCTTATCAAATTATTTTCATGCTCTTGTGTGAAGCATATCTTGTCCACATTACAAATTTAATCATTTCAAACATTTGAAGAAGCCTTTATTATGGCTCATAAACTTAAGACTCGTTCCCTTGACCA
This sequence comes from Taxus chinensis, assembly GCA_019776745.2. NCBI lineage: Eukaryota > Viridiplantae > Streptophyta > Pinopsida > Cupressales > Taxaceae > Taxus > Taxus chinensis. The sequence goes on from CM034149.1 coordinate 162,402,495, forward strand.
AGGCCAAATTAAACTTAAATAGAACAAACCAAAAACTGAGTTTACTAAACCATCCACACATAATGACAAATCCAAGAGTGTGGCCAATGTCATTGTGGTTAAATATTCTTCTACACCCACCACTAGTACATGGCCTCAACAAAGAGCTCCTAGACCAACACCTAACTACACTCCTCTTGGAGAGACATATAGTTCAATATTTGATAAGTTGATTGTGGTCCATCTCATCATGCTTCCCCCCATTCGAACATTCGATGAATCAAGACCCAAACCCGTGTGGTACCATGAGGACCACTATTGTAAATACCACTAAGTTCGCGGACATGATATAGAAAGGTGTCGAACCTTCAAATATCTTATCTAACAACCCATTGACCAAGGTGACCTTCAAGTGGATAACCCTAACACACCTCCAAATCAACCACTTGATGTCTTTAAACAACCAATTCCTAATCATGCGCCAAAAAATCAAGCCACTCCTCCTACATCTCAACCACCCTATGCTCACACCATTAACAACATCAACACTACCAATATCTTTGATCAAGATCCCACCCCATCCATAACTCCACCTATCACATCCACCTCTTTAGACATTGTCCCTACATCTACAAGCCCTCCAACACTCATCTCCATATCTACACCTATCATACCTACGCAAATCATATCTACATCTACCATTGATTCTACACCTATATCTATTTCAACACTTATCACACCCACTTTATTGGATTTGATCGTACCTACTATTCCACCCTTACCTATTATACCACCCTTAGAATCAATCCCAATTCCTCTTTCTTCACTTTTACCAGCACCAACCACTTCGACTATTGTGACCAAATCTACACCATCTTCTCTCCCCACATCATTCTCATCATTTGAAGAGTTTTTAAAAGCACTCCAACTTACGATAACTTCAAATGATGTCCCTATATCATCCAAAAAATTAGGCATCCCCACATCAAGCCAATATTCACCTTCCTTAGATCTCATCAAACATAAGTTACTTCCTCCACCAATACCAACCACACAACCTTCAAATCCTCCAATTGAGATCTTTGTTATTCCTCCCAAGGACAATTCTTCACGAGAAAAATCTAAGACCTTTGACACCTTTCCTCAAAGGTCTCTTTCACGGTCTCATAAATAGTTAGACATTCCTCCACCTAAGATCAAACAATCTAATATCACATCATCTATCTTAGGATCACATCCATCTCTCATAGGACTGGCCCCTTCATCCAAAACATCACAATAAATCAATGAGCCCAAATCCAAATCATCCAACACTTCTTCTTCTAGAGCACCAACTATCACTAAGCATGAATCCAAGACATCAAAACCGTAAAATACTAGAACCCATCTTCAACATCCAAGTCATCTCACACATCCACATCTCAAGCATCCACTTTCTCTTCTAAATCCAAAGTTTATCACAAAGATAAGTCACATCCTAATACTTTGGTTGAATCATATGCAGAGGTCCTTTAACACTTACTTCAAATTTCCACCATCACACTTCCTCCTATCAAATTATTCAATCGACACTGTAAGAAGCCATCATAGTTTGATTCCAACCTCATTTTCACTTATCACCACACCCCTGGACATGACACAAAACATTGTAAAGCACTCCAAACCATTTTCCAAAACATTATTGAGGAAGATGACCTTCTTCTTCAAGAAAATAAATCCTCTCCTTTCACCTCCTCATCCATGACTGCACCATCATCAACCTCATCAAAGAAAATACATAAGTCCCTTCATTCATCACAGACTTTTGCGGCCATCCCATCACCAAGTGATGATTATTCTAAGGATGGTCCCCCCTTATTCATCAATTTTTTTGGAATATCCACTCGATCTGGCCCACATGACTTTAAACCAAAATCCCAACTGAAATCTGAGACTTTCATCACCATTCCTCATCCTAAGGAGTATACCTAATCCACACCTTCATCAAAACCTAAGGTTTTCGTTGATGCTCCTTCTAGCGAGCCCTATTCTTCTCCATCATCATCATCCAAACCTAAATTTTCTATCTTACCCACTTCTCAGCCGATTGAACAAAGTATTGTCAAATAACTCCATCTAGCCCTGGTTAAGATGTCACTCTATGAGCTTATCAAAAGCTTGTTAGACCATAGACAAGATCTCATTGAAGCCTTGAAATACATCCCAACATCCAGTGATGAGACTCATCCTTTCCCGTATCTTGTAGGAGCACTTGTGGCTTCTACTGCCATCTCATTCGACGATGCTGAGATTCTGGATATCACACCGGATGAGCAGATCTTCCCCTTTTCATCACGGTTAGAATCAATGATACCTTCATTTTATGATCCATGATTGATAATGGGGAAAGTATCAACATCATCCCATCACATAACTTTGATCATCTCAAGATCCCTAAACCCATTTTCACACAAACACCCGCGGTCCTTCATGCATTCAATGATGCTATCGCTCCCACCTTGGGAACAATTGTCCTTCCTATCCATGTTAGTGAGAAGATCCTCCATGAAGTCTTCTATATCATAGAAGGGGAGTTTCAATACAATGGTCTTTATGGATGACCTTGGATTCGTGCCATGCGTTGTGTCCCCTCCCCACTTCATCACTGCATCAAATATGAGAACGAGGGGAATATTTTGACACTTCCTGGTGATGCTCCTCCCTTCCAAGCATGCAACATGACCTATCGACCCAACGATATCCTCATTCCCAAAAACGACCTATCTCAACCATCCACTAACTCATCCATCCCTTCATCCAAGCTTCCCAATTATGATTCCATAGACAGAGTCATGGAAAAACTTATGTTGGGGGAGTCTCATGTTCTCATGTTCAACACACTCCCTACACCTCATCATCTCGGTATACCCGACAAGGCTCCAATGTATCAACCCAATGTCGAAGACATCAATCCTTTCAGCCCACCTCATATTCGTACCTATCTCATCTATGGTTGTGTCGATTCCACTTCTTATCACATCATTGACCATCCCCATACCAGACCTTATACTGATGATTATGGATTCCTCGAAAAACCCTCCTTCACCCAAACCTACCTTCACCATTTCACTTGGAAGGGATTTGGCATGAGACGTTATGAGCATGACACACATGACCTTATCATTGACCAAAGCTACAAACCAAACAAAAATTTCAGACTCAGCTATCAGGAGAAATCTTTTGATCTTCTCCCACTATGCATGATGATTACAGACATGCCTTCTCTACCTTATTCATACCATAAGGCCATGGATACAGATGACACCATTTTTATCACTTCTAACTTTTTTTTAGTCTCCACCATCAGCTTGGGACCAATCACTTATTAGTGTGAGAATCAGACTAGGTCCCTTCCCCTTTTCCATCCAGAGATAATAGATGATGACTCTTCTACCATCGACATTCTTCATTGCATCGATGACAATGCCATCCTTTCCCACATGGGGGCAAAATATTCTTATCTTCATAAGACCTTGTCATCCGACACATCCAATTTTCTCAACAAAGCCACAATCGACATCAATATCGAGACTCCTCAGGAGCCTCACATCCTCATAGTAGGTCAATCTCTTGACCCAGAGTAGTTTGATTCTTTCATAACGCTCCTTTCTCGTCATAGTCAAGCATTCGCATGGTCATACTCTGACATGCCAAGTCTCGATACCTCTATCGTTGTCCACAATATCGTCACTTTTCTTATTGCCAAACCAGTGAAGCAAAAGCTTCACTGCATGCACCCTCAAGTTTCCCTCCTTATCAAAGAGGAGCTGCAACGCTTTCTTTCCAACAAATTTATCATCCCCATTAACTATCCCTAATGGGTTTATAACATCGTGCTTGTTGAAAAAGTGACTGGAAAGCTTTGTATATGCACCGAATTTTGAGATCTTAATCTCGCTTGCCCTAAAGACGGCTTCCCCCTTCCAAACATCGATCAACTTGTGGATCTCACCTCAGGTCATGAGATGCTTTATCTAGTTATAATCATATTCTCATTGCATCACAAGACCAACATAAGACCTATTTTATCACCCTTTGGGGGAATTTTTGTTATCACATCATGCACTTTGGTCTGAAAAATGTGGGAGCCAATTATCAAAGGGCCATGACTTAGATCTTTCATGATCTCATCCATAAAACTATAGAGGACTATGTTGATGATATTTTGGGTAAATCTAAACATCAACATGATCATCTTGATTTTCTCTAAGTCCTTTTCCACCGCCTTATTTGTTTCTTTCTTCGTCTTAATCTAACCAAGTGTGTATTTGGAGTGTTAACTGGAAAACTCCTTGGATTTATCGTGTCTATCAAGGGCATCGAAGTCGACCCCACCAAGATAAAATCCATCATTGAGATGCCTCCTCCTTCCAATCTTAAGCATCTTCGTAGTATCCAAGGCCGAATTCAATCAGTCCATAATTTCATATCGCAACTTTCAGATTGTTGTCAACCACTTCATCATGTTCTTCGCAAAGACACAAACTTCAACTAGGACCATAACTATCAGAAGGATTTTGATGATCTTAAGAGGTATCTCTTGTCCCCGCCATTACTTGCACCTCCATGTAAGGGGAAGCCATTTTTTCTATATCTCTGCCACTGATCATGCTCTAGGCACTATGTTAGCACATTGTGATGACCAAGGTCATGAGTAGAAAATTTATTAGATCATTCTTATTCTCCACAACTGTGATACTTGCTACATTGAAGTTGGAAATTTGTGTTGTGCCCTCTTTTTTGCCAATTTTAAGTTTCGACACTATCTTTTCAATCACAAAACTTATGTCATCAGTCGCTTTCATATTTTCAAAACAATGTATTCTAAACACTATCACAATGATCGTATTACTTGATGACTCATGATCATGACCGAGTTTGACCTAAATTTCATTTCTAAAAAATATATCAAGGACCAAGCTATCGCAGATCAACAAGCTGAAGCCCCTTTTCCTAGTACGCATCTTCCTCATGAGAATTTTTCATATGAATCCATAAATCACTTCCACCATGAGTATGATACCCTTAAAATGGCCCTCTTCTTTGATGGTTCTAAGTGTCAGTGAGGGGGAGGCGTTGGCATCATTCTCTTTCCTCTTAGAGATGCTCATATTCCCCTCGTAAATAAGCTCAAATTTGAGTGCATGAACCATATGGTGGAATATGAAGCCTTCATCTTCGATCTTGCAACTACTACCTTTTTAGGTGTTTAGAATCTTGAGATTTATGGGGATTCTAATTTTATCATCAAACAAGTTACGGGTAAGTATCAATGAAAAATTGACACCCTTCAGAAATATAGAGATGTTGTCCATCTCCTCCTTGAGACCTTTGATTTTTACACTATCCAAGTTGTTCCTCGATCATCCAATCATTTTTTTGATACGATGGTGTCTCTTGTAGATATCATCCCATTAACAACAGAGGAATCCAAACTTTCTGTTTTCGTTCATCATAGTGATCGACCATTTTATGACCTACCTCGTGTTAATCTCGTCAAGTTTAGTTCATCGGATCTTTAGTATTCCCAATTTTTTTATTATCTACCCAGATCCATCATTCCTTACGATCTATCTAAGAATGAAAGGAGGTATTTTCTTCAACGCGCTAATTGCTACATCATTCTTAGCGGCATCCTTTATAAGTGTGGATTTTATGGTATTCTCTTTTGGTTCCTTAAATCCCATGAGTCTTCACGTGCTATCCAAGAAGTCCACAATGACATTTTTGGTGGACACTTTAGTGGCTTAGCTATCGCTAAGCGCATTCTTCATCTTGGTTATTATTGGCCTTCTCTCAATCATGACTATTGTGAGTATGTTAAGAAATGTGTTAAATCTCAGCAACATTCTAATCTTATTCACATTCCTAGTAAAGCCTTGCAACCAGATCAGGACCTTTGGCCCTTCTCGCAGTGGGGTCTTGATCTCATTGGTACCATCAATCCTTGATCTTCATAGCAACATCACTCTATCATCACTGCAACCGATTATTTCACCAAGTGGGTGGAAGCAATTCCACTTACCTTAACTAAATTTGGTCCAATTATCAACTTCATCTATTAGCATATCATTTTCCGCTTCGGTATTCCTCAAAAAATCATCACAGACAACATAAATTCCTTTAAAAATAAATATCTCAAGAAACTTTGTGACTCATTCAATATCAAACTTAGCTTCTCTTCTCCATACTATCCTCAAGCTAACGGTCAAGCCAAAGTAACTAATAAAACTCTTCACAACATTCTTGCCAAGACTATTGATTAGTCAGGTCGTAAGTGGCATCTTCATCTCACTTTTTCCCTTTAAGATTATTGGGCTAGCATTCGTATTTCCACATATGATACACCATTTTATCTTGTTTACGGCTCTAAAGTCATTCTTCCCCTTGAAGTTCTAATTCCATCCTTGTACATATATCTTCGTGACTTCATTTCTGATGAAGATTATTGCTAGGAGCGTCTAACACAGCTCGAGTTGTTAGAAAAACACCACCCTCTCATTCTTGAGCATCATCATGTTTATCAAGAGTGCATCAAATTTGCTTACAAAAAACACCTTAGAGAGCACGAATTTAATTTTGATGACCTCATCCTTAAATAAAATCAGAACGTTTCTACTCTAGAAATAAGCCAATGTGGAAAGTTTTCCCCTAGCTGAATTGGACCATACGTTATCACGCACAAGTATGGATCAAGAGCCTACCGTTTGGCCTCCCTTGATGGTAAACCAGAATTCAAATCACTTAACGCATTGCTCTTGTGATCATTATATTGTTAGCAAACTACCGATGAGCACTTAGTCATATCCTTAGATCATTCCTCCATCATTTGTCTCTTTCATCTATCATTGTAATGATTTGGAATTATGTGGTCTACCATCACTTTCCTTGACATGACCTTAAATATGGGCACCACATCTCTTCCCATAGCATTTTCCTTATGGATAGGCTCCCCCTCTTTGACGAGAACCCTGTGATCATTACATTCATCACACTTTTATTTACTTCTTGGAACCATGCTAAGGGTATAAGGGTGTCAGTTATAAATTCATTATCTCCTTCTAGGTGGTCTACCTAGCTATTCCTAACTCTTCCCCATGTAAACAACGTCAATCAAAATTCATGGATGCTCCTATAAAAATTCAAAGTTATCAAAAATAGACTGCTCCCTCAAAGGACAATTGTTTATGTAAAAAAAGAAAAAAAGAAAAAAGGGAAATCAAATAAATAGATTGATCCCTCAAAGTACATATATCATGTATATTAATCTTACCATCAAAATCATAAATGTATAATTTAGACCATAGCCTTGAAGGATGGCTACTCTCTTATATCATGGCATCGAAGGCTTCTTGTATTAATAAGTCTTCTATCTTATTGACATCTTAAGAAAGCTTCTCACATTGATCAGTTTGCTCTCTTTCCTTTACCCAGAGTTGGGGCATAGACCTGGGGAACACCACTTACAGAGAATCCTCTTCTTGCATACAAGTTACATCACAAACCCTTTTTTTTTGTTGACATTAGGTTTATGAATTCATTCCATCCATCTTTCCTCCGTGATTTATTGGTATAACTAAAAATCGTTGGTTATATGTTAACATGTGTTTTGGTTGCATGTGCCTTGTGTTACTTAGATCCCCTTCTCGTTTACCTCCAATAAAGCCAGAGGCATCATTTCCTCACACACTCCTTGATAAGATGTAGCACTGTTTGTACCCATTGATTGCCAATCATCAAGATGCATTCTACTATAAGGTTTCCCACACTTATCCTTTATTCCTTTCCAAAAAACATCTATTCTATCTCAATCATTTGTGTACTGTCTATTAAATCATACATCTAATTTACATATTCTATCTATCATCATCTATCTTTATCATTTATCATCATCTATGTTTATTATCTATTTTTCCACTAAACATCACATATTACATATTAGAATATCCAACCATTGCATATAAATTCACCATCATCGTCAAATATAAAGAACACATATAATCATCATCATCATCACATATCCACATCACACAATTGACACATGTTGGAATAAGACAAAATCATATATCATATATATATGTATCATCAAAATAAAGTGTATCAATACATCATTGACCTCTAAGGGTCCTCTCTCAAAGCAGAGATGTTAGTAAAACTAGTAAAGTTTACATCAGAAAGCCTAAACTCTTACCCCTATGAGGAAAGTACCTATGTCTCTCTCTCAACCTTTTCACCTCTGCCCTCACCCTCTCCTCAATGGCTGACCTGCACTCATTAGTGCTCCTAGATGGTCATGCTTTGGCCGTCGCTCGCTACTGCACGTACTCCCAATACCTCAGTGTCTGTGGCAACTTCTTGATCATAATCCCCTCATAATAATTAGCCTATGCTACTAAGACTCGGTATCGATCCATGGATATCATACCAATATTTTCCATATCTCATCCCTGTGATGTTGCAGGTGCGCTACTCAAAACATTTGTAGCTATAATCATAGCAAGATCTCCAAAACAGGTTCTATAGGCTTCCAGGTACCTCCTGTACCGATCTCTCTCCTCGATGACTCGATCACTCTCCTCCTAAAGGGTATGGGACTCCTGTCATGTAATATCTCACTACCGATGAGAGGCATATATCTCAGTGCTCACCCGAGCTAACTCTACGCACATTTGTGTCATCTCTACAGTCTCCCCTCAATCCCCATCTCCATCTCCACCTCTAGGAGTTGTCTCTACATCAATTTCCATCTCCTCCTCCTCATTCCCTCCCTCTTTGGATACCCTAGCCACCTAAGCAGTGGTCATCTACTCAGAAAACCCTGCTCTAACCCCTTCATCATCATCCTAATCCCATGGTGTTGGCGCCTCCTCTATCGGGTATACCATTTTAAAACTAATTAGATCCCTATCTATCTCCTCACGCCTATAGGAGATGGGCTCTTGGGGTACCGTCTGAATGACCCCAAATTATCAATAAACCCTATCAAACTGAATGACCTCAATCATCTTTAGCATGTGGCCCTGCACCTACCTTATCCTACTCATAACAATCAACTCTACATCTACCCAAGGCCACGTAGGGAAGTCCCTGTATGGTCACCATCTAGTATGTTATCCCTTGAGCTCTGCAAACCTATCATTATACCATTCTGCATCCCTCACTCTTCTATCTCCATGATCCTGGTCGCCTCACCATCTCAAGAATCCCACTGTGAGCTCTATATGGTTTCCTATGATCCTTGGCAATACTGGTGGCATGATAATTATTGTGTGCTCATAAACCCAATAGTGTAGGAGGAAGCCTACATCCATCCTTGTCCTCCTCTCAAATATGTACATCAATGAATCATAGTACACCTATACTAAGAGAGCAATACCAAATGATAACATTGTCTAATAATCAACCATATAAGTCAGGACCCCTGCTAATGCCCATGGAAACGGTGCTCCATCTGAGTCTGGCAGCGCATAACAAGAAATGGCCATCATTAACAAACAAATCAATCTACTGTGTGCATCCCCATGCTCATATCTCATCTCATAAGAGAATTCCCTTGACGCAAATGTAAAGTGGGGTACATCAGCTCCAAAAATCTGTGTCAACACTACTAATCTATTATCCACTGTAATGGGAACTATCTGCTCCCCTTGTATCAACATTGTAAGAATGTGATACACATCCTCGAAGGTGATACTCATCTCCCCCGTCCTGAACCAGAAGGTATATTTATGCATATCCCACCTCTCAACTAATGCAATAATCAACCCCACATCTCGTGGGATCCTCTAACAGTATCTAAATCCACCCAATCCCATGACTGCTAAGTGATCTCACTCAACATCGGCTATGTCCCCTTAGATATGGTCATATAATACAGGGACCCCGTCTCTGAAATACAAGATCTCTCGTGCCTGCAATCACCAATCAACCAATCAAATATTAGTCCCTTCATCATTGATTTCATCTAACCCTGATCCAAAATCAAAATTAATCTTCAATCTACCTCATCATGCCCTGGTCAACGCTGACCCAAGTCGGGTCAACATGCCTGGGGGTCGATCGATGTCTTTTAGGGATAAGTCGACAGCTACCTTATCTAGTCTCCGCCAACCACCCAAGGTGCCCATCCAAATTTATGAAAAAAAAGTGACAAAATAAATAAAACATTAAAAAAAAACAAGTTAGGGTTTTCGTTATTCACCATCCTGCAAACCCTCTAACGCTTTTTGGCTGCTCTTCCAACCTTCATCTCTCCAAATCATGATCTCCTTTTATAACTTTGAGCTCTCAAATTAGAAATTGTAGGCATGAAAATGAGCTATCTTTGCTGACTTTTGGGCTTATATATCCATCGACCTGAGTCACCGCCGACCCCATTGGGTCATCATCGATTGACCTTAGGCATCGTCGACTCACCTTGGGTGTCATCGACCTAGCTTCCCCTTATTTGTTTTGTTCTCTCTTTTGCAAGGGCACCATGTCATCATCTCATCTTATCTCAAGTCCACCTTTGTGGCCATATTTTCTCCCTGTTTCAGGAATTTTATATCATCACTTTTTCATATTTTTTAATTTTCGGCCATTTTTTTTTTCCTTCACTAAGGCACCATTATTTCCATCCTCTTCCCTTGTGGAAGGATAAACCTTTCAATCAATTCCTCGTATACGAAGGATTTTAGATTATTTCACATTTGGTTGCGCATAATTTTGATGTGTGCCTATGACCCATTGGTCCCCACGGCTTACATCCATTTTGAGTGGTTTCCCAATGGATTCCCTCCATTTCGCTATGATTTTTTCTGACTCACATGCTCGTAGGACATTTTCGTCATCTCCCTGAAGAGTGTGACTATTGTTTCCTTCCCATGTGAATCCTAAGTTCACCGCCATTTTATTTTGATCCTTTTTGATTGAATCCTTCTTGCTTCTAGCATCTTGCCTCGCCTCATCATTTTACCCATTTATCTTATCCTACCCACCCTTCTTCACCTATCTCTTTCAACCTCATGATCGAATCCTTTGATGTCGTCATTCCCTCATTTTTGGGGGAATTCATCATCGATCCTCTTTCATCCAATCTCATCCTCTTTTTTCATCATTTTTGTCTTGCAACTTGCTTGTGTAAACCACTAGACAAAAAGGGATAAATGTAGACACTGAAATTTGGTATCTCTACCTCTGTTTCTCGCATTCCCTTCTTTCCCATCTATTATCCTATTTATTTTAATCTATTATTAATTCCCATCAATTATCTCCTAATCCTCATCTCATTATTTAATTATTCCTAGTTTCTCTTCTCTAGGTTGTTTATCATCTCTAACTACTTTACTGCCTATCTCTAGGCTATCCATAGTTTTTATTTAATTCCCTTTACTTTTCACCTACCCATGAAACTTCCCTAGAAAACCCTAACCCACCTAAGTGATTTAAAATACTCATCCTAATCCATAAAATCCCCATATCTTGGATAAATCATCCTTTTACCGCCTAAACAGATGGTTCCCCGAAGTTGGTGCCTAACATTTACCTATCCTCCCAAAATGAGGCATAATAAGAGTTTTCTTACGTTTTTGAGATCCTATATTCGAGCTTGAGCTTTCTTACAGCTATTATAGCCTTCTTCAAGTCCCTTGGAGTTTTTTTACATCACTTGTGGAGACTTTGGGAAGTTTGTCTTGATTTTATATTATCTTATGCTATCATTGCTATTATTTTTCGGAAAATAATGTTTTGCAAGTCCATCTTCTATCAGAGCTTCATCTCTAGCTTCTTCTTTCAGTTGTTTTGTTTACAGGTTATCTATCCAAACCATCCATCCTCGACCTTGCTTAGGATTGCCCAGGTCATCGTCGACCCATCCCTATTCTGTCACTCTAATCTTCTCTGCAGCTCCTCATTAGTTTGTTTCCCTGTTCTGTTACTGTTTCCAATTCTCATATCCATTACTCTAATTCACTCTCAGTCCAAATCAATTCTTCCTGTCTTCGGTCACTGCCAACTTTGCCAAGTCATTGTCGATTAGTATCCTGCTAATCATACAATCCATCCAAATCCTTGTTTCTTACATCCTTTTGTTTCCTTTTCCCAAATCTTCCCCTGAATATTCTTGTCAGCATTCTCAGACCTTTGTTATTGTCTAATCTACATTTATATCCTTCCAAATCTGCATTTTCAGCTTGTTGTCTAGATCCATCCACTCAGGTCACCATCAACCTACCCTCTGTATCCTAGGTCGCCATCAACCCAGCTAGGTACAATTTACTTTGTGTTTATTTAGATCAGATTTACGCTTTTATCCATTTCTACAATTTCCAGGTAGTAAAGGGCCAAGTCATAATAGACTAAATGACTATCGCCGCCATATGTGTACCTTAATCTATTTTTGGAGATCTCCTCACTAGATCAGGCACATTGGATATGCCCCCTCATACCTAGTACAAATACCCTCAACAGGCACCACTCGAAAGTGCGTTCTCAAATATCATCCCAACTAGAAATGTGGCGTTCCCTAGTTTCATGCCTCCTACTTCGTACTAGAGTAATGTTCCCCTTATCTACACATGTATTCCAAATCATCGCAGGGGGACATGTATTATTTTCCTGGTTCATATGCTTAGCCATATGGGATGCCATATGCCTATGCAACTGTTTACGTTGCGCCATATTAGCCTACCATGACTACTCCACCTCCCCATTAGGGGTCATCCATAGTAGAGTCCTACACATTGGGAACATATACCAAATATCTTAAGGAGCCCTTGGACTTTACTATACAAAGCGTAATGCTTCCATGACTACTTCTCGACTTACCAAAGTTTATAGGGGTGGAGGATCCAAACGTACATATCAAGGCATTTGTAACTTCCATCAGAGGGCTACTCATATGGGATGTGGTTGTAGCTAAGATCTTCCCTAAGGGCCTTGAGGGCATTGCTCTTTATTGGTACTACAGGATACCTAAAGCCTCCATACACTCCTTTAAGAAACGTGTATTTGAGTTATTAAAGGCGTTTAACATGAACAAATTGTTAAAAATAGGAATCAAGGAATTCCTACACATAAATTAAGAGCATAAAAAATCTGTTGCCCACTTCATTCAAACATGGTGGCAGGTCCTCTACTCTTCAGCGATTGCTCACAATATGGATCAGACGGAGCTTTGCAATCTATTTCTCTACTCTCTTAACTGGGAAACAAAGGAAGAATTCCATAAGTTCCCCCTTAGGAGATATGAAGAGGTACTAAAGGGTGCTCTCCGCATTGATCAAGCAATAATAGATAACGGTCAAAAGGACTAAGGTTCAAATGGGAGATTGATCACTCCCTCACAAAACAATTCAAACTACCCCAAAAAATTTAAAAATAATCAAGGACCTAAGGTCCTCAATAAGAACTATGGTGTTACAACGAACGGTATTATTGATCAAGCTAAAAAGCCGAATGTTATCAACACTTCAAGTGAAAACAATGTCAATAACAACGCAAACAGAAATAATTAGAGGAGTAAAAATTTCACTCCTTTAATAAACGTGGTGGATTTTAATCATCCTCCACCTCCACAACAAGTTTATGCCCAAGGCCTCAATCAATACCCAAATGGGTATCAAAATTAGTATCAAAAGCAAGGGCAAAGGCCTCTAAAATTTAACTATAACAATCAACAGTTAAACAACAAGTGGAACTTTGGACCATAACAGAACACAAATTAAAGACCTCTGGATTATGATCTTGACATTTATTGTGGCTTCCATAGGGTACGAGGGTATGATGCTAGAACTTATTATGACTGTAACAAGCTCATATAATTCCTACTAGAGGACTAAAGACAACTCTTCATCGAGATGTTTTTGGAAAATCCTACGACACCAACGCATAATACTTGCATAGGACCCGTTTCCCTTAAAAAATCCTCTTAGGATCCTTAGTGACCCCAATCCTATGCATCTTGAAAATGGAAAATTGAATCTCCACGACACAAAAAAGGGTAACCCAGTGGAAAACAACGACCATGAAGCTTCTACTTCTTAAAACTCACTGGTAGCACCTCCGTTGGATGGTCAACAACAACCTAAGATCATGGGTCTTGTTGAATAAGACATTGAACCTCAAATTAAAGCAACCACAAGAACCCATGACTACTCAATGCAACCTATTCCCATCTACCCATTTATGTTGGATGACACTCCAGTACTTCTGAGGCTGGTAGGGGCATATGATTTAATTACGGATTTAACCAAGACCTTTTATAACATATCCTTCTTGTATTTTTCAAAGAATGCTCCTGCTCATCAAGCCACTTTGTTAGAAGCATTGGATCTTGGTCACTTGATTAATGTTACCCCTCCACTTGAAGCAAAAATAAACCACATAGACTTTGACGTCTATCTTCCTGGGTAGCGTGAAAGAGATGTTGGATTCATCTTCGATGTCACTAAGATGCTCACCAATGCCGAGTTGACATGTAGAGGTGACCCAAAGTTGTATTTATAATTCTGGATCTATAATAATTATGTTAAACACACACTGGTTGATAATGGGGAAGCTGTGAAAAATTTCCCCTTTTCGTTCCTCTTAAAGTTAAGCTATGGGGAAACTAGCTGTTCCTCAACTAGAAATACGCTAAGAGGCTGTGACAGTCTCAAATCAACATCCATAGGGACCATAGTGTTACCGGTTACTCTCGGGCCCAAGACAATTCTAATCGAGTTTTATATTATAGACAGGGAGACCAACTATAATATGATTCTTGGTCGGTTTTAGATCCATCGTATGAAGGTAATCCCTTCCAAATTGTTCTAGGATGTCAGATTCTTACATTTGGGGAAATTATTCATCACCCAGGGTAGCCTAAAGCCCTTTGATATTCACCTATCCAACCTAAATAAGAAAATTGGGGTCCATACCGAGTTTAAACTCCCTGCCAATCAAGTAAACAAACCTAAGGATGCAACGCTAGAGTCTAAATTGGTTCCCACAATGGAACTGGAAACCTCCATTTTAATTTATGGGGTTGTCACTACTAAAAATGAAACTACTGTTGTTGAGACAGTATCAATGGAAACCATGGCTAATATCATCGAGTTGTTAGAGATCGATTTTCCTATTCTCCTCCCTTTCGAATCCTTGGGCATAAGACATGCTCTAGGAATCGACTCTCTTTTAGCCAATGAGATTTGCATGGTTGAGGTCTCGGAAGTGGAGGAGGAAGATACTAGAAATGATCAAACATATTTCTTCCCCAACAACTTTTAGATGCTTAACTATGATGGAGAAAAGAGTATTTTTGGTGCTGGAGCAGGTGTAATCCTCACTTCCCCGGGAGGGAAGGTTACACCTTTTTCCTTCAAGCTCAATTTTTAAAGCACTAATAATGGTGCTGAGTATGAGGCCTTTCTTCTTGGTATTATTTTAGCCAAGAGAATGGGTGCTTGCAACATTAGAGTTTTAGGTGATTCCAATCTAGTCGCCAACCAAGTTTCAGAAGTTTACGGGACTAAAGCAGAGCACCTGCAAATCTATAAGATTGTGGTGCTTAACCTAAGTAAAGGTTTTGAATTCATATCCATTGAATTTATCCCACATGAACAAAACCATTTATCTGATTCCATGGCTATTTATTCTTCTTGCTTTTGTCCAAGAATGGATTTGGACAATTCTGAATTCGTTGTTTCAGTCTGATCCGAACCCCTAGTTCAGAAAACTCCTACCAATCCAATTCTAGAGTACATTGAGACTAAGAAAAATCCTTTCACCTAAGATTAGGCAGAGAATGACGAAGATATACTAGGCTACCTTAATACATACAGTAACCTTCATCTCGCACATCATAAGAGGGGTTTCGCTCTCATACCTCACTCTTCTTCCTATTTTGGAGATCATATGATGGGTCCTTCCTCATCAGAAATCATTGAGATCTATGAAATAGAGGATGAAGGAGAGCTAGAACTACCTCCAACCTCACCCGAGTTTGAATAAGGCAACACCTCTTTAATCAAAGGAACCATCGATATAAATATTGGGACAGTGGAAGACCCCAAGATTTTGAAACTTGGTTCTTCTTTATCTCCGGAAGAAGTGGAAATTCATATGAAGGTTCTCAAGGAACATTCAAAATCCTTATCTTTTACCTACAAAGAGATGACAAGAATTTCTCCCCATGTTGCAGTCCACAACCTCATAACCAAACCTGATGCCAAGCCCATCAAACAAAAGTCGAGACCTATGAAGCCAAAAGTGGCTCTGATGGTCAAGGAAGAAGTTATGAAGCTCCTATAGGTGGGATTCATCAAACCTATAGATTATTCGATGTGGGTATCGAACATAGTCCCCATTCTCAAGAAGAATGGGAAAATTTTGATATGCATTGATTTTCGGGACATAAACAAGGCGTGTCCCAAGGATGATTTCCCGTTACCTTCCATCGATGTTATCGTGGACGCAACAGCTGGATATGATTTTTTGTCACTCATGGATGGTTTCTTGGTTTACAATCAAATTTCGATATCTAAGGAGGATCATGCAAATACCACTTTCACTACTCCTTGGGGTACCTGTTGTTACGGAGTCATGTCGTTTGGTCTTAAGAACGCCGGTACTACATATCAATGGGAAATGACCTATATATTCCATGATCTTATTCACAATATTTGGAATCATATGTTAACGACCTTCAGGATAATGCCAAGAAGCAATGTGATCACCCTAAGGTGCTTTGCATTATCCTCTCCTACCTCATCAAATAGGATGTTACATTGAATCCAGAAATATACGTATTTGGTGTGAAGGGATGGAAGTTGTTGGGTTACATCATCTCTTCACGAGGGTTTGATGTCGATCCGGAAAAAAATTGAGTAGTTATAGAAATGACCCCACCATCAGATGAGTCAGGCATTAGGTCCTTTCTCGAAAATCTATGTCCAATCCATAGGTTTATACCTGATTTAACTCTTTATTCATTCAATAAATAATTTGTTAAAGAAATATTGTTGCAACATCTATAAAAACGAGTGTCATGAGGCATTTGAATCGGTCAAACAATTCCTTATTTCGGCTCCCATGCTCATGCCTTCCAAATCGGATTGCCTCTCTCATTTTATATTCATGGTGACAACACATGTCTCATTAGCCTGCATGTTAGCACAAGAAGATGATGACAAGCGTGAATGTGTAATTTACCTCATTAGTCATATGTTTCTCGACTACAAGAAGCATTATACGCAGGTAGAAAAGCAATGCCTCGCTATAATATTTGCAACAAAACGGTTAAGGCATTACATGATTAACTAGGATGCACGGGTTATTATCAAAATAAATTGTCTTCATACATTTCTAACAAACGGTTCTTTGTCCAAGAAATTTGGATGCTTCATAACCTTAATGGGATAATTCAAGTTAGCTTATATCAACCAAAAGTCTGTCAATGGACAAATAATTGTCAATTGGTTAACAGATAACCCATTAGATGGTGGAGAGTTAGTAGACTTGAGTTTCCCCAATGAGTGTATTTACTACATAGAAATCAGACCTCACATTGTTGTATGTCCATGGTATTCAAATATTTCAATTTTATTATGGACAGTACATACCCTGAGGGAGAAAATTCACAACAAAGAAGATGACTATGCATCATACCTACCAATTACGTAATTATAGAATAAGTACTCTATCATCATATTTTGATGGAATGCTGCTAAGGTGTGTTGATGAGGAAGATTTTGAAAATATCCTCTATGGAGCCCATAATGGGGTTTGTGGAGGTCATTTTGGAGGACATGAAACCACTAGAAAGATACATCGGATGGGGTATTTCTGGTCCACCCTACAACACGACACAGTGGAGTACGTACACAAGTGCCACAAGTGTCAGGAATTCTCTCATGAATTTCATATACCTTCCCAAGCTCTACAACCGATTGCAACACCTTAGCCCTTTTCCCATGTGGGCTTAGATTTGATAGGGAAATTCTCTCCCTCATCAACAAACAACCACAATTTTATAATTATGGCCACATAATATTTCATGAAGTGGGTTGAGGCCATGTCTCTTACCACCATTTCAGAGGTTTGTAATTGTAAAGTTCATCTTGAACCAGATCATCTGTAGGTATGGGATCTCATAGTTCATTATCTCTCGATAATAGAAATGTTGTTGAAAAATGAAGAGGTGCATGAATTATGTGAAAATTACAAGATAAATCACCACATGGCCTTTCTATACTATCCTCATGCCAATAAATAAGATGAGGCAACTAATATGATGTTAAAGTCCATTCTCCTGAATTTTTTTAAGGAGAACAAGCGCGGTTCGCATTTAAATTTATTTCCAAATTGTGGGCCTATAGAACGTTAGTAAGAATGTCTGATAGGGGCAACCCCGTATTCCTTAGTGTTTGGTTTGGAAGTTTTTTTACCACTTGAAGTTAAGATACCCAATATCTAGACATCATTACAAGGAATCTTAGGAGAAGAATGATATCATGAAGCACAGATCGTTGAGCTAGAAACCCTCAATGAAGCCCGGCTAAGAGCTTACACTATTTAGATGTGACAACAATAAAAAAAGAAGGTATATGAATGTGAAATATTTGTTGGAGATTTGGTATTGAGACTTGACATCTAGATAGACAAGAAAAGTGATGAAGGAAGGAAATTCAGGCCTAAGTGGTTGGGCCCATATCAAGTCATGAAGGACTACAAGAATGGGGAATATCACTTGTGTACATTAGAGGGTGAAGAATTTGTGAATCCTTCAACTCACTTCACTTAAAGCATTCCTATGCATGATCCATCTACATTTCCACATTAACATTACTACATTTTCATCTACTAGATCATTTTTTAAGTTTGTAATCAAGTAAGTAATATTTCAATAAACTTTCAAAAAAAATTGAAATATTGGAAAAACATTCAATCATAATTTTCAAATATCCACAATATTATCATCAACATTCTTAATAATTTCATCAGCTTGATAGGTTAAGACATAATGTTGACATTTATCCTACCAAGGCTTGCATACTTGGTTCTTCTCATAGTTTTCCTCCAGCTTAGATGTCTTTTCAAATAGTTTTCTCTATAAGCTTCGCGATGTCACATTTATCCCAGAAAACCTCTTTGGTAGAAAAAGCATTCTAAGCATTTTACCTGGATCAATTTTTTGCCTATCTCATCCTTCGGTGTTGAGCCCGTGCATCTCACTGGTTGTGTGGGGTTGAGGCTAGGGGAAATATATACCTCCCAAAATCACAAGCTTAAAGTAAAAAAAAAAATGAACAAGTCAATTCAAAATAAATGCAAAAATATTTCATTTACAAGTAAAACCACACTTCCTTTCCCCACCAATCTTCGGTGATGAGCCCACGCTTCTTACTGGTAGTGTGAGATTTGAGAAAGGAGGGAAGTGCCCTTACTCACCTATATGCCTTATCCTTGGTGATGAGCCCATGCTTCTTACTGGTAGTATGGGGAAAGGTGTAGGGGGTCTCTTTACATAAATCAGTAAGTTGTAAAGCAAATCATTCAATAAAAAAGTCCTTCAAAATCTTAAATCCCAAAAGTGAATTAGATGTGTATGTTCTAAAAGAGTTAAAACCTTAAAACCGGATCTTAAGTCTAGATAAACTTGTAAGAAAATCACATTCTGGATTGAGTAGTAAATTGTGTGTAGGGTTAAGTTGTAGATTCCTAATTGGATTCCTGTCAAAATATTGTCTTACTCTCATCACTTTCATTCAAAAAAATCATAAAACTCATGTCCCTTCTAGCCCTCAGTGTTGAGCCCTCACATATTACTAGTTTTGTGGAGTTAGAGGTGGAGTGAGTTCATCTTCTTATCATAGCACATTCATCACATTTTTCCAAACAAAACAAGAAGTATTAAATATTGCCTGAAAAACCAAAGTTTCGACATTACATTGTGTTTACATCAGCATCATATAAAACAAAAAGAAAAAAAAAAATCATTTTGTTAGCATATCATCATCCATAGCATGCATCCAAAAAGAATATAAAAGAATTAAAAATTATGATCATCTAAGAGTACACAAGTGAAATAAACCATCAATGATTCAACTGTTAAGAAAGAATGATTGAAATAAAAATAATTATTTGTATATATATCCATAATAATTCAAGTCTATATAAAATGCCATCACATGCGTATGTGTGGTCTAAATGCTCACAAGGAGCACAAAATCTCACAAAAAATCATATACATGTCTCACAAAATATCATCGAATCAATAAAGGCACAATGGCCTATCCCTCCCTACGAGAACCCCTGAGAAGGTGGGTGGCTAGGGCTCCTGTTGTGGCTCCTATGATGGTGAATATGAGCCTCCATGCACTGAGCGATGAGAATGACCATGTGATCTACCACTAGTCATGGCCTCACTATGTGAGTGGACTCCGCCTCGCCATCCTCTCGGCAAGCTGAATGTACAACAAGATATGGTCTTCTGAGAACACAAGACCTTAGTGAGCCTTCTAAAGAGGTGTGAACACATCGGTATGTCATCCAGACTGCAAAATTTTGTCCCACATCTACAAAAATCAGTCCTCTCAAATCTTCTTGGTAGGTATGAGTAAGGTATCAACACAAGATCTTACGAATAAGATCTCATTCAACCGTCAGCAGTGGTTGTAAGACAAAGAAAACAATGACGAGTTAGAAAACATTCAAAATCCAAAAAGAAACACAATGTGTAGATCACTAACAATTCTAGCTATAATGTCAAGAGAAGAGTATCTACATACTTGGATCTCCTGGGAATCCAGGAAGGATCGGCTGGTGCAGCTGGTGGTTGTGGAAAATTCATATGGGCACCTGTTGTGCCTCCCCCTCTCCTGAGGTGATGTGTTATGGCCCATCATGGACTACCTCATCGTCACCACCTCCTCATGAGAAAGTGGATCCTCATATATGAGAGCTCTCCTTCTCCACCACCTCCTCCTCTAGTAGCTCTTCCATAAATATCTCCTGTATGCTCTCCACTCTATGTCACTATCCTCCTCCTCATCATTCTCTTCCTCCCCACCCTCCTCACCGGTATCTCCCTCAGACTTTGTCTTTGTATGGTCCTCCTCCTCCTCCTCCCCGCTGTGAGCGGGTGTAGCCTCAATCTAGAAGGGAACTACTAATACTCTAGGAACTATGTACCCTCTCCACACTGATAGGTACCCTGGGTGTAACAAACATCTAACCGTGCAAGCCCTTAGGGCCTCCCCGAGCCTCTCTAATGCCTTGATAAACAATAGGAATGGTAGTAAGTGCATCGTCATATGGTATCCTAAACTACTTGGGGTACTCTATCAATCGGGTGGACCTCCACCCTATCGCAGTCCTTGTCTACTAATTGTGTAACACCACTAGAAGCAAGTAGTATACTCCTTTCATCACCCCATCTCCCAATCAAGTCCTAGTAAGGTCTACAAATGAAATCATTTATAGTCGGTGTGGCTACCAAGCTAATGTGCCCCTCTGAGAGGGGCCATACATGTCCACCTAGCAGCTCTGATAGCCCTGGATCATAATATACCAACTCCCCTCTAGTAGGGGATGATCCATCTCGTATACCCAAGACATCACTAAAGTAGGGTGGCTCAGGGATTTCCATTGTAGCCTCAGCATGTAGTATAGATCATGGTATGTGGTCCCAAAATTTCCACACCCCTAGGAAAATCCTCATGTACTGCTCAATGGCCATAATAATAGGATCCCAGTAATATAAGAGCTTGTCCCTACCCTTTTCTCACACCAAACGTGAGGCCAAAATACCAATGATGGCCTTACGTAGAGTGGGGATAGGTGCGGAGGCAATTGACAGTAGCCACATACCCTGTTTGGCGACCACATTGGATGCCCAATCATCTCCCATAAACGATGTCCACTATCTATTTAAAACTGGAGAACCTTTCTCCAATCTCAACCATCTACCAGTCACAGGAATTCTTAAGATCCTGTAAACATCCTGAAGAGTGATAGTTCACTCTCCTCTAACCCTAGGAAGTCAGAAAATATTTTGGTCGGCATCCTAGTAGCTCAGTAAATCACATAGTATGTGGCTAGTTGGCACTATTAATGGTGTCTTTGAAATCCTCCACAGTCCAACCTAATGTAAAAAGCCCCTCTCCTCCTAGGAAAATTGGTAAATAATTCTGGGAGCCACTCACACTCTCTTTTCATGGCTCTTATTGAACGTATAACTCCTTTTGCGTTCACCAAAACAAGAAAAAGAGAAAGTTAACAACATGTTTCAAAACATAAGCTCGTCAAAGACAATATAAAACAACTTAAAAGTAAAAAAAATTCACCTAAGTTAGTCAAAAATTTCTTCTTCCTTGACAATTATGAAAACTATCGCCCTGTGTCAGAGTGCAGAAGTTGCATAATTGTCCACGGTGGTTACATAACCACCCCCTACAGGGTAGGTTGTATAACCACCATACGCAGGGCAGCGGTCATGTCTAGAAAATGGACAAGCCATCCCCTTTGACCCAAAAATGTATAAAACATACAAAAATTAACCATTTTAGATAAAACAAAAGCCAAAACCACCTAGACAACCTCCTAAGGAACGTTTTAACTAAAATATTTGTGAAAATAACCCCCCCTAGGTGTAGATTTTTCAAAATTTTACATTTTAGGTTTTAAATAAACAAATAAAAAATACTAACCTTTATCATAGCTGCTGGATCTCTCACTCACTGGGCCATGATCACGACATCAACCTCTTCGATTTGAATGCATCCATGCTCAAAATGGTGATAGGTATCCAGAGCTCCAAAATCACTATGAGGAATAAGTACAAATGAATTTGAAAATGAGTTATATATATGTCGTTTTAACTTCATGTATGAGTGTGTGTGCTTTGCATGGCTAGAGCACTGTCACAGGTATACTCTTATCCCATGCATACAAATGGTAAGTCCTCTTGTCGTTTTGTTTTAGTGTTTATTTTTCGATATCATATCTATCTGCACTTGAGTCTGTTCACATTTTATAGGTAATGCATGAGCTTGGATGGCATCACTTTGGCACACAGGCATGTCAGATATAACTTCTAACTCCCCATTTAGGGAATGCCATACTCGGACTCTATGCTTTACGCCTCTTCATGGCTAAAACACTTCTTCGAGGGGGAAATATGTAAGCACCCAAATTTATACATGCTACATTGTCAGGAAACGGTTCAAAATCTCCCCAATGATGATTCATTTCTTTTCCAAAGGTGTTTGAGTTCCTTTTCCTCTTTGCATCTTATATTTGTAGCTTAGAAAACTATACTTATCCATGCCATACTTTTCCTTTTCTTCTCGCAGTGCTTTTCCTTAGTTTTTGGCCTTTAGTTACGAAACCGCTGCCCTACTTGGGCAGTGTAGTTACACAACCTTCTTCCCTACTTGGATGGCGGTTGCGTCACCATGCAACTAGGGTGGAACTCCGTTGCCTTGGGTAGTAGCTTTGTAACTATTGCACTGCACAGGGCGGTGGTTTTGACCGAGACTTCCCAAACATGATTTGGATGCATGTTAGCTTCACTCCAGTTCACTTTTTGCACACTGTTTCTTAGTCAATTTGATTGTTTTTAGGCTTGATAGATGCGTACCAACCTCCTCTTCCACTTGTGATTGTTGATTGATAGTTAAACTACCTCTTCTTATTGTGATGTGGCATTCCATTGCTACCAAATGGCTTAGACCATTTCCTAGCCAACCTTCTATAAAATCACCTCTTCTTCTGAAGCAAATGGTTGGAGATTATTTGTGTATCTTTCTTAGTTGAGTTGCCACAATCTTTCTAGAAACTACACAGCCAAACTTTGTTCTCTTGCATTGTCTTTCTTCTGCTTGCATTGCAACTGGGACTGCCATCAAGCTGACATTGCTCTAGCACTTTCTTCTTGTTGCTTCCTTTGCATTCCAAGTTCCCTGGACTCACGTGGACACAAAAGATTGGAAAAGATAACTGAGGGGACAAAGTGATACCACAACTGGCATTTCCTCTACACTATAATTCCATGTTAGGGGTTGTTATTGAGTTTCTTCATTTATTTCTAAACGTATGCACACTTATCAACTAGAGTAGAAGAAATCATTTTATTTATTACAAATAGTTAGATCATTTCCAAGAATATTTCACATCTTCTATATAATTTTCTAGTGATAGATCATTTCCTTCCTATCCTTGTGGATTTTTGAGGGAATAATATCTGGAGGAAGCTTGCTATATCACAATAGATAATAACAAACTTGTTGCAAATTTTGGTTTCTATTGAATCTTCTCATATTCTATCTGGGAAGTTATAGGGGAATAAAATCTTCTCAGAAGATTCAAATCTTCCCGTCTCTCTGAGATAGGAAGAGGATTTGACAATCCACAACTATTAATTGGAAAAAGAGCTTCATTTAAATTAGAATATATTTAATATAATGTTGCACAGATAAATAGCTACATCTATTCTGGATATTTATTTGTATGGGATTTGTTAATTAGGATTAGAAGCAATTTATTTGTATAGGATTTGTTAATTCCAGAAATGTGTTCCTAGAAAATATAAAAAGATTAGTTTGGTAATTAGATTAGATTGTTACCTTTTATTGCTCTATTTCTTCTATATAGGAAAACACAAAAACATAGTGTAACTTTCACTTATTTAGATTAGCTTGTTACTTGTTTTGATAGATTAAATTGAATTAGACGTGAATTGCACACATGGTCAAATTGATGGATTGTTATTCGAAATGTTAGGACCAAGCCACGATTAGAGATATTTTACGGTTGTGATCAAATGGGATCCCCCAGCCAAACGTATGTTGTGTATTGTTGTTGATACTGAAGACTAATTAGACCCCTCTTAGACAATAGGATTACGTTCATTAGTTTTTATAACATCCCCACATCCTTCAGATATTGTTAGAGGTCCTAGTTAAACATCCTAAACAAAGACTCTTATAGACCTTGGTGATTTCACATTCTATAATGAACCAAATAAGATCTTGCTCCCATAGACCTAGCAGAATCATGTCTCTCTCCTTTATTTTTTATGACCTTGTCTGGACATCATTACGAGGTTCCCTTTGATTTTCCACGTATCCCACAACTAGTAGAGATGATTTCCACAAAACTTGACATTGATTGGAGTCTTCGTGTGGATATTATTTCTAACCCATCCATTAGACACATTCATGTTAAAAGGGCCTTTCTTTCCCTTGGCTAGAAAATCCTAAAATTACGCGTCGAGGACATTAAACTACCTTGATAAACTGATTCATTGCATTCACTCCATTTGCTAACGTTTCACATATCCACTATATTTTGCTACCCATAGCCATCCATTCTTTCTACATCGGTTGTCCAGACACGACCTCAAGAGGTCGTGTGTGATTAAAGGTTGTGTGTTGATTTTCCGTCATACAATTACCTCATATCCTCTTACCTTGAGATTTATTTCCACCTAATACTGATATAGAAAGCCAATAATTGGTGCCTCAACCTCCAATCAATTAGAATGCAATGAACTAGGAATCACAAAATTATTTTCGGATCACCCTCCCCTTTCACCATGATATATTAGAGGGATTGGTGTTTCAGCTAAGGAGGAGGTGTCTTATCTTATAGGAAACAATATTTCCTTTGACGAAGATTACATCACTTCACAAGCTGAGTCTTGACACTTGGAAGTATTACACTAAAAATGTGCCTTGGCATGAATGCGATCCTCTCGACTCAAAACTAATACCATTGACGCATCATACAAAATGCCTATCTATGACACTAGTTACAGTGAGGATGAAGAAGATTCAGTTCCGTATACCCCTCCCACTAATCCACCACTCCTTGACACTCCCTGGGTCATAAAGTAGATATCTAACTATGCTTCACATCACACTCCAACAACACCTCCACCATCCGCACTAGCCTCTAAGTCAACCTCTGAACTTAACACTAGAATTGGTGCTCCTAGTATGGACATTGTTGATTATGCACCTAAAGAGGCTACCTTAGATAGACACTAGGGTATTAGACATACAACAAAAAAACTCTAGCCAACATAGAGATGGTAGGCAATATGTAGGCCTTGAAATCAATGTAGAATATCATGGAACCCTCCCTACCTTGGATAATGATGAGTCTATTCTAGAAATATTTTATTCCCAATAATACAAACTCCCTAGACAACATCATAAGTTGGGGAACTTCTCCAAAACACCTATTCATTTTGAAGACTATGTTGTTACTATCAATCCTATCCAGGATGAAGTAGATAAATTGTTAGAGGCTCTATATCGTTTCCAAGACAACAATTCTATGTTGGATGAATCAACTATTAGTGTACATCTCGATGATGATCCCACACATATGGTCATGTTTGGTGGTTGTTTTCCCCATTTACGAGAACGTCACATAAAAGTATTACGAAAACATAAAGAAGTATTCACATGGGGATATGCCAATATGTCTGGAATTTATCCTGAAATTATCTCCCACAACATCATTACCTATCCCAATGTCACTCTTGTATGACAAAAGATAAGAAAACTCTCTCCCAAAATCAATTATTTATGTCATAAAAAAATCATCAATCTCTTAGATGAAAAATGCATTCGTACGGTAGATTATTTTGAATGGGTGTCCAATATCATCCCGATTTGGAAGAAGGATACCTTGGCCATCCATATTTGCATTGAATTTCAAAATCTTAACCTCGCTTATCCTAAAGATAACTTTACTTTACCCTCCATCGACACAATCATCGATTCCATGACAGGGTATGAAATTTTATCTCTCAACAATGGGTTCTCTAAGTAAACCAAATTCATATTTCTCCTGAAGATCAACACAAGACTACCTTTACTACAGAATGGGGAACTTACTATTATGTGAAAATGCCATTTGGACTCAAGAAGGTCGGTCCAACATATAAATGTGTCATGACATGCATATTTCATGATCTCATTCAAAAATTAGTCAAAGTCTACGTCAATGATCTACTCATCAAATATATACACATTTATGATCATGCTCATGACTTTCACATTTCCTTAGGACGCCTTCACAAATAAAAGGTTCACCTCAATCCTAGAAAGTGCATATTCAAGGTGACACAGGGAAAACTCCTAGGATTCTTAGTATCTAAGCATGATATCAATGTCAACCTTGCAAATATAAAATCTATCCTCGACATGCCATGACTTTTCTGCATAGCTGACATACGAGCATTTCTAAGGAAGCTTGGAGAAATACAACGATTTGTCCCCAAATTTACCTATTGCACTCATGCCATAAATAGCCTCCTTCAAAATTCTACAAAACTAGAATGGACCAAATATTACCAACAAGCTTCCAATAATATGAAAAAATCTTTATCATCATTACCAACCCTACAGCTTCCTTCGCTAGATCATCCTTTACTACTATATACCTCTTCCATTATGGTGTACATAGGGGAGATAATAGCACAAGAGGATGAGAATGGAAAGGAAAATGTTGTCTATTATATTAGCCAATCCTTAATAGATTATAGAGTGTGATACACTTACATTGAGTGGGATTTCTATCCATATATTACGCAACTATAAAATTATGTCATTACATGCTATATCAAACTACATACATCCTTGTCCATATAAATCCTTTGCGGCATTTCTTATCGCATATTTTACTCCTGATGGATCACATTGGGAAATGGATGGACCTCCTTATGGATTTTTACCTTCGTATCATCACACAATAGGTAGTAAAGGAACAAGTCATAGCAGACTAATTGATGGCTACCCCAATATGTGTACCTTAACCTATCCATGATGCATTACCCGATGAAGAAATAATCCTCATTAAAGGCATATATAATGCCATTTCCATAAAAAAACTATTATTATAGCTTTACAGAAGATCTTGAGGCACAATTCTATGAAGATAGTGTTTAAGTGTCTCCGCCACCTAAAACCAAACCAACGGAAAAAATCATTAAGGAGGAGATCACCATTGATCTCCATGAGGACACATGGATGCTACAATTCGAAGGGGAAAAATATATACAAGGAGATAGGGTAGGTTGTGTACTCACCGATCCCTCTGTCCATATCCTCCCTCTTTCTTATCGACTCAAATTTGAGGTCACTAGTAATATGGAAGAATACGAGGATCTTGTCCCAAGCATACGGGCTGCCTTAGCCAATAACATCTCTTATCTTCATGCCATGGGGGACTCTCAATTTGTGTGTCGGTAAGTTAGTGGTACATATCAATGTCACAACAAAAACCTCAAGTATTACCATGACTTAGTCCAAGAGTTGACATCATCCTTCACTTCATTTACCATCAAATCAATCCTAAACAAATAGAATGCCTTGGCTGATTCTTTGGCCATGTTTGCCACCCTATTTCAGCCGCATTCTGATTCTCGTGACGACACTCTTATAATACAAATCTGTCAAACCCCAACCACTTCACCTCCTCCAAACATCCACAAATTCTGTCATATCAATCCATATGGCCTTGAATATAGTACCCTTTGTATGTTGACATCCACCAATTCATACAATACCAAACTTACCTAGATGGTACTGATCCACGAACATGCCTACACATACGCAACAAGGCCATCAAATACATACTTAAGGATGACATATTATATTATCAAAATTTCAAAGGTACCTTACTTTGATGTGTTAATAAAGACGAGGTTCCCCTTATCTTGGAAGAGGCACATTAGGGCACTTGTGGTGACCATTGTAACGATCGTTCTACTACACATAAGTACGTACATATGGGTTCCTATTGGCCTACAATAGAATCTGACGCTCATGCCTTTGCTAAATAGTTTTAACCTTTCCAATTTCACGATGACTTGATCCATTCCCCTCCAGCTAAGCTTCAATATATTGAAGCTCCTTGGCCCTTCAGAACATAATGATTAGATTACATTAGAAAATTGCCCCGATCTCAATATGGTCATTTCTTCATCATTACAAGCACATAATACTTTACTAAGTGGGTTGAAGCCATGCCTCTGATTAACTAAAATATGTGAATATGGGAAGGTAGTTAATCTAATCTAGTAGGAAATAAATGCTATAAATAAACGTATTAAAGCAATATAAAGTAATTATATAATTGAACAAATGGAAATGAAAATCTAATATGTAATAATAAGGTAAGGTAAGAACTCAACTGATAACAAATGATTATCGTAGAGTGTCACAGGTCTGACTGAAAATTCAAGAAACAAGAGAGAGTATGTAGAGGTCCTGAAAAGAATGGATCTGGAGGATCTGAGTGGACTGGGGCACCTAGAGGAGGATTGGGGCGCCCATGGGCACCCTGGTTTGTAATCTGGGTGCCATGGTCTATGAAACATCTTTGGACTTAGTCTTTGCAGGGTCGGAGGGTGGTGTAAAACCCTCGTTGTGTGTTGCATCAAATTCATTATCTCGTGCTATATGTTGCCACTAATTCAAGCTAATGTAAAGACCTGCAAAATACCAAAAAGAAGTATCAAAACCCTAAAAATAAAAATGTAGAATGAATGGGTCAGACTGACCTCAGCTACCACAACAGTGGGTTTACTACTCTCAACGCTACACTACATTTCAGACCCAAATGTAGTTCTAGTGTGTGTGTGTGTGTGTGTCGTGCACTAGGTGATATTGTGTCAGTCACACTTTGTGAAATAGCAAGAAATAACTAAATGTAGAAAATGTAATAACATGTGTGCATGGAATAGAATAGAATCCCTCCTCATATGAAGTGTGATGCAGACTTCCTAGCTTGTGCCTTGATGATGGAGCTATGTGGATGCAAATGCAATAGATGGATGTAACTCTAGATGATTGATAGTAGTAGATGATGTTAGGTCCCTCATTATGGTCTCATAACTTTATATTTATAGGGTTCTCTTGATCTGATTTCGTAATTAACCCCGACATGGCTGACTACCAAAAAGATAAGGATGAAAAATGGCTAGAAAGAGCCCAAAAAGGTGGCAGGAAAGTAGAAAAAGGACCGGGAGGCCCCTGGTAGGACTAGGACACCCACGGGCGCCCCAGTACTACCCTGAGTGCCCCATCTGAGGCTAAAATGATGGGAAAATGCCTAAACAGACTGGGCATGTGGATAAAATGTGTGGAAATGATGAAATAAAAGTAAAATAAGATGGCCAAAAGACGGGGGTTAATTAGTACTTTCTTCACTCAAGAACCTTCTAAATAATAGTATGAGACTAGGATAAATATTGTCTAAAGTGCATGATTTTGTGACTACATTTTGCCCCCACTTTATGTTGGTGAGCTGAAAGCTCGGTAACATAAAGTAATTAGTAATGTGTACCTGATGTCCATGAAGAGTGTAGTAGAAATGTGTTGAAGGACTAGATAAAGTGTGGAATGAAAAAATATGGAGGAGTGTGGAAACTAAAGATGAAAAATGTGCAAATAAAAAGTGATGAGAGTGAACCTAGGGTAGAACATGTGTGTAGTTGTTGTGGTGTATAGTGTACCTGCATGGTTAGTAAAGAATGCATTGTCACATAATGTTATTGTTGACATTTTTGTTGTTGTTGTTGCCCCCAATTTGACTGTTTGTTTCTCATAGGGTCGAACCAACAGGAATAAAATGATCAAGTAGTCAAATATGTATGTATGTAATTATAAAAACACTATGTAAAATATGCATGTGTATAGAAATGTGTAAAATACGTGAAAAGGAAAGTGTAAATGGAACATGTGCACCTGATCCATGTTGAAAGAAAGGGTGTAGAAGGATATCTTGTACTGTGAGTTTTTTGGGTGATCTCATGCCACCTTGGCTGAAGAAGTGTAGGGAGGAAATGCTCTGTGTCCTCCAAGATCTAACCACTTTTGCTGAAATGTATGTGAAGAGATCTCTATACTGTCCTAGTTTTTTTAGCAATCCTATGCCACTGGCCGAAGTAGTGTAGAGAGGCACACCCACTGTAACCTCCAAGCATGTAAGTACTTCCTAGAATGCTAAGGACACCATGTCCTATAAAATCCATTGTGTATGGGGTTCGTAGACTAGTCTGAACCCACTCGTTGTAGAAAACTAAACCGTGCCGGTGTAGAATCTTTGTGTTAGTATGTAAAAGCCCCCAAATGATGCCCAATCTTTGTAGGTGCATGCAACGTCGTTGATAGAAGACATACGGCCCCAAAAGAGGACCAACTATATGCACTCTATAATCCTAGAAAGTGCTTGGTAAAAACCAAGGCATGCACAAAAAAAGGCTAGCCAAAGACAAGTGTAAACAAACAATGCATGTATATTGAAGACATGTGTAATCTACGCAGACAATGTAGTAAATGGAAACACGCAAGAAAGAAAATAAGCCTTAAAAAAGTGGGCTGCAAACATGGGACATCACTCAGGATTTCACAAGACACGTAATGCCATCATGACCACAATCAAAAAGCAAGTGTGTAGACAAACATAGGGTAAAACCTGCCTACAATGACAAACAATGGAAGATAAGTACAAAAAAAGAAACAAGGAGTCATGGAACCATGCAATCCTACAAAACAAGTGCTACACATTGAACACCCATTGATATGGTAGAGAAATAGCCAATATGTCAAAATCATGTATGATTAAGTGATATAAGATGCTAAGTACAAAATGAATCAATAACACGTGGAAGAGACGAAATGTGGATGCCCCCAATGACCAGTGTAGGAAGGGTAGAAGGCGAGCATCAAAACTGCGTGTAGGAGTCATGTATCTACGATCACACTAACCAAAGGCATGAACACACATGTTTGGATGGTGTAGATAATGACATATAAGAAATCAATATAACATGTGTAGTAAAGTGATCATGTAAAACACTAGTAAACAAGAGTAAATTCTCTAAGACAATGCAATATGTTGCAGGTGGATGGAATGGAATGCAAGATGGAATGATAGGAGCTACATGCCCCCCGAGTGGATGGAAGTGTATGCAATGAGTTTCATTTTTTTTCTCCCATCAACAGTAAAAAATGAACTGTAAACGAGAGTGCATCATCAGGAAATGGTCAAGTAGTGTGTATTGTATCTAGCGTGTTGTGATGAGTGTGTAGGTGTAGTGCTGAGATGCGACCTAAAAATGATGAATGTGTGAACCCTATAGCCAAAGCGTATATCATGACTTAACGAATGTATAATTGATTATTTAGCCTAAGTGTATATCACTATAATATGAATGATAAGGAGTGGTGATATAACCTAAGGTGTATACCACTACAAAATGATATAATGGAGGTAGTGATCTAGCCTAAATACTTATACCACTACTAGATAGAAAGAGTGAGTGACGATTTAGCCAAAAGCGTATGTCACTAGCCTAGGGATGTCACATGATGAAATGTTACATGGTGGATGTAAGGTCCATTTGATTTGTAAACCCCTGACATTCGAGTATTGACCGAGGAAATAAAGTGTGTCATAGGGTGGTGAGTGCAGTGCGTAGAAAATAATGTAATATGTATGATGAGAATAAATGACTATGTGATGAGTAGGGTTTGTAAATGTGCAGTGTTGAAAATGCAAAGGTAAATGTGTAGGATGTATAAAATGTAATGTATAATGTGCAACGTAACATATGTAGGTAGACTAATAATGTGGTATGTAAGGATGAAGGGTAAAGCTAGAGTCATATGTGATGAAAACTAGCGTAGTACGTAAAATGTGTACGAGGTCGGTATGCATAATGTATGATGTGACTATGTATGTAGATAGCCTAATAATGTATGTAATATGTAATATTAATAGTGTATGATCCGAAAAGTGTAGATGATAATTAGTACAAATGTTTGATGTATGAATGTGTGAATGTCAAAATTTCGTAGGAAAAGTTGTGGAATGTATGGTGTTAGACATGCAATGTGTGATGAAACTCAATGTGTAAGGCATATAGTGCAATGTGTGGGGTTAAGTGTAATAGTAATCCCTCAACAGTCAAGTGTGAACTAAAGCACAAGAGTGCGTTATCGGGTAACGATGGTGCTATGACGTGTGATTGATAGATCAAAATGCAAATATTATAGATATGGTGATGACATAAGGTGGGGGAAATTAGGTGTTGTGCCCCCCAAGTATATAGAAATGAATAAAATAACCAATGATAGTGAAAGATGAAGGTCCTCCACCCAATGTCTATGAGGATGAAAGCGTAGGACCATGATCTGATAGTGGTGGTATAGTAGACAAACGTTGGGCTGGTGAATGAAGTCTATATGCATGGGATGGATGAATATATGATAAATATGGAGGTGTAATAAAATGCATCGGCGATGGAGATCTACATGAGGCGGAATGCAAAGGTGATGAAAAACCATGTGGAATAAATTGAGGTAACGATCAACGCCGAGATGTAGTGACTATCCTAGGGATAGGCCTATGCCGACGTGTAGGAATAACAGAATGATTCTGTCAGGTAGAAGGTACTCAAGTAGGTGAACTAGGAGTAGACTGCACTTTGAGTTACATATAATGATACATGTTAGAAGGGTTAGATGACACATGAACAACTGTATGAGGAGATGACAACAATAGAGGAGATGGAGGAAAATCGTTAATAGAAATGACTTGCATTTTGTGAATGAATTTGATTCGAAAGTGATTCATAGATATGATAGATTGAGAGTGACGAATCCAATTAAGGCCCAAAAGTAGGGCACGTCCCTCAATTGTGTTTCTAACAAGGAAAGGGACAAGCATAGTAACAAGGCCGAACGTGACGTGTAGTTTGACAACACCAAAGGGTTTACGGAAAGGGTATTTGATTTGCGATGGAGGATAACTGATAGCCTTAAGGAGGGCCATAGAACATGCACTAATGGGCCATGATGGTTCAACCTTAGTATTTTTTATAGAGGTTGAGCCGATATATGTGTGGATGTGTAAATGTAGCGTGATAATCGACATTGGAAAAAGAAATGACTGGTGGTGAAGCTTCAGTGTTAGTGATTAAGAAATTGAGAGCTCCTGATGGAGAAGGTACTGCGTGAAAGACATAATTAGTAGAAAAATCAGTCATTTTTGTATCATGTTTTGGAAAGGGGTTGTTGAAATTCTTAAGTTTATGATTTTTTGTTAGGAGGCGTGGATGTGTTAGATTCCAGAAGCTCAAATTGACCATTGTCAAGCATATCGTGAATGAGATGTCGTAACCGCAAACAATGATAAGTGGAATTTCCTATGCATTGGTGGTAATCACAATAAGAGCTATCATCAAAATTACGCCCTTTGAGTCAAGATGGATCAAGTTGTAGAGGTGATGGTAAGGTAATAAGATTACTATTGAGAAGTTGTGGTAGCAAAACACTTGGTGGTGTACTAATCTTACTAAAAGTACATATGTATGGTTGAGGTCAAAGCTCCCTAGGAGTAGAGACTGCATTGATAGTAGTTTTTCTGTCTATGGGTTTAGTTATAGATGCTTTGGATAGTGGCTTACTTTAAAAATGAGCATAGGATGAAGCTTGTTTCTGATATTTAATTTTCCCTATGGAGAGAAGCTTAATTTCACAAAGCTTGAGAGTTTGGAAAAGTTGGTCAAAAGAGGAAGATGTCTCAAAGAGAACACTTTCTTGAAGCGGTGGTAATAGAATCTGAATAAATAATTCCTGTAGTTTAGAATCCGCAAGAACATTAGTCATCTTAGCTAAGTTGTTTTTTTAGCACAACACATAATCAAATAAGTATTCGTTGGGCCCTTACTTGAGTTGTGTTAGTTGAGCATAAGAAATTTTAGAGCCAATGTTAATAGAAAAGCACATGAGAAAGGTGTCAACAAGATGCGTGAAAGAAACTACTGAATGGACATGTAGGTCATAGAACCATCACATCACATAGTATTGTAAACTTTGAGGAAAACACTTAGCGAGAATGGTATGATCATCTACATAATCAAGACATATTACATGAAAAGCACGGAGATTCTCTTATGGGTCACCATGGCCTTTAAAAATGGGCAATATAGGAGAGAGGAAGTTGGATGGAAACACATAAGTGGAGATGGCTGGGGTGAAGGGGGTATGTAACAATGAGGTAGAATCTAGAGATGGTGATATGCGAGAAGTAGCAAATTGGAGCTAGAGAATTTGATTTTGCAGGTCCTGATATAAAGATGTGAAATCTGAAGTATTCGAAAAAGATCCAAGTTACACATTAAGAGTTCCAAGGTGGGTTATGGGAGCGGTAGTTGTAATGATAGGAGTAGAAACATAAACGGGTGAAGTGGAGACCATGAGAGCCGAAGAAGCCACGACATAAGTGGAAGCATCACGAGTTCACTAAGCAGAAATTAAAGTGTGCAAGACATGCAGGAGATGAATGAGGTTTTCACGCAAATCTTTCCAGAAGTCAATAATAACATTAACTTGTTCTTGGTCAACATTAGTGTCTTCATCGTAGGATTTTTCACTATCAGAGGCTTTGATTTCATGGAGAGGAACAAGGTTGGAGTTCTTTAAAGGGTTTTCAACCATAGAGGTAGTTGTATCAGCCATTGACCAAGAAATACAATGGGTAAATGAAGGGATTTCACAATATTAAAGAGATCCAAAAATACCACTACACGTGACAGGCATAAATTCAAAGGAAGGAAAATTTGCAAGATGGGCTAACCAAAATGATTAACTAAAATATAGTAATATGGAAAGGTAGTTAATATAATCTAGGAGGACATAGACGCTATAAATAAATGTGTTAAAGAAATATAAAGTACTTATATAATTGAACTAATGGAAATGAAACCCTAATATACAAGAAGAAGGTAAGGAAAGAACTCAGTTGATAACAAATGACTATCACAGAGTGTCGTAGGTCTGACTAGAAATTCCAGAAATAAGAACGAATATGCAGAGGTCCCGAAAAGACTAGATTTGGAGGATCTAAGTGGACTAGGGCACTTGGAGGAGTACCGAGGCACCCACGAGTGCTTTGGTCTGCAATCTGGGTGCCCTGGTCTGTGAAAAATCTTTGGAATTGGTCCTTACAGGGTCGGAGGGTGGTGTGAAACCCTCAATGTGTGTCACATCAGATTCGTTGTCGTGTGTGCTGTATGTTGCCACTAATTTAAGCTGATGTAAAGATCGGAAAAATACCAAAATGAAGTATCAAAAATCTAAAAATAAAAATGTAGAATGAATGGTTCAGATTGACCTCAGTTGCCACAACAGTGGGCTTACTACTCTGAGCACTGCACTACATTTCAGACCCAAATATAGTTCTTGTGTGTGTGTGTGTGTGCATGTCTAGCCCTAGGTGCTCTTGTGTCAATCGTCCTTTATGAAGTAGCAAGCAATAACTAAATGTAGAAAATGTAATAGCATATGTACATGGAATAGAATAGAATCCCTCCCCCTATGAAGTGTGATGCAAAATTTCTCACTTGTGCCTTGATGATGGAGCTATGTGGATGCAAATGCAATAGATGGATACAACTCTAGATGAGTGATATTAGAAGATGACGTTAGGTCCCTCATTATGGTCTCATAACTATATATTTATAGGGTTCTCTTTATATGATTTAATAATTAACCCCAACATGGCCGACTACCTAAACGATAAGGATGAAAAATGGCAAGAAAGAACCCAAAAAGGTGGAGAGAAAATAGAAACAAGACCAAGGCGCCCTTGGTGGGACCAGGGCACCCACAGGCACCCAATACTACCTTGGGTGCCATAGCTGAGGCTAAAATGATGGGAAAATACCGAAACACACTGGGCATGTGGATAAAAATGTGCGGGAATGACAAAATACAAGTAAAATAAGATGGCCAAAAGACGGGGGTTAATTAGTAATTTCTTCACTTAAGAACCTTTTAAATAGTAGTATGATACTGGGATAACTATTGTATAAAGTGCATGATTTTGTGACTACAGCCTCTCACTAATATGTCTGGAATCACTACATCTAAATTTTTCCTCAATCAGATCATTTTCCGCTTTGGAATTCCTCACACCATCATATTTGATAATGGCGGGAGCTTCAAATGCAAAGAAATGAAGCAGCTTTGTGTTAAATTCAAAATCAAACATTGATTCTCAACACCATATCACCCTCAATGCAACAGAAAATATGACTACAAACAAGATTCACAATAAAATATTAGAAAAGATGATTTGTGAATCATGAACAGATTGACATACAAAGTTATATCCTACATTATGGGCATACTGCACCAATGTCTGTACGGCCAATGGGGCAATTCCCTTTTCACTTACTTATGGAGTTGAGGTGGTCCTTCCACTCGAGGTGGATCTCCCTTCGCTTCACATTTCCCTTCACGATATCATTCTAGATAAGGAACTCCATGAAGCCCGTTTCCATGACCTAGACCTAGTAGAAGATAAATGTGACAGAGCATACACTCGCAATCAAAAACATAAGAAGCACATGGTTAAACAAAATAACTGACTTGTTCATCCGTGTACTTTCGATGTAGGTGACCTTGTCCTTAAACTTGATTATACACATGACAAAGAAGCAAAATACGCTTATAAATAGTGGGGTCCCTACCTCATCAAGGATATCATAGGTCCTAATACATATTGTCTTCAAACCAATGAAGGCCACATCTTCAAAGAACCAATAAATTCTCAATTCCTGAAAAATTTCCATACATGAAGGGCATTGGGTGTTTCGGTACTCAGTTACCATCTCTCATCCTTTCTTCTCAAATTCATTACTTCGTCAACATTTTTCCAATGACAACCTTATCATTATAGCATCTACCTCATGGTTTTTTGTGCTTTTCAGCGTTGTTATCTGCCCTTTGGGCTAATAATCCATTTTCTCTTTATTTACACCTTCGGGTTTATGAAAGTTTCTCTTTGTAGCTTCTAACATATGGTTTTTTACACTTTTCAGTGTTGCTACCCACTGTTTGGCTATATCATCTATGATCTCTATATCACCATTACAACATCTTGACATGACATCACAACATCCATCCCATGGGCCCCTAGCTAGGTGATTTATATCTTATTTTAAACTAATGATCCTCTAGTGTTTCCTTTCATTTTTGCTTCTCCAGGGTTCTTGTAACATGGATTACACCCACACATGGTAGGACGACCGACACTATCATGTACACATTAGTGGGTATATTTATTTTTAGCTAGTACTTTCAGCATTTTTTTATGTACTTACTTTCAATATCTATTTTCGATCTCGTTGTTACAAATGTTTTCTTTCCGTTGACCACCCCATGTTGCATTATTGCGGCATATGGTGATCGATGACTGGGGCATATGTATACACCTATTTTTTCACTTTTCATCTTTCATACCTATTACTAAGAACTTCCTTATGCATATAAGGGTCACTGATGCATCTATTTCTTGAGTGAGTTCCTTAAGGAGCATGTCTGGAAGGGGAAATGGTTATTCACGTAACCATTATGGGTTAGAGGAAGTACACAGAGAGAGTGTCACTATTTGGTCTCGACCTTAGTTTTCTTGTTAGTGCGAAATCACAGCACCCCCAAATGAGTTATGGATCTACTTTTCTAAGGTAGGGTCATTTAGTGTGATTTGCATAACATTGGATCATTCCCCAAGCTATGGGACCTACAAATGGGAATGATCCTCCAAAGTGGGCTAGTTCCTCTTCCTAATCCTAGCACTAAACTACTTCTAAGGAAAGAAATGTGACTATCTACTCCTAATCTAACAATTCCAAGGGACCAAGGAGAGAGAGAGAGAGAGAGAGAGAGAGAGAGCATGAAAATAAAGAAATCCTACACTACATAGGTGATAACACCAAGAAAAGGGAACTGTTGATCACAAATCCAACTACCTGAAATGGAGAGAGGTGAGTAATGGAGAGGATGGACAGATGCATCATAGACCAAGGATAAAGTTCACATAGAACGCCATTTCAAACCGCTTAAACACAGATCCTAAAACCTACAATGGATATCAAAGATATGCACATTAAACCCTACAATGGTGAGAGGCAAGAAGAGACAACAAAATGAGCAAAGGATGGACAAAACACATTTTATTGCTCCAGGAGTTCACACAGTACACCATTACCGGGAAAGAGGTAAGAAAATGCCATTACAAAGCCAAAGGAGAAGGCTTAAACTCCACATTCAACCCTGGAGAAGAAAGAGAGTGGGGGGCAGGGAAGAAGAATGAACAACCCTTTATAATGAATCCTGCCCCTATATTTATAAATTTGATCAGAGAGAAGAAAGAGAGAGGGAAGAGGGAAACAGTGGGTTGGAGCTCAACCAAAGCTGTTAATGCTTCTGATAAAATATGCCCCAAATCCATCTTTACTACATGATTCCTTGATTTGGCACCTTGAAAGAAGAGGAAATGACAAAACAAATCAAATCTGATCTGATTGTTGAGGCAAGAAGATCCTGCATTGAAATCCTGAAGATTTTTCCTCCATTTTTCTTCACCTAACCTCTTCAAAATTATAATTTCAGACCTCCATGGCATGGGTGAGGCAAGATCTTTCCAACGACATCATATTTGCAATATTTTGAGCCCTGAGTCGAAAATATATGCCCCTTTGAAGTTTGTATCAGGTCCGTACAGGAGGGTGGGAAAATAACTTGAAAAATGGGTCCCCTTTTGATATGAGACACGTGGCAGCCAGATTGGAACAAAAATCAGGCCTACGGGTCCGGAATTTATCTTTTTCCCTTTCCTCTAATTCCCCGCTTGGCTTTAACTCGGGCCCCAATGCTGACTTTTTCCTTGGGCGGAGTTGCGGGCCATTTTACAAATTTTACCCTTTTTGTGATAACAAGGGGCAAAGACCATGGCATCACCCCTTCTTGTCTGACCTTGTTCCTCTCATAGTTCAGTCTGCCTGTAACTTGAAGAACGGATTTAAGACGTAGAAACGGCCCGATCAGAGTCGATTTGACACTTTCTTTTACACAGGGTCCTTTAGTCTCTCTTGGCCTCCGCCACTCCATGATTGAGTCTTTCTGCGACCAATTTGCAAGATTTGAATGAGTCCTCTCAGGTTCCGCTTATGTAGGGTTGTGGCCGATCCAATATTTGGCACGAGGGTGAAATATGGATAACAATTTGGTGACTCACACAGGTATCTGCCTACTAGATGAAAAGACCAATTGCCTTGCCGTATCCGTTGGGCAT
Organism: Taxus chinensis; assembly: GCA_019776745.2. Taxonomy (NCBI): domain Eukaryota; kingdom Viridiplantae; phylum Streptophyta; class Pinopsida; order Cupressales; family Taxaceae; genus Taxus; species Taxus chinensis. The sequence goes on from CM034149.1 coordinate 162,442,641, forward strand.
GGAGCCGAGAAACACGGTTTAATACTAATTATTCCTCTGATTCACGAGCCCCACTACTTGCACTCTCAATTTTCATAAGAAATCTCGAAATGAAGGTTTCTGAGAGTAGAAAATTGTTTTAACCCAGGGCTTCATTTATCTCTCAAATGGACTGTCCTGAAACAATTTTAGTTGCTCTGCATTTGTTTTCTTTGAAGATGACAACTATTACAAGTAACTATGAGTTTCCCTGCCTTGGATAGTTAAGAGCCTGGCTTCAGGCATCTCTAGAGCAATGCGAACAAAACTTATATACAAAGACCAAATCATACATGCCTCAAATGAGACATGCATAGTGTGCATAAGCACTTCTTCTGCTGGAAACAAAATCTACTCCTAATCCTACACTAACCAAATAGAAAGAATGCTAAACAAAGCGTGCTATAGGTAGGGAGAAGTACATTCCCTTTCTCAAGAGGGGCAACCATGCAAATGATTTGATTTCACAATATAGCTATCTGTATGAATAAAAAACTGACAATAAGCTGGTCCTCCACCAGAAATCATCAAGGTATCAGCATTAATGGAAAATAAATCCTCAAGATGACTTGCATCGGACTTCTGGAGGTGTTGATGATGACCCTTGGTACTTTGATGCTCATCCTCATGCCCTGGAGTAGGCATGACTGGTTTTGGCTTCTCCATTGGCTCTAATGAAGCCAAGTACCTGATTGGGCACGGTCTGATCCTTTGAATGCACCCCTTGTTCTAAGTTTCAACTCCAAGAATGGATTTTTCTTATGGACCTTCTTGGATGAATGGCATGAGAGGGATGATGACATCTTCCTGCTTTTTCTCTTCCTTCTCCTGTGAAGAACATGGGAGAGTCATGCCTTCCAATCTTGGTTCCAGAGGGTTGTTATGAAGTGCAGGTTGTTGTTCCTGAATGTTCTCCTCCATGGAAGCAGGCTCATGTGCTTGCAATGTGAGAGATGGAGGAAAAAATGATGTGATCTCCATGGGTTCCCCTCCATCAAGGCAATCCTCAGAGTCAGACAGGTAATCTACCTCCTTGTTGTCCTGTTGTAGGTGCTCAACCTCCTTCATGTTGTCCTCCTGATCTACAATTGACTCAACATGGTTCCCTTCATACTCAAACATGAAGTTTGAAAGCTCAAACTCTTCCTCAACATCAGATCTTGAAGGGGATGAAGTGGGAGGAAGAACTGAAGGTTCTTCTGTGGCCTGCTCCGCACTTGGAGCCTTTGAAACCGTATGGTCATGTAATCCTCCACATCCGGAATGTACTCCTCTTCTTTTGGATTAGGAGTAGCTCCTTTTTCCCCTGCTTGTGTTGTAGCTGGAGTTTCTACCACTTACGGCTTGACCTCAGCCTCCTCCATAGGCTTAACTAACAAGGGAAACTTTGAAAACTCAAATTTAGCAGCCCAATTTTTCAGATCTTCTGTCATTTCTTCTCTGTTGGGTTCCTCTATTTCATATTCTCCTTGGCTTGTTTTTGAAGTCTCTTCCCAACATGGACTTGGGAAGGCAAGATGAGTAGTGGGTGGGGTCTCCACTAGTTTTTTTCCATATAGTTTGTGGCGGAGGGCAAGGCATTTCTTTTGGCTCTTGTGGGGGGACACTTATTCGGAAGGGAAAAGGGAAGAGGAAAGGAAACGAGATGGAAGAATAGAAGATGGAGAAATGAAATCAACACTTAGGGCAGCAAGTGAGGGGCTTGACTCTTGCCTCTGCTGAAATGATAACGATTGAGGGAGAGAAAATGAAAGGCAGGGAGCTGGTGATTGACTTACCCATTGACAAGGTTGTCATAATTTTGGAGCACTTTGCTCATAAGCCCCAATGTCCTCAATCCACTGTGTAAGCTGAGGCAATAATTCAACCATGAAGTCAAGCTTCTCTTGAGGGTTGTAATGTCTTGGAAAAGGGCCTTCCCATAGACAAGGTGCCCTGTAACCAATTATGAAAGCTTTCATTTGAGTTGTTGTCCTTGATTGCACCATGCTAGCCTCCATCTAGAAAATCTAGCCAACAGGATCTTTTCTAGCAAACTAGCATTCTCTGCGTAACTATCACCATTATATGTGTCCCCTTGTTCTTGATAAGCTCCATGGCCAAACTAATTTTGACTCTACTCATATGGGTAAGCATAATGGTTTTAGATCTGATTATAATGCTGATTCGGAGGAGTTTGAAAATGCGTTAGAGGTGGACTGCATTGTTGTAAGTGTGAGTTCCATGAAGGGAATGAAGTCATGATTGCACAACCTCATGGAATGGGAAAAAATGAAAGAGATGGAAGAAATAATGGGTGGAAATGGATGGGAAGAAGGTCTGTAACTCAGAGGATGGGTTGTTGACCAGATGGAGTCACCAGATGTGCTTGAAAGTGATTCCAAAGGCTGAAACCTTCACCAAGAGCACATCAAACCTGATGAAGTGAAGTGGTAAGGTGCTTCAAACCTATCCATTGGGAGTGCCAGAACTGTTAGTGTGGATTCACAACACACCCAAATGAGTTATGGATCTTCTTTTCTAAGGAAATGTCATTTAGTGTGATTTAAATAACATTAGATCATTCCCCAAGTTGTGGGACCTGTAAATGGGAATGATCCTTTAGAGAAGGTTGGTTCCTCTTCCTAATCCTAGCATTAAACTACTTCTAAGGAAGGAAATGTGACTATCTACCCATAATCTAACAATTCCAAGGGACTAAGGGGAGAGAGAGAGAGAGAGGAGAGAGAGAGAGAGAGAGAGAGAGAGAGAGCATGAAAATAAAGAAATCCTACGCTACAGAGGTGATAGCATCGAGAAAAGGGAACTGCTGATCACAAACAAACTACCTGAAATGGAGAGAGGTGAGCCATGGAGAGGATGGACAAATGCATCATAGACCAAGGATAAAGTTCACACAAAACACCATTTCAAACCCCTTAAACACATATCCCAAAACCTGCAATGGACATCAAAGATATGCACAGTATACCCTACAATGGTGAGGAGCAAGAACAGATAACAAAATGAGCAAACGATGGACAAAGCACATCACGAAACACATTTTATTGCTCCAGGAGTTCACATAGTACACCATTAATGGGCAAGAGGCAAGAAAATGCCATTACAAAGCCAAGGGAGGAGGCTTAAACTCCACATTCGACCTTGGAGAAGAAAGAGAGAGGGGGGCAGGGAAGAAGAATGAACAACCCTTTACAATGAATCCTGCCCCTGTATTTATAGATTTTACTGGAGAGAAGAAAGAGACAAGGAAGCGAGAAAAGTGGGTTGGAGCTCAACCACTGCTATTAATGCTTTTAATAAAATATGCCCCAAATCCGTCTTTACTGCATGATTCCTTGATTTGGCACCTTGAAAGAAGAGGAAATGGTGAAATAGATCAAATCTGATCTGATTGTTGAGGCAAGAAGATCCTGTATTAAAATCCTGAAGACGTTTCCTCCATTTTTCTTCACCTAACCTCCTCAAAATTAAAGTTTCAGACCTCCATGGCATAGGTGAGGCTGAGATTTTTCCAACGGCATCAGATTTGCAATAGTTTGAGCCCTGAGTTGAATGATATGCCCCTTCGAATTTTGTATCGAGTCCGTAGAGAAGGGCGGGAGAACAACTTGAAAAATGGGTCCCCTTTTGATATGGGACACATGACAGCCAGATTGGAATAAAAATCGGGCCTACAGGTCTGTAATTTATCTTTTTCCCTTTCCTCCGATTCCCGCTTGGCTTTGACTCGGGCCCAAATGCTGACTTTTTCCTTGGGTGGAGTTGCGAGCCATTTTACAACTTTTACCCTTTTGTGATAACAAGGGGAAAAGAATCAACTTTTCCCCCTATGCCCCACTTTCCTCTTGGACACGCGTCAGTCTGGCACTCGTTTGGTCTTCCCCTTTTTTTGGATTCACCTTTGGAGAAGAAACTGTTAGGACACGTGGCCTCTTCCGCTGCCTCCTCCATAATCATTTCTGGACCCCTTTTTGAACAATTTCGAGCCTGAGGACCTCAAAACTTCACCATTTCTGGTTCCTTCGCGGTATCACCCCTTCTTGTCTGACCCTGTTATCTCATAGTTGAGTCTACCTGTAACTTGGAGAACAGATTTAAGACATGGAAATGGCCCGACATAGTCGTTTCTTTTACACATGGTCCTTTAGTCTCTCTTGGCCTCTACCACTCCATAGTTGAGTCTTTTTTAGAACAATTTGCAGGATTTGAATGAGTCCTCTCAGGTTCCTCTTATGCGGGGTCATGGCCGATCCAATATTTGGCATAGGGGCGAAATATGGATAACATTTCCTTGAATTATTTTTCCTTGTCCCTCTAGGTCTCATACACATTGCATTCATGACACTTTCCTTGCATCTCAACATCTTGTCACCTTGTTCATCCACTTAATTAATCCAGGACACCTATTTTCACTTCACATTGCATTTTATCAGCCATGGCTGACTCAATCGCCCATGAGCAATTGTGTCAGACTTTGATTTTTCCCTGGGCAATATAATTACTCATGGATGATTGTGTTAGGTATATATGCTCTACTCTTTTGCGCCATCTTCACATCTTCTCGCTTAACTCATGGCTCATCTTGCACTTTTCTTGGATTAGTTTGGACACTCTTCTTCTTAGTTGGGTTGCTTGCACTATTAGGTCATCTATAGTGAGTCAAGGAGAGGAATGGTATTACCCTTCTCCACCTAAGGCGATCCTTATCTAGCATGTGCAAATGCCATGGGACCCACACTTTGCACCAATGACAGAATTAAAAAAACAACATTAATTTATTCTAATTTTTTATTGGTGCAGAGTGTGGGCCCCATAACATTTGTGCATGCCAGATAAGCCAAAACTCCACCTAATAGCGATTCTCTCTTGGCGCATTACTTCTCTGGAGAGATAGATGCATCAACGACCACCCTATAGGTACACGTGAGTGCTCTAACCCTTCTTTGTCATTTTACATAGATTAGTTCATCTCCTTTCCTCATTTTGCTATGTTAGTCTAGTGTTACATGTGTCTTGATACTAGTTAACATAGTATTCTTATTTAGGACCAATTCCTTAGCTTCTGTTTACTTTCATTTCAGTCTTATTGTATTCTTCCTTTATCTATTATCGATCCATACCTCTCCTCATCCAACTACTGATATCTTAGTAGGGTTCTCTATTGTGTCTGTGGGCCTTAGAAACTCTAGGTTGACCTAGTGTAAGGATTACTGCCCTCCATATATGTGACCCTAGTGCTTTTTGTAGCCCCTTTAAATCTATCTTGTTGTGTGTCCATTCATGTGTGTCACTCACTCAGTGCCTCAATACCTTTGCAGAACATATGATTTAAGAGTGTAATATATTAATGCACATTTTGGCCAGCCACACAATTGTTTTCATCTATCTCTATGATCGGACCTACAAAGAAAATTTCACTTGCATTAGAATCAAACCCCACATATAGACGGAGCCATCCACAAAAAACACTTTGAATATTCTAGCCCTTATTCTAATCGCTTTAGAATTTAAACATGTTAAAAAGGATATGGCTCGTTAATTATGATGAAGGCATGTTTCTACCTACACTTGATCTCAATGATGATGGCCAGCACCTTGATGTGCTTGTCATTGGTGTCATTGTCTTCCTTCTCCCACTTCCTGCATGCATTTTTTCCACCTGTTTCTCTGTAGATTCGTATGAGCTGACGTCTGTCAAAATATTTAATCAATTTTTTGAAGGAAAATGTACCTGGACAGCAGGTAGAATTGAGTATTTGGTTATCTTATGATATTTGGCAATTGTACTGCATGTAATTTCTCTTCCATCTTGCCTATTTTCCATTTTTCATGGGAAATTATCGGCCCAGAGTAGCACATATTTCACCTCCATGGTATTGATCATGATGAATTACATCACCAACTAGATCAAGTACCATGTTGATGTAACTTTTGAAGTTACTGAAAAGATATGGAGACAAACCAACAAACTGGGCAAGCCACCGATTCAAAATGCCTAAAGATAATATTCATATTTTTCTCCATCCTTGTCATCTGTAGAGAAAGTAGGGCTCTCAGATGACACATCATAAGGGTATTGAGTAGCGGTGTAAAAATAGCCCCTTACGAATGGGAAGGATGGCAACTGCCTACTTATCGAAGTCCACTTTCTGGAAGAAGAAATAGAGGAGGTCAGATCAAACAAGTAAAATATAGTGCAGTAATTGCTATCGAATCTAATCACAAATATCTTATCATGCACACTATCCCAGGGTGGAGCAGTGAACCGAATATAAGCGTCTAAATGTTGCTACACAGGGATGACATCCATCAATGTAACTATTATAATTCATGCCCCTCCAAAGCCTTCCATCGGTATCGTAAATATGTGCGCAACACTTATCAAAACAACTTATAACCAATAACTGGTCGTTGATAAAATCACCGCAAATAAATATTCCCAAACCACAATTAAGTGTGTACAATTACAAGGAATGATATGAGGACCTGATCTCATTACAAATGATTCACAATCCAGAATGAATATGCATGCGTGCCAATTTAATTTGATGATTATAGGAATGCCTTTCTTTCTCCTCCCACTGAAATTTCTGATTACGAGAAAAAAGTGGTTTACAGAAGTTGTATATCCTTTGAAATGCATGATTATTCGTATATTGTGATTGTTTACTATGTTAGAAAGTTGGAAAGAGGGTAAGAAGCACAAGACAAATGAATTGGTGAATAAAGAAAAATACATTGTCCACATCCTGTGGAAGATAGTAAAACTGAACTTCTTCTGCATGACATTTAGAGAATTATAAGTACACTGTTGTAGGTACTCGTGACAGCTTCACCTACTTTTCCAACATCTTTCACAGGATAGAAAACTACAAGAGCCTTGATATTTAAATCCATTTAGGTCTTGAAATGCTTGGGGTGAATTATGACATAGATTCATTTGACAACACTGAGCACAGTAGTATAGATCTTCTGAATAGAATCAAGTCCATAGAAGACTACATGGGTGGAAAACAAAGTTTTTTTTACCCCTTCTAGATCCTTTAACCCAAAGACTGTAATGAATTCTACCATTGTTTTCATGGTAGATGTCATACCCACCTTTAGATTTTTCATGACAATTTGTGTAAAAGAAAAAGATGATTGTAGCATAAAATATGAATAAAGGCCTTGAGAAGGATTGAAATGGTTGGCTTTAAGTGATTATGGTATAGGCTAACCTTAAAAATTCTTCCCCGTAATTGAAGTACAATAAGTGCTTGTTTGGATCTTTCCAATTAAAAAAAGGAAATAGGTGAGATGTGGATGTGGTCGTGTTTTTTATTGTCCCTGCGCTATCTTATAATTGTATGCAATTTTGTTCACTTTTTCTAACTGTAGCACTAGTTTACTCCTCTCTGGAACTTGTATTTTATTTAATTGACTTATGGTAGTCATAATTTTTTTGGATTCTCTAAATTATAATATTGGAAGAGTTACAATTTTGAATGAGTTCCCAGTATAATCTGTTAGGTTGAATGTGATAGTATGGGCCATACAACCCCTCGGAGAATCCTACCTCAATCACACTTGGTTGAGTGTTACCCCCTATATTTATGGTGCCTCCCTAAACATAAATAATGCCCTCCAAATGTTGCCAAAATTGAGCTCTCTATTTAAAACTATAGATAAAATTGGTTAATGTGTCTGAAATTGTGTGTTTAAAATTGTTATGAAAATTCATTAGGTATGAAAAATTAGAGAAATCTTACACATACAAGGAAGGATCTGGTAATTGATATGTGTTAGAGGATTCATGTATATTGTACTTAGACAAGTGGAGATTATTTCATTCCAATGGAAGTGTTTATTGATCTTGATTCCTGGTATCACAGACAATGTTCGTTTACACCATTATGGGTAAATTACATTCACGATAACTTTATTTTTGTACAGAACGGTGCCGAGAATAAATGGGCCAAAATTCATTAGAACGAGGGAAATGACTTGAATATTTTCTCATTAAATTTTTAAAATACATTTTTTTTATGTTTTAATATTCTATTTATATTTTTGAAAGGTAATTTTTTATGTTTAATTATTTGTTTATTATTTATTTTGGTTGACCAATATGGAGGATTTTGAATATACGTGAAAAAAGGTGGCACGCGTGATAATGGAATTGGCCACATTTTTCTTTAAGATAGGTGAGCATGTTATTTGCCTACTTAAATATTAGCTGGCACTTCAGTGGCAAATTTTATGAAACTCATCCAGACATTGTTTTTAAAAAAATTAAGTTGTGTGTTTCTCTTTTACAAATATGCAATTATTTATAATATTACAATTACAACGAGATTGTTAGGAACCCACATACTTTGCAACAATGAATACACAAAAAGTTGAATAACAACATCACTATTTACAAACATATAGATAATTTAAATATATAGCATACCAAACATGCAAGAGACAAACACAAACTTTACCTGATAAAACTATAACTTAATGCTTAGGGAAACATCCACGGTGTAACATATCAATATTTTATTAACTCAAGATGAACATATTACATGTGAAATCCTTATGAGAAAATTGATATGTCCACAAATAAATATACACCTAAATGGAAAAGTACATTTAGGATACCTCCTCCTAAAAAAAATTAAAAATTCAATTAGGGTTTTCCTTTCTAAAAAATAATTTCGTCAAATTCATCTTTCAAGAAATAATATAACCTCTGAACTCCCATCAAGAGGGATCTATAACCATGTCGTCACTCCCTGGACCTCCCTTTGGGAAATGAAGTAAAAACCTCATCATAAAATGGATTTTAAATATAACATTGTTGGCACATATCTAACAGAGCCCACTAGATGCAAATGAAGTAAACGACCAACATACATGTCAAATGAAATATTGAAAAGCATTCAAACGTTTAGTAACATCAACTTATAAAAGACTTATTGGCTTCATTAATAGCTTAATCAAATATAAATATTCCTTTGTACCATAAATTGGAACCACTCTTTTCAATGACAATTCTTAAAAACCATTATCAACGTGATTACGTTCAATTTTAATAATAGGTAAGAGAGTTGTCTTCTTTTTAAGTAACCAGAACTATGCTCTTAGATTGCTACTACATTTTAACTTACATTACACTTTACAACAACAAAATGATATGAAACCCACATGTTGTACATAAGAAAATTTTACCAACTATAAGAAAAGATTAAAATAAACATGTACAATATACCCTATCTTAAGCTTCCGCAATCACAAACGTGTTAAAGTACGAGTAAATTTTGTAATACAAATGGTGACCTATATTTCAAAAATATTCAACACTTATTAAAACTACAAAATGGATCGATACAAACATATATGACATGACACGAGGAAATTTGAAACTTATTAAAACTGTAAAATTGATCGATACAAACATATACCACATAACACGAGGAAATTAGACACTTATTAAAACTACAAAAATTATCGATACAAAACATATACGACATAACACGAGGAAGATAAAGTTAATGTTACTATTAGATATTGACATAGAAATAAAATACATATTCTCTGTGTATTGTTTGTACAAATTCCCATCGAGTTTAATCTAAGGTCAGTCCGTAGTGGTAGTATTCAAATATAGTTTTCAAAGTTTGAATGCACCATATATTAAATAAAACTAAGATATAGTAAATGGATGACCCTATCCATCACGCACGTTGTGATGGGGTCAACCAAAATTAAACTTGTGACATAACAGCACCAAATTCAACCACCTACCACTATGTCACGCATATTTTTAGGAGTTGAAATTGAAAATTTCCATTTTAAAGTTGACTACAAACATACGTCATACTTAGGATACTGCATAGTAAACATCGAAACAAGTGATGATTTATGGTCCATGTTAACCTTAATTGAAATATAAACTAGTAAAAAACACAGTAATGATGATGATTAATTTATTATAGCAATTAAATCACAATAAAAGAGCTTCTCCAATTGATCATAGGAAGTTCTATCGTATTCATGATTTTGACATTATATAAACAATTACTACATACATTCATATTACTATTTTGATATTTTGGTGTTTACACTATTTCAGCATATATACACCTACATTCTAGGGAACACTTGCTTAATTGTCATTAGTCATCTATAAAAACTTGTACCAAATGCACATTCTAATGTGCAAACTTTTGCAATGCCAAACGAGTCCATAAATACCCAATTCACCTTGAGTTACAAAAGACGGTAGAAATAAGCCCTTCCCTCTTAGATAGAAATAAAAACATTGTTTGCATATCTCCAACACATTATTCTCTTCACAGTCATCTAATATCTCATCAGTGTGATCAACTTACAACCATGGTTCCCTCAAATTTAGAAAGAACAAAATATCAACATTTTTACATTTAATTATTGAAATGATGGTTTTTATACTTGACATAAACTGATTACTTGCTTGGCGAATAAATATTCACCTTTGAAAAGGAATAGATTGATTACTGACATCGTTTAATCCAGATGGAGGATCCATATGATGTGTGTTTTTCGTGCATCATGGTTTACTAGCAGTGACTCGCCTACTTTTTTGGCGTACGTTTGTGAAATACACAAACTAAAATCTTCTATGTCGCATCTAAATAAAAGTTGCACGTCGTATAAACTACTATGTACTATAAAAACCACACATGGGTGACACCCTTTTAACTCATATTATTGTGTTGTATAATTACCATTTGTCAAAAAAGATTTAGGCCAAACATATATACCAATATTTATGATCCATTTGGTTAGGTTTGGACCATATTTAATTTAATGTAATTGAGTATTACAAAAAAAACTAACAAATTTTATGTTTTTCCCTTTCTATGAGTGATTGAAAAAATTGTATAGCATATGTCATTGTGATTCCTACGCTCTTTTCTTCCCTTAAAAATAACTTATTGATCTTGCATATACATTTAGAGGCTTGGCATTTTTTTACCATAAATACGACCTCGGCGACGACAAACAACTTCTTTCAGTGTTTTCCATTGATGTTGCAATCTTCCTTCCCCCACTTCTAGCATGCATATTTTCCACTTGTTTCTCTTTTCATTCTTATGAGCCAATGTCTATCAAAATATTCAATTGTGTTTCTAAAGGAAAATGTAGCTAAACAGGAGGCAAAGTTGAGTATTTGGTTGGAAAATATCTTCAAAAGATCGAATCTTACAAATCTCCTTATTCCGTTTTCAGGACATGTAAAAAGTAAGCCCCTCAAACATGAAAATTTACATCCTTATGAGATACATTATTAAAATTCTTGCACCATCGCGGATATCTTTGGTGACCATTGCAGGGATTCACGTGTTCATACCTTAGGCTTAAGCATAGATACCTTCAATACAAATTACTAATAAATAAAAATACCTTTCATCGTAAGATGAATTTGTGTTCAAAAATACTAATATGCCATAATAGCCACCAATATTGGTCTTTCCCTCATGATGAATTTTATTTATTTTAATTTTTTAGGGGCTCATTTGACAATTCACATGGATCTAATTTTTTCCCAATTGATTCACTAAAGAAGTGGTTTCTCCTGGATGTTATTTTTCATCGCATCAAATTATAAGCACTCAAGAAGAAAGTAATTGCCCAAAGCCACGAGCCAGCCTAACGCTTCCTTAATCACAAACCTGTAGGCCTGCTAGGGGTAGTTAGAAGTGGTATATTGGGGTTGGGTGGGTAGGTGTTAGAAGTTAGCAAGTATGGGTAGAAGTAATGGAGGGAAATTTTTGTTTTGTGTTGTATTTTTTTGTGTTGGTGGATTTTAAGAAGTAATACAAAAAGGGACCCATATTTTATATTTTTTAAAATATTGACACTCCTTACTAATACCAATTTGATCTATACAACCCATATATGAAAAAAACAGGATTTACATTTTATTTTGTATTGATTTTATTTAAACTTTAACGCTACGATCGAGATAGACATAGAGACTTTCAATGGTCCGTTCAGACGCTTGTTTTTCTGCACTTAATAAAAAACTTATTGATCTTGCATATACAGTTTAGAGGCTTGGCCATTTTTTTTTACAATAAATTAGACCTCGGCGACGACCAAACAACGCTTCTTCAGTGTTTTCATTGATGTTGCAATTCTTCCTTCCAAAAGCCCTCTAGCAGTGCATATTTTACAATTGTTTCTCTTTTAATTCTTATGAGCCAATGTCTATCAAAATATTCAATTGTGTTTCTAAAGGAAAATGTAGATAAACAGGAGGCAAAGTTGAGTATTTGGTTGGAAAAATATCTTCAAAAGATCGAATCTTACAATCTCCTTATTCCGTTTTCAGGGAATGTAAAAAGTAAGCCCCTCAAACATGAAAATTTACATCCTTATGAGATACATTATTAAAATTCCTTGCACCATCGCGGATATCTTGGTGACATGCAGGGATTCACGTGTTTAGACCTTAGGCTTAAGCATAGATACCTTCAATACACATTACTAATAAATAAAATACCTTTCATCGTAAGATGACATTTGTGTTCAAAATATAATATGCCATAATAGCCCACCAATATTGGTCTTTCCCTCATGATGAATTTTATTTATTTTAATTTTTTAGGGGCTCATTTTGACAATTCACATGGATCTAATTTTTCCCAATTGATTCACTAAAGAAGTGGTTTTCCCGGATGTTTTTTTCATCGCCATCAAATTATAAGCACTCAAGAAGAAGAATTGCCCAAAGCCACGAGCCAGCCTACGCTTCCTTAACACAAAACTGTAGAAGAGAAGGAGAGGAGAAAAAGGGGGGGAGGGAAGAGGAAGAAAAAAGGGGCCAAATGACTCCATAAATACCCACCCCACCTCAAATGTGCAAGAGTCGGTAGATATAAGCCCTTCCCTCTCAGGTAGAAATAAAAACATTGTTTGCATAACAAATAGGATTCCTTATTCACGAATGTCTCAAACACATTATTCTCTACACAGTCTAAATACCCACCCCACCTTAAATTACAAGAGTCGGTAGAAATAAGTCCTTCCCTCTCAGGTAGAAATAAAAACATTGTTTGCATAAAAAATAAGAGTCCTTATCGACGAATTTCTCAAACACATTATTCTCTACACAGTTGTCTAATATCTCATCAGTATGCTCCACGTAAAACTATGGTTCCCTCAAATTTAGAGAGAAAAAAATTCCACATTTTTACACTAGATGATTAAAATGCTGGTTTTTTTATTTTACATAGACCGATTACTATCTCTAAGAAGAGATATTCCCCTTTAAAAAGGAATAGATTGATTAGTGATATTGTGTAATCCACATGGAGGATCCATATGCTATGTGTTTCCCGTGCACCATGGTTCGTTTGCAGTGACTCGACTACGTTTTTGGCATACATCCTTGAGATGCGTAGACTAAAGTCTTCTCCATGACATCTAAATATAAGTTACATATTGTGCAAACTACTGTATGATAAAAAACCACATGTGGGCGACAACCTTTCAACTCATATTGGTGTGTTGTATAATTACCATTCATTGAAATAGATTTAGTCCAAACATATATACCAATATTTATGATCCATTTGGTTAGGTTTGGACCATATTTGAATTAATTTAATTGAGTAAATTAATGAAATAAAATAAGAAATTTAATGTTTTTCCCTTTCCATGAGTGATTGAAAAAATTGTATTCCATATGTCATTGTGAGTCCTATGCTCTTTCTTTCCTTTCAAAGAACTCTTTTTTGTTGCATATACATGTAGATGATTAGATGATTAGATGATGAGTTTTTACTACATAGAGGAAGGTTTGACATAGTTCATTTAGAAGTGGATTCAAGTGAAAATTATGTTATCTACCACTTACTATGAATTGTATAACCATTATTGAGTGACAACACATGGACTGACTGCATTGACTGACATCCACTAAAAGTTATGTCGGAATGAGTAGTATGCATATTTCATTAACTTGATACATTTCCATTGGAATGAAACCATCTATAATTCTTCTTTGACTCCTATATCTACCCTTCCTACATATTTCATTATAATTGCATTTGGATTATAATTACTTTTCATTTCCTAATAAAAATCTTTCATCTCAACATATTTTTAGGTTTTTAGCATGGACCAGTTATGTTGCACTATACCCATCTTAATTTAGATCATAAACCAATACACAATTGGCATATTCTCCTAAGGAAACCATGCATTTATGGCTTCACAAACTTGCAACTTCCTGCATTTGGTAAGTTCCCCACTACCATGTAAAATGTCAATGTCTTGACTTATCTCTTATAATTACCTTTGATACTTGTGCAAGAAAACATCTGAACAAAAAACATCAATTTTAACCCCTATATCCATTGTTGTCTTCATTCAGCAGCAGAATTATTTTTTATTCCCATGAATATAAATTATAATCCTTTATGGCTAAATCTAGATCTCACCCTTCAAATACCACCCCATTCAACTCCACCTGAGAAACACATTCACGTGGGTCCTTGTAATTTTTATAATTAAATCATTTATATTATATTAATAGACATAAATAATTCATATGCACAGAAACACGTGAATTTATCACTGACCAAAATCGTATGGATGCCAAAATTTGAAAAATTCACCATTGTTTCTAGAGAAAAATGAAAACATTCAAAAAATAGTTCACCCCTCAGCCTAGACTTGTCATGCATGTATGTTACATATCTATAGTTATTTTGTGTGTATATCCTTGCATGAATTTGTTTCTTCCTGTCGGTGGTTTATTCTTCCACTTCTCCATGTGGTTTTTTATACTATATTTTATTTAGGCTTTGCAGACTATTTCGTTTGTATGTGGTGTTTTTCTAAATTGTTTCTCTTCTAAAGAGGTTTCAGCTAGCTAATTTTTGTTGACCATGTAGAACTATGTCAATTCAAAATCATGTTTTTGCCTCAATACAATTGTCTAAGGGAGGTGTATTATGGAGGGTAGACAAGAGGAATTCTTGGAGAACTTGCCATGCACTCTTAGCATGTCATTCACCTTAGTGCTCATCTTGGACGGGTGTTCCCCGCTCTTGAGCATGCACAACTTATTCATTGCACCCACCTATAACATATCATGCTTTTCTTGTCAACTCTTAACACTGTTCACAAAAATACCTTTTAAAAAGTAGATATTTCTCATATGTACAAAATATGTATGCATACTGAGGTCATGCGAACTATATGCATAAACTATAAACAAATTCTCTCTGTAATTACTTGTGAATCAATTTATAACTTGCGTCTTAGTCCAAAAATTCAAAACATTCAAATTAAAACTATCTATGTCAACAGTCTGTGTAATTTTGAAGGATCACACATGCTATTAGAGGTCTCCAACCCCTTGCAATTGTTTTATAAAGCCGAATCTGACCAAAGTTGATAAGAGGAAACAAATACTTAGTTTCTTAGGGCATTCCCCATTTTCCAAATAAATATATAAAACCATTAGAAATAAGAAAATTTATATTTTACCATTTTTATTTTTCCTGAAGTTGATAGAGTTATGCATGATGTATTCAATAAAAAAAGAGCAAAAATTTCTGCATGCCTTATACTTGGTGTTATGCATGTTTTTAGTGTATTTCAATAAAAAAAGTTTTATAATTTTAACTATATATAATCTTCAAAGCAAGCAATTCTTCTCTTCTTTGTTGTTGAACTTTTCATTTCTGCATGCCTTATACATTGGAATAAAAAGGTCTGTGTACAAATAGAATTTCAAATTCTTAGTGACTATCAAATCAGAATTTGTTGATGAGTTAACTCCTTCTCATGCTTGTAAATTCATGTCATTTCCTTTTATAAGATTTGTTTACATAATATAACTAAGTTTTATAATTTTAACTATATATAATCTATGCAAAAGCACAAAGCATGTGGGCTGGTTGCAGGAAAAAAAATTCTTCACATGTCTTGACATTATTCAAAGAAATACCTTTTCCATATGCCTCCTCAAACTGGCAGCTTTACAACAGGGTATGGACATCCATCAAACAATAATATAAACCGTATATTTCTCACACATACAAAATATGTATGCTTACTGAACACATGTGAATGAATTACAGAAAATGTAAAAAAATGCACTCAGTCATTACTTGGAAATCAATGTTTAACTTGTATGTCTGTGCACAAATTCAAAACATTCAAATTTTAATTTCCTATTTCAACAATTTGCGTAATCTTGAAGAAGCACACATGTTATTTGAGGTCTCCAAGCCCTACCAAGTTCTTCCCAATGCCTAATCTGAGTTGAGTTGATGAGAGAAAACAAATGCTTATCTTCTCCCAGGATTCCCTATTTCTGTAATAAATATGAAACACCCTAAGAAATAACCAATTTTATTTTTTATCATAACATTTCCATCGAGCTGATGAGAGTAAAACGTGTTTGGTGTTATGAATGTTTTTAGTCTACTCTATATAAAACTGCTTCAACCAATCCTTGTCTTCTTTGCCCCTAAACTTTTCATGTCTACATGGCTTATACACCACGTTTTACCTCTTTCTCATGCATGTAAACTCCCATTTTGTAATAATATTTGCTTACATAAGATAACTACGTTTTATATTTTAACTAAACACACACACACACACACACACACACACACACACACACACACACACACACACACACACACACACACACACACACACACACACACACACACACACACACACACACACACACACACACACACACACACGCACACGCACACACGCACACACGCACACGCACGCACACGCACGCACACGCACGCACACGCACGCACGCACGCACGCACGCACGCACGCACGCACGCACGCACGCACGCACGCACACACACACACACACACATGTAAAAATATGTAAATAAAAAACATACCGACCACATGTTAGTCAAAATCATAGAGAGAACAACACCTGAAAAACTTGTAAGCATAATGTACAACAAATTTATTTTAGAAACAATTGATGACCGAGATATTGGTGCACAAGAAACTTGTCGCATGTAACTGAAACTGTCGCTGACCATATGTAGCCAAAATTTTGTCACCCTATCTGTGGGCAACACAACAGAAACTAGATCAAGAAAAATAGGCACTACAACAAGCAGTCATTGCAAGCTAAGATAACATCCACATCCTTAGCGAACAATTCTACACACCATACTATAACCCCACCACCTTGGCTAACGAGCAACCACCAATGTAAACCACTCCCCCCCTTCACATGTATGTAGCCGAAACTGTACAAAGAGCACACAAAAAAGTATATGGTTTTCAAACTCTTTTTGATTTCTAAACTAACAAAAAACTACCCCGCTAAAGCATCATCTTACCTAAACATGTTCAATTCATTCAAAGCAATAATTGAAATTTGAGTGTTTGTATTTTTTTACTCTACCTTTACTACATCGCTACACCTCTATGTATGATTCCAACATTTACCACAACCACCCATGTTTTCTACTAAACCCCACCCACAAACAACCTTCCTCAATAATCCACAAAAGAAAAGTGTTGTAAAGCACCTCTCATACCATCGTACCCTAGTATCAATTACCATCCTCAAGTCATACACTATGCCACTTACCCTTTTTTACGTGACTACTCATACCAAACCCTGCCCATTTCCCTTACGGACATGAAAATCTCTCAACCTTCATTATTAAATGTCATTTTAGCCCCCCCATCTCAATTACAAGCTCCATGAAAAAAAAAACGACTCATCAAACCAACTTACATATACTCAACATAACCAAACTTAAATAACTTGACAACCCATTCCCATATTCCTTTTTAAAATAAAATTAACCCAATAAACATGATAGAAAAACCTCAATCACCTCTTGTATAAAAATGCACTGCACACCTAAAATAAGTGACCCTCGTCATCGATAAATAACACATGCCCCACTTTACAAACTATTCTTATTCAGGCCTAAAACTATAAATACCCATTTACCTACTAGCGTTCATAAGTGAATATAAAACATTATGCTCTTAAAGCAACAAGAATATACCTGCAAAACCTACAAAGAACATATGGATATGAATACGTCTTTAAAATAGGAAATTCTAAACAAATGTAGTTGTATTACATTGGTTGTTTTGTATAGACACCTACATTTGGTCATTTGGCATTTGAAAATACATTCCACCCACAACCACCATCATCTTACCCTGTGCATTCTACGTAACTCTACAAAATTACAAGCATTAAATTGATACTGTACATTACAGTCCAATTCTTACCGACACATTAAGGGCGTAACCACTAGTATAAAATCTATTTCTTTTAGAAAAAAAAAAGAGAGAGAAAAGATGTATATGGTTTATTTTGTTGCCGGTATCTTGACCTGCTAAAGTCAATTTCGAGTTGGGCAACATTGCGGTAATTGCCTAGACACCTAACATTGTGGTAGAATCTGCACATTTACCAAACGATACATTCCACCCACTATCAACCATCAACTGTCGACATGACCTTTTATTCTAATGACATTAGCAAACGACATTAAATTGAATTTACCAAACGTGTGCAGAGTGGCAAGCTCTTACCAGTCTCCGTTCTAACGCTGCAGAGATGCCATTAGTATCATAATCTTTACTATCGATCATTTAGCAAGCCCTTAAGTCACCGGTCTAGAGCACCGCCAAGATGTATTATGGTTTAGGAGAATTGATACTGGCATCATTTATCCTTAATGATTGGTCAACACCAATTCAATGTTGGTGCATGACCGCCAACAGTCCTTACATATTCAGAGTAAGCTGCCAGTCCAGGACCAGATTGATGTGTTCTCATGACCGCCGAACTATTCTATGAGTCTGTGAAATCGGTCTCCATCGTTTAGTTACCATCTGTTTATCCAGGCATGTATTAGTTACAATAGTTACCACCTCTAAGGGCGTAGACAGTAAATCTAATACTTCTTTCTTTTTATAATCCATTCAATACGTAAGCACCCACGTTATATAATTTGAGGGCATTCTGCGCCATTTTAGGTAGCGGCGATGGTCGTTTGACATACGCTAGCATGACTAAAGTGCCGATGGTTTGCGTTTATAATCTGTCTAACCAGTCGCCATCCCGACATGATAATGCTGCGTATACAGTACCGACATGGAAAGGATTAAGGGCCTAGATTTGATGTTCACACAGTCGAATCCAACTTAAGTCAAGAGATTCGATGCCGTGACTATTACGCGGCCGTCCTCCCGGCGAGTAGTAACTTCTACCAAGTTTCGCCATTCACATAACAACAAAAAATAATGAAAATCTGTAAACCATATAAGTTTACCAGGCAAGCCATTCACATACAACTCTTCATTTGGCGCCTCTAATGTTTGCAAGCTCTTTGATATTCATTATCGTTTTGTTCGCAAACAACTGAGATGGCTGTGGCGGACTCATCGCTGCACTCAGTTGAGGTCAGAATCGATCCTCAACCTGATCAACTGCTACCTGCCATTAATGGAGGCGTCCCCCAACTTCCCCAGCTGCTAGATGAACAAATCGCTACAGCAGGGAAACAAAAGTGGAAATACATTCAGTTTTTGCTTGCATCCTTAGGAATCTCTGTCACCATTATTTTTAGCGGTGAAAGGTTTGCGTCCCTGACTCCAGTATTATTTCTGATGTCAATATGGACTATTTGTATAATTTTAGGACTGCCTTTTTATTTGGTGTATAAGAAGATTATACAGGAGGCACAATTAAGGCTGAATTATAGCGAGATTCTTAATCATTCTCAAGAAGCAGTAGCGACTGATAGAAAGAACCAGATAATTTTTTTGGTCATATCTGTGTGCTTGACGTTCGTGTTATTTGTTTCAGTTGGCATCAATGATCTCCTGAAACACAACAAAATTTAGATACATCTCCTTTCTATCACGAGTCACCCAGGTTCGAAACGATGAATAAGTTTCAGCTCTATTAGTTGATTATATTCTGGTTTTCCCTGTCCTAATATCGTTTCTTCATATGTATACATACAGTACCGTCATTGTATAGTTAGTTCGTTATAGATGGTAAAACTAGCAATTGCACATGAGTTGCAATTTACACCGGAGAGTATAACAATTTTTAGTTTGTTGAAGTTGTAATTTATTATGAAATATATGTTATCTCAAATTGTTTGATGTTTGTGTGATGGGAAGGAGATAGAACAATGTAATGAGTTATGACTATCTATTATGTTATGACATATGTCCATACCTTGTTACAAAGTTCTTATTTTGCTATGGCCCACGAGTATATTCATAAAGGTGAGGTGATTGGGTTAAATATTTGTTTGCTGCATTTGATGGAACAATCACAATGGCTCTTGAGGATAATCATGTTTTTTGTAAGTTGTAATTATGATGTGTGCCAAAAATATATCATGTTCTGTCATTTAGTCGAAAGCCTAGCATTTACCTACTAAAGCTCCCATTTTGGCATTGAAATGTTCCCAAGATGTATTCAACAACCCTATTTTGTGAATATCCTTACCAACATACTGTGAAGACTGGCCTCATAGGGAGTATCGACCCCTTGGATGGGGGCAACATGTTTTTCAAAGTTAGGGAGTGGCATTTTTCATCACTCATCTAACTCGGTTGTAGAGTTTTTCTCAAATTGTAAACTTAACCTTGAAAATCCATACACACTTTTATGTCAACTTCAACAATAATTTAAGGTAATAACATTGTAACAAAATTTTATTCGATAAATAAACTCAACAAACGCATATAATATGTTTTTATTTTTTTACAAGTTTTCATAATTGAAATAAATTAACAAACTTGTAACAATTAATCAAACTTTTAAAAGACCTTGAATTATATTATCACATTTTAATCTTTAAAATACCTATGTTTAGTTGCTTTGACTTTTTTGATGGGTATTGACATTGTTTCACCGACTGCAACAACAAAGATTTGAGTGTGGTGTTTTGACTAAATGCCTAAACACGGCTGCATAGCTAACAAAAGACATGTGCTTCCTCACACAACATTGACATTGTTTCGCTAAATGCAATCCCATGTCTCCAATTTGATCGGGTTACCTTTGTTAGCATGCTGCTAGCGAGTGCAATAATAGAAGCTTTCTAACATGGTGGGCATCCATCAAAACATTATGGAAGTATGACTTCTGGAAAATGTTGAAGTTGCAGGTGCTAAGGAAGATATGCCCAAACTGCATTCCACACAGAGCCAGTTGAACGCATTTGGTGAAACAATGTTAATGAAGAGGCAATTGTGGAATATGGCGAGGGTAACAATTATCCTAATTAGAAGAGGCTTATTGAAGCGTAGTTATGCACGAAGAGTTGATGAAGAGGGAAAAACTATTTGCAACTAACTTTTGGAAATTTGATGTTTCATAATAGAAGTGTTACTTGTTTGGGGTGTACACAGTAGGAGTTTCCATGCTCCATTTTTCATGTTGCATATTTCATAAATTCAGCCGTGTGAGAGGAAGATAACAACGAAGAATTGGTTTTTTTTTGCCGACTGAGAAAATCATTGTAAACACCTATTGAATAACAAAATAGATTAGGGATTTCACATTTTCCACGTTATTTTAAAAATCAACATATGTTTGAAAAACAACAGCCAAGGGTTTGTATTTTAATGTTGTGAAATTTTTCTAAATTCTGATACACGATGACTTCAATTCAAAGTAACGGAGTGATTTGGGTTTTCTTTTCCCAATTTTTTAATTTTTCTATATTGCATATCTATGTGTATATGCTTTCAACATTCATTCCAATTATGTCTTTCAGTCATAATCCTCAATGTAAGAATGGAACCTAGCGGGCTCTACACCTCACCATTGAACAACAACCACTTCTTTTTTTAAAATTTAATCTTGTTAGTGGTTTGGAATTTCATTGAAAGCAATAATCCTACAATGGAAGGTCAGCGAAAAAAAAGAAAATTCATACGCTTACGGTAATTGATCCACTGGCCATCGAAAGTATACATAGGACATTAAATAATCCCAAGGCATATTTCACGAATTTAGCCATGAGAGGAGGATAAGTAACAAGGGAGAATTTTTTTTTTTACGGCTATGGCAGAGCAACTAATGATGTAGGGGGGACATCGCTAAGTAGTGCAATGGGAAAATGGTAGTCATGATGACAGAAATTGACTGCTGGAAAAGGTTGCCGGAATTTGACACTTTCCAACAAAGGCATCTTCAAAGGTGAACGCCTTCCGGTGAAATATATTTCATGTCTATAGCTGATATACCAATTGTATATAGATATAAATGTGAAAATATATATAATTGCAGAGACTTGTCTATTTAGATTCAGTGGTGGATTTTGACGTTCAATGTTACATGTCACAATAAAATTGTTTGACGGTCTAGAAAACTATATGGATGCCATTTTATGTTTAAAATGTAATATGTATGTCAATTCGAATGGATGTTGGCCTATTGGTGAAGTTACTTGGCTCACAAAGATCCCCCCAGGGTTCAATTCTTGCTGAGGAAAAGGCCCAGAGATCCCGTAATAAAGGATGAGGTCGGAATCGTGCCTTGAACGAATCTAGCAGAATGGATATCCTCAAAATTTGGCATCTTATAAGCCTAATAATTCTGTGCACCTCACCCATGCAAGCATGATATTACATGCCTAAAAAGCATGTTCAACAAAAAAAATTGTTTTCATATTAACTATTAGAAAATACCTAAATTGAGTTAAAAAAATTATGATGTTGGTGTTCTTTGTAATATTCTCTCATAGTTATGTGATTTTTATTTAATTATGGATAATAGATTGGACTAATCAATTTCATAGTTTTTCACATATTCATTTTTTCCCAAAAACTTGATGTTACACTAATCAATTTGAAGATCCATCAACATCATTAGAGTTCATGAGAATATTAAAACATAATTTTAAATTACAATTTAAATTTTTTTTTGAACAAAATGATAGAAATGAATCACTTAGTGCAAACTTGTAATTATGTAGAAAATGAGTTCCATTTCTAACTTTTAATTTCTAGGCTTGTAACACCAATATTCTAATTTCGCCTTTATTGCAAAATCTCAAATCCAATACATATAGTCTATTATCCAAATTTTTTTTTGGCAAGAAATAAAAAAAATTAAAAACAAATTACAAATTAAAATCAATATAATATAGCTAAACAAGAAATCAAACATTTAACTAATTAAAAATAAAAATTAATGGATGTTTATTTTATCAATGAGATGTGAATATATATATATATCAATGAGAATTCAAAATCTAGCACGAAAAAGGAGGTCAAGGAGGAGAATCGCTCTAAAAAGAAAAAAAGAAAAGTAACGCTGCCTTGCAGAACTTCTTCCAAACTGTCTGCGGACTTTCGGGGAATTTCCTCTGTTTTTTCTGGTTTTTTGGCTTAATCTCTCATGTTCGCTGTTTCTTGGCCCCCATCATCTATTTTTGGAGTTAAGTCTGTTTAACTCTGGGGTTCCTTTTCTTTTTTGTCTCACTTTGCTTCTATCATGATGTAATCTTTTGTACTCGGCCTCTGGGAGCCTATCCTTGCTTTTTACCCTATCTAATAAAAACAAATTCAAATTAATTAGATATTAAGACAATTGTATTATTTTTATTTTATTTACATTCCAAAGTTTCCATTTTCATTTATGTTATATTTGTCATAAATCTCACAAAATTATAATATATAGTGTCTATTTAATATTTAATTTATAAACTTTATTATTAGTATTATTTTATATATATATATATATATATATATATATATATATATATATATCTCTCTCTCTCTCTCTCTCTCTCTCTCTCTCTCTCTCTCTCTGTGTCTCTCTCTGTGTCAAATTTTGAATATACATGTCATTTTGACGTTTAAATTATATTTATTTGTCAGTCAATCATGACAGTCATATTTTAAAAGTGGTTGTATTTTGACATCTAAAATAACTAAAAAATCTAAACACCTTGCAAACTCCAACACTGATTGATTGAGAATATATGACATACTATTAATAAAAACAATGGGAAATTTCATTTTATGTGATAATACTCAATTTCCCACAATTTAAGAGACAATCGGTAACAACTATTGAATTGGAGTAGCTCTACATCCCAAGAGAAAATATATCCAAAAAGAACTGGAAGATGCCGCCTCTTCTTTGTTCAGCCAATTAACTACTACTCCAAGAAGCAAAAAGTATGGTGGCCAGTGGTTGATGAAGCCACTGGACATGACCATGCTATGCTCCGCCGCTGGGTATCTTCACAACTCTACAAATAGCTAACATTGTGCAGTTGATTCATCATTGTAGTTAGTTGATGTCAGAATCAATCCTCAACCTGAGCAGGGAAACATGGGAGCAATCCATGGGTCAAGTGGCCCTTCCTTTGCTAATTATGTTTCCAAGAAATCAAAGTCTAGTGCAAGATCTATTGATAAGCTCTTGAAACCCTCTCAGAATACCCTGATGTTGAAAATAGAGGAGGATCTACTTCAAAAGGTTCTCAAGGAGGAGGAAAATATTTCCCAGTTGGGTTTGATATGCAAGTTTCACAAATTTTGGCCTTAACTTTCTCAACTCCATGACTGGATTGCTCAAACACGGGCTTATGTCCAAGCCATGGCATCTGTCTTTTGATCCTCTACAAGAATATTTTGATACCTACCTGGTTTGGGTTCGCTTGTCGGGACTCCCGCTTTAGCTTTAGAACAAGTCTTGTTTGATTGATATAGGGGATACTTTAGGCTCATGTGCAGCAGTTGATGATAAGACCTCCATTTAAACCCATACTACTTATGCTCGAATCCTTATAGATCTTAATACCTCCCAAGCCTTACCAGCAGAAATTAATCTGTGGATCAGTGAAAGACTCTGGGTGCAGAGATTAAACTACGAGGGACTCGTTTTCAGATGTAGGCGTTGCTTCTAAACTAGTCACATTACAGAAGATTGTGAACATTCTAAATGCAAAACCAAACCTTCATGGTGGAAGGATTCTCTACCCGAACATTTAACAATCAATACCCATTCAGACCTGGTTGTAGAATCTAGAGCCCCCCCCGCATGTGGACTCACCCGTCGTGGAAGGTTCACCAAACAATACAAAGAATTTACCTCCAGATTATTCTCTTTAGGGCATCGATTCAGTGATAAATGGTGTTTTGACCCCCCTTCCTGTGGGTCACATCCCTTTCAAGTCACTTGAATTTGTTCTTCTGATTTCAGTGAAAGAAGGAAAAGAGGAATGGATAGTGGTGGATAAGAAAAGAAAGGGATACACTAAATCTAAACTCCCCATCGTCTGGCACAAGGCATGATTCTTGTCCTTTTGTTTGCTATCATTTTTACATCTGGGATGCTGGCTTGTTATGTTACTACTAGGCAACTATGTTGCTCTTAAGATGTTGTTTATTAGCTGTTTTAGAGTTGTTGGATTGTCGTTTAAATCTTTGTTCTTGGCAGATTGTATTCTGATGTTGGGCTTATTGGTTTTAGCTTGATTTTGATCACTTTTTGTAATGCTGATTGGTAAAATCTATATTTTGATCCCTGTTGTACAAGGATATAGTCCCTTTAAAAAAAATATTTACCAATAATTTAAAAAAAATGGAGGTGCCCGCCAACTTCTCCAACCACAGGATTTGTATTCACATATACATTAAATTAAGGGTCTCTATTCACATAGATTTACATTAAAATTTTAATATTTGAAGAATGCCTTTTTATATATTGGGATGTTTTCAACTTACAAATTTCATTTTGGAATGACCACCCCGCACTCATTTTCTAAGGTAGTTTTTGAAAGATATCAAAATTGCATGTTAAAAATTATATTCTAGAGATTGAGGTTTTATCATCCAAAACAAAATAAATATAATGATATTGAATTTACATGTCATTATATTCAATATATAAACTAATTTAAAATATAACATCTTGCATTAAAAAACACTAACCTTCCTTTTTTGCTAAGTGGTTAGCAACTTTTAGGAAAAAGGTAATGGCAGATGGATTTCCTTTACACCACCTGTGATGAAGCGAACGACCAACTGTTATAACTTATGACATGACAATGGTTATTGAAGCCTCCACCATTTACTCCCATATTTACTCCAATCTACTTTTAATCAATGTCCCCTTTGTGTTGTCCGGGTATGCCATGTATTGGTTTTCATTGTTGGAGATTTCCCGGTTGTCTCATTTTTGTTGTTGGCAATTGTGTTTTATTCTATTTCTTGCAAGATTTAGTAGAGAGGCGCTTATTCTATTTCTTGCAAGATTTTGGATGCTATATATTTTTCTTGAGACTTTAAATTTTCTATATCATCACGTTCAACATTTCATCTTCACTTGAAATAGTAAGGATGATTGGACATGACCTAAGAAACATAGAATCCTGCTATATTTCTATTCAAAAGAGACTTGGGAATGTTGTGGATGATATTCTCATTGGATTTAGTTGTTTACAGATCCTCCCTTAAAATTTCTCTAACTGTTGTAATCCATGAATGTTTTCCCATGGCTTAGATAAACACCACACATTTTTGTTAGCTAAGCTTGTAGTAATTCAGAGTTGTATGCAATATGCTATCTCTCTCTCTCTAGAGCTGCAATGTAATAAATATCCATTTTACATTTACTTTCTCTATTGTTTAAGATTTCCTTTTCTTGATGCATGTTCACTTGGGTAGGCCTCATTTAGATCAACGATTTATAAAAAAAAAGATGAATTAATGAAACATCTAGGAAATTTACATATGGGTTAATTTTATGATATTTTTAAGAGATTATATGGTTTATGTTATACTAAAATAGTTTTTGTTCTACTAAAATGGTTTCAATGTTAACTACTTTTAATATCTTGTATACTTGAGATGAGGAAGTATTTATTGTTTATCAACAAATTCAATGGGATCTGAAACAAATTACCTTGAATTGGTTTTAGGGACAAGAAGATAAGGTTGAAATCATATTTACAGACCAAGGAATCCCTTTGATTGTTACAAGAAGAAACTATGGGTTGTTTAACAGGGGACTTACTTCTTCAACGATATATTAATCTCTGTGCATTAACTCCTCAATTTACCATGTTGTTGGTTTGCATACTTCCTTTAGAAATGGCAGTCTCCTAATGTTCGGACCTAAAGAAATTGTTGTTATGGATAAAAAAAACACCAAATGAGGAAGAGAGTACCATTTCTTGGAATAGATGCAAGATTACAGCTCTGGGTAGAGAAGACACAACTGAGGTCCCTTTGACAAAGTCCTGAGATGTGGTGGAGTTGCCTCGAAAGGAGGAACCTAGCAATAGTCTACTCAAATCTTGGATTTTTCTTCAAGCTAAAAAAAATCACTCTTCTCCAAACAAGGTCGAGTCTGCTAAAGGAAAACTTGTTAGGAATTATGGAGTGTGAACATTGATTATATATATATAGTTGTAATGCGAGTAGAATAATATAATTATATATGCATGAGTGAATTGTGATAACAAATCATATATGTAATTGTGTGAGAATAATAATACTACATGATCATATTCAGATGTATTAGATGTACGTGAGTTTAACTCACCATTAGAATAGGAGATGTATGAGAGATTTTTGCTTATATGGTTGCATGATATTTAGGATATTGAGAGAATAATGGAGTGAGAAATTATTAGAGAGATATATTGGATAGAACCTGTTATCATTATCAAGTATTATTTGATTTTAAATTTTGTATGATTTGTGTAAATCTAAATCAAAGTTCACTTTTGGTATCAAAGTAGGTATCCATATGCAAGTGCAGCAAATGAAAGAAAAATATTGTTGAAAGAATCCCATGAGAAAAATTCTAGTAGATACCTCTCAATGTAAAGGACACAATTTACTCATATGATATTGTATTGATGTCCCAGTTTTCTGTTAAAAATATAAGAAAGAGACGCACAATCTTGCAATTTACATCATCTTTAGATTTAGATTGCAGGTGTGCTTAAATGTCTGTGTAAGTCGCATGAAAGGTTTTGGTAAAAATATATTGTCAAAAATATATTTGTAATGTCTAAACCCTAGAGTTGATCACCCTGGTTTTTGTAATCCTGTTGAATATAATAAAAACCCCGGTTCATAGCTTCGGTAAAAAAACATTTACTTATAAAAAAAATTCTAAACCCTAGAGTAAAATTGTGTTGATCAATATTAGTCTAATATTGGTGTGAGGTTATCAATTCTAATTCTAGATCTAGTCTATATTAGAAATTCTAGTTTAAAAAAAAACATGATGTGATCATCAAACTAGTTTTATTATATGTTAGTAAATAAGATGTAATATGAGTAGACACTGAAGTCCTTTTCTTAGTAAAATCAAATTCATAGTTAATATTTCCTTAGTATTTATTTCAAGTCTAGAATTTATTTTTATTGTACATGATGCATTTTTGGTGTAACCTGGCATCCAAATTATGGGGGTTCATACAATTGTATCTCAAGTTCACATTGAGATAAGTTAAGAAACATCCCATTTGAGGATGGAGGCAATGGAAGCTGAAGGAAATTTAGCGTCCTCTCGTAAGCCACTAGTGATGATTCCGCACATTGTAGTAGCGATAAATAAAGTGCACGAAAATGAAAAATTGTGACATTGGAGTCTATACACAAGAAAAATGACATGGGATTTCTTGTGCACTCCACTCGTTGAGGTTGTGTTGAGACAGTTGAAATGTGGAAGATGTGATTGATGTGGATATGTATTTAAAGGATAATCAAAGGCTATGAACTAGTAACATGAATTCCTATTAACTAAGTTGGTTAAAGGATAGTCACAGGCTATGAATAGGTAGCGTGAATTCCTAATGACTAGCTTTGTTGTTTACATTTGAGTTCCTAAATGACACTAAATTCTAGTTTTAAATAAATAATGGAAAGAAGTCTAATTTAAATAAATGACAAGTGAGTTTAATATTTTAATTAACTAAATTCCTTAGTTAAATAAAACAAATGTAAATATTTATTCTATCTAGTTGGATTTTAACAAGTTTTTAAAAGAAATAAACTAAATAACTATTGATTTGTATTTTTTGGTTTATTTAAAAGAAATGAAATCTACATCTACAGACACAAGGAAATGATTTAAATTGAATGTACAACTTCTTCTAATTAAAATAAAACTAAAAAGGGAATAACCAGATGTGGATATTTCTCTTTTACAAGATTGGTTGATAACACTACTCTAAGAGAAAGCACTCAAAACTTTTTAATCCAATAAAGAAAAACTTCCTCTGACAAAGCTTCTGCCTCAAGTTTTCTAGAAAGGGAAAAGATTATCAGAAGAAATTTCCTCTTTTCCGTATAAAATTTCCCTGGAAAAGTAATTATAAACTAATCTAAATAAATGAATAATAAAAAAGCAGATCCATAGGGATAAGCCAGGAAGAAGTTATCAAGGGAAGAATATTTAGTTAAGAAATATTTGTAAAGCAATATTAAATTGAAAGTGTATACAGGAAGTGATGAAATATCCTATTTCTAATAACTCAATAAATAACTTCTTTTAATTCTAATAATCAATGACAACACTAAAAATATTATAAAGAATTGAATACAACTCTGATTTAGTCACTACAGTGGTGTGGTAGCTTTTTCTAGAGATATGGTACATCCAATGTCTCCTCAGCTTAAAATCCCTTTCCAATGTGTCAGTTCCAATTGAACCAGAGAGGAAAGAATGGTGAATGACAACAAAAAAATAAAGAAAATTGAATGTGGTTGTTATTATGCAAAGAGGATGATTAGAACGTGCACAATAAGAAAGAACAGAGTAGAGAATTGTTATCTTTGTAATCCCTCTCCAAAATCTGGGAGCATAACCCTTCACAAAATAATATCAAATTCCCAACCCATGATACAAATGAATTTTTTTTATAAGATAAAGGAGTAGAATATGTCAAGAACACATGTCAATCAAGAAATAATGACTCGGTTTGGGGAGGACAAATCAACATATTATATCTAGTAAATGAGGAAGAGGAACTCAATACAAATCCAATAACCCAATTTTTATCCAATTTGACCAACAAATGTGAGAGAGAATCAAGTCGAAATCAAAAAATGCGTTTCAAAAATTATGTTTTAATCTCAGTTTATACAATGATAAAACGACCCATATTGCCATAGGGTCAGTTGCGCAACTACTACTCTTTCAACAAGTGGTGGTTACACAACTACTGTAGAGACCCCAAAATTACAAACATGTTCCCAGTTCACATCATATTATTCATCCCGTTACGATTGATTAATCAAATTAATTAATCATTCACATTACACCCCTTGGATTAATTAAATTATTGCACAACACACTTTACCTAAGTTAATGGTTAATTAATTATGTTGCATAATGTAGCCAATTAAATTAATTATTTAATTAGGAAAATACACCTATTTTCCTAGTCAACTATCACATCACTATCCTAGTTAATTCCAACTGGACTCCACTTCCTCATCCTAGTTAACTCTATTTGGAGTCCACTTCCTCATTCCAGTCAACTCCAATTGAACTCCACTTTTAGATTTC